>JACCIB010000041.1:0-1200000 GCA_018906965.1 Philotrypesis tridentata
CGTATATACATAGTCTGCAGTGCGTATATACATGATGCGCTGCGCGACGCATCGAGTGGCGCGCGCAAGGATGCGACGCGCGATACGTGTGCAGCCTACGCCGGGATATACACGCGCGTCTGTGTCCTGACTTGCTGGGTTTGTTTGCGAGGATCGGCTTTTATTTTTAGCCGTTTGAGTGCAGTACTGTTGAGAGGATGGCTTGGGGTTGGCTGGGCTTTTCTTCGTTTCTTTTCTAGGAAAATTGGATTTCGATAGGACTTGTCTTTTTGGTCAACAATTGCTTACATGTAATTTTTGTTGAGTGAGAAAGTTGTTGTGATAGACTGTCGTATTTGTTTCTGTATCGTAAAAGAAAGTATGATAAAAACCTATTAAAACTATATGATGTTGTGAACGGAAGGTACAAAGTTGGAAAGATTGATTAAATTATCAGAATGAATGCGAGGAAAGATATAAAGAAATATTTTAGATTATATAAATAATGCATTACTTTTCTTCTTGATCACGTCATTTATCTGAGATAATTTATAGTTCCAGGATTGAACTTTATTTTGATGCTACCCTAAATAGCAGCATTATTATCTATGATATTATAATATTATATTTTTCTAAAGCAAGATATGTGAAATAATTTTCGAAAATGGTATCATTTATAAACGCTTACGAAAACCCATTATTTTTATTGAATTTTATTAATTTATTAATAGTTATTTACTAAGGGTTATATCAAAATATCTATTCAATAATGGATTTACTGAAGGTAGACATGTTTTGAGCTGATTCTTTAACTATGCAGAAATTCATTCAATTACTCATAATACTCATTGTTGACTAACACTTTGATTGACTACCTATAGAGCCACTATAACACGTTAGATTATACACAACGCACATATTGAGTTAAGCGGAGAATAGTACACTATATACACCAAGGGGTGAAAATGAGCTTTAGGATTAGAGTCGAGGATTCCCGGTCACCTCGATTGGAAAGCCTATTCCGTTCCAATGGAGTTAACACAATGTGTTATTGAAAACGCTAACAATTATTTATTGAACTTTTCTATAAATAATTGATCAGTGTCAATCAATCGTTAACGACTTGTTTATTTAATTTTTAATAACTATTTTTGTTAAAATTATAAATATTACGAGGTAAAGTTAAATAATAAATTTCACTTTATTACTGTAATACTGATACATAATTGTGCGAAATTGATATACTTCATCGAATATTTAACTTTAATTCATCCATCGGTTAATGGCTAATATCATTGAAATTCGTATGCAGCTTTAAAATAAGATTAATCGAATAATTTACATATTTTCCCATCGATAAAGCATGGCGAGTGTGCGGAAATAATTTTAGTATAATTAAAATTAATTGATTTTCCCTATATATTATCACTATCCGAATAATAATAATGATAAGAGCTGGCAAGCGACAAAAACTCACGTGTATATAGCGTTCTGCTATTGATAACGGAAAATAGATCCAAATGCAGAATATGCGTAGCAACAGTTCGAAAGCACCCGAAGCATTACTCTCTCGGTTCAGCATGACGCCCCTTTCATTATTTCGAGAAATGACGTTCATCAATCATGTCGCCTAGTAAGTTCATAAAAGTGGGTCTATACATAGGGGGGGTACGCGTTGAGGTAGTTTCGATTCAGAGACGAGTCAAATCACAAATCACATTGTGCGTAACGAAATTATCTTCAACTTGCACTAGCTGTTTTGCATCTATATAACGAAGAATAAACGATTGTTTCCCCGATATTCTGCGTATTCTATTATAACCCTCTGGTATTTCGATATATCGAAAGGACGAGCACAAAATTACCGAAAATCTGAGATTCATGTGCATGCGCTCAATGGGATCAATGCACACAAATTATTTAGGTCATGAGTGGAAACTGTGTTTGATAGGGAAATATTTATCACTGTAACTGAATATTGTTCGTGTTTGCGCGAAACCGTAGCCACGGATCATTCATACTTCATTTACTCGTATTAAGTTAAGCTTCAAAGAATAGACTGGTCGCTATTTATTGTAAAAATGTAACTACGGGATAAGCATCGCTCATTCAATAGCTAATTGAAAACAAATTCTCTGTAATTCGCTCAAATTTTATTCTTACAATTCGCTAATCAAAATGGAAAAACCATTTAAATCTATATATATTCATAATAAAAATACTGTCTCGAAAATAATTTACTCCTTATTAAATTTTAATAAGGACTCTGCAGCTTCCGAATTATTACCTTCCTCAAAATTGATATTCAGCTAGATCGTCCTCGCTTCGATCGAATTTCATACTTGAACAGTATCAACACAAGCCCGAAGGAGGGCCAGCCGATATATATATATATATATATATATAGCTTCGTCAGTGACCCGTTCTGCATCACGTTTCCGCTCAACAAGATCATGTCTCCGTGGACGATGTGGCGCATAGCGACAAATGAAATTTCTTGCCTCAATGCTTTCCTCTCCGGCCGCAAAACGGATGCTTCGACGCGTAGTAGCTTCTATGCGCGGTAAGAAACTCCGCCGAGAAGAGGGTTAGTTAAAGGCTCTGTGATGGATGGCCTCTCGCGCTGCAGGCACCCTAATCGTTGGCGATTAGCGCTTAGTTTTCCCTGGTTTTACGCGCGCGAGGAACAGCTGCGGAACTGCGGAATGTTATGTATTGTGTCGTTTCGTAAAGGAGCCTTGCGGATGGCCAATGATTGATGTTCATAATTACGCTATGTGCATACGGTTAATTTTGGTGTAAAATGCGGTTGAACGTAGATCAGTCGGCTGAAAAGAAATAATTTTGAATTTCGTGCTACAATTGGCCGTAGACACTTCACTTCTTCATTTAGGAACTAGTTCTGCGTGTGATCACTAACAGTTTAAAAGATTTGCGTTACTGATGAGTTTTAAGGATTTGCAGTCCCGACTTGCTTCGACGATTCAATTATTCCATTCCATTTCGTTATCCTAAAGAGAATTGAAAAAACGAATCCACAATTATCCATCTCTAAAATGTAATTATGTATAAACTCGTAGATTTTTAATAATTGTAAAATGAGCAGTTCTCTTTGGAATCAAATAAAACACATACAGCACTTGCAGAAAACTCACTCGTATTAAGCGATTGATTGATTGATTTTTTATATTGAATTGAACTCTATATGATAGGTTAGTCAGTGAGAATCGATTTATTTAATTGATTTGTGATTGAACAATTATCAAATGAATATAGCTTTATAGAAATGTCTTAATAGAAGTCCATGGATAAATTGGTAAGCTTATTTGTGAGCTAATCACATAACACTAAGATGAAGAGTCATTGATTAAAATACGAGAGACGATCAATTATCGTGCTATATATTTATGGCCGATAAACAGATGATTGCTACCGGAAATGAAAACATTTCAAGGCATAATCTTTGGAGAGCAACTCTTTCATTCCCGAACACGTGAGCCGTGAAATTTACTTTTAATATGGCTCTATAGCTAGTCGTGTTATCATCGTAAAATATTCATAAAACATATGAAAAGCCTCTAACAAATTTTATTGGTCGACGTGCTCCATCGATCGTCACCGGATCATCGCTCACGTACACAGCCTCCGCCAGGATTATTAAAAATGCAACAGCCCCAAGTATGCGCTTGCTCTCCATTCTATAGAATGCAAAGCTCGCGAGGCCAAATATTCGTAAAATCTGATGACACTTAGACAATTTAAAAGAATATTCGCCCATCTCCACCGTCCATTCGTTTTATCGCGGAGTTCAAGCGTTCTTCGCGTAAATATGATGGATCAAACAACCTAATTTAAGGGGTTATGACAGTGTTAAAATTTTGAAAATACCCATTTTTTTTATTCACTTTTTTCACAGTTAATAGTCTGTAAAATATGGTCCCGAAAGCCGTTTTTTGCTAAAAAAATTTTCCTCGAAGATATCAACAAAAAACTGATAAATCTGCGTTTCAAGTAAATTTTTGAAAAATCGTGATTTTTAAATATTTTAATTAGACCAAACTTGTGAAAAGGATTGTTCTACCACACTTTTTACAGAGTTATTTCATGAGAAATCTTACTGAAAATACGACTTAAAAACCGTTTTACAAACCGTTTTTTTCTCATGAGTTATGAATTTATTTCCGTAAAATAAATAAAATCCGTAAAATAAATAAAATCTGTAAAATTGATTTTTCTATGTGTGACTTTATGTTAATAAACTCAATGTGTTAAAGTAAAGGCATTCAACAAATTTGAATTTGCCACTCGAACTGGTTGTACCTCACAGCTTCCGGTCGAGAATGAAGATTACTGTTTGATCGGTATAGTAGAATTTTCTGTAAAGCAGCAGAAAGCAGCCAAACAGCTGTTTTTCATCCAAGACATTAGATCAGTGCAGTTAATCTGCTAGCTGCTGTAACAATGCTTATAACCTCAGTGGTGTTGTAAAAGTGCAAGAGCTTCTGCCGAATACAAACATTTTTCAGATAAGTATTGGAAACTAATTAGTAATAATTGTGTTCATAATGACCTTTTTCTTTGTTGGTTTATTTTTTGCTTTTAGTTATACGGGTGCAATCCAGCAAGATGGGAGTTTATATTGACTGTCTGGAGTATTATTTTGCATACTTTTTAACAACTTGAAGTGTATTTAATAATGGTAAGTATTGTATGTAATTGTAATTCATAAACATAACTTGATTATAAATAGCTAACGATAATTTTTATTTTATTTCCAGCTTGTAAATGGTATTATCACACAGCATGATATGCGCATACCACCAAATATACTTTATTGTATGTATATTTGAGTACCAAAAGCAAATCAAGGTATGCCACATAGTTTCTGTAAGTATAGCTGAGTTCCTTTGTATGATTTACATTATAAACTTTAAATGCCTTTTACTCAAATTTAGTTTTTTCATGGTTTTCATGTACTTGCCGCAGCTTTCTGAAGGAACCGTAACATCAATCCGGATGCACCAAAGTGGAAAACCTTCCTTATGAGTACGGTCACAAACTGAGTGGAGAAGAATTGGCAAAAATAAGTTCAAAGTCAATGTTACGTATGTTTATATATGTAACATTCACTATAATTATTAATATTGTCAATATATGTTTAATTAATTATATTAATTTTGTGTTTTTCAGGAATCTGTTCGACTTAGTCTGAGACCAGACTCATAAGGAAGATTTGGCACTTTGATTCATCAGAATTGATGGTACGATTCCATCAGAACCATGCGGCAAGCAAATAAAAGTGATGAAAATCATGATTTTTGGTAAGCAATTCCTTTAATTGTTTTTAAATGTTACACTCACTTTTTGCATATTATTTATGCATAAAAGTGATGTATAATACTTATATTTGAAAGCAAAAGTATAGTTTTTAGAGCACCTATATATCTATTAATTTTTTACAACACTAACAATTTTTCGTTTTTTTTCAGGTTTTAACATTGTCATAACCCCTTAATTACACTTTCGTCTATGACCTGGAAAATAAAATATGGAAAAATTAATTCTGTGAACAAAGTCTAATAAAGCAGTAATCTTTATTTGTTGAATCTTTATTTGGTTCTTCCTTAACTTGCGTGATAAGCGAACACATATCATAGTTTTCTTTGCACGCTGTCCACAAAATTCAAGTCAATAAACGGATAAAGCAAGCTTAATCTTTATAAAAAAAAATGATTTAAATAATTGTAATTTCGGAATTAATTCAGGGCAACTTGGATTTATCTCAGTTTCCAACTAAATTTTCACTATTAGACCGTAGTTCCCTGTTATTCGACTCGAGCTTAAGCCTTCGATGAAAAAATCCGTCCTGCAAAGGATGATACCATCATAAAACTTGTGGCACTGGCCTGCAAGATTTTCCAGGCCTTTAAGATGTGCCTCCCGCGCTCATCATTCACTAACTCAAGTCCGTTAATTGCGTCTCAAACGTGCGGCAAATCCGGCGAGTACACCTGCTTGAGATGCTAACGCCATGCAAAATGGATGGCAGACGACGCGGGCCGCATAGTCCCTGCAATTAACGATTCAAATATAGAAACAGCCAGGCCATTTGCACGCACGACGGAACCTATCATTGCACATACACACACACGCGCACATAGACACAGAGTCAAAGGGAGAGAGGGAGAGAGAAGTACCGGTCATTACAGCGCGATATGAGCGCGTGTTCCGTCGCTCATCGAGCGTCAGATTGAGAATTCCGCGGACACGTGCCTTACGTGCGCGCAGGGCAGAGAGAGAGAGAGAGAGAGAGAGAGAGAGAGAGAGCCAAACAGACCGGTCGGCGTAAATTACACGTGGAACTTTATTGCATGCCACGTCGTCATCGACGGCGCCGCAGCTCGAGCTCAATGAGTTGCCAATGAACGATGTAGTGCTTCCTTGTTTGCGAGATATGGCGCGAGAGTAGGCTCAAAAGCGTCAACCATTATAGAGACAGAGAGGGGGGGGGGAGAGAGATCTGGGAATTATAGGCCAGATTAAATCTTGACACGCGAGCTCGCGCTGCTGCATTTGACTTTAAAATTGCTCGCCAATGATTCTACGTTATTTTAACGGGCGTCGTATCGACTTTCATCTGGGGAAAAGACGAAGGGAATTACGCAGGAGAGATGGATTTTCTTGCGAGGCTGCGCTTGACTTTGCCCTGTTTCTCGTGAATTATAGCTTCCCTCTCTCTCGCACTCTCTCTCTCTCTCTCGCTCTCTCTCCATCCCACTCCAACCCTAAATTATTATCACAGTCAGTGCATCGCCTAATCTTAATGTCGAGAGCTACTCGGTTTTGGGCTAACGTTCATGATACATGCGCCGCGTTTGACATTTCATTGTGTCGCTGAGATGGCGTCGATCGTAAATTTTCTCCTCGAGAGAATACACTGTCGTGGATTTGCACTATCCTTCAATCGAAGACAGAGTCTCATTGACACTGCTGACCCACTTGAGCAGCATCTCCTTAATGCACAATGTGGCGATGCACCGCGGTCCTACCAGAAAAATTCTCATTTAAAGCGATGAAAAACGAGCGTTTTAAAATGAACGCAGTTTTAGTTATATTTTATGTCGCGATCGAATACGTCCACTGTTGATGGTCAAATAATGTAATTTATAAAGGTACTGATGGCCATTTTATTTTTATGATATGGGGGATGAAAAATTGGTTATTGATTCGTGGGGCGATCGACGCAGTTTGTACATTACGATCAAAAATTGTTGTTGTACATGCCTTTTCTTTTTAAATCTGCAAAGCTTTTTGGACAGTTGGTAATTTTAAGAATGCCTCTCAATATTTGATAAGCCCCAATGTATATCTCACGTCCTGCCTTAAAATAACAGCACTCTATTCTATTAATTCACAATCAAATGGCTTCATTTCGTCACCCCGACGAAATCACCCGTACGAAGACTAGGACAACTCAAAAGAGACCTATTTTAATTTGTCATTTTTAGAGAGTCCAAGTAAATATAATATACGAATTACGTTTTAAGTTTATCAAATCCTTGGCGAATTGATTTATCCTAACTCCCTAACATATCTTAGTTCAGCAACACTGAATAAGCTGCGAAGACGTGGCGCGATCAGAAAAAGAATCTGCAAAGACATTGTGTGACGATAGTAATTTAATTACAGGACTCGACGAGGCTGGATATCGCTCGGCTATAACTCTCTCGATGCTGTCGCACGGCCTGGTCGCCTACAAATATCGACGTCGATCAGCTCGCGCAGACTCTGCATCACCGATGAAGGACGAGGACGAGAGCCCGGCATCGAGTTCTTTGATTTAATGCCACCGGTGTCGCCACTGTTGCTGGCCACGATCTCGATCTCGGTAAGTGCAGCAATCGGCTCTCTTCTCCCCCTCCCCCAGCCCACTCAACCGCCCGAGTCGCAATATTTTTTTGTGCTTTTTTTTTGTATCGCTGCGCTCGTCGCGGTTATCGATTATCGGCGCTTTCGTTAACGCGAAGCCATAAACAAAGAATGGGAGAATGATTTCACGGATCTGACAGTGACGCACGCGCTTGTCGTGCGTTTTACAAACGACGTTCGAGGCCCGCGCTGACAATATTTGGACTGTTCTATCGAACGATCGATCTTAGGGTATACAGTATCGTTAGGATATATTTTGAAAAAATGTAATGGCCCTGTGGACTTCCGAGCGATGACGCGTCATAGATTTAAAAATTTAGATTAGTCCATTTATGGGCTAATGTTGACTATAAAATATTTATGGACTAAGCTAAGCTATAACCCGATGGCGGATCTCACAGCGGCTTGAAATTGCTATTTAGTTGATAAATTGATGCCGTTACGGTTGTAAACGAGCATTTCGACAGATGGATAGGTAAGCCAACAGCATAGATACACCTTACATTTGGGTTTTATGACCCATCCCTACTACTGTATTACTGGTCAAAACATAACTTTATTAACTTGCTTAACTTTATTTACGTAAACTTAACATTATTAACTTTATTTTTTTAAACTTAACTTTATTTACTTGCTTTGATTTAATCGTCTGATAGATTTGTGGAAAAATGTGTTGTAAACTCATGCTAAGAAGTGAATTGATAAACTCCACTGATTGTAGACTCCATTCATGTTCTGACTATATATATCAATCGGATTTTAGCTTCTTGTTTGACACTCTACAATAAATTTTTAGTAATTTTTACTTTGTTCTGATAATGCTACATATTTAACAGCTACTATCCATGATTCAGTAATACTACCGTAGGGTTATGGTAAAACAGGATTAAGAACTCGTTTATTGGGTAAAACTGAATGTTTCAATTTAACATATATTTTTAAATATATCTTTCCGCAATCACATTTTAGTCTTTTTATCAATTTTCCAGTAATACTTACTTATTCAGTTTACTTAGTATGATCGACTGATTAAGTTACAAAAATGAGTATGACATTCCAAATATTCATAATGTGGAAATGCATGCATAGTGAATGTACACGAGAGAGGAGAGAGAGAGAGAGAGAGAGAGAGAGAGAGAGAGAGAGAGAGAGAGAGAGAGTATGAAGGAATCCCTTTTTTCTCTTCGAGTGACCTTGAACCCCTTCTACAGTGTCTTATATGTTTGTTTAAATACATTAGTTTTGTTCAACAATGTTTCACCTTATTTAACGCAACCCCTATCTTAAACGTAATATACACAGCCACACAATCTTTGGATCTTGGATTGTTTTACTATCCTACCAAAACGCGACAACGCAATTCTAGCCTTTCGTGACCCACAACGTTGCGACTACAGGAAAACGCAAAGGAAACCGCGCGATTCAAAGGCATCTCAAAGTAACCGCTATATCGAGACAAGAAAAATCTGACCAAACTTCTCTCTCTCTCTTTCTCTCTCTCTCCAGCTCTTAAGCTCGCCACATCAAGCACATCACGAAATTTAATAAAAACTCGAAGAGCAAGCCGTTCGCGCTATTTTTCTATCGCTCTCGATGTTAAGGCGGAAAATCATCGAGGCTGCATTAGTCGTAAGACAGGCCAAGATGGATGGTTAAATGAATCTGAAAAACAATGCCGGCCCTTGCTACCGTGTAAATAATTGAATAGCGGGGAAAATTGCTTCCAGTGCAAAGTTCGCGCAGGTGCGACCCTGCTGTTACTATAGTGGAAGAGAAAGAGCAGACGCGTACATATATATACCTACACGCGAACATTGCTCCGGCGCTGCGTCGTGCAGCTTACCTCGAATGATAAATTTTGAATTTGTATAAAATATCGAAAGAATGATAATCACTAAATGACGTTAAAAATTTCGAATGAAATATTTTTATCGATTTTCGACGTGCGGGTATTCGCAAATTTTTTATATAAAGTAATGAGCGACAAGAGCGCCGTTCCATTTCAATGGAATACACATCAGCGTCGAATAACAAACCATATATACGTTATGTCCATTATATATAACATCGCGGCTGTCAGTCCGAAATACTGCGCGCCACTGCAATGCTCACATCGACTATATTTGACTTCATATATCCATTAACCGCCGCCTCATAATTACGGGTATCGCAAAATTATTTCCACGATACACTGATATATAGTGAGCTCTCTTGACTTCCGGATCGAGCTGCCACTTCTCCTGAGTAAGCAAAAAAATTTTAATTATACGAGTTAATAAATATACGTGCTTGCCTATAAACGGAAGCGCAATAAATTGAAATAAACTAAGCGCACGTAATGCGATGCTCGCGCGTGCAGCTGCATCGTATCGAAGCCACAGCAGCATAAGGCCAAATAAGGCCGCATACTTTACGGGACTGAACGAGCTTTAAATGATTAATTACGGCTGAAAATGTTGGCGCTGCATATGGCCTGGCGAGGCACTGCCGTCAACATATAAACAGAAGCTTTTGTTCGATAGCAAAAAGAAAATAATAAAATAAAATATTTACGAACAGCAGCGTATCCCGGAGACGCCTTTTATTTCGTTTGTTATTAGATTCTGTTCTGTAAAGAAACTGAGTTTAAAAACCAATTTTCAGATTTGAACATCGTCGGATCGTTTTGGACGTAACTCCATAGTTTGATGGCACTCCTGTACGGAATATTTAGAAAAACAAAGGAAAAATTTTATGAACGACGAATAAACGTATGTAACAGAGACTTCAATTTCAAAACAGAAATGTTTTTAGAATGTGCTCGTTCAAAGTTATTTAAAAAATAATCAATCTTTTATTTTTTTTTTAATTCTTATAACTTTTTATTAGAGTGTTCTCTTTAAGCAACATTCTTTTTAATTTAAAGCCTTTTGTGTGTACTTTTTTTATCATACACTTACATTTTATCACGTGCTTATATAACCTTTATGTAAGCATTCATTAGAACTCTTTTCTCATGATTTTAATAAGTATTAGGACTAAAAAAAAACAAAGTTTATTTAAAAAAAAAACCATTTAAAAAGATCGCTTGCAGGATAATAAATTACAAGAATTTCAACAATCTGTGAAAAATAGGTTTAAAACTTTCAAGCTCATAGAGAACACTAGTCGAAGTACTTTTCTCTTGTACCTCAAACATTTTTTATAGCGGTGGATCCATTGACAAGATTTGTTTCCTTTCCAAAAATCGATCATTTTTTCCAGCCATTGGAGTGTCGATTTCAAAGATTCCCCCCTGCACATAATTCGAGAGTCATCTTTAATAGGGTGAAAAGATGCTTGCCTTTGAAACAAGGCCACTCGACGGCACATTGGTTCAAATCTCACCGAGATCTCCAATTTTTCAATCGAGATGTATCAGTGACATTTGTACCCAGAATATCGAATAAAGAAAAAAATGTCAGCAATATCAGAAGTACTGTGGGTCATCGACCCTCAGCAAGTTCGAGTATCCATGGCATTACTCGCAGGCTTGCAACGATCGAATCGTTCAATACTTTTCGAGATCCGACACCGGCACGGAAGCATTGCGATAGTTTTAGGGTTTTTCGAGTGGATAGACCTTAACTTGACCTTCTGTGAAATTGGTGTGGGTATGAACTATTTCGACCCGGCAAACCACTACACCGAGTCGGAGACTGACTTTACGGGGGGTTCACTTTCAGAGGTTCGGTTCGCCCGGAGGTATCGGAATTCAGGAAAAAATATGTTGGTTGAGGGTTAAGACGCAGCAAAATCTGACTGATACGGCGCGCATTGCCGAGCCGACGAGGGTCGTCGGAAGGGCATAGCGAGCAATTTGCAATAAATATGCTCCAACGAAGCGACTATTTACTCCGGGAATCGCGGGCTAATAGTGGAAAAGGGACGAGGAGAAAAGAAGGGAAAATATGGGCGCAAGCAGGAGCAGCTACGAGAGAGGGAGAGGACCGTGCGATAACATAATTAAGTCCGTTTTATTCAGAGGCTCAGCAGGTGCTCGGCTAATGTGAATGTATCGCCGAGTCCGCGGGGATTAACTTCTCAAACTTTCCCACGGGCTCGCATTGGCCTCTCGCGCGCGCGAATTTTAATTAAACCATAATCAAGCCGGAGGATAGAAAATTAATTGAATGGGCGCGGGTGGCTGGCGAGAGAGAGAGAGAGCGGGCAGAAAGTGGAAGAAAAGGGGGAAAAGGAGGGGGTCACAGCAGTAATAGTAGTAGTAGTGGTAGTCGAGCTGCTCGGAAGGAAAAAATTCGAAGCCGTGGAACGTTCTTTACGAGGTGAGAATTTCGCACGGGGTTGGGTTGGAGATGCTAGTTAACTTTTCGGAATAAATTATCGGATTATCCCCGGGGCTCCGAGAAAGAGAGAGACAGAGAGAGAGAGAGAGAGAGAGAGATAGAGAGATAGAAATAGAGATAGCGAGAGAGCCAAGCTTTCGGATCAAATTGCAACTGAATTAAACGAATTTGGAATCTCGACGGGGGGGAGAGAGAGAGCTTGAGTCGCGAAAAACTACTTTTAGAGCGAACTCGTCGGGGTAAGGGAAAGAGGATAGACGATTCGCTTGCTAACTAGATGTCTTACATGCTCCCCTCGCTGCAGCTGAGTCGATATGTACGCCGGGAATGGTATGCGAATTTCTAACCATAGGGAATATCGTGAGCATCGATTCTCTCTTTTTCTCCGCCGCGTTGTAATTGCTTGATTCTGAAAAGGAAGCGAAATTGCAACGGAAGAGGTAATCGATTTCCGAGCATTCCGCCCGAGCTGTACACGCGCGCGTATGTATACGTATACACACATTTCCGTGCGCGTACACACATATGCGTATCTTAGATTTTCGAAATATGGAATTGTTCATGGCAAATTACTCTACATATAGATATTTTCGTTTGATTTTAATGGGATGGCACTGTTTGTTTTGCTTTTTTATTATTGATGGAATGCGCGCGCGCATAAGCAGAATTCGCCCCGTAAAATCGGAATTTCACCATTTGGTTAAAGCAATAAAAACTTTTAGCACACGGATGTTTTTACGCTGTGAGAGCCGTAACTTTGGCTGCAAAATTTTTATACTTTTTACTGTCCATAAATTATTCCACTCCCAGACTTGCAATAAACAGACTCGTGCCCGAAAATTCATTTTTAGTGTAAATAAAGCCATCTTTATATCGTCAGTGCAGTCAAATCCTTTTCGGCTCTGCCGTCTTGAGAAATGGCCCAAAACGCCGTCCCGCTCGAGCAGCGGTTGCTCTCTCCGCGATCTGATCCATCGTACTGCTTCAGACGGAATGCATGGGAACATAAAGAATTTCGTATGCGCACTGTTTTTAGAAATTGTTCTTAAGGGAACCTATAATCGCCTTAGAATTCCACAAGAGAAGTTTGGATATTATTATTGTTTGTTATAAAAATTATTGTTTTAACGTATTAAACAATGCTGTATATCAAGGAGTAATTAAAAAAAAATTGAATGGAACATAATTAAAAATTTGTTGAACAATGTAGAGTATGACAGAAATCATGTTTATATTTTGTACGTATAATTTTTTAGAATTTTAACTATTTTTAAACTCCCAGACTCAGACTATGGTAATTAATATTTAAAGTAGATCGAACATTAGTAGAGTGTGCCTCCTTCTAATTTTGTCTTTCTAAGATTGTTTAAACTTGATATGTTGCGTAAATGAGCTTATTTTTCGTTATTCCTGAATATGCACCATTTTGTAATAAATTATTTAAAGAATATTTCAATTGCAAGTTAAAATAATACCCAAATATTACCTTCAAACAGAATTGTTATTTGCCGTATAATCATGAATAAAGATACGATCTCAAAATCAATTTCAAACCAATATACTCGAATTGATCCTTAAACAATAAAATGATTCATTTTTAATCAATTCTACATGTAACGTTTTTTTTTTAATTTTTTAATAATTGAATCTTCGTTTGTATTAATTTTATAATTATAGATACGTACGTGTGTACATGTATGCGTAATCGAGAACTTTCAGTTCTCTTCGTAAATCTCTCCTATATCCAGAACAAGACATTCACTACGAACAGAATAAACGAAGAGAAAGCTCCCTGGCAAATTTGAAAAATCCATTGAATTTCAAAGTATAAGCGAAGGACGAGCCAAACGCTTTCCCCGCGCATTTTTCCTTCTCCCACATACCGCTCAGCCCACCGCAGTATTGTCATTTCGGCAGAGCTCGTTCGTAAGGAGCCTCTCCCCCCCTCCCTCTCTCATACCCGTTAATTTTTGCACCTACAGCCGCAATTTCTAGGAATGCATTATGCGGCACGGCCGCGTAAAGTGCCGCGGCTCGTAAAACCACGCGTTCGCGCAAGTGGATGATCGGAACGCATTAGCGTATCGGGCGTCGCGCCCTGGGGGCAATATAATCGGGGTAATGCATTTGCTGGCACGCTGCTGGCGTTTTCCCACTCTTTCTCTCTCTCTCGCGCGCGCAAAACCAATGGCAAATGGATTCGGAGGTCGTGGACCCGGGTAATTGCCGGCGATAGCTGCACTCAACCGTTTCCCCATTCTTGCCCTACCCCCTTCACCCCCTCTTCAAGTACATGGACGAACAGGGATACACGAGGCAGTAGATTCAAGATCTTTCGGGTGGATTGTTGATCTTTGCGATTTAGGGAGAGGGTGGGGTTTTTTCGAAGAAAATAGTGCTTTTCGTTTGGCTTTGGTGATATCGAAAGCTATGGGGATTGATAGGATGTGCTTCTGAAAGAATTGATGATTTGTCGAAAATTATAATTTTTGTATGAAGAGGATTTTGTATTCTAGTGTTAATTAAATGAGGACAACATTGATTTGAATCTAATTTCTGACTGTATTTAAATTCGTAAATCTTCGATTACGATATCAGAAACGATCGTCTTTATATAAACAAATGTTATGTTCAGAATTTTATTCTTTATATCTCGACTTTTGTTCAGTATTACATTTTTAATATTTTTGTGTTTAAAATCTTTATGTTTTCCCGTTTTATCTTTATTTTAAGAGCAGTGTAGCTCGTAAATTAAAACAAATAAACATATAAGCATTCATTTCATTTCCTTAATTCGAACAATTTTATTAATAAAACATCGTTTTAATTAGAAAAAATCGATGGTATCTAACTAACTTTGGAAGACATTTATATGTTCAAAATAATAATGTCCTGGATTATATAAATAATAAAAATGATGTTGAAATTAAATTATTCAGACCTTGATAAGTGATCCTTCCTTGAAAAATCCAGCAGTATAGCTTACAGGATCAGCTCTGTCAGATTATGGATACTGGTTTCCAAGCAAAGATTCGCTTTCAACGCGTGAATATTTTGATACCGATTTCACGTGATTCATACTATTCATTGAGACACAATTTTTTGTCCACCTCAATATTACGGACAATATATATTATAACGCAACTCGATTGGTTACTTTGCACCCCCCACTATCATGCGATTAATTGGTATTACGATCCCAACTATTTCCGGCTAAAGATAAAATTGAAACTTCCAATGTTCTTCTCCGAGATTTCAGTGCGCAGATCCCGTTTGTCAGAACTTTTATCCTCCTTCGCGATTTCTAACGGAGCGCGATATTCGCGCTTATTTTATATCAAAATTTACCGCGGTATCATGGCCTCGTTATGTCGATCGCCGGCGTTACGTACTACAATAATTGAGGAGCTAGTCGCTATCCCTAGCTTCCTGCGATAATACGTAAGAGTCGAATATTTCTCGGCGGGTCGTCAGCTCGAATTATAAAAAGCTCTTAAAATATAAACCGGTAGGAGGAAACTGAAATGGCATAACTACTCCGGGGCCTTCGGAATTTTTTAAAAGTGTACAACGAAATTAAGGCGACTCCAACTTCTTTCCCGGCGAGTTGGCGACTATAAAAGACGCTCGAAAAAGTGAAGACGCGCCGACAGAGAGGGCGAGAGGGAGTGAGGGTCGGGGGGGGGGGGAGAGGATGGGATTATCGCCGATAAAACATCGCACTGGCGCACTCGGAACATCTGGCCCACTTTACGACTCAAGTTTCTATTTATGCAACAAGACTTTCTCCCTGCCTCGCCCTCCGCACCCTTCCAACTCGCCTCCTTTGCATTTACAGCGCTGACTTAATCGTTTCCTAAATCAAATATCGCAATACGCGCCTCCCGCACTCACTTCGGACTGAAAGCACCCTTTCAGTATCTCCCTCTTTCTCTCCCACTTAGCCGGCGGAGTCGTCAGTTTCCTTATCTCTCTCTATCTCTCTCTCTCTTTCTCTCTCTCTCTCTTTCCCCCTCGGCCTGAAGACGACTGCGGCAGCTTGGGATATAAATTCTTGCATTGGTTATCTCGGCGAAAGAGAGGCTGCGAGGGAAAGCGAGAGAGAGAGAGAGAGAGAGAGAGAGAGAGAGAGAGAGAGAG
The DNA here is from genome assembly GCA_018906965.1 of Philotrypesis tridentata. Taxonomy (NCBI): domain Eukaryota; kingdom Metazoa; phylum Arthropoda; class Insecta; order Hymenoptera; family Pteromalidae; genus Philotrypesis; species Philotrypesis tridentata. The sequence continues at coordinate 16,374 of JACCIB010000041.1, forward strand.
AGAAAGAGAAACTCGAAAGTTGGCACAACGTCCGCAACATTTAACTCCTCGAATCGAGTTTTTGTTCTTCTCTTCGCATCTCCTCCCTTCTCTCTTTCTCTCCTCCCTCTCTTTTTGCTCCCATTGTCTCCTCCGCGAAATTCGCGGCAGCTCCAGGGAGAAACGCATGATTTTGTTATGCAATAAACGATAGTGGAAGAGCCGCGAGACAAACCTCTTGGCAGATGGCTCAAACTTGATTTTTCGAATGCGATTGCAGCCGCTCGTTCAGTCCTCTTGCGGCGAAGTTGAACCCTCCCCCCTACACCCCCCCCTCCCATCTACCGCGCGCGGTTGAAATCTCGTTCCTCGATCAAGCCGCAAGAGTTTGCATTCGGAAATTAAGGAGCCCCGGCAGCTCGCGGAGAATAAGTTTTGATTCGTTTCGAGGGAGAGTTAAGTAATGGATGTGCGCGGCTTGTAATGGAGACTGTAAACAAGCTTTTACTCCCATCGCAGGGCATAGCGCGCGCTGCGGCTGGTATACGCTTAATTACGCGCGCGAGTGTAGACGGCGCGCGCTCGACAAATGTTGCGAAGAATTATAAAAGTTTATAATAGTTTTGTTTATTGCGGCTCTTATTGCGAGTGCATATCCTCTTTTGCTCTCTTCCTCCCGCTCACTCTCACTCTCTCTCTCTCTCTCTCTCTCTCTCTCTCTCTCCTTTTTTTGCCTTCTTCTTCTTTTTTTTTTCTTTTCATTTGCAACCAGCATTTCGCAGTCTCACGTTCGGGCCGTTTTCCGTTGCCGGCATTTTGATGCAAAATACAGTGGGGGTGCTTTTATTGAAATTGAAGTTGAAATTTTCATATTTACCCGAGTTTTTCATATGGAAAGCCTTATTACCGGGGGGAGGGGGAGCGGGGTAAGCCACCGTTACGACGCGGCACTGCTTATAAGATCGCACATTCTCTACAATAAAAGATTTCTATAAGCCCTCCCCTATAAAGCGACATTCGCCGCCCGCGACTTACTTATACCGCGTTTATAGAAACGTAAAAAAAAGCCTCATTATGCGCGCGCATCCGCTCGCGTGCGCCCACGTATTCCAATTGAAAATTTCACGTGCGCGTCTATTCCCGTCATTTTATATACATGTATGTATACGTGTACGAGCATTCCGAACACGCCGAACACGCGCGTCTACACAGACACACACACTGAGACGTACGTGTGGAGGTATATAAGCTCGCGAATAGCCGTAAGAAACACAGGTGTTATAAGCAGAATAATCCAAAGTTTCAATGGAGCGAAGGAAACGTGCTGGAAATTTATCGATTCGAATCAGCCAAAGTTGCCTCGCACGCAACGGATTTCCCTCTCCAGTGTCTATCGGAAAGCCAGACAGCTATACACACACACACGTACGTACGTATACGTACGTACGTACGAAAGCGCACTCGACGAAAACTCAGCGTCTCGTTTATAATACGAGTTTGCACTGCGCGCCGCCTGTTCTCTCTTCCCTCGTGCGCTACTCGCGGGCTCGCTTCGAGAAGCTCTTACTCGACCTCATACATTTTTCCATCCGTCGAAGACGACGTCAGCTGCTCGAGTTAGCGGCAGCGAGCCGTTCTGGCTTCGCCCGCGCTTCTCTCACTCTTTCTCTCTCTCTCTCTCTTTTTCTCTGTCTCTCTCTCTCTCTTTCTCTCTCCCTCTCTCCCTCTTCCTCTATAAGGAGATTTCGCAGCGGTGAAAGCAAAACTACTATCCGGTGTTATTTAATAGCTCGAGAGAATTTTCTTCTAGTGAAGTTTTATGACGTTCGCGGGGGCACAAGCGTTTATTTCGTGCGCGCTCTCTCTCTCTCTCTCTCTCTTTCTCTCTCTTTGCTCCTCTCCCGCCTGAGAGCTCGGATGTAAGATCTTTTTTTATGGGGATGCAGGAATGATTTCTTTCGAATAAGGATGATATTGCCGCGCGCGGGAGGAAAGCTATTGAAAGTCGGTGCGTTGAGTATGTGTGTGTGTGTGAGAGAGAGAGAGCCTTTGCATTCGCGGATGAAATATCTATTCAAATTCTCGCGGCAATTTGCATGCCATTCGCGCTTTTCGGTGCTAAGCGAGACGAGGTTACACGCGGCTCGTTTCGAAAGATGCTGTGTTTATTTAAAAATGAAAAATAGGACGGTTCTCGCACGCTGCGGCTCTGATTTACTTTTCTTGGACAATGGAATTCTACTTAACAATGGAATAACACAACGAAATTAACGTAGAAGTACGACTTTATCTTTCAAGCGAAGAGAGATTCTCTCTTGGGCGAAGTTTATTTCGGACAATGGTCCGCTGTTCCCCGAAAAAGAAAGTAAAATTTTACGTTTCGCTCAGATCGCTGTACAAACATGTCTGTGCGGATGTGTATTTTTTGCCTATCTCGAAAGATAGGGTCGAGATATGCGAACGGGACAAAAGCTGGTTTGGCAAGTGCGTATATACGAAATTTTTATGCTAAAATTATTAAGAACAAAATTTTCTAGATTTTAGAAAAAATCTTAGAATGTTCCTTACTGAATAAGAGAAGAAAGAGAGCTACGCACGATTGAAATTCAAATTCCTCTTTTGCACCGAAGTCAAGAACATAAAAGTCGTGAACTGAAAGAAAACCGCGTCGCGCGAAAAGAGCTCGCAAATTGCGCTTCTCACGCATATCGCCAAGTGCATCTATACATAAAAAACCAACAGAACGAGAATTCGAGGCATATACTTACGTCCTTATCGCTCTTATCTCATCTCAGGCGCGCGAATGAATAATCCGGCCAACATAAGGTATCAATTTTCGTCGAAATCCCCGCTCCCCCCTCCCTTTAAGCCAACAAGTTAAATCTGGGATACAAAAAGCGGCGCGCGACCGGCTAAAGCCGGGGAGGGTAAAGCGGAAAGCGGAACGGCGAGGTTATTGGGCACGCGCGCTGTCACATTACGAGCGTGACGCGATTAGAAAATCCGGCGCTGCAGCAGTGGCGCACGAAAGACGTCACGTATAGTCCCGCGCGCTGCATACAAGCTAAAGCGGCGGGGGAGGGGGGGGGGCGCGACGAGAAAAATCGCGCTAGCGTTACGCGCCGGTCTTCAGTGCCGGGGCGTGACTTACTCGTCTCGGGACGCCTTTCGCGATACTCTTGCTTGCGAGAGGCAGAGCGAGAGAGAGAGCTACATAGAGAGAGAGAGAGAGAGAGAGAGAGAAAAGTTAAATTTCTTTAGCTGCCGGACCGTACGTAGCTTTTGCCGCTCGGCAGACAAGCGACGTCAAGATTGAAAATGGGGAAAATGCGAGCTTTAATTGACGGGCAATTCGAGTCTTCAAAAGATAGACAGACAGATAATTGTATTTATTTGACAGAGGATTTCATTGCGAGGACGGCACGATTGACACGAATATGAGCACATGTGAAGAATAAATTATAAGAGTAAAATGGAAAAAATTAATAATAACAATAGATAATAAAAGATGGGGTATTAATGCGAGCTATTTCTGCACCATTAAACGATGTGAATTTTTATTTCTGGCAGAAAATATTTCGGAACGCTTGTGTGGTGAAAACTCGTGTATTCTTACTTTAAAATAATAGTGCATCGATCAATTTTGAGGAATGGTCTTTAAGTTCTCAAGAATTTTTTCAATTACTCAAGTACCTTATCTGGATACTCAAGCATGGCTTTAGGTACTCAGGTACTGTTTTCAGCATTCCAAATGAGTCTCAAAGTCCCTTCAATTCCTGTCCAACACCGCCTGCACTGCTGCCTAAATTCATCATCAAAATCGCCCGAATATATCACATGCAATCCCCTTACACCGTATTACCCCCACGCGCGAGTTACACGCATCGCCGAGTCCTGCCACTCGAACAAAAGCATAGCGAGAAAAATTCTTTCGTCCAAAAAATAAACATTTAAAATTGCATTTATCACCGGCGAGGCGCTAATTGCAATTTTCGTGTCCCGCGCGCGCGCGCGCGCGCGAGTGTAAATTGTTGAGACGCGCAGTTGGAAGAGGCGCGGGACGACGACGTCGACGAGGCAATAAAAGCAACGGCTGCAGCGGCAGCAACAACAGAGCTCGTTCGCGTTACAGAATACATAACACTTCGCCGGGCAGAGAGGAAAAACAGAAAGCGCCCGTATCCTAGGCAGCGGTAATTAAATTTTTTCATCCTGTATCGTATTCGTATATTCTCCCGCGCGCGGATCCTCGTCATTTCCCCCGCTCGGCATGATTTTCCTCGTTGCGACTCCCGCGCGAGAAACAAACGAAGATATACCTTCTCCGAAGCTCTTGCCACTCTCCCTCTCTTCCTCCCTCTCTCTTCTCCCGAAGTTTCGTCCGACCTTTCCGGGATGTATAGCTGCGCAACTCGCTGAGACGAGAGAGAGCTTCGCGAGGATCTTTTACGAGCGCTTCGTCGTTTCGGGTAAACGTCTCGGCGATAAGTGTATCTGCGCCTTGGGTCTTGCCGAGCGAAGCTTCACGTCTCGCGTAATTAGCCGAAAACGCGCTCGCTGCACCTGCACTTGCGGGGGATGAAGGCGAAGTATTGTTTCTCGGAGAAGTAAGACACGGGGATCGGTTTGCGGTGAATCGATCTTTCGTTTCGAGTGCTTACTTTTAGTGGCGGCGATAAAACCGTGAGCGTGAAATAAGATCGCGATAGAAGCTTTAATGGTTTTTTGTATTAGCTTAGAACCGGTTAATTGTTATCTAAAGTGTGTGTCACGCTAATGCTTCTTTACGTCCAATATGCGGATAAAAATTCATAATTACATGCAGGAATAAAATGTGAGAGAGATAAGCAATTCTTTTGCAATTAAGCGAAAACCATCTCAATTAATGTCAGCCATTAATTGGGGTGGCAATGTCTTCTCTTATGATTTATGTTTATCTTTAAAATTTAATTACTTTATAAACTATTGAATTATTACGAAGCGTCGCATTAATTGAGATGGATTTTATATGTAACTGATTAAGAGATTCTGTTCTCACATTTGATTTCTGCATAATTAATCGACATGAAGTGTGATATACTTCATTATCAGATAAAAATTTAATTTCTCATAATCAAAAAATATTCTGTTATCAATAATTGAACATATTATCCTGTTACCGCAATTGATTGACGCGCTAATTAACAAAATTGCTCAATTTTCTACGTTATAAGTTTTAATAGATTTTCCTTTTCATAAAATGGCGCGATAGAAGACTTTCCTTCGATATTTTACGACTGTCTTGATAAATATACAATCCAAGTATAAAACGCTTACACACAACCGCTCTAAAAAGTAAATGTCCACAAAAATTGCATATATACATCGCTTATCCGCATAAGTCCGGACGGTGTAGAGCACAAGTCGGCGAAATAGGAAAAATGTGCAAAGTACCTGTGAGGTATTTACCGAAAAACTCTGGAATATCAATGCACATATTGTGCATCCGCTCGAACCACTGCGAGAGACCTCGCGAACGCCCTCCATGTCGTTGGTTTCCTTTTCCTCCACTGATACCGCTTCTTCTTCTTCTTCTACTTCTTCTTTTTCTTCTTCTGCTTCTTCTTCTTCTTTTTTCTTCTTCTTCTTCTTCTGGTTGCCTATACCGTCGCAAAATTTTCCTCGCGCGATGCATGAATTTTCCTGAAGAGCACAGAAAAGAGGTTACACGACTCGCACAAGTGGAGTGTAAGCTTCGCCTTCTGGTACCAAGAAGTGTTATTCGTCTTATAGTTCGGTGAAGAGGCGAAGGGAAGTGAAGAGGAATGACGAAGGGTGAGATGGAGCGTAAGAGAGTTGGGTAAATTTGTTCTTTGTTGTGTGAGCGCTGCGGTATATAAGAATTTGGATAAATAACATTAGCATATTTTGATGATACGCAGGGTGTGTGCATGCAAAATAACGTGGGCGGAAATATAATGTTCGAGCAAGTTAGACAGTCTCATAAGTTGTGTTTAAGTATGGCTCAGTTACGTATTGCTTACAATTATTTTTCAAAATAATTGTAATTCTTTGAGTATTTTACAGCTCTAGTTCTAAAAAGAATTGAAGTCCTTCTTAATTTATAACTTGAGTTGCTACTTAAGTTATAACTAGGTACAAAATAGTAACTTAAGTAAATATACTAAAGCCAAAACTTACGTTACTTATTAAGCGACAGCTTAAATTACTTCTTAAATAATAGCTTAAAGTACTATTTATCAATAACTTAAATTTTTTAAGTATTAAATTAATAAAAATACTTAAGCAAGTTATATTTTGAATATTATTACTTGAATCATACTTTTCTTATATCTATTATCTTCTACCCCAAGTAATATTCAAGTTATTGCTAAAATTTTAACTTAAAGAGACTACCATCGTCTATGCGAGAGGAGTTCAAAATGATCCGGTACATTAGACGGTGTCTCCTTTTGGGGTAGGATATCCTTTTGGCGTTTAACAGTGTAACGTATAATTTTAACATCAAGAAATTCACAGAAAGTGTTCCAAGTTCGCCACACGCGAGATAAGTCACAGAAAAGTGGTGTAAGATTACGCATGTATTCAGTCCACGTTACATTCATTAACTCTACGATAAGATCACAGACTATATACGGTCTATCTTATTCTTCCTTCGTCAATACTTTCCATAAACAAAAAGTAAAAGTATCACGTATACCACATTGAAATGGACAATGCACAGCGTCAGCGAATTAATGCACTCGTAATCTTAAACACATCGAGACGAGCACGCGGCGAAAGTTGCGATGCAGCGAGTGTCGTCGGTACGATTAAAAGCAAGAAAAGCCTAAGCCAAATGCGGAGCAAAAGCAGTGCAGAGAGAGAAAGAGAGAGAGAGAGAGAGAGAGAGAGAGAGAGAGAGAGAGAGAGAGAGTGGGTGGCGGTCCAAGAGGCCGGTTTTAATGAACTTTGCATAATGTTATTCAGGAGACCTTCGCGCGTTTGTCCCCGCGTATACCGCTAGAGCTGCTGCGGCTGGCATATTAATTTAGCCGCGAAAGCTTGCGCGTTTCCTAACTTCGCGACCTCTCTCCCTCTCTCTCTCTCTCTCACGGAGCACAGCGCGAGCTCTTTTTACTTAGGCAAAAGTCCACGAGAGAGAGAGCGAGTAATAATAATAATTCGATTTCGATTTTGTGCTCTCCGGCTTTCTCGCGAGGCGAGAGAGAGAGAGAGAGAGAGAGAGAGACTCGTTGTACATTCCAAGACCACTGCATGCTGCCTGTCGCGACGACGCAATGAATTCTGATGAATGCCGCGTTTTCGCGCACGGAGTAATTATGCGAATACCCGAAATTCCTTTGTATACAGGATCCAGGAGGGAGAGCGACGTGAAAGTTCAGCAGCTCCGCCGAGTCGAGGCCATGATTTTTATTTTCAACGTCTGTTTCGGTTGAGCTTGCGCAGGAAGTGGATGTGAATGAACGCGTTGTCGTGTTTCCAAACGCGATGATGGATTGCGTTGGATTAGGACTATTTGCGCGCGGCTAATGCGTGAGATAAAGCAATTTTTCGACGAACTGCATACGAGTAGTACAGCAGCAAAGTTCAATCCATTATGCTAAGATGATTGCAATTAGCGAGTCTGGGAGGTGAGTTTCGATAGCCGTCAACTGTATTATCGTGCATATAACCGCATTTGATTGATGCACGTGACAACAAAGAGATGTCAGATACTGTGTTATCTGTATTGACGTTGTCCTTACATTATACTAGTTGTTAATTAGAGCTCTATATGAGCACGCGCCACGATAGCGGGCTACGAGTGCATGCGGTGCGCAATTTCAGTTTAAAAGGATATTCGTTGTTAAGTAGATAAATGCAATTAATTATCAAGTTCTAATTATCGTGATAGACATCTGTTATCGAAACGACGAAAGTCATTTAATTGACATTGTAGAAGCGCTAATGAAATGTTAACTAATTGTTGATTAATCTTCGAAGTAACAATGGCGTTTTAATGACATAGCATACGCAATTGAGGATAAACATTGAATTTCATTAGACGGAAACTTATTCTATTGTTAATAATTTAATCTTTAATTATTTAGATACATTTAATGTTGTTAATAAAAAAAAATTAAATATAGTTCAAAAATGCTTTCTCTCAATTGGGCGAAGCAAAAATACCACTCGAGTTCGAAACATATGATTCGATTTGAAATTCCAGATATACGTCAATTCAATTTGAGCGACTAAAATACTTTTCAGAGGGATTTTTGCCATATTTGTTTATCTAAAAAATATTATGGTCGTTCAAATTAATGCTGGAAGCAATATTCGGTGCAGTTCGTTCGTGTATCCATACCGAGAACACCACGAGCAATGCCCAAAGTCATGAAACATTGCAAATTCTGACACAAGGCACTGACGCGCAAAAATTTCATAGAACTTTATACGTACATTTTTAGATGACAAAGAATACCAGCTCAAATCGAAATTGATCGTGTCAAAACTTCATTTACCGCTTCGAATTCCAATGGCATTCCAACACCCCCTCCCCTCCGCATCGCTAATCAACAAAAATCAGAAATCCCCCACCAAGAATATTCCCTCCCAGAGAGAGAGAGAGAGAGAGAGAGAGAGAGAGAGAGGATCGCTAGAAGCGTTACAAGATCTCAAATAGCAGCAGTTCGATTGTCCTACATCGGGCAGCGGACACAGCGGCACTCCATCGGACAAACGGCGTTCAAGCCTCACGCCGGTCAATCCCCTTAGCTCTCTGATAGACGCCTCGAGCTCACCCTCTCGCTGCCGTCCAAGACGCTCTATATATACTCCTCTCTAAATCGGCTCCGTGCGAACGACTACCCCCCGCATCCAGCTCTCTCGCTCTCTCTCATTCCCGACGTCGTGAACAGCTCGGCTTTAAGCCGCAAGCCCGACTCCTTTTCCCCCCTCATTGTCGTCGTCTGTAATTAATTAAATCCAAAGCGCAGAGACTCAATAGAGCTTGGAAGGCACTCATAGCCGTGGCTCGTTCGCTGGCCTCTCAATTACCGAGTCCACGAGAGAGAACGAGGAGAAGGGAGGGGGGGGTGCTAGAGAGAGAAAGACAGAGTAGAGAAGGAGTAAGAGGACGAGGACGCCGCGGGCGCATTGTTGGAAGTTCGCGCGCGCCTCCGCGGGATCTACTTGGAATGCCGCACACCTTTATCCCTTCTTCCACCCCCCCCCCTCCCCCCGCGTTGCACTCTCGCCCTTCCTTTCTCGCTTTCCTATACACCGATCGGCAGAGCTGAAAGTTGCGGGCTTCTTAGTTTTTCTTGTTTCGAGTGGGTACGTTCCCCTACACCCCCCTCCCCCACAACCACGCTCCTTTTTTTTGCTTTATCGCAAATTGGATTTAGAAATCGTGTTTGCCACTTTTATGGCATTTGCCGGAAGCAAGTTGTGGCCTGCTCCGCGAGGAGAAATAGCTGTGGATAAGGGGGGGGGGGTTTGGCGGAGGGCAGGGGCTTTTACCGCTGCGCAAAGAATTTTCAACTGTGTATCGCAAGGATTGTTATATATACTTCTGGATACTTATCGGGTTTGGTTATTGGTATAGCTCAAAGCTCCGATAATAATCTTGGTTTATTAGTTTACGGGCTGTATAGGAAACGCCGATATTTCGATAACGGTATTTTAAATCTATTTGTGGCTTACGTATGATCCTAAATAATCGTGAGTAATCAAAAAATATTCAGCAATAGTCGAGTAGAAACGTGCGACTGGGATGGATTTTTCGTTTTAGTTTTTGAGGTGACCGTGGCTTTCATGTTATCGTATAGTTTTCGAGACCACGTAAAGCTTTTGTTGGTCCAATTTAACGTATCTTAAAAACGCATGTCGAAAACAAACTCTTCTCAGTATATGAAATAAAATTCAAACTGCTAAACAACACTTTTATTACGTTTGTTGAAAATTGACGGTATAACTATATTATTGGCAATATCAAATAGGTTATACAGCTTGGGCTTGAATTATTTATTATATTATTTTTAAAACGTTACATTATTTCATATTCTACAACAGATAACGAGCAACCGCATGACCTATTTTTAATATTAGCATCCACGCATCGTAACAAGGTTACTCGTAAACGCATGTAAAAGTGTTCTTTTAATTTTTTAATTTTGTTTTGCTCTGAGAAATATTACACGCATTTTATCATTTGTTCTATTGTACGTTTTTATCGTGTTTTTCGTTACACATTTGAATTGAGATCACGCAAACATGCAATAAAACACAATCTTTTTGTCTAAAACTAAATTATAATTTCTTTTCAACTAATCATTATCAATACGATCTTGAGGCTTTGTGGAGATAAGAAATAATAGGTTAGATTCTAAGTGTATTCACAATATCATTTTACTTTGTAAACAAGAAGAGCAAATTAAAACAATAAAATAAATGGTATAAATATTTATACATTTATGTGTTCAATCAAAATCTGACAAAGTTTTTTTGCAATATTTCAAATCAGTTATAAAGTCTTGATTTATTTAAAGAAAATGAAAGCATTATGTTCCATTCGAAAGCTGTAACTCAAAATCAATTTTTATCGCGATATCGTTCCGCACGTACAACAGCTAAAACTGTACGACTCAGCGCCACCAAAATACACATTCGTTCACACGATACGCCAACTATATTTCTTCATTAGCAGGATTATCTGGCTATTCGGATGTTAATTGATAACAATTATAATGCAAGCCCGTACACGAGCCTTCCACATTCCAAACAATTGCAAGGAATTTTCCCCACGAAATTTCGTCTCGCATTCGCGCGAGGCATACATTTCATTCGAAACGTCCCCCCGCAGAAATTCTTATAATTTTTCAAGCAGCTTGATTCACGCGCGCGCGCCGTCGGCGCGTAAGAAACGCCCGTATCCCCGCTAATAGAAATTTATTTAGCTCGACCCCCTCCTCCGCGACCCCCTTCAGCGACGGAGAAAACGCGCGAGAGAAGAAAAAAAATCCTCGCCCTACATAAGCATCTGGAAGAAAAACGATCTCCCGTATTCGCGTTAGAGGTGGAAGGGGGAGGAGGCACTGGGAGTTGAAGGAGATTTCAACCGGATTCGAAAGAACACTCCACTTGTCGAGGGACTTAAAGCGATTGTCGCTGCTGATGCTGCAGCGGCGCCGGCCCGAGATTCTCTCTCTCTCTTTCTCTCGCTCCCCCGGCTATTATTCACGAGCCGACTGCTTCTTAGCATTTAAATGCTTCGCGCTCGTCTCGTCGTACCACTTTGCACCTTTTCTTGCTCCAGTCGCGCATAGATATATAGATATATAGATATATATATATATATGTACATAAGCAGGTGAAATAAAGAGAAAGAGAGCGAAAGAGAGAAGGAGGGAGGGGGAGGGAGAGGCAACGTACAAATGCTAAATTAAATCGCGCATCCACTCATCCCCGTTGAGATTTAAGAGCGAGAAAGATGTAGGAGGCGAAAGAAACTCTGGAGAGTCGCTGGGAGTATAGACGGTGCGCACTCCCCTATAGACTATATTCCGCTTTACGGAAGCTGCGCTTTTTCGAGTTGAGAGAAGGTCTATACCTCAGACTCGCGAGTAGTTCGTTTTCGCGAGCATCATCGCGTAACAGGGTGTGTACGCGAGTCGCACTTCTATTTATACGTTACATATATATATTCTATTTACATTACACTGTATAACGTATACGTTGTGCGCTTTTCAATCGAGTTATTCGCGGCTCTCACGGGATGCGCTTTGTACGTTGTGAACAACGCTATATATAAAAACTGCGGCGTTGCGGGGAATGGGATATAATTGAGATTATTGTTTCGAGTTTGTACTATTTTAGTATAGTTAAGACAACTACAATGTATATGACTGATTCTCCTCGAAGATTGCACTTTTCGGTGGTCCAGAAAACGAAAATTTTTTTTTTAAAGCTATTGAGGTTTCTGGACTGACCAGACTTTCTTCTGCAAGCCGAAAGATAGTAAAAAATGTAGAGGAACCTGGGAAACTTGGATCACGAAAATTTAACATGAAAAAAAAGAAAATCGGCTATTCGTCGGATTCTTATTTATTTATTTTTTTAAAACGGACATAACTTTTGATCAGAGCATCAAATCTGGTCATATTTTCTTTTAAATTAAAGCTCTTTCGTTGTATTACACGGTAGCGCAATTTGAAGTTTTATGTGTTCCTCGAAAACATTCGTAGTTGTTATTATTCCAGTATTTTGACGCATTAATTTTTTTTTTAGAAAAAAAACGTAAAATGGCTCAGAAATATGGTTACTAGTAACTTTTCCCATGTTCCTCTGTACTTTTCAAATATCTTTCAGCTTACAGAAGAAAGTCCGATCGGTCCGAGCCCTTTAGCTTTAAAAATAAATTTTCGATTTCTGGACCCCCGAAAAGTGCATTTTTTGAGGAGAATCGGTCATTAATCGATAACTCAGAAGCGCGATGCATTTACGCGGATCCGGAATAATTTAAAGATTATCCAAGCAATAAATTTCGCGTAATACATTTTTGTTTACAACTCATTCTGGCGCCGATGAACGAGCAGTAAAGTAATTTTTTTTCCCCAGAGATTATAATTTAAAATTACGAGCGCTCGCGCGCGTACCGATAAACTTGTCATTCTTATACACGCGCGCACAATGCCGTATCCTCCAATTCCTGCGTTCTCCCGGCATCATCGACTCGTTATAACCAAATTCGAAACTACCGCGAACTGCGTAAATATAAACAGCGCATAATAAATCGCGCCTGTATACATCGGAAAAGATAAACACACGGCGACAATTTTACGCTCCACAAACTCGACATTTCACGGGCCGCCTAAATCATCGTCCTTCGGCCGCGACGACGAAAAAAAGCTTATACATTCACGAAATCCACAAGTCCAGTCGAGCGACTGTCTCTCCCTCTCGATCGTCCTCGTCCCTCTCGTTTCTCATCAGCCCGATCCTACACTGTTTTCCCACCGACATCCTCCGTCCTTCACCCCATCGTTCGCCTTCCCCAAATATAGGTCTCACGCCTACACGACGATTTTCCCCGATTATATCCGCGCAATAAATGCAGGCTCGTCGCGCACATCTCGCGGACGTTAAAGCATCGCGCGCGCGGATGGAAGTACAGGCCGAATCGCTCCCCTTTAAGACGCGTCGGCGACCGCAGAGCTACGTGTGTTCTCTCCTGCTTCCATTCTCTATCTCTCGCTCTCTCTCTCTCTCTCGTCTGCGCGCGGACTAAAGCACATCGCTCGGCCATGTGGATCGATCGTCCACTCTCTCCCTCCTCTATTTCTCTGCGTTAAAAAGGCCAGTAGGGTCTTTCCTTTCCTCTCTCTTTCTTTCTCTCCGCTTTCTTCTATTTCTTACTTTGGCCTCCCTTTTCGCCCGCCGCTTCTCTCGCCGGAGCGCGAGGCTTTTTTTCTCGACAGACAGAGAGCGAGAGAGCGAATCCCGCCTCTTCCGTTCGGACGCCAACGACGGACATCGTGAAGAATCTTTCCGTTTCCGCTCCTGCTCTTTACTCTCTCGCCTTGTGTGCGGCGCACACGAGCAGAGGTCCCCCCTTTCACTGATGATGCAGCCGCCTTCTGCGAACAGGCTGCGGCGCGCGCGCGCGCGCGCGAGGCTTTATGGCCCCTGCAGCCCTGCCAAGCTTTTATCTTATATACGCAGCGGAGAGAAGCTGTATATTCCTGGCTTTTCGTTCTCGAGACTGTGTCGGTGTGCTCGGAACAAGCGCAGCTCTGATGAGACCCGGGCAGCTCGAATTCGCCGGCGCTGGGGGTGTATACGTATCGAGGTGTCCGATTGAACGACAGGTGTTTTCGAGGGTCGGATGCTGCGATCTGTTTGGCCGCACTTCTGCTGTTTGGCTAGGAAAGGCTTTGGAAAAGTTCGGAATAGCTTTGTGTCTCACGTTGGTACTTCGATTTTGGATACGTATAGGTATCTGAGTACTCGAAGGCTGACGTACTTTGATTTCAGATTCTTAAGTATCCAGAATTATATGTAAGTACTCAGATTTAGATCTCTGAAGTTTATAGACACTCCATTTTAATAAACATAGCGTAAGATACTTTTTCCTATCCAATTTACAGTTTGTATCCAAAATGATATGATGAGTATGCAAGATACAATATTTTAGTTGGAAAGTAAAGTTGACAGCGTATATTGAGTTTTAAAATAAGTATCTCGAACTTTTTTCTAAGTAAAGCAGTATACTCAATACCTTTTAAGATTTTCTTTGGCCTTTGTGCATGATAGATGACACTGAAAATGTTTGCATTACGTAAGCTGATATTGAAAGTACAGAGAAAAAAAAATATTTTGCAGGATCGCTACTGGCAAGACCTTTTCGAAATCATGAACGCGGTAGGGTGTTTTTGAAATTTCGAGGGAAAACACGCCGTTCTCACAATCTTGATAGATCCTTTTCACTCATTATCTTTTTAATGTGACTTTTCATCCGAATCCACATTCAATTGCGAGGACATTTACTATATGCGGAATACTATACTCAGCTTTGTATATTTTCCCCATTTTTAACATTATAACATTCAACTTTTTTACTGTAATCGTAGATGTAGCGCGACACACACAGGTAATACGATGAACGCGTCTTAAAATTAAATCCAGTTGGAATTCAAGCTTGCTTCGAAGAGAAATATAAGTTGGTAACGGGTAGTCGAACGTAATGGCATTTCGAGTAAATGAACGTTTCTCATCAGCGGAATAACTTGTGTATTCCGAGATCCTTAGCCTGTATAGGTAGCTCTAATGGCACTTTTCCAAGAAATGAAGGCTGAGCAAACGTGCGCGCAGTCGGAAAACGTATAATCTTCGGGAGAGAGAAAGAGAGAGAGAGAGAGAGAGAGGAAGCGCAGTACCTACTCTGCTTGCGCGCACTGAAGCTCTCTTTTCCATTCTCCCGCTCGCAGGCGTAGCTTACGTTCCGACGGCCTTTTCCTAACTAATTAAAATTATTATGATTAAACTGGCCCTAAGATCCCTCTTCTCTTTCTCGCGTTTCGCCCTTCGTTTTTTCTCCTCATTCTCTCTCTCTCTCTCTCTCTCTCTCTCTCTCCGCGTCGTTTAATTTCCTCGCTCCGCACGAGCGTTTCGCGCCAAATTACACGGCTCTTCGTTCGTGCGAGGAAAATGAAAGAGGAACGCGCGGCTACGGCCGGCCACGGGGTATCCTTGAAAATTTTCCGCTCCGAGGCGCCGAACGCATCTACGCGCCGCGTGTCCGTCTGTACATATATAAAAGGCCCCGGCCGGATTATGCAATCGAAACCGGAGAGGAGCGCAGCGAAGTGGCTCTCCGCGCGCTGCGGAGCTTTCATTGCGATGCCGCGCGTGTCCGAGCTTTTATTAACTTGGCCTCGCGCGCGCGCGCGCGCTCCGTGTATTTCTTTTGCGAGGTGAAAACAAATTAGACTGAAAAAGCTACGTGCGCGCGCGCTCTGCAGCTCGGAATGCGCTGCTTTGAAATTCCAGTTTGTGAAAAATTATAAACCTAACGCGATGGGAAATTCCTGGAGCTCGCTGCGGATTTCAAGAGAGGAAGCTCCGCGGCCGACGCTCTAAGCTCCTCGGTGTGTGTGTGTGTCACTTTTTGGAAGCGCGCATCGGAATTTCAAATCAGTCTGCAGCGTGCGCGCGCGCGCGGCAGAAGAAGCGGGGTACGGAGAATTTTTCTTTTTGTCTACTCGTTCGTTCTCGATAATGTTAAAGAGTGTACAACATTTGATTTGCTTGTGTTTCGAGTATTTTAAGATGAATAACTCGGCTTTTGAAATTTCGGTGAAAAGCGCGCTCTGACAGAAATATATGTGTATATGCAAATGCATGAATATTTGATACGGAGACGCATCAGAAAAGTCCGTGGATTCTCTTTAAATTATAAATTATAGTTGATCATTTTAATTGGATCTGCTATTTGATAGTATATTTAATGTAAATCATACCATTAATACACTTTCATATTTAATTAGGATTATGCATTCTGACAATATATTAGTATATATGAAGCTACAAGTTCTAATGAATTCGTAATGGTTTGATTATTTTGGAGTATTTTAATTGAAATATTGATATAACTCATTAAATTGAAGATGATATATTTAGTTATTTTAAAATATTATAATTTATGTTTACTCATCATTTTCCCATCTCTTACTTCTTCGAGTTTTTAAAGTGGCTTGATCCTGTAAACTGAGGCTTTTAATATTAAAATCACCATTAAAATTGAAATAAAATAAAATCAAAAGTGCATTTGCTTATAGTCTTTGCGAGATACTTGCATCCTATAGACAGCGTTCAGTAATAAACTTTTCCATTAGTATTTATGAATTATTGATCGAAGAGGAGTGCGTTATTACATACAAAGTAAAAAACTAATTGGATATAAATCTTCGAATTTGCTAATACAAAAAGTTTTTAAAAGTATAAAGGTAAACATAAAAGAAGCGAACGTCAATGCAAAGATGTTTCTTTCGTGACTTTTGGCTGATTATCTTTATTCTTAAGCAAAGCGACAAGACAATTCATTTTAGAAAACTTACAAGAATGTAGATGACTTGAAAGAGGCAAAGTATGATGAAAAAGCTTCGCTACGAGCTTTGCGAAATTAAATAAAGAAACTAAAATTCGCCGTCTTCGTAATAAAATTAAAACATTACGGAGATTTACTGCTGCAGTTAACTTTCCATCTCGTATTAATTTAAAGCTTCTTCTTCCCTCTCTCGTGATGCATAAGTCCGACTTGACGGTGATCTCTCCGCTAGCTATGTTATTCTAATTTTGTAAATTGTAAATTCTAAATGAATTTTAATTTAAATAATTTGCTAAAGAAGTTGTACATCCTAATTTTGTTACAGCATTAACAATATACAATTTCTGGTTCACTTATTCCTTAATGAAAGTTACTACGACGAAGCAATTTATCTACTGCTGTCCATCGTAGCTTCATAGTGTAAGTTGAAATCCCGAGGAAAAGTGTCAGAACGTGGTTCTCGCAAGTTAAAACTGCTTATTCTGTATTAGGCTATATTATCAGTTAGTCTGGTATAAATTAAAAAAAAAAGTAGTGGATGATGTACTTCAAGGAAGCGAAAGCCGGTCGTTAAGGATCTCGAAGAAAGTGAGGGAGAAATGATAAATACAACTAATGTACATTAAAGAGCTTGCGATCGTATCGAAAGATCGACGTACTTTAATGGCTTTTGAATAGTTCCGAACCTCATGAAAAGATCGCGAACGATGATTAATCTTGACTGAAGCGGGACGCCAGCGTTTCTTTTATGTTGTTTAAAGCTAGCCTAGCAAGAAATCGCAATAAATCTGCTTTTCATGGGCGCTTTATTATTTCTTTTTTTTACTGACGACCTTCTTCTTCGACAATGCGCTGGAGTCACAAATCATTATCGATAAACATTTAACGTTAATACAACTTCATTGTTTATTTGCATTACTTAAGTATAATTTAGAATGTACGATCACTAATAAAACTCTTAATTTTCTCTGTGTTGCAGGTAAGAGTTAATAAGCGAATTATTCCTTTACAACGACGCGGTAAGTTGTTTAATCTCATAACAAATCCGCGAGCACTGTACCAATACTCGAAAGACTCGGAAGATATTCAATTAGCTAAAGACGTTTTGCCGTCTTCCTTTATTAACTCCCGAAACTGTTTTATTGACCATAAACCGAGCGACCGACGTTTTAATTAATTAATCGTATTATACTTAATTAAAAAAATCCACTCACCGTCTACGGCAATCACATTATGGAAACATAACGCCAGCCTTAATACAATTTATCAGCGATAACCAATTTGAAACTTGGTCTTTAGCCGCCCCGCAACTCCGCACGCCGCAAGACAAGGCGAGCGAGTTTGCTTTTTGCATTTAGTAATGCAATTTATTGAGAAACACGTCTTTCCCGTATACATCGCATGGCTCAGTCATAATGAAAGTACACCAAGAGCGTTCCTCCCCCCCCCCCCTCCCGCGAGTCGTTCAATAAACAATGCACGTAGAGGCGAGCTAGAGAGAGAGCCGAGAAAAAGAACCGGTCAGTCGTTGAGTGTTAAAGAGAAGCTCTTCATCATCGAGGGACGTAAATATGCAAAAACGGAGCTGCATAAGCCTCGGAAGACAAGCGCAGAGAGAGAGAGAGAGAGAGAGAGAGAGAGATAGGACGAGATAAGTTGCTTGTACGCGGCGTGTAAGTAGATAGGAGCAGGCCCTCCCGCCCGCCCCACTGTATAGTCGAGTATACACAACGACAAGACGCAACTCGCAAAAAAGCTCCCGAGTGCAGCTTGGCGAGTCTAAATATTCATAAGAGTGGGCACGCTTGCACACTCGCTTATAAAAAGATAGACGAGCGCTAGTTACCATTGGGGAGGGGGGGGGGTGAGAGAAGAGGCGAGGCGAGGCTTGCGGCCAGCGAAAAGATTCAGACGACTGATTAAAATTTCACGCAACCGGTGTGGCAAGTAGGTTACCCGGAAAAACACAGAGAGAGAGAGAGAGAGAGAGAGAGAGAGAAGAGAGGCAAGGGACGTTGCTGATAAACGCAAGTATGCACACTGGGTGTGCAGAGCGAGTCGAGCGTGTAATAGAGAAAGAGAGCTGACGGGGGGGGGGGGGTGTAAATGCAAGTTTGCGATATCGCTCTCGGCCGTGGCGTATTAGACATCATTAACGTCGGACTTTTGCGAGAGATAACGACTGGTTATAATGCGAATAATTGCAGTCGCGCGGGCGTAACGTACGTATAGAGCCGAAATTACAACGATTACCATCGTCTCCCAGGGTGCGACTTGCCAGAGGGAGACAGAGAGGGAGAATCGAGCCGGCGGTTCGGATTCGGATAACGAGAGCTGCAGAGTAGTCCTGGGCTTACACTACTTCCGCTTAGCTTGCGAAATCTGAGATCTATTTATTTCGGACTGCTCGACTTTTCTCCGTTTGTATACATCGCGATCTACTCGGCTGATAGTGTTACCGGTATTGGTAGCTTAAAGTTAATATTGGTGGAGCAGGACAGTTTATCGGTAGATTTATATGGAATCTATATCAATTTAGGCACGCGATCTTCAATTTAATTCTGTACATTTATTAAACAGACTGCTGCTCGAGTACGAAATTTCGAAATACTTTTACTTGAGTATAAGTTCCTTTTTTTTAAGCATTTGCGTTTACAAAAAGTACTTAGATACTTCAAAAACTATTAAAGCACTTCACAAAGGTATTTCGTTACTCTTTACAAAGCAAACTATTTATTACGTTTTCACAAGCATTTCAGCTTTTTTAAGCGCTTATACTTAAGAAAAATACTTAAATACTTTCTAAAGCTAAGTCTTTCTACGAATCACTCGAGTAAAGCACTTGGGTAGCTTATACGAAAAGTAGTTCCTTGTGCGAAACACTGGAGTACTAGTTAAAAGTACTTGAATACTAGAAATATGCCTGAGTTCTTGAAAAAGATACTTCAAATTAAAAAAAGAAAATTATTTAAATACTCTACTTGTACGTAATTTGAAATCACTCTCTACTCGTTTATCCCAACAGTGCTTCAACGTCTTCCCTCCCATTAACTATCATCTATTTGCCTTCGAGTGATAATATTAAAGGCAACGTCAACCGAATAATTGTCCAATAAAATGCAATGCCTCCCAATGGTGCACCGTCATTCTCGCGAGAACTCGCCGATAAACGGCGCCCGAGAACTCGCGTACGAAAGTATAATGCAGCTATATGTAACGCTCGCTGTATAGCTGACGAACTTTCGTTTATCGAGTACCGCTGCGCGTCTATGTACGAACTCATCAACCGGAAAGTAAACGTTGCGCCGTAATGTATTTCGATCCGCAGCTCAGCGAGGAAAAAGCGACTATTTCGCAAATTGAACGGAGATGTATATTCCTGCGCGTGTTGGCGCAACGACATTCATCGGCCCGAGAGGTTTTTTTTTCCTCCCCCGCCCTACCGCCCAAAGATTCATCCCGGTCTCTCGCTGTATATATGACAAAAGAGCTCGTCGCCGCTACCGCAGAAATTGCGCGATTCAATGGGGCGTAATTTTTTCTTTTTTTTTTTATCGCGACGCCTGCTCGCGTGAAAAGCGGGGGTACCCGCAACGATATAGCGCCGCGAACCTCGCGCGCAGGGCGTAAACAGCGCGACGACGAAAAAAGGTCTCTCGGATATTGCGCGCCTCGAGAGCAAGTCCCGCGCAATTCGTCTTTTAACGCAGATCCATGCACACGCAAACGATATTTCAAGCGAGTTTATACCCGTGCGATTGCGCGCGCACACGAAAATGAGGAGTCGAAGGAGTGTAAGGAGAATCGCGCGAGGTGGAAGCTCTCACGCGTATATAGCATTGTCTGAAGCGCGACGTCGTATTGCACGGAGTAATCGCTCGGAATGTAATGCCGCGAGAAGAATCCCACTTCGCTCTGGAGAGTACATCTATATATACGTATATCTCGTCGTAGGGAGAATGTAGGGGGGGATGAGTGGGAGACCGATAAAAAGTCTCGGATGAATAATCGATCTCTAGACATCTCTGTGTGTGTGTGTGTGTGTGTGTGTGTGTGTGTGTGTGTGTGACTGCGCTCGCAAACTCACTCGCTTATACACACCCGCCGCGAGAGATATCTTGGTTTGGAAGAAGCGAGCGCGTGTATGCGTTTATCCGTGTGTACGACCTTTGCAAAAGGAAGGAACTGCGCGCGGCTGTCTATATTCCGCATGAGCAGAACTACTTATTTTCAATTTCGCACTTTCCCGAGCGATATCCTTCCTGCACTTTTGTTAAACTAGCTATCGAGAGAACTTTTGTTTGACTTGTAGATGGGGAGGAAGATTGTCCTTGCAGTTGTGTGTGTGTGTGTACATGTCTGTGCGTATGTGCGAGAGCGTCAATTTGTCGAATCGAGAACAAATACACCTCCTGCTTTGCAGCTACTCCGACTAGAGTTTTAATATCTGTTATTTGCGCTTTTAGTATCTCGTAAATGCTAGCCCGGCATAGAAAATTGCAGCAAATATTCGTTATTGATAAGCGCGAAATCGACGCGAGGTGGATAATGGCTTCGCTATTGATTGACGAAGTGAGGCGCGCGTGCGGCGCAGAGCTCGTTTACAATTCAATGTACGCTGCGCGATTCTGTCTTGCACGATTTCCGCGTATTCGTCGATATTGAGATGCGCCAGTTACTTGATTCAATATAACAATTGCATTAATTGTGCACAAGAAATATTGCGCGCTGTTTGCGCTGACGCGCTGTTCGCATTGGCGCGCGATCGAGCGAAGAGCCAGCCCAGCAGGCATTGATCAAAAATAACCGATAATAATATAATTAGTATATCTCGGCCACTGAAATATTGACTATTGGTTTATCTTCTACCAGTGCCACAATTGTCTTCGTTACATTGGTAAACTATATAGATATCGTGGAGAAAAAGTGTGTATTATAAATCGCGGTCTATATATTCCGGATAAAGCCTTCTCCTTCGCGTCCTCTAGGCTTAGAGTTTCCGAAGCAGAAAACGCTTTCAAACTTCTTCTGACACGATTATGACGGAAAGATTTTGAACTGATTATTTCTGTCGCTGCTCATATCATCTTGTTTTTCAAGTTTAACGTTTCTAATGGCTATTCTCCCAACTTTTGCGTCTCGGGAAGAAAAGGAGGTCAAATGTTTTGCGGCGCGGAAAAGGTCTTTGCACTTGGGGTGACTGAATTTATGGATCTGCGCTTCTTTTGCTCTCGCCCCCTCCCCCTTATAAGAACCTTATACACACGCGACCCTTTAATC
Source organism: Philotrypesis tridentata (assembly GCA_018906965.1). Classification (NCBI taxonomy): domain Eukaryota; kingdom Metazoa; phylum Arthropoda; class Insecta; order Hymenoptera; family Pteromalidae; genus Philotrypesis; species Philotrypesis tridentata. Next base: position 38,224 of record JACCIB010000041.1, read on the forward strand.
TTGAATTTTTCGTGTTATCAGATGAATTCGAAATATCATTGTCTCCAACGCCTCGATAAAGCCAATATACAAGGGGAGATTGTTCGCGGAATAATTGGCTCACTTCATTACTCTCTGGCGCTCGTATATTGCTCGTCGAGGCGCGGCGTAAATACCCTTAGTTCGAGATCCTCTCTTTTTTACACTTGTACACACGATATACACTCACTCGGCGGCTCCAAATGCGTTCACAAGCCCTGCTTACGAGAGATTCGCGAGAACGATTTATCGATTCATTAATGAAATTTCACAGAACTCGCGGCATGGAGATTAAAAAAGAAAACAATTTGTCTAGGAGGAATTTGTAGTCGATGAAAGTAGGTTGGCTCGCTATAGACTCGCATGAGTTGGGAAAGGGGTGTGCAATTTTTTTTTTCGTCGCCAAAAAAAGGCTAAAGCTCCTTTTTCCACTTTATCTCTCTTTGTTTTCCCTCTGTTTCGCCCTTTCTCCCCCTCCACTCCCCTCCCTCTCTCTTCCGCTCTTTTGCTCCTTCCATCTCGAGAGTCGAGCTATTATTTTTCGACTAAACTCTCACTGCGCTCCAGATTTTTTCTACCCGTTCCTATAACGACCGTTAACCGCCACGAGGCTCTTAAGAGGCCATAGCTTTGTCTTAATTTTATTAGGGGCTCTTCGTTCGTGTTTAGACGTTTAACTTCTATTGGATTAACGATGTATCGTTTATCCGCTCATCGTTTGGTTTCAGTACCGAAACTTAGACTTTAGGAGTGTTTCGCATTTTTAACATGGTCCAAGCTTGATTGATCAACAATTCTGTAGATAAACGAATAATCATAACGAATATCGTATTGACCGTGTGAAAAGTCGATTTTCGGCAAATACGAAGCGTCGAGTGTAGAGTTTAGTAATAATGGTGCATAAGAACAATGACGAGAGCGGACATTTACACGTTGAAAATTGTCATTAGTGAGATAATGCATCTTCCAGCAAATTCACAGATATTATCTTTCAGAGTGCAAAGTGGTCTTATTCCTGTTTCTTCGAACTCGAATATTAAAGTGATGATGTAAAATTGTGTACGAAGAACAATGCTTTCAAGTATCCATGTACTTTTTAATCACTTAATATTTTGTACCACGATTATCCGTAACGCATAGATATTTAAAAAAATTTTTCAAAAAATAAAAGAATATTCAAGACTGTTAAGGACGGTTAAGTAGTATTCGTAACCGCGGCTGACCAAAGCGTGTTTACACTACTTACGAAAACATAAATTCTTGATTTTACTTTTTTATGGTTGCCGTTTTGAATTAAAAAGTATATTTCAAACAACTACTGTTTCAAAATATTTCATGACCGGCGTTATCAAAGTACTTATACAATATTTATTTTACATGCGAAATACAATCAGGTACATACAATTTTTATAATCAAACTTACCTTTTCAAATGATTTGCATCAAACTATGTTATTTATTAAATTTTACTTAATCACTACATAATTTCTAAAAAGATATTAAAACAATTTAATAACAACAATAATAGTCAATCATTTAGATATTTAAAATTCTTCGGCTAAATGTACTTTAAAATAGACCACACACTTATTGAATTTTCGTTTCTAAGTAATTGGTATAATTTGAATTTTAGTTCATCTACGCAACATCCTAATCAGTCTTTTATTGCGTCATTTATTAGCCTATAACAACATTAGAGCACAATAGTCCCCTTGTGATTCTTATTAATAAAAAGCCGTTGGCATTCTGTCTCTCGAATATAGAACAAAAGTGACAAAGGAGATGCAGAGTTTCTCTATAATCATCTTAGCGATGCATAAATAGTTATTTTATAATCTTCTATTATACGCGAAAAAAAATATATATTTATTGGTTTTCCAATCTCATCGAATCAGACTTTCATTATTCACTGTATCTTTAAGATACGAGCTCCAAGTAGAGCAGATTTAAATTTTGAAATCATTTCTTGCTTAACTGCTACAAATATCGCAACACTAATCTATTATAGATTCAACGAGGAAAAGCAAAATTTTTCTCCGACGATAAAAAGAAAAATTCTTTCAGCTACATTAAAATTTACTTAAAAAAATATTGTGCTTTACCCCAAAGTAAACAGAAAAAGTGCGGGTATCTACATAACTTATGAATACTCAAGGCGCTTTTACTTTCGCATTCCATGCGTACATCATAAAATGTAAAGTAGAATAAAAGTAGAACACTCAAACAGCGTCTGAAAGTTTATAAATTTTTTAAAACCTGGAAAATTTATAGCCAATAAACTAGTTCAACTTTGAAATTCGTAATTATGTTCATCTTAATTAGAAGGCCATCAGAGAGCTAGATTCTCAGCATTAAACCAATTATTAAAAGTAAGCAATGCTACTTCATTATGGCTTATTTATTGCATGAATACCAGACATCCATTTAAATATTTACTCAACAGATTTTCGCAATCCTTAATACCTAAACCTATTATTAAGCACAATTTTTTTTACGACAACCACATAATGCGAGCTAATCAACACATCGAAACCGCTTTGCAATACATCAGTTCAACAGGATTCCCAACAATTTTCAGCACTGGAAAGCTTATCTTCGGAAAGCACAAACGATCCATCTCTGACAATCCATCATTCGGCGAACCATCCAGAACGTTTCGCATTCAAAATCGAAAGAAAGAAAAACACCGCTTATACCGGTCGTATAATTTTATCATCGCGATTCTCATGCAGCATTATCTTCCCATCTCGTCTCGAGATTTTCCTCTTAACGACTCGAGGAAAATCTCCCAATGCCACACGTACGTTCGCGTCTTTCAATGGCCGACGACTTGCGCGCGCGCACTTGCACACACACACACACATCCACACGTGGACATACATGCATACAGGACGAGAGAAAGAGAGAAGTAGAAGCAGAATTGCCACGACGTTTTTCCGTGCGCCTTACCATTGTCGTACGAGGCACACGTGCAATTTCGCTTTCGTTTCATCTCGCGCGTGTGTGTGTGTGGGTGTGTGTCTGTGAGTAGAGGCCGAGGAAAGAAAACGGGAATTGTGTCGTCTCGCGAGGGTCACTACGAGATCTTGGATGTTTCTCTTTCCGTCGCTTTCTTCTTGGCTTTCTCGTTTCTACGGAACTCTTTTCTCGCGCCAGCAAACTCCCCCCCCCCCCAGCCCTCTAATTCTTTTTTTCTTGCTTCTCCGTTTTTTTTCTAACGCCAGGATTTGTCTCGACAAACACATACACCTAGACGGTAATAATGCAATATTTCAGTGATGTCGTTCCACGGGATTCAGTCTAACCTCGTTGACTCGTCGTCTCGCCTCCGCCCCCCAGTTGTGTTCTCTCTTTTGAAATGTCCTTGCTTTATTTACTTCTGATGACGCGCAGAAAAAATTTAATCAGCACCGTTTCGTGAAAAGGTGCAGTAAACATTCTCGCAATGCATTCAGACAGTACCCAGAAGAGCAAAGGAAACCCTCGCAATATTGCATTCTCATTCTTCGCCAAGGAGTTCGATTTGTGCATCTCTTTTTTTTTTGTTTCCATCCATCCCAGTATTTAAGTCCACAGGCTTTTATTTTCCCTGTCTCCTCCATTTTCGCCTTGCGGACCTTTTTCGCCACCTTTTCTCTTCCCTTTCTGTGTGTATACCTCTTTGTCTTTCAGTATGTCCGATATTCTATTCCGGAGATTCTAGTCCTTTACATCCCTTTGTCCCTTTGTCTGCTGTGCAAGTGCGAGAGCTGAAAATGCGCTATTGCGATTCCACGTGAGGAATCGTTTAAGGTTTGGTTTAGCGGCTATCTCCGCAATATATATCTATCTTTACTATTTACACATAGTTTGATTTTCGTTTATAGGACTTTCTATGATTGTTGCTGAGTTAAGGCGGTAAGTATACTTGGTTGTTAAAAGGCATTGTCCATTTGTTAAGTTCGTTCGTGTGTATCCTCAATCGTTTATGGTTGATACGTACAAAAAAACAGTGACTGAAGAGTTAGACTAAAGTAGTTGACTTGTTTGAAGCTTAGTACATGAGAGAAAATACTCAAACTAATCTACTAAACCGTGGGATAGCAGATATTTATAGTTTGAAAAATAAAAGAACAGATCCAACTTTTGATCGACATTACATGTTCTCGATTCCACGTGTATTGAAAAGTTAATAAATCTGCGACATGGGAACGCTATTTTAATTGATTGAGATTACAATAGATTCTCGCAGAGACTTTTATCGAGTAGTATTGATTACCGTGAAGTTGCTGACGTTCTGAAACTATATTAGCTGATACAAAAAAATAAATAAATAAAAGAGAACCAAACCAAATTTTTTTATTACTTTACAATTTTCCGTTTTCTGATCACTATAATGTACAAAATCGTAATACTCATAATACTATAAGATAAATTTTACCATCTGAATTTAGGGATGTGGCGTATATTTAAAAAAAATGAAGTTTGAAATTGAATAAATACAATTAACACGTCATATTAAGATAATTGCGTTGTTAAAGATAAAAATTCAATTTTCACCTAGCTCATGAAAGATCGTACAGTATACAATTGAACACATGAGCGTAATCGCAAATACTTTTAATTAGCTTTAAATGTCGAAATGTTAAACGAACCATCATGTTTTCCGCTCACGTAACGCCTCAATAATCGCACCAGAATGCTGAATTCAAAAGACTATCAACATCAAAGTCCCTTTCAGCTCTAAAACAGGCCCTGAACAGAGGCTGGCGTTAAAGCCGCTGCCATGTCAGTGATTCACAACCGCGAGCTTTCCAGAGACGGGACAACCCGATCGGAAGCACGCGCATGAAAAGCGGATCCGCTCGATTTTCAAAGTGGATAGCGGCAGGGCTGCGCGCGCGCAAGCCAACTGATTTCGCCCATTGTGCGCTGCAGACAGAAATAAAGAGTCCCCGCGCAGAAAGCCAAGTCGAAACACACGGGGGAAGACCGAAATAGAGACATGAAGTAGGAGGCGCGCGCGGAGCGCGGGAAGAGCGGGAAAAGTAAAGAAGTCTGAAGAGAGGGAGACGCGGAGGAATTCCAGTCACGCGCGCGAGCGAGCCAACCAATGCAGCGTCTCTATCCACTTCCTAAAAGTCTTTCCACCTCTGATTCCCTTGCGCGCCTCCGAGCTTGCTGCTGCTGCTGTCGCTGCTTTTTCCTTTCTAACCTTCGCGAGACGATTGCTCGCGTGTCCGCGAGTGTGTCTTAAAATTTAAAATTCAACGAATGTATCGGGGGGAGAGATCGGTGTCTTCTGTGAGTAATTAGGCGTTGATCGATACTGTAATTTTACTTAAAGGGCTGGGAGACTCTTCTGATGATGTCGCTGCTTTAACTTTTCTGTGCCGCGCTTGTCGATTTCTCACGTGAGCGCGTGTGCATTAAAATTTGAAATTCATTGAATGTGTAATGAGATCGCTGCGGCTTCTATCGGCAATTAATTAGTTGTTAAACGATATTATAATTTTACTTAATGGGCTAAAATACCTGTATCTTCTGTACTGAGAAATTAAAACGTGAAATTGAAAGTTATATTATTTTTTTTAAGTAAAGTTTCGATACAGAATATTGTAGAAATGAATGTTTTAAATGAAATAAACCATCCATTAGAGTAATCTGGGTTTCCAATTTATTAAAAATTCACTAACATTTCGGGCTTGCAGAGTCCGATAAAATTATAAAAGTCAAAAAACCAAATACTATATTTAAAAACAAAGTCCAAACTCTCAATAACCACTGAGCACAGAAATTAACTAAGCAACGACTCCGAACAAATTTACGCAACAAAACACCCTCTCGAAGCTACAGGGTAAAGGTACGACTCCAAAAGCGACACTTACTCGAATGGATGGTTTATTTCATTTAAAATATTCAATTTCCTCGAGTGTTAAATTGCATCTACTTATAAAAACGAATTTTAAATAAATGGCACCTACAATAAGCTTAAATGATTTTCAAATAATTTTGCTAGAAATCAAAGAATTTTAAGACTGTCCAGGAAGATAAAACAGGTCTCGCAGTCACGTCTGACCAAACCGCGCTTGAACTACTTATACTAGTTGATTTCAAAATCGTTATCGAAATACCTACAGTTTAACCTTACGCGTACTTTTTAACCAACACTCCGTCTCTAAACCCATCCGCAAACATCGTCGAACTCGACTAGAGTCAGGAATCGCAAATCAAAAGCTCGATCCCGCAAAACGAAGCGTACAGTCGCGAAAACCGAAACCTCCGAGTAATTCATTGAGAGAAATAATCGTATCTCCCACTATATACCGCATTCCAAGCGTTCATTCCAATCCCTTTCCACACCGGCGGTATACAAGCGACATCTCTTCCAGTTCCTCAATTGCATTTTCCGGCAACGATGGCAGCAGCAGCAGCAGCGGCGGCGGCGGCGGCGGCGGCACGCATGCATGCTCCCCGTACAGAATGATTTTCGCGACCCAACTCCCAGCGCTATCTCACTACTCACACCGTCGAGTTTTGCGCCGCGTTAAGTGGAACGTTCATCAGGATGTATCAGAGAGCTGCTGCTGCTGCTGCTGCTGCTGCGCTGCGCGGTACACACCGGATTCACTTTTCTTGCGGTACACGCCGCGCTGCGAATTCCGCAAAGTGCATTTCTCGCTTTGGGTATTATTTGGAGACGTGATTCGCGCGGCAGACGCGAGATAGCGCCGAGGCGCAATGGAATATGTGGAGGTGTTGGGGGGAGGGGGGGGGGTTGCCTCAAGGGCAGGACTATGAGCCCCGATTCTCAGGTATTGTGATGATGAAGTATTCAGCGACGTATTTCGAATTATGGAAAATGGAATGCAAAGCGCAATTATAATTGCTTTGCAGGCGAAGGTATGGTTTAGTCGTTTGAAAAGCGCGAGTCTGTTCTCTCTCTGTGTTTGTGTGCAAAACCAGGGCCCGCCGGATTAACACTCGGGTTTGTGGAGCCGATGCGGGGGATGCCGTGTGAAGGGGCGCAAAACATAAAATGCGCATAAGGCCAAAGACTATCATCTTGCAGGATTACGCGAAATGATTTAATTTAATGACAAACCATTACGACCGTAATGGCTTTGATATTATCGATGACGAGGCATTAAAGCGTGCAATATTAATATGCTAACATTGTTTTCACAACTTCGCGCAAATCATACTTTATTATTGCCATCCGGTCGGGAGCGTATTTATCTACGTTATTATTTAACGACTATCAAACTAACTTATAGCCCCGATCTAATATTTTATCATCGTAATTTATCATCGAAATCTCAAATCCGAACGAACGCATAAACGAATGTGGATCAAAGTAATTCGAAGCTCTCGCGCAGAAAGCGCTAAAATAGTACAAGAATTAAAAAAATATCAAACTCGATGTCTCGAGCGCCACAGTCGAGCGTAAGAAGGCTCACTCGACTATGTATGTCGATCTTCGCGCCGTTAACGAAACAGAAATAAACTCGGCGTGAAACGCCGTGTAACGACTCACGCGACACACCAGCTCTACAACCATGAACGCGTACACACCTACACCCGCGCCGCGCAATTCATTATACAGGGCAACATCAACTCTCGCATCGACCAATCATTCAGTCAATTACGACTCATTGTCTACGGCCGATGCACAACTTGTTCGCAGCTGGCCCATTAGCTTAACTCGCCCCCGCGACAGCTCATGAAACTGCTCGCTCGCCTCTACCCTCGTTCTATTCCCTTCTGCAGACGTCCCGTCGAGAGAGAGAGAGAGAGAGAGAGAGAGAGATCGAGAGAAAGAGCGAAACGCGGCAGCACGAACGCGCGCAAACTTTTGTCACCTCCGTACGTACGGCAGCAGGCGAATGTGCGCGTCGCCGGAGCCGTCGCGCGCAACTCTGCTTTGGAATGAACTCTTAATCAGCATTCGCGTGCGTATATTGCCGGAGCGAGCGCGCTCTTTGGAATTGCGGCGGCGAATCGATTGGCTTTTATTTTCCGCAATTTCGTTTGGATAATTGGATCGAGAGGGCTAATTGTGGAGTGCACGGGGGGGAGGCAAAAGTTGAAAAGCTCGGGACTTGACGTGGAGTGAACTATTTTTTTTAATTCTTTTCTGTTTGTTATCGAACGAGTGGAAGTGCGCGTTTGGTTTAATGGAATATTTTTTCGAAAAACGAAAGTAACCAAAGATTTCAGCTTGGCCCAGATCATGAGAGTACATCGACGTAGAATCAATCTTAAGAAAACGAACGATTACCTGGAAATCGCTGTATTTCTATACCGATCGTTCTAGCCGAGGTCATCGTCGGCTAGTATCGATGCCATACCGAACCCCCGATTATAATCAACGTTTTGAAGCCAATTAAACTCCCCTGGATATTTATTTCATTCACTTAACGAGTTTTAGCAATTTACAGATTGCATTTGCTCGGGCAAGCCTTACAAAGCTCGCCGGTCTAACGGCAAAAAATGGTTCTCGCGTGCCCAGAGCTGCGCGCACAGCGAGACAGAAAGAGACAGAGTGTGTACGTACACGTTTATTTACATAATGAAATCATGCGCGTTGTTCATTTGATGAAGACAGTGTGTATGTCTGTGTGTATACGTGCGCGCACGCGGTGCAAACTCACGTGTGCGGCTCTAATTAAGCAAATGGATTATAACGCGACGAGCTTTTTCGCTATGCGCACCGGACTGACAACTGCGGCCGCGCGAATATTTTCCGTTTTCTACGTCTATCAGCTCCCCCATCGCCGAGCATTGATTAATCGTTGAAGGAGCGTCCCCTACATGCGTAGTAGGGGAGGCCGGTATTTAAAAATCAATTACGAGCATTAATTCGACGCGGAAATTATTCTCCCCCTTCGCTTGATTAACGTCCCCACTGGGAATTGCGCAACGTGGTACGGATAGACGTTCATTCGCACTTGTTCTTACGTGTACTCGGCGTGCTCGCGAGGCAGCGGCGCATCGAACCTCGGCGAATCGCCGAAGAGCCGGCTGTATAAATCGCCGAATTGTTAATTAAATCTAAACAGGGCGTAACGAAAAGCTCTCGGCGCGCGAATATAACTCCGCGAGAATCAAGTGCCGGGCTGAGAGGATAATTTAGAAAGAGCTGTTGCCCCATATTTTTAAATTATAGCACTTGAAGCGTAATTACCAGCCTCAGAGAGAGAGCGAGAGAGGGAGAGCCGGGCAGCTCCGCGACTATATTTCTTTCGAGAGTAAATTTGCATTAAAAAGCGCTGCTCGCGCGTTGTCCAAGCGCTATAATACCGCATCCCGCATTCGAAAAATGCTAATTACTCTAAACGGCATTAAGAGCGGAGTGCGCGCGCGCGCGCGCGCGAACTTTGGAAAATTAATCCACGAACGATAGGCTCGCGTGTGTGCTACGTGCTCGCGCGCAGCTGTTATATATGCGCCGCTCTCGCAATTACGTCTCTCGTTTACCTCCTCGGCGTAAAAGCCCAGGAAGCTTCCAGCGCGCGCGGCACACACCGCGTATGCGCTCGTCGGCGCCGTGTGTACGTACAAACAGCCGAAGCGTCTGATTACTTCAAATCGATTATCTTCGATTGCGAAGAGGGAGGACTTGTTGGTTGGGAATAATCAGCGCAAGCACGCGGTCTCGATTCGAGTTTGCATCGAGAGAGGGAGAGAGACAAGGGATCCGAGTATGTGTGTGTGTGTGCGCAGTGCAGCGCGTACACTTCCTTAGTTGAAGATGTTAGACAGTCTGTTCACGTAGCCGAGTCCCAGCGGGGAACAACCTGCCTTCTACGACTGCGTATATATGTGTATATGTACGTGGGGATGGGGGGTCGGTTCGCCGCGGCTTTCTCCGACTTGAGTGCTTTCGCTCGGCGAAGGTATTCGACGATTGTTCATGGCCTGGTCCGTTGGCATCCGGATCGTCTTTACTTCCTATGCGGCTTAAATTGACTTGTAAGATAACAACTGCTTATACGGACGGCTTTGTCGAGTGTCTCTGCCCTGTTTCGGGGAGGAACGATGCGCTCACACACACACACACACACACACACGCGCTGCTTGTCGTGGAGAATGCGAAGAAACTTGGATTTTATTCGTGCGGTTTTGGAAAAAGAGCGGAGAGTCGTAGAGATCGATGTACCGCAGCTTGAAGCGAAATAATATTGGCGGAGTTGTGCTTGTATTCTTTCATAGCTTGGAAGAAAAAATGATATTCGCATTGCTCTTTTGAATTACTGCGTTATTTTGCGAGAAACTCGAAGGAAAATGAAACAATGTCATGTCGAACCCAGATGGCAAGCGAAATTGAAGAGCTTGTATTTCAAGTGGAGTAATTACGTATTGAAGCACTTTGCTTATTTTTGATGAATTAAACTTCATTGATTGGGTTTGAGACAGCGCTGGGTGGCACTTGAAGCCTGGCTCTTAACAATTTTGTTTCGAGTAATCAAGCTCTTGAAATGTGCACTACATATTGAGTCGTGACAGGTACTTTGACACATACTAATTTACTTTTTTACGAATAAAATGTATTTATTTATATAAAGGTGCCAGTCTCACGCAATAATTGTGTTATACGTTCTTATTAAATTATTAAATTCATTCATGTAATATACTTATTAACTTAGTACTGTTACATACACATTTAAATGGAAAGAAATTGAATATATTTAAATAAAATTACAATTTGTAAGTACATATAAAAATAAAATTCAATTTTCCATTTTCCAATAATGCAATGTGCGCAGTATAATACTCTCAACTAGATTTACTGTTGAATTATTCATAAATTTTAATGCATTTACATTAGAAGGTTGTAAATAGACATAATGTAGTAAAGAAATTACAAATGAAAGCAGTTACAAATTTACTTGTCCTCGATTTTGCAATTTGCATAAATAGCACGTTAAGTAATTTATTCAAGTCTGCAAAAGAAAGTTCTGCATATATTACTGTTTCAATATTCCTCTTTTTTCTATTTCTGTTCATAAGTACAACGTCAATAGTTGTAGACAAAGCGAAAAAACGATTAAACTTAACAATAACATTGTCTTGTCTTTTCGCTTCCGCGAGACATTACAAGCTGATCTCGACGTTTTCGTCCCTGGATAAGAAGAAAATCGAAATAGAAAGTTCAATTTGCCCTTCATTACTTTGGCTATCCTGATAGAATTCTTTCCATTTAAAATACTCGTTAAGGCTAGAACTGACACTTTAAAATTGATAGACTTATCCAAATTTACATACTCAAGAAATGGCCTCGTCTTAGGTATTTTTTAGACAGTGATATCTCTCAGTCAGTATATAGTTAGCAATCGGATACTGTAACTAATCTCTATTCTGTTAATTCGCGCGGACTGGGTGTTCTTTTGAACTAGGAATCAAATAGGTTAGAAATGTTGTAGAAGCAGGTTCCTTATATGTACTAATTCATCTATCCGTTTATATCGGTCATTTCTTGTACAGGAAATGAATACTAATAGTGGTTTCTATTTCTTGTCTAATAATAGACTGGAAAGCGTTACATAGTTGCTAAAAACAGGTCAAGGAAACTAGCCAACTCTGAGATTGTAAGTTCTTGCACTAACGTTTCTACCAGGGCAAAGTAAACATTCATTTATGATATTTATTGATGATTTTTGTGATCAGTTTTTAAAATACCTATTATAATTTTATATACGCACAACCATTCTTCAATGAAAAATATTATTATAAACTGTATAGAATGCTTTAATCTTTCGAAACGCAATAACGTTACTCTTCGGCGTTTTTACCTCGAAAATCAACCAGCAATTACCCAAAACATAACCTTAAGGCTAATCTCTCCAGCGGATTAACGATCACTTAAATTGCACTTCTGTTCAAATTTTTAGCTAATTTCCCGCTCGTTATAAGCCCGGCATTGTACGCATACATCCACAGTCGCGCACAATCTAATAAGCCGTTATCCCCCGCAATCTTCAAATGCTGATAACATAATTAGCAGCGCAATTATAGAAGGAAACAAGCCGTTATTTCAACTAGTCTCCGCTCGCCTATAGGATTCGCAGAAAGTCGAGCGGCTTCCGCCCCTCCTCCCTGCCAAAGGCTCTAGCTTTTGGAAATTAGAATAATCAACAGGAGAGAGCTCGAGAGTTTTGCCTCTTGTACACAAACACACCGACACACTGCACACACGCCTACACTGGAGCCATACTAGAGGCTAATCCCCATGAAGCGAGAGCCAAAATCTCGCGCAGAGACTCCCCTTTTCACGCCCTCGGCTCTCTATACACGTACACGCATATATATATACGTCCTATACTCGGGAAAGTTTCTCGGGGGGGGGGGGGGGGGGCGAGGAAAGTCTAGCCCGCGGAGCGAACCTTAGAGCAAGCGGGCATTATCCTATCGGCGCAGTCTCGCTCCGTTTAACACGTGCGTCGGGCGAGATACAGCGCGTCGAAATTGAAAATCAGTATATTACGGAGTACGAGTGCGTATACGGGCAGTCGTAAATCTTGCCGGTTTTGCGCGTGTATATTGTACGCCACGGGCGCGAGAGGGAGACAGCGAGAGCATAACGTACATTATTGACACTCGTGCGTTATGAATGAGCGAGCGAATTGGAAAGAGTCGACGTGTCGAGGCGGGCCGCGCGCGCGCGCGGAACGACGCCGGCGCGTAATTGCGCGGAAAAATATGGTTATTTATTGCCCGATCGAGTGTCCTCATAGCCAAGTGGAACGAACGCTCCTTTGTCCCGGACGAATTATATATCGCCCGCGCGTGCTAGCTTAGGCGGACTGTTTTTGTTTTCGCGAGGGGTACACGCCGGAAATTATCAATTAACGGGTGGGCGCAGAGGGGGGTGGAGCGATAGAGTCGGAGTTTGAATTTCCCGCCACGTTATCGTAATGGACAGTGGAAAAAGGAGCTGAAATAAATCGAAGGTACGATTGCCCAATGTTTTTTGAGGTGACGGCAGGTTTTTGCAATAATATCATCCGAGTATAATCTGTTCGGAAATATTATGCAAATACTTAGTTTGAACGTCGCAGAACGATAGAGACAGTTACACGAGGTAATTACAGGCGTTTTGACTGTTTATACTTTCATTTACATCACTGATATTTTTTTACTTGATTATTTCTACTTTTATTATAACATATTTCGTTACAAAAGGCCATTGCTTGTACGGGTACGCCCACCTATAGCTACACTGCGGCGCGAAATTTGAATTTTCAATTGACTATAAGATCCGCCTAACGCATGCAAATTCGGTTTCGGGTTAACTTATACCACAATATAACAACAGGAAATTCGTAGAAAATTATGCGAAGCGCACAACAAAAATCAAATGCGTATTCTTGAGGGGAAAATCCGAGGGGATCCGGTGAACTCTTATCTCAAAAATTCCCGGGCGAAATCGGGAATTTTACGCAAACTCCCTCGTACACTGTTCGTTTAATAACGCAGTTACAAAGAAGAAGAACATACATATTCCGTGTGAAAAGCTTTCGTGGCGAGAGAGAGAGAGAGAGAGAGAGAGAGAGAGAGAGAGAGAGAGAGAGAAACAAAAGGAAAAAAAGCGGAAGAAAAACAGTAGGAAAAAAAGAGACGGAGAAAAGCAGGTGTCCCGTTGTAAAAGCTCCAATCTCCGGCTTTGAAGCTGCAGAGAGAGAGAAAGAGACACAGAGAGAGAAAGAGAGTGAGAGGGAGGGAGGGAGAAAGAGAGCGTATCGCTTTACGCAAGAGCATCAGCGGGAGCTGAATATAAAACAGGGCTCGCCGAGAAAATTAGAAGCAGTGTCGTCTCGTGTACGTGTGGCAACGGTCATAGCCGGCTTTTGCCCTCCCTCTACCTCTCTCTCTCTCTCTCTCTCATCTACTTTCTTTTTCTCGGTATATAAGCACAAAATTTCATTGTTTTTGTCCACACGTTTTTAGCGCGTGTATACGATATAAGCTGCGTTAGCGCTCGCTCGTTCCCTCGCTCGCCCCCGTACCGAGAATATAACCTGTGATTCGCCGGCAGCCACTGTTTTCCCTTTGTTTGCTAAGCGGCAAAAGAAAATTTCACAGACGTTACCGAGGGCACTTGGAGAGGGAGTATTCGTACTTTTAACCCGAGCGCGCGTTGGAAATACGCTTTTTATAATAGCGGACCAGAACGTATTCACACTTGACTCCGGTGTATGCATACGAAATTAAGTCGCTGTGTACTAATCGCCGTATCGATTGTGCGTTCGAATCCAAAGAAAACGATTCTATCGGCGAGAATAGGCGGGAAGCTCGAATGAGAAATCGGTTTCGGAACACGAGATTTTTCTAAAGTACACGCGAACCGCGATTGAGTTACGGAAAACCAAGAGCAGCGGCAATCGCATCGCTAGCCGAGTAAACGGAAAACGAGTTCTATCGCCGCGGGTGGAAAAGCGGAGCGGAGCAAAGAATTAGAGGCAAAAACGAAGGACAACGCGAAACGGGTGGAAGGAAGAGGACGACGCCGGGCAGAGTTGTGGTAAAAGACGCATCGACTCGCTCTCTGGGATTCAAATTAATCTGTGCGCTAAACCGCAGGAATGCCGCGGTTTACGCGTTCACGTTGCAAAATCAATATCCCCACCACTCCCCCGCCCCCCCACCGTTCGAACGGATGCCTTTATCCAATTGTTCACAAAGGCCCTCTCTCTCTCTCGGGCGACGCCGCGGAATAAAGACATAATGCGCATACACACGGCTCGCCGCATACCTTTTTTCTTACTTCTCTCTCTCTCTCTCTCTCTCTTTGCGCAGTTAACTCGGTATACCCCTTTTTTCCGCCTCCCTCGCTGTTTCTCCTCTTTACCTTCTGGAGAGCCGCGAGAGTTCGCGACTTCGAGTACAGTCGAAGATTCGATATACGGCCGCAGTCGTACGGGCAGAGCTTGCGAAGCGCGGCTTATTTGCTTTTTTCACAGACGACGGGGTTCCGCTTAAGCGGATGTCAGAGTTAAAATAACGGTTCTTTTGTTGTCGAGATGAATGAAATTGGAATTTTGGTTTTGCTGTTTTAATTACGAGAAGACTTTGGAATGAATAATTATTCTAGAAAAAGAAATCAGCTGGACGGGGCTCCACTGTTCTTACAGTAAGTTTTTGTATGAGCTTTAAATATATATTGAAGAATTACGAATCCTTTTTATATTTTAATCAACAATCATAGTCCTCTAACATTTTTGTTTTGTTTTCCCTCGGCAATTTTTCCGAGGGGATCCGGGAGTCAATTTAAAATTCAATACACCTCCGACCAGGACAGTTTAATTTTGCCCGGCAATTTTTCGCATCAACTGAACTTTCCTCATCAAATCGTTGCATAAAATCAACTTGAAATTGCAACAATGCAAAATCACTAAAAATCATTCGTACTACTTCTTACAAGCAATCGGCAGCTTTTTTCACTTTTGCTACACGTCGTCCGATAAAACTCGCATACGTTTCACAATATCCTCGACATTCCCCTCAACAGTCACAGCTGAATAAACAAATAAATATTCCTCAACAATCCCAACAAGTATACGTATATATCCTCGTGAAAAGTATATATCTCGTATATATATATCTCTCTCGCATACATAATAGTCCCCAGCGGCAATTCGAAACTACGACATACAGACACACACACACGCCCCCGTTTTCCATGTCAGCAAAAATAACTCGCGTCCGGCTGATCCTCGTGTGCACTCTTTTTCACTCATCGCCGCAGAGAAGAGAGAGAGAGAGAGCGCGCGCCGCAGTACGTATCGCGTCTAATTATTCAATTCCAGCGCTAATGGCGAGGCCGACGTAGAGTACAGCAGCGCAGTAGTATTACATGCGCACAGCGCCCCGGCGAGTCTTGTCGAGCGTAAAAAGTGCATTCGCGCTTATACCAGCGGCTAATTCCTGCTGCCGACGCATGTGCCCGTGAATATTCGAGTGTTATGCGCGCGCGCATATATACTTTTTATGCGCGCCGGGTCCGACGCCGGGCCGACGCGTCGTTTTAACGAATTTTTCGTTTCCGTACATGTATGCATATAATATATGTATATAGGCGCATTGCATACGGGGCGTACGGGGCGCGCTTAAGCGCTAAAATTCCGGACAGGGTTTCGCCATCAGGTCGACACGCATTAAGGATTCACGATGTTTTTGTCCCTTTAATCCCTCGGCCGATGGGGGTTGGGTTAAGCGGAGGGTGGTGGGTGGGAGGGGGGGTCGAAATAAAATTTTGATTAACCGTCGCTCGCCCGCTCGCTCGCGCAGAGCACAAGTATAAACGGGACGTGTATTATGTTCGTATACGTCGAGCTAAATAAATTGAACGGGTTATATACGTGTACGCGCGCGAACTCGATTTTTTTTCTCTCGGCCGCGCGTTATGCCCGTCGAGGGAAATATTTCCGGGACGAGAGAAGTTTATCGCGCGCCCCGCGTCGCGCGCCGCCGCGGCGAAAGCCACTTTTAATTGGACGAAGCCGACAACTCTCGTAATTATGAATATGTAATTGAATGAAGAAATTAAAACTCCGCGGTCGTCGCGCGCAACTTCCCGCGGACTTTATTAATTAAGTCCGCGGCTTTGACTATGTAAATGATACGCTTGAAATGATTTCGCGATAACTTTCTCGCGAGAAGCAATCGTATCGCGATCATTTGTATTATTTACATTGTGCGCGTGAGACGCTCGGCCCCGCGCAAGCGATATGCTTATATCGTCGTCGACGATCGACGTGAACGCGTACATAAGCGGATCGAAACAATCGACTTGCCGATCCGTTCGCGCAGACATAATCCCCCTCCCGTAACGCATTTATTCTTCTCGCCGGGAAAAATCCCCCTCCTCCCGGAATCAGTGGCAGAAGACGAGCGTTGAACCAGAGCGTTACGCACATCCAGCCCCCCATTTAGTCTGGTTAAATCGAGGAGCTACAACACACTTGTGTCTCTCGCGCCGAGTATATATAACTTCTCTTCCCACACCGCAATCATATATATACATACGATTTCTTGGGGGCCGCAAACAAAAAGTTGGGCCAAAAAACACGGTTTAATTAACTAAAGTGTTTCCCCTCCCCCCTCCATCTCAAGACGTCTCTCGCCCCTCGTCTCTTGCCACTCGTCCATCTCCGCACAATTCAGCACCTTTTCCCGCGCGACCCTTTTTTTGCGCCGAGCCCACTTTCTTTATCTCGAAACGCCGTGAAGACTATGAGAGGACGGTTTGCTCGGAAGGAAGGGGTGGGGATGGGGGGGAGACGAGTGTGGCAAACCGAAAGTACACCCTCGCAAGGGAGAGAGAGAAGGAAAGAGAGTCCTTCATTCTGCATAGAAAGTTGAAGTCGCTCGTCGCGCTGCTCTCCTCTAATTCGCGACCAAGCCTCGTTACACTCCTTGAAAGCGCAACCTTATAATGTGTGCCGTACCGCTGTCGTCGTCCCCCTCCCCTTCCCGGGCTAATTTGCGCGAACCGGCTGGCCGAGAGCTATTTCTATATGCGCACAAGTAGAGTTTCTTTCGGAACTCTCGCGTTCATTGAGTTTGCATGATTTTGTGCGCACGTTTTGGAATACAGCGCGTACCGCGTCGGGGGGAGTAAATGGCTTGTGCAGGTGTCTTGCGCGGGTACGCTGTACGTTAAGCGCACTCGGAAAATTGTTATTCAAGTGCGTGCATTTTTGAAGAAGGGATACAAGTGTTGTGATTAAATAATTGCTGTGAATTGAATCAATGCATGTAACATTTTTCATAGTTGAAAGGACAGATATGTTTTATTTTTCTTTAGATTACTCCTTATAATTCATGCACCATTATATTTAACGTGGTATTCAAACAAATCGATATCGAAATAAAATTCAACTTTTCATTTATTGGCTTTTTAATAAACAGCTGTCTCTGAAGCATGTGTTTCCAGGAAGTTTACCTAATTTTGATGAGTCATAAAATGCATAATAAAAATTGCAGGAATGTGACAGTTCAGATTCTATTACTTTATTGATTTCAGAGATTTTATCTATTTTGATGAGTCAGAAAATCTAGGAGATAATATACAATTAAACTTGCGAAAGTATGTCAGTTATAAATCTACAATCAATAATAATTTCTTTATATGATTTCATTAAGTCCTCATGACTATTTACATATGATTCGATTAAATCCTCCTGTTCACAATCTTATTTTCGAATATCAATATATTCGAATAATAGAAAGAATATTATGGTTATAAAAAATTAAAAGATGAAGGCTTATTTTTGAAGATGTTTATTCATGAGATAAATCTTTTAATATAAGGAACAGAGTCAACTACTCTTCCATATCTTTCACATTTAACCAAAAACAAAAGGCTAGAACTCACTCTAGCTGCGGTAAATTTCACACTCGATCATCGGCTGTTCAGTATCGAAATCAAGAGAACCAACGCGTGTGCGACCGAGTTTCCGCATAACGTGAAGCCGTTATGGCGGTTCTGTGGCTTGCGTCCATCTAGGGTCGATTTGTCACCCAGACGTTGTCATCGATCCCGAAGTGAGCTTGCACCGTGCTTCCGAGAATTCCGGGCTGCACGAAGAAGCCATAAGCCAGTCCACACGTACGCAGTACTCCTTTACACGACTCGACAGAGAGAAGTACTAAATTCACGCTGGATGGCGCGCGTTAAAAAGAAACGTTTATTTTGTTGAATTTCGTAATAAATGACGACTGCATCTACACTTGGGACGATCTCCTGCCTCGAAGGAGATTTTCAAAGGACTCGCAGTAAATTTTTGATTTTTAATAAAAAAATGTGCTACGCTTAAGTTCACACAGGTCTCGTAGAATCTATCTGATTGTGAGAAAAATGGTGTAATATTTGGAAGCTTGCAATCGCTTAAAGCAGTTTATTCATTGCTTTAATTGAAAAAAAATAGTTTTACGATATTGATTTGACAGCACAATTTATACAGCTTTTTGAAACAAAACTTTTTTGTAACCGTTACCCATCAATAGAGATTTGAACTCAATCAGCGCTCAATAAAAGATTTTTACTTATATTAGAGATTACACTGCACGGAGAGTTTTTCCAATTCCTACTAAATTTTTTCCACGTAATGCACGTATAGTAATCGGTTTCGATAACGTATTGTCATTGCACACTGGTTACACAATTTTTATTATGTATTTACGAAATGCGATACTTCCGCTTATATAATACGCAATCACCATAAATACTACTCTCTCCAGACCATCCAATTTCTCTCCTCGCGCCAGCGACCGTTTCATCACGTTTTATTTTCAATAAAAGTATAAATTGCTTCGATTGCACTTATTCTATCAAATCGAATAAATTGTTTTAATCCCGGCGGCTCGCTCGTGTAAACATGAAAAACGGACGCAAAAAAAAACACGAAAAAGAAAAAAAACAGCACCGCGATGGAAAAGCTCTGTGGAATCAAGTCCGTTAGCCAAACGCGGCATATAAAAGGCTGCGTGTACAGAGCTCGTCGAGGCTCGACTCGAACACGACCGCGTATAATAACAAACACGCGCTCAGGCCTCTCGTTCACTTCTATTCAACGGTCGTATCAGAAAAATGGACTTTATCGCGACCGCGACGGCATTACAAAAGCCGCGCGCGAGAATGTTTGTGCTGTGCGCGGCCTCTGTCTCACCGCTGGCAGAGGCTAATTTTTTATCTTTTTTTCACCCCCCCCCCCCCAGACGTGCACGCGCCTCGAAGAGAACGAAGCGCGGCAAATCTGAGCAGTCCAGTTATTTTGTCGACTTTTACGTTCGTTTGTATTTTCAAATAGAATTTGGAATTTGGATAATTGGGAAAGCTCAACCGGAAAAGCTTTCGCGGCGTGCGTAGGTGAATTTTTTCGGGCGTCCGTCGAAATTTCGAACTCGTATTCGTTTTTGGAGAGAAAATTTAAAGTTAATCGGTATAGGGGGTTGATCAGAGTTGTAACGTCGATGTCGATTGATTTGTTGAGATGAAGCCTCAATCGAATTATATTATTCCAAGTAGTATAATGAATAATTATAGAAAGGTAATAATAGAAAGTTTTTTTCTGTATAACTCATTTTATTTTCCCGATATACTCTTTAAAAAATAAATGAATATTAGTACACTTTGTCTCCTATTATCATAACGTTTGAAAATCTAATTGACTTGTACTGGCATATAGGGATCGAGTAGTTACCATAAAAGTCTAATATAAAATTCAAAATTTTAACTTGAACAGCTTTTTACTCTTTTCCCAAAACTTACTTTATAACAAAACTTATTTATGCCGCGAAAAAATCTCATAGTACCCTATCACAATAATTTGTTTTTAAACTTTCCACATTTAGTTATTAGATTACAGTATACATAAGAAACACTTTTTTTATGTTGTTTAGATGCATTTTCATGACATTACTCTTTTTAATCATAACGCGTCCACGAAAGATATCAAGCTGAATCTTCTTCTGAATATATTCACAGCTGCAAACCGAAAGGAATAATCATATGCATTCACGGATACTTTTCAAACTTATATCATACCTCAAAATACATTTATCATACGACGATATCTGTAAAATTTGCCCCTTCAAAGCTTCCTGCAAAGCGTCGCGTCGCCCATTAATCCCTCGATTATACAGAACAGCCGCGAGAAACACAAGAATGATAGCAACAACGCAAAATTCAAAATCCGCAGAGCGCGCGGCAATTCTAGGTATTAAGAAGCAACAATAAATAAACATGCATCTACCCCCGAAGGATCCCTCTTCGCAATTTTCAGTCGCTTTTTCTCCTCGCAAAGCTCGCGAGAGCGTTTTAACAATTCAAAAACTCTCATCTCCCGCTATCCGCGCCTAATCCTCGCTATGCACACACGCGTATACACATACACCCACACACACATACACACAGAAAACCAGCCCCCGGCTCGTCCTCGACGCCAGTCTCGCGCTGTCCTTCGTAAATTAAATCTCCGCAAGCCCCGAAAATTCCTCTCGTCCAGCTCACTCGGGCTCTTTTACCTTTTTGCGCGGCCTTGTCCGCTCGCGCGCGATGTTTTCGTCGCGCCGCCGCTGCATAGCGGCCCGTCTCTCGCGCGAAGAAGAGGAGCGAGAGAGAGAGAGAGAGAGAGAGAGAGAGAGAGAAAGAGAGAAAAAAACGGGAGAAAAGATAGGGGAATCGCGCCGCCGACCGGAGACTGCCTGATTAATGGGTCGAGCGGCGCGAGGATAGGCAGCGGGGACGCGACTGTGTACACTAGCGCTACGCGGTATTTGTTTATTGTGTCCGCTGCGGATTTTCGTAGATCGGCGAAATTTTCGGGACGCGCGGCCGCGCCTGCGGTTGGCGACGAGTTAATTTACTGCGAGCGGAGCTGAAGATGGGGGGAAAAAGACGAGTGGGAGACTGTTTCGCTGGGATTAAGGGCCCTTGTGTTGCGCGTGTGCAGTTTCTCGCTTGCCGCTACTATACGAACGAGAAAAACGCCGTTCCCTTCCCGGCCTGTACTCTGCGCTTCCGCAACTTCCGAGGTAACGGATGCGCTGTACGTACGATCTGGGAAACATTGCGGGTTATTATTTGATGCAGTCATTTTACGGGGGGAAGGGGGTGAAGCTTGCGGAGCTTCGCCGGCTTACTTGCGCTCGTGTAAAGGCCGCATCAAATGGTAACAGGCAATTTTTCCTATAGCTCGTTGCGCTGTTGTGCGCCTCGCGGCGGCGGCGGTTGTTTCTAAAGTTGCCGACGCGCGCGCGCAGAGAAGAAGTTTTTCTCATTTACCATGCCAGAGACTTCAGACGCACTTCGCGCCTCCGCGCCTTATCGTAAATTCTGTGCGTCTCGAGTTTAGGAATTCATAAATGCGCGAAGATTCCCCGCATACCCTCTCCCCCTCACTCGCCCGCCCGAGGGAATTGAATGAAAATTGCAATACAAAACACGGTGACGTCAAATTTTTATTTCGCAATAAGTACACACGCGCGTGTACGGACATCGGTCTCGCTACGCGTATTCCATTTTTTTTTAAATCAATATACAATACACGGAACGCGTGAAATACGGGTCCGGGTTATAAAACTTTCAAGCTGTCGTCACGGTCACGCGTATCCTATACATATAGGTGCGAGCGTCCGATAATCCATATATAACTATATACACGCTTTTCATCGACTTGGCCGCGACAGAATTATCGCAGCCCGACAAAACGTATTGGCTTTTAATCTCCCGCGATCTATACGCGGCCTGTACTCATCGCTGTACCCGCCCCCTGCCCCCTCGAAACGGCTCGCACACACACACACACACGTGTATACGCAGCCACGGCGTCCACATATAGTCCACACATATAGTCCATAGGGCGTTATCTGAGTAAGTCATCGCAGAAAGCCGGAGTTTGCACTTTGATGTTCGTATACATTTTCATCGCTCGCTATAAAAAAAAAATTTACGCGTGCCACCGTTCAACTCCATATATACAAGGACGGGGGTGTGGGAGAGGATTGGGGGACGGAGAAAAAAGGTGCGGGAAAAAAAAGGGACGCGCGGCGCGTACACGCGCTTTTTTTTATTTTCCGTTTTTATGATCTCGTGAATGGAAGCTTCGCTGCAAACACGCGTGCGGGAATACTCAGGAGGTGAGAGGGAAAGAGGAGGGAGGGGGCAGGAGGCGGATTAACTCAATTATTTCGCGAAAAAGACTTTTCGTTTGAATTGCGCGTTTCCCGCCGCGCTTTTTTCCCCTTCCTTTGCGATGCGCTATGTGGACGAAACGTCGTGGGTATCGCTAGATGCGAAAACGTAAATAAATAATCATCAAATTTAAGTTTGATACGTCTGCGTGATACTATACGAATTTTTATTGTGATCTTTGCTCTCGCGGTTTGACACGTAGTGCTGAAGCGTCAAATAAATTTCTCACCATGTAGCTAAAATTTTGTTCGACTTGAAAATAAAAAGACAGACATAGAGGAAATAAATAATGAAATATTATCGGTTAACATTATTAACAGGAATTTTGACTTTTTTGAATTTAACACTAACTCCTGTACATATTGCTTATGAAATATACGATTTTATCCACAATTTAAAAAGTATTTTTGACAATTTAAAAAAAGTTATTACTACTGTCCCTTGTAATTATGTAAAAGACGAAAAAAAACTTCAGGTTACAAATCGTGCGTTTAATTATCCGAACTGGTGCGGTTTTAAAATCAGAAGCACGTATCCCAGCTACGACTTGCACGCTCTGAAAATTTTTCGAGCTTTTTTTAATTGTCCTACTCCCGCATATTCGAAAAGCGGCCAACTTTCGAATTGGCTTGTAATTGTACGCACCGCGACTGTCTCTTTGAGCGCAATTTGCTTGGGACTGCGCGGCAACATAATCCCGGCCGGTGAATAAGAAAAACACTGTATTAAAAGCCGGTTACACGGGCTATTCGGTCCCGTTAACGAGTTTATTGTCCTAATTGCATCCGAAGTTCAGCGAGAGTTCTCCGCTTCTCTTTGTCCGAGACGTGCGCGCAGAAGCTCTTGCATTTTTTCATCGGCCGTCTGCGCTTTGTCTCTCTCCCTCTCTCTCTTCTCTCTGTCTCTCTCTCTCTCGGGACGTCGTCGCCTCGGCCGTAACGCAATAAAATTTTACAGTCTGTTCGAGCTCTCGAGCGCGGCTTTAAATGGGATTAAGCGGGAATTCAATAAGGCCGCTTAAATTTTTCACGAGCCCGCGGCTAGACTATGTACATCCACTCTCTCTCTCTCTCTCCCTCTCTCTCTCTCTTTCTCGTCCTTCACTCAATGAAAGACGAATAAGAACAGTCCAATGGCAGGCGGGGGATGGCTTCTACGCGACATACGCTTCTTTCCCTTCTCTCCCTCTCTCGGGGGACGGCAATATGGAGTTTGCGCCGCAGCGATAAACGATTAGCGCGGGGAGATGGAAAAGTGGAAGTTTCGCGATATTATTAATCGCTGCGTTTGTGTTTTGCACTGGCCGCCTCAGCGGCCGGCGTCTCGCACCGCGCGCGCGAGGATTAACGCTGTGCAGTCGATGTAAAAGGAAACTCGGCTGGGATAACTTTGGCTCGCTGCGCGCGTGAGTCTGTGTTTGGTGCATAGTTTATCGTGCATTTATCGTTGTAGCAAAGTTTCGTTGTTATTAATTTTTCCGCCGCGGCGCCCGGCTCGCCCTCTCGGCTCTAAATTATTTTCAAACTTGGAATAAACCCTCTTGTTTATTTTCCCGTTACACGTCTCGCGGTAATTAATTTACAGAACACCTCCCGGTTCCCCGGCTAATACGCGTGGATTCGTATACAATTTTCTCGGGACGTAAGCGCGAGAATTACGCGGGTTCTTCGTTAAAGTGAAACAGCCGCTCGATAAACGCCTCGATTGCCGATGAGCGCGGCTTTACGTCTAGACGCGAATCATCGTTACGCGGAATTATGCATGTGAATAAAATCGATCGCTTTGATCCCTCGGGTCGCGCGCAGCATATCCGTCAACAATTTTTTCGATAATTAAAAAAAGTTTCCCCATCCCTTTTAGCTGATTCCAATTACGGATGGAGATAGAGAGAGAGAGAGAGAGAGAGAGAGAGAGAGAGAGAGAATTACACCATTCGACGCCCGTGTAATATCCGATCCCGACATTTTACTCCCAGCGCTGATAATAAAAAAATCCAGCTCTTTCACATGTTCCTCTCGGTTCGTCTATGGCCCCGCGACGAGTGTGTAACTCTTGTCCGTCGATCTCCCGCATCTATACGATTTCTCCTATCGAGCACATTTTTATCGAGTCCTCTCTCTTTTTTTCTATCTCTCTCGCCTCGAAGTCGACGACACGGCCAACTTGTCGGTGTAGGGACGGGGGGGGGGCAGCTGAATCCTCGAAGCACAGCCGGCTCTCGTATAGTCGCGGGGGAGAAGGAGTGGAAGGAGTTCATCCCATCGCGATATTCAGTGGACAGATATTAGCATGTAGAGCAGCGAGCAAGTTTGCGGGACTCTGCAGCGCCTCTTCTCTCGCTCTCGCCCCCTCCCCTCCGTTCCAATCGAGCGCCGCCCGACAACGGCCAACTTTTGATCCTCTATCACGAACGCGCGGGCGCCTCATCCTCGCTTTCTCTCGAAGCGAGCCTCGAACGGCTGCTAATGTGCGAGACTTATTATTCTAAATATATGGTTATTGGATTTAACGGGGGAATCGGTGCAGGATCGACGCGACGCGATAAACAGGAGGTGGGATGTATGCTCGGGTGACAATTTGGGATTTTGATTATTGGTTGGGTGGGAAAGCGGTCGAGCATCAAAGCCATCCGTGTGTTTACGTGTACACACGGTGGATATGACATGAGAATAATTAAGTGCTTTTAAATGTAGCGAGTGAACTTTGAAATAATTATTCGATTCATACGGTATTCTAAAAAGATAAAATCTAGGATAACATCGTATTGGAATTTATTCTATCCGTATGTAGTTCAATCAATTTGGGATGATAGTAAAAAAATATTGGTTCTTCTGATACACAATTAATGGCCCTGAACAAATGTGAATAGAAAGTGATTTTTGCTTGGAGTATTTTGAATCTCGATTGGGACGTCATTTTATGACACCTGAGGGTTGATATACAGTGTAAAAAATTATCAATAGCAAGGTACTTCATTTTAGCTTTTTATATCAACTATAGTATTCGAACATTCAAATTCCCGATCATAAAGTTCAAATCGCGTGGATTATTATTTTTGTTCAACTTGATTCATCTCTTAGTTTACTTACTTGTATTTACATGTTTCAATGGCAGAAATGTAAGATCATTCATTATTGGTTTTCGTTTCATTCAAAGGGAGAAGTGATTAAATAAATTTATATATTTATATAAATTTATAAATGAATTCTAGTTATAAATGTACTAGTTACAATTTTATTTTATAAATAAATTTATTTAGTTAAAGATCCGTAATTCAAATATTTTACCACACGAATTTTTCGAAGCGAAAGCACAAAGATTTTTTTTCTGTTTTTTTTTTCAAAAATTTCATATTTTTTCGGTACAAAGTGTAATTCGGTTGTCTTATTGAAGGCAGCTGTGTGAACCTTTTACTGTGGGATACCCTCACGTGTACGCTTGACGTTTCTCCCTTCATGGCGAAATCGAAGGACGGGTAAAAAAGATTTTTATCGGGAAATCGCGTGGCATGCAGAATATCGAAATAAAAATTTTGTACGTCTCGCGGAGGTGAATTTCGCGCGTGCGTGCCACATTTTAAAGCGCAAAGAATAAATCTAAACGGGACTGTAGTGCATACATCAAACATTTTTCCGAATTTCGTCTCTCCAAATTTCCGGGACATAGCTCGCGGGACGCGGGAATTCCAAAAATCTTCTAATAATCGCAACGCGCCAAGTCCCCGCGGGGCGCGCGAGATCGTAACTTTTTAATCACTCGCCAGCATGAATATTCATGTGCGTTCCCGCTCGCGCTGCGCAATTACGATAATTGTGGAAAAAGCGAGATTAAGAACGCGGGCGCCACGCATCGGCACGTATAATTTAGCCTCTTAAAACATCCTCGTAAAATCTGCATAAAATAATAAAGCGGAATGGGCCCGGCTCGTTCCGTGTGTTACATCGCGGCGCGACGACAGCCGCTTACATCGCGGCCAGCGGCGCGACTTCTTTTTTTTTCCCCCGCGGTCGAGGCATACGAGCCGGATGAATTAAGCGCGAGCTCGTCGTTATTGCAACGTAAACGGGTCAGCGGATGCTTTTTGCAGGTGACGCCCTCGCCGAGATACACTCGTGTTCTCTCTCCCGATGAAAGCCGCCGATATGCATAAATGCAGAGTAATAAACGCGCTGTTGTAGAAGGTCCTTGTGCCTAGACGGTTTATGCGGAATAAAGCGAGCCCTGAACCGGAAAATTGCCTCGGGAAATGCCGATATAAATTGTTGGCGGCTTTTTTGAAATTTTCAGTTTTTTCTTTACCGACGAGCCACTGCTACGCGGCAAAATGCTGGAAATCTTCGTATGTATAGGCGTATCGAGTAGTTTTGCGACTCTTTATCTCTCTCCGTGGAGGGACGGAGGAAGGTTTATTAAAGCCTAAAGTTTTTTTCACAAAGAAGTCCAAGTCGACGATACTTCAGGGAGACTCCTTCGCGGTCGAAGTTTCAGGAAGATTTTATAAGATAAACATTTTTCTTATTTCGCAACAAATATTACTTCTAGAACTTTCATAATCACGTATTTTATGCTGAGCTGCAAAACTTTTAATAAATCGTTAATCGTTAATAATATTCTGCGATAAAGTAAATGAGAGACAGGTGCCTGAACTTCATCGCGTAAACTTCTTCCACCTGGCCTTAACTTAAATCCCGAATCTTACCGAAAATTTCTTCACCCTTATTGCCATATCTCATACACCAAGTTTCGTATTTTCCTGTTTATCGATATAACTATCGGATAATTTAATAAATCTTTCCCAAAAACTTTTACGTTATATGGTGAGTTCATTATGCCGATTGATAAAAGATCAAATATTCTTTTATGCGAAGACAGGCTCTAGTTCCTTTTAATGGCGTTGTTGGTCAGTGCGTTCCACACGGTTTAGCGGACTTACCCGATAAATAAAAATTTCTTAATAGACAGAGTTCAGCAGTAAACCCAATAACGATTATGACCTGGTTGTTGTCGTCTTCTTGACCGATACTTACTACACGAAGTTGGGAGTTGTTTACTAAGCATCTTACTCCACTCGGAACTGGTTGATACAGATATAGACAAGTGATTTAGTACAAGTTTTGTGCTTTACATTTCTGTAATTATAATTCTAGACGATATGGACAACATTTTCATGATCTATCTAGTAAAAATTTAACACTTACCAGTATATCAGTTGGTATGATGATGCCTACTTATGGTTAAAATTCTCTTAATAAGTAAACTATATGAATTAAGTGGTAGTGGATATTTTTATTGCAATTTTTATTCGAAATTTCAATTACTTTCATTAAACGATATTTAAAATATTTGTATAACATTACTCTAACATGTAGAAAGATTTTCCTGTTATGAAATTGGTTTCCACATTAATTTTGCTAAAAAGAAAAATCACCCAAAGAAAACTCACTAATAAGAATAGCTACAGTTACACTAAGCTGAAGCGCAGTTCAATAATTTTCATGCCTACTTTACGCAACTTCATGTATTTCTTGATAGATATGAGATCCAAATGAAGGTACTCACTCGGGGCTTCTTTATGGCATGCGGTAATAGCAGTCCCTGTGTTCTATCCTGATAGGATCCTTAAGCAAAGGAAACAGAGATCTGAGAACATCTACGAACATCGACAGAGGCACTGGAATCCCTTTATCGCACACAATGAAGCAAAGACGAAGCATTTCAATCAATTGCGTGCATACGATCTACGACATTCTGTATTGTTTCCTGAGGATATGATCTCCCATGGTCAACAGTTTCCTAGTGATGTAGACGGACTGTTTTCAGAGGAGATACATTTGGAATATTAATCTCTATGTCATCCTCATCATTGTCACAGAACTAGACAGTTACAAAGAGTATGCTCAATATATTTACAAAATATGCGCATTTATTCGCGAATAATTTGTAATAAAATCCAAAGATATTATATATTTTTCTCTTCTATATGTTAATATTTACAACGATCATTTTTTTATTATTTATTATCTGCAGTTTAAGCGAATCTTTTTCTCTTAAATACATTCGTTATATGAATTAGCGATTCTCACACTACTGTTATTTTTTTCATTGCAATAATAACAACAACAGTAGTGATAATAACAATATACATCTGCACTTAAATACATTATTGATGCATATCGATGACTTATTCTAAATTCAATCCAGTTATGTATTCACCCTTGTTCTACGTTTAAAATAAATTAAGCTCGACTATCAGCATCAAGCTCATACAGCCGCGTAAAACTCTGGAAATCAAAAAGCGTTCTTCTCAAACCAAATTAATTTTTCGCAGCCCTCATCGTCCCGACCCTCAGTATATTCAACTGGAATTCAACTGAAAAAAAAAACAAGACAAGCACCCCTCCAGCTCATCACGTGACGCACCTTGAGTCCTACCTCGCTCCGCACTCCATTGGTCCGTTGCATAAGTAGGCCGAGAAATTTCCATGACACGACACGCACTCGAACGCCAGCGGCGAGGCGCGCGACTATGTAAGCGCAAACGTGTAGCGCAGGCCATACATGTATTTATACACAGTCGAGCGCTCGTCGGCGCGAAAGAGAAGAGTCCCTGTTTGTCTACATATACGGCGCAGCACGTGCCGGACGACTTGCGCATTGTCGAGGTTCTACGTGACGGCTGCCCGTACAAGTACGACAGGCCGTTATTATTATGCTCTTGCAGCGGGCTGTTTGGACTCTTATACTTGGTGTCGTTTCGACGCGTCTCTGCGCAGCGCCAAAACACGAGAAACACACAGATACACACACACACACATACACACTCGGTACACACCTCGTAAATATCCCCCGGAATATCTGCAGCCGCCGCCGCCGGGCTATGCGGGAGGACATTTTTCCTCGGCTACTCCGCTGTGGATCGTCCATTGTGCCTCGTTGCGACAGCGCTTCCCTTCCTTTTTCTTTTTAACGCGCGTCGTGTTCCTCCTCTGCGCGTTGGCTGTCCCTTTTTTGCAGCAGCAGCAGTGCAGCGCAGGTAACAGCTGCGCCCCTGCGTGTCGTCTGTCGCCGCTGTGTCGAGAGCAGCAGCATAGCGGCTCTCCTGCGCGGCGGCGGCCGTTAAGCAGGATCTATACGACACCGAAACCTCGTTTTACGCTGGATTCCGGCGAGGGAGAGCAGTTGGCAGACATTGAATATTTGGAATTCCGCGCGGGAAATCGAGCGCACTCGGCCACGGATGCGGCCAAGCGAGTGCTCGTGTAATGCTATGGGCTATCGATTTAAATTTTTAAATAGGGGGGGGGGGGTAGGGGGGTGCTTCCGCGCGCAAAACAAAAGAGCGCTCGCGCATAGCTGCTTTCTAATTGCGTCGCTCTTTGCGCGGCAATGAATGCGCTTTGCGCGTTCAAGTTTTTGCATTTTATAACGCGCAGAGCTTCGGCGCAAGAGCGGAAATCAAAAATAATGGACTGGATGCGCAAGGCTCTTGGATCGGAACAGGAGCGCAGAAGTATAGATGCGCGACGGAAATAAATTTTACTTGGTTATAGTAGACGGAACGTTAGGAAAAACATAGTGTATTTCCATTATGCGTGTGATCATAAAATATTTCCATTCGACGAAAATATGCTTGTAGCACAAGAGCACGCTGTAGTTTCGACGTAATTTGCATTTTATTTTTATTTTGGCAAACCAATAATTACGTTACGACGACGAGCATCTATTTTCGTACGTGCACCTAGTTCCTGTACCTTTTCGAATAATTATGTTACGACGAGTGTCTATATATTTTCGTACGGGCACCTAGTTTCTGTACCTCTTCGTATTACCGCAAAAACCGAGACCTCTCCGCAAAAATTTTTGTCGTGTACACACAGCATGTCTTAATTAACGAGGCCAAAAATAAACAATATATTTTAAGAGAAAATAATCAAGATGAGAAATTAATTTCCTCGGCAGCTTGCGAGTGGTGATAGCCGTAGCGTATACTGAATGTAGACTTCATGTATACGATTACGAAATAGCAATTGCTGTGGGACTCATCTCTTTTCGCTCGATCGCGATCGATAACGTGGAATAACAACACGGCGTGAAAAAAAGAAAGCGGTAGAGCTGGTTCTGCGAGCGTTTCATGACCACACTGGACGTCTTATCTGGAAAAGGGTGGTCGACTAAAGACAACGGTTTGCCGGCGGGAGACATCATGTGGGTTCGTGACTGGAATAAATTCGTCAAAGGTATCGGGCCCGTAGGTCTTCTAAGCATGTACAGAACATCGAGTTTTCCCACGTTCCGGGTATCTCCACTGCAATGAATGCGAGAACGGTAGTAGGCCAATCATTGAGTTGGCGAAGCTTGAAGTTTTTCTGCCAACGAACGCAGTCTATTCGTCTTGGCTCGACGAAGAAGTTTGCGTTCGAGTGCGCGATTCATTTTTCAGACTCGCCCGGATTAGGATGAGCTTCGGATCGTCGCCACGTTTTTCGAAGACTCTTCGCTGATCACTTTGTTTTCGAAGAATTCCATCGCGAGTGAATGAGTCTGCAGTATACTCCCGGCGACTGGCAACGACGACGACAGTCGCGACATTTCGTAGTCGGACGCGCGCAGCTGAGCGCTTCGGACTCCCTAATATTTAGAGACCAACATCCGTTGTGCGAGAAAAATTTAATTTTTAATAAAAAAAAAGAAAATTTCCCCTCACCCTTTCCCCCCGTTCGCGCTTCGACTATTCGCGCAAGCTGAAATCTGTAATTAATTAAATCATTGGAACGTCACGCCCGACCAAACCCGGATATTACTACTGAAACGGAGCCCGTACTTTAAAAACTTTTTAATTATCAGCAACGAGTTCATTTGAAATTCAACTTATCGAGGCATGGCTATCCAATAAGAGTTTTGTAATTATACAGCGCGAGAGATTGTTATTCCGCTCCAAACAATGTATAATTACGCCTCGGCGAGCATTAGCAGGCGTAATTGAGAAAAAATTTTTTTCATCAATTCCACGCAAAAACCCGTGCATCATTCCCGGCAATTTTTCAAAGACGACGTTACCGTGAAAAATTACCCATCAAACGCATCATCCCTCTTCCCCCCTCCCCCCCACATCCCCGAAAAATGTTGCATAAAGAGTATGCAGCAAAAAAATGTTCTCTCTCTCTCTCTCTCTCTCGCCGCAAACAATAACAAAACGAATTTTCGCCTTCTCATTGCAGATGACCTCAACGATTCCGCAAGTCCGGGAGTGGGGCTAGAGAGTGCGAGGAGGGCGCGGTCGAGGAGGCCGCGGGGTTCGCCACCGAGACTCAGCAGCCATGTGGCTACTGATGTATAGCTGCCTCGCTCTACTGTCGGCAACACAATCGCAAACAGGTATGCCGCAGCACACATGCTATAAATGTCCCGGGGCGCTTTTTCGCGCTTCCCAACACATTCCATGGTATACCGTTTCGGTATCACCAAGTCCATCTCCTCCCTCCCGAGCCCCCCCCCCCTTCCATCCTCCGCTTTGTTATCCGACACTCTGATACGCCGCGTCCCATACTCCGGTCGATGCCTCTTTTCTCGTCTATTTTTGTTGTATCGCGCTGTTTTCGCGCCGCGTATAACGCACACACACACAGCTGCGCAGCGCCGGGATCGAAGGCGTCGCAGAGGATAAACGCCGTTGTGATTGCTAGCGGAGTGTTAATCGTGGTATTGCTGTTTTTTTTTAATTTGGATTTTTATGTCTACCTCAAAAAGTAGTTTTCTTTGGAAATGATAAAGCAACTTCAAAAATAAATGTTATTGCAATTTATTGTACTCAGCGATTCGCACGCTTTTCGTATGATGAAATTAAGAATATTCGCTACTGTTTCGTATTATTGTTCTTGTGACATATGTTACAAATATTATATATAATTTTTCGCAGCCCCCATATTTCAAGTATAATAAAGCAAATGAAATATAGCTTGTATCTGAGTGTTGTTTGAGTATTGATGACAACTCAAAATTACGCGAAGTACAATAAAATCTCGTTGAATAGTTGTGTACCACCGGACGCAACATGATATAACTCGACTTCATTGATCCGTAAAAATCGCATTATTTAAGCGACAAAATGGAATAGTCGAAAACGCGTTGTTTCATCAGTGCTGAGTGGTTTGCCATTTTTGTGCGCCACCAAAGCGTCGGAATAATTTTAAGCCGTTATTTAATTAATCTAATTTACTTATAGGCCGTTGAAAAAAAGAATATCAAACGCTATAGCAGTATCGAAGCTTCGCTGGCGACGTTACAGTTTTCAGAAAATAATTTTTTTTTCTGATGTATTTGAAGCTAGTCATGTATAGATTTGTCGATGTAATCTCTAGATAACGTATAGTATAGAGCGATGCCCATCGTATATTGTGGACTTACTGCCATCCCGTGAACTACATGAAAAAAAGCAGACGAATATTCATTCAGCTCGTATAATCAACACCAACTGCTGGTGATGCTTTGCTACTAACTCGATGAAAGAGATGACTTTTGCTTATGTGTACAGAATCTCATATTCTGAATGGGTGAAGTACTTAGGTAATTACAGGGCAGAATGCAATGGATGATTTCGTTTTAGCAATTATTTTGAATATGCAAATCTTCTATCTAGGGACAGTGTAGCAGTTTTCGTTTCTCGGTATATAAAAGCACAACTTTCATTGAATTATCGAAAGTTTCGAATTTTTAACAGTCACTTTGTGTTTTTCTGCCCCCTCGCCGAATAACTTTGAGGTCTATCGGAAGTTTGTTTCTTAGTCGTACGAGTACGAAAAGCTTCGGTAAGTAGTAACATCTTTGAAATACTCGCCAAGACGAAAGTTTTGAGCCCTCATGGATTGCCATACGATTACTTTCCAAGTTATACAATTACATTGCAAAGTTGATTTTGGGGACAAAATTTGTGTGAACAAAGCACTGTGTGAAGTAAAGCTTTAATCTGAGATAGAATTTATTTAAAGCTACCATGCAATTGAAACGTTATCAGTTATTAGAAAAATAGAAAAATCCCTATATTTTACAATTGTTTTCAAGTGTTAATAACTTTTCACCGAAGTCGTCGTTTCGAGTCTTCAATTACTATTTTCTTTTTATACCTTCTTCTCAAGACATAATGAATTACAATTTAATCAAATAAACATATTTCTAGCAATACTGATGGAATAACCTGATTACATTTTTTTTTAATCCGTCTGTAATCCCTACAGTATATTTTGACCATTAGTGCAGTATATATGCTTAAATTACAAAAAAAAATCAACCATGAAGTTTGAAGTTACGAACTTACTCTATTCTTCCCCATTCTACACTACCTTGTGCATAATATCCTGTACATCGACTTTCTTTTGCAATATTATCACATGACCATCAAAGTGCTGTAAAAATTTTCTTTTTCATTTTCGCCTGTGTAAGATAACTACGCACTAAAAACTATTTTTAAAATCATGCCTTTACCTCGATGCATAAACATTAGTTACTTCAATTTTTTTTTAATCGTGCGATGATCAAAACATTTTTTTTTTGTTAGAAAATGTTTAAAATTTTCCCAGAAACGCTAAAAACCCTCGAAAACTTAAGGCCTACGCTTAGTTTCTCTCTTTCCGAGAGGGCTAAGTTGAGCACCCGAAATGCGCAGAGACAAAATTTAGGCTTCTGCACAGTTTTCCGTACTTCTCCTCTCTGGGCCTACGAGTAGTGGGGGTGCGTCTCTCTCTCGCTCTCCCTCTGTATAGTATACTCCCCCGTCAGGAAAACTTCCTCCACTCCTTAGTAGTACTGCTGCTTTCCCCTCACTCTCTGCTACGCGCGCATCAAAATTGACTATTGCTGTGAACTTTAGGTCTCATTATCTTGAAAAATAATATGGATTGCCCTGATAAAAAATAGTTCACCTTAATCGTTACAGTCTACTGTATTTACATACTTAATTTCCATAAGAGTGGTTGGATTTCTAAATCAGAGCTCAAAATATTGTACCTCAAGTGCAGTCGTAGCCTATGTAGCCTGGGTTAAAAAGTCATATTTTACGGTCTTAATACTCAAAAATTAGCACGATAAACGGGGCTGAAATTTCAACCATGTATCAAGTATACTAAAATCTAACTCTAAGCCAAATTTTATTAATATTCAAGGAATTGTCATTTGCAAGAGAACATCCTTAAAGGAGAGCATCAGTATACGGTCGAAAATTATTCATGCAAAAGAAAGTCAGAAAATTCATTTCGTATAACATCGACAATGTTTAAATCAAAGGGAAGATCTTTATATCAAAATGGCTCGCTCTCAAGCCATTAGAAATGTATCAAGGGGCGTTAGCGTTAGCTATATAGTGACAATCAATCTTGCATTCAATATTAAATACAGTATTACCCTCGCGGAAGAACTTAAAGAATGCTTTAAACCAATTTAATTTTAAAGCGAAACACTCATCGAGAATCTTCAGCCGCTATATCCGCATTCCAAATTTTCCGTCGCCACTTTATCGATCCACAGTACACTTTGAATAAACATCAAGCTTGTGTACACATCGGCGATAGACAAACAACTCGTTGGATTTGCAGGGGCTAGGGGGGTTTTCCGGTGAAAACATATTCCCGGAGATTTTGCTCTCGAGTAAAAGTGACTGCCGTACTGAATAGAATTCCAAAAATGTGCAGCTTGTCTTGAGTGAGCTTGCGGCTATACGACTATGTTATACTAGCTGCTGGAGCAGATACACGAGAGGATGGGAGAAGGAAGAGAGAAAAAAAACCGATGGTACGTAAGTGTATACTTGTGGCTGTACCGGTGTATACGTGTACATACATATATATATGTGTGTATGTGTATTGAGCTGTTGGCTAAGTTCTCTCTGGTGAGGCAAGATGCTAACGTTGTTACGTTTTGGGAGGGGGGGGGGGAGTGGGAGATAGCGGAATGCATTTGACGTAAAAGGTTCGCCTGAGTGTGCAGCCTGTGTATTTCAGAAACGTGCTCTATTGATTGCAAAATCTTGAATTCATCGGTGCGCTGGTAATCTCGCGGGTGGAAACTTGCAACAATGTTTTGGCTATTTCCTTTGCGTTATTAACTTAAAAATGATCTTGTCGAAGGTAAACATTCAATTCCATGAACACGTGATTACAATTATAAACATTTGAGTTGAAAATTTCACAGCAACAATTGTATGCTGTTAAAAATAAAGTTTATAGGGTACAACATTCTCTAGTACTACGATACTGAATTTACCGATCCCTTGGTGATCGCTTCCTGAACTTCAGTCGTCGCCCTATCTCCGAAGCTTCCTTTTTGCGAAAAATGCGACAGTCACGTTTTGGTAAAATTACCGTCGAGCAATTCTCGGGTAGTGTACACCAGGTGAGCTAATACACGCTGATAAGAAGACATTCGCCAGCAAATATGTATGGAATAAATATGTATGGAATACTATGCGAGCCGGACTTCGATGTCAAAACAACATCTGATCATCCGAGTATCGTCGAAGGTTTCTCGGATTGCTACAGCTTACAGCGGTTACTCGTCCCATACAATACCATTGTTGTCGGAATCAAATCGTTTACCACATTCCAATAGTCCAAGGTACTTCAAGCCACGACACAATGAATAGTAAGCGTTTCAATCGGACCACTAAAGCGCTTAAGTAGTAGCGGCTGGGTTAGGCCAGCCCCACCGCGCAATAGACCGTCAGCTATCCGGCTTATCGATAATGTCTATACCTAAAGTCCGAGCCAATCGAGCTTGTATCCTTTTTCGAAAAAGAGAAAAAATTTTTCCTCATTACCGGCAGTGGCTCGGCCGGATAAGCGCGACGTGCAGATAAAAAAGATATAGGCGGCGGAAAAATGCCGATGGACAAATAAAGACGAATAGACCCTGTACAAGCTCGAGGCAAAAGAGGGGATGAGGGTGGGGGGGGGTGCGGCGGTGAGGGAAGGGGCCTCGTTTATCAGGTCATCGCGGTAATAAATTTATCCCCTTTTGCAAATGCAAGCGGCAAAAGCGGCGGGGGCCTGGAGTCGAGCCAGGCACACTGTAACTTTTTTCGCGTGACTTATGGCTCCGTCGTGCGGCGCTGAAGCGAGGTGGCTTTTGTTCTAAGAACCCCCGATGACTCCGCGTCGCATTATCTCCTCTCGCTGAGCCGTTGACTACGACGACGACGACGACGACGACGACGCCGGCGTGACTGCGCGCTAGGCCTTCTGTCTCGCTTCTTGATTTTCCACGCTCGCTTTCTCTTCCGCGGCGAAGACCGATGTAGCGGCAAGCCGAGTTTTTCTCGCCTTCCCCCCCCCCCCACCTCTTTAGATCGACTCGCGTTATCCATGGCGTTTGCGCGCGCGCTTACACGGCTCTGTCGTAAATGAAAGCCGCGCATCGCTGCGCCGAATTTATACTTTTTCACGGCGGGATAATCGTATTGTTGGGCACGACCCACCTCTGACGGCAAATACATGAAATTATGACGGGGAGTAAAGCTACTCGACGAGGCAAGTTCCTAAATCGTCTTTTGTGGCGTCGAGCCGCGTGAATTAAATCGAACGATTTGTCGGTTCGCCGAAAACGACGCGAGCAGTAAAGTCGGGAGGTATACCGTATTTTTACGCGCCGCTTCGCCGTATTTCACGCGCGAACTTCTTGCTACATTTTTATGCACTTCATTCTTCATTTGAAATACTAATAAATCCTGAACGGGGTATGCCCGGATAGGTATCTGATAAATCATGATTCTCTACCTGAAAAGCACACACATCACTCAGCGCAACAGATTATGGGTATATTTAAATTTTTCAGGCTAGCACTCACGCTGTTATTTTTTTTTTTTTTTTTTTGAAGATAAACGATTTTTTTCTAAATCTTCGATAACACTTGTTAAAACGTATAGTCTTTTAATCATATACCGTAAAGTCGCATTGTGAAACATCTGTCAATTGCTTTTCAAGCAGAACATTCCGGAATAAAAAGTATTTTGGAGTCTTATGCGAGTATCTTAAATTCATGTGGAACACGTAGTCGAGGACCGTCTCCTCACGTATACCGGATGAGGTGGAGTTCCTGCACATCTGAGCACATCAGCATCGGTGAACTTAGATGTTGACCCTGTGCTTTTAATGTTTGCTAAAGAACTTTTCGTCGGATGGATTGTTGATGTAGACCGCCATTGAATGGAGTTTTATTTTAGTTTCCCTGATAGAAAATTCAGCTGAAGTTCTAGCCGTTTCAGTAAATTGTGACTAGATTTTTTCGATCCAACGCACTGCCTTTGCCGAATGATGAAATGGAATTAAATTAAATATGACTTTGAGTTGGAAAGTATTTGTCATGGAAGGTTTTGTAATATAAAATATTAAACTTTTTGTAACATACGCGTTGAAGGAAAGTAAAAGAGAATTATATTGATCGTGAGGCAAAGAACTTGTGGAAGCGCGGACAAATCGAATTCGGCTGAAGTCCGTAGCTGAAAACCAGAGTTAAGTTGGCTCTCGAGTAGAAACAAAACTACAGTAACTTAACGTCAATTTTTCGCCAAATCCACGACCAAAATGAAATTTCCTTCGCGAGCCGACAGGATGCGTATAAAAGTCGCAGCGCGAAATCCACTTTTCACGTGCTTCAATTCATTCGGAACTAGCCTCTAATATAAAAATACTTGAAGCGCGCTTAAAGACCAATAAAAAGTCTAAAAAAGGGTAGTCCGTCATTCTGCAACAATATCTTCTTTATGCGGTCCATAAAGACGCAATTTTATCCATGCGCGCGCGCTCGCGCTTCAGGAGGGGCGGACAGAGAGAGAGAGAGGGTCTCTCGAAACGTCGCGCGAAGCTTTTTAAAGGCCAGCTTTAGAAGACGGAGCCGATCCGGCGTGCGGAACCCGTAAAAGGAAATTTTACGAGCTCTTCGGAAAAAATTAATTCCTCCCGTTTTACACGCGCCGGCAGGAAGAATTACGGCCTCGGCGCGCTCGCTGCATTGATTCTCTCTCTCTCTCTCTTCTTCTGCGCGCCTCTCTTTCGGGTTGCAGGGAAGGGATCTTTAAGGACGGGGCGGAAGCGTTTAAATCGCACTCGAGACATCGATGCACCGCCGCTATAGACAGCCGGAGTTTTACATTCACGAGGGATTTTACAAGCGCGGACACGTGGCGGCTCTCTTTCTCCTCTCCCACTCTTTTTCTTGGGTGCGCGCTTCCTCAAAGGAATCGTGGCCCCCTTTTTACGAGCTTTGCTCGGCGTGAAAAGAGTCTTTTACCGGCGGGGGTATAATACACCGTCACGCGCTCTCCGATCCTCTGCCGGGATAATGCTAACGTTACGGGCGACTTTACGAGCCCGGACTCGATAATATTTTCACTGGCTTTTTTTCGCTGGCTTCTGCCCTCTGCCGTCGTCGTCGCCGCCGCCGCCGCCGTCGTCGTCTCTTTTGCTCTGCTTTTCGTTCATTTTCTTCGTTTTTTTTTCGCTCGCTATTTGTGCGCGTGCTTCGCGTTTAAACGGCGTCTTCTGCTATCTTTTTCCTTTGACATTCGTACGATTTCTTCTCCTTTCATCAGTTTGATTTCAGTTTGCGTTCGCCTACTTTTCGATAAACATTAAAACGTTGTCGTCGCTCGCGTTGCGAATTTTTCAGTCGACGCGGTTCTTCCGCGTAAACGTGGAAATAAGGCGAAGATATTTCTGAAATGTGAAACAGAGACTCGAATATGCCTTGACGGAATTTCGAGAGAGCAAGGGAGACTTGCAACTCGAGAAATCAATGTTTACATTTTTTGCATTTCCCCGAGGGCATTTCTGAAAAATAGTCATTTCGTTTTACTCGTTCGTTGATTGTTGAATATTTAACGCCAAGCGGAAAATAAATATCTTTTGAAGAGCTTAAAAAAGAGAATTTCGAAAATATGATCGAGCGATTTGTAACATATGCAAAATATGCACGTTTTACCTTGATATAATCCATCAAATCAGCTCTGTATAAAATGCTTTATTGTTGATCATGACAGAATTGATTATTCAATTTATGACGTTTATGTGGGAATTTGTTATTTATAGTATCCACCCCTCTTTTTAAACATTGTATAAGTGAAAAAGAAATCATAATATTAAAAATGCTCAGATATTTTGATTAATCGTTTTTACATACATGATACATGCTGCATTCTGATCAAGTCTCCGAATATTCTGATCCGGCCCCGCAATATTTCACACGAAAAATTAAATTTTTCAGAAAAATAACCCAATTTTTGCGCTTAACTCAAGATACGCTTTGTATTTCTGGAAAAACCTTTTCATTCAGATTCTCAAATAAGATTGAAGATTCTCCAGTTGAAATTTTTACGTGCTGCTTTCACAGAGTCCTTCTTTTAAACCCCGATGCAGCATTCGCTGCACGTCTGCAAAATGTATATACATCCAGGTCTCTAAAATTAGATTTACTAATAAGTGGAAGTGGAAAGGTAACTGGAAACGCAATCATTTTAAAAAAAATTCATCATTTCGAAATTGCCACGGACGTGCATTGCACCGACGACGAATAAAATTTCGTGCTCCTCGCTACTATACGCACCCGACGAAATCGTCGGCAACGCAGGTAATTAAGGCCAGCTCTCTATCTCTCTCTCTCTCTCTCTGTCGAAGCGCACCGATACAAAAAGATGCAATATCTATAAAAATTTAATTCCGTATATATATATATACGCTTTTTCTATCGAGCAATCCTCTTAAAAGTTCACTCAGCCTAATGCATACCCGGCACCTCAGTCATTACACGTCGAGTGGTAATATCAATCAATAGCCTTGGTTCCGCCCCCCCCCCTCCCGGCTCTCGCATCCACTTCGCAGTTCGTTGTCTCCTTCGCAGCTCCGAGAGAGCGGGAGAGAGAGTGAGTGAGTGAGTGAAGGCCGCTACTCGGCACACGGCGAAAGCAACTTCCGTCGTTGAATATTAAAGCCAGGGAGATCCGGAGGATCCACTTTGTTAGCGCTACTGACGCTCGTAAAAATTGCGCTAAAGACGCGGTGGGGGGAGGGGGGGAGGGAAGTTAAAGCTAGCGCTTTCCCGCCGAGAAAAGTTATACGCGCGGCCAACGAGATTGCCGACAACGAAACGCCACGGCGGCGTGGACGAGGGGGGCGGAGCGAGACGGGCTTCTTACGGCTGGAGTAGCGCTGGAAATGAAGATTTGTTGCTCTCGGTGCGCGCGCTCACGGCGCGAGAGAGGCCGGGGAACTGGTCTAGAAGAAAAGAAATTTGTCGGCCGGGGAGAAAGCACTGGAAACTGATTTCGTTATGACTACTTCTAATCATGCTTATAACGGATATTCCAGTCGAGAGAGAGGAAACGTAAATTTTAATTCAACCTCGTTGCTGTGTGGGGGGGAGTTGCGCGGAATTGTTGGCGGTCTTGATTCCGAGCAGATCTGCCGTTGAAATGAAAGTTGTTGTGCTTTTAGTACAATTTTCATAGGGTCGAAGGTAGATGTTTTTGAGGCAAAATTTTTAGAAAATTGAACTTTTAGCGACAGTTTGTACTTTTGGAGTACATGTTGAAAGTATGTAGGATACGTTTTGTTAATCCTTTGGGGCGAGATTGCAAATCCACCACAGGGTATTATCATTAAGAAGAATTCCGAAAATTTTTCGGTGACAACGCATGCGTGAAGATGATTTTGTCACAATTAAAAATAATCCGTGCGTACCAAGCAAAAACTGATGAAATAATTGTGAATATATCTTAGAAATATTGTCAGATGCTGTGAAAGTTGTGAAATATAATCAGTCTATTAAAAAGCGAGGGATCAATATAGCATAAAATATTTAACACTCTATATTAGTAAAGAAATATAAAAGATGAAAAAAGGCTGCTCATCACTTCGAACTATTAATGCTTTATTGATACATTATCGAAAATTTTGACGTACTTTACGTCACCTCTTCAGGGTTATAAAATTATATAATTATAATTTTATGAAGAGGTGGCTTAAATTACCGCAGGAAACGCACTCAGCAATGTATCAATAAAGGATTATTAACTCGAAGAGATTGTGAATAGAGGTTATGTAGAATAATTATAATTTTATGGTCGAAGTGACCTAATGCGTCACAAAATAGTCGATAGTGTATCAATAAAGCATTATTAACTCGAAGAGATGAGTAGAAGTTATTTATGAAAAAACACATATAAAAATCAGCAGTTAAATAATGATCAAGACATCATTCTAAGAAGTCTCAACAGATATTTTCTCATGAACAAAAAAGAAACAATAATGTACGTATTTATATCGTTTGACAATGTCCACGTTAAAATAAAATTTATTCACTTACGCACCATTAACCTATAAATACAGTATTAGTATCAGTACACCAAATAGTGGATTAAAAAATAAAATCACAAAAGCTGATTGGTTCATAAACCGACATAAAAAGTTTCATAAACCGACATCGAGACCTAGCCGTTTGTGTTCTAGAAGCAACAAGTTTAGCTAGAATATTCTATGTGAAGCAACACAATGCCAAGAAATTTTTTGATAATCTAATTAAAGAAAATAAAGGTAAAAAACAGTAAATAGAGACATAAATTAATTAAATTTTAAATACAGAATTTAAACTAATTTTTATGAAGACTAAATAGTGAGTGAAACTAAAATTAAAGCTGGAAATAACATCATTTTAACGAGAAGGAAAACTATCATTGGAACTTATTTGTTCATAAAATTAATAACTTCTTTATATCAACATTTCAGAGTATGTGTATAATCGCAAAAAGATTTTGCAACAGATCCCTCTTTTTCCTACATGCGATTGAGAGCGCAGAAATCGTACTTTAAAGTGAATAATCATCCAGAGTCAGGTCATTATAATCATAATGGCCAATCAGGAGATAAATGTAATAAATGTAATAAGTTACAAACAGTACTTGTATATTATTAAAGTAAATCTCTTCTAATGTTTTACTCCAAACCAACGTGTCAAGCAAACAGTCACATTATTAGATTAAACAATATTCAACTCGAAAGCATTATAACGCAGAAAACTCGTCACCTCCCACTCAACAGCAACAAGTCAGAAAGTTAAAGAGTTTTAGTTTAATTCGATTAACCCATCCGCCCCTCAAACTCCCCTACGAAAAATCACTCAAATTAACATAATTGGACTATACATCTAAGCGACGCTGAGCCACTGGCAATGAAGATTAATTCGCGCCGCTGCGAGTAAAAAGCGCAAGCGAGCTTCTTTGACTCTTTGCGGAGTGCGCGGAAGAGAGACAGAGGCGAATCACGATTTTGCGTGCAGCAGGTGTTGCGCCAGGCTCCTGGGAGGCGATGATCGCGTAGCAGCTAAGTGAACCAGAGTGGAAAAAGCTGCGAGCATCGTCGGAACTGAAATAGTACTTCGGATGTGCGCTAGCCTCGACGTTAGATTGGAGCCTCGTTCCAGCAGGCGGCATATCGATCGTGCTGCTATGCGAAGCGAGGAGCGGAGAAAAAAAAATTATTAAAATGCTTCTGAGTAGCTGCGTGCATAGTGAGCTTGGGGTGATTGCTTAACGAAGGAAGACTTCGGTGTCCGTCGCACGCGCTGGCGCTTTTTCTCGTGCAACACATTTTACTTCTGAATTTCTGCATTCGGGATATTGTCATTTGTAATGAAAGTAAGAGTACCATATTAAAAATAATCGTGGGATTATTTTAATTGTTTCTAAGCTTACAAGTTACTTAAGAAATGAAAGTGAACTTTTTTGAAAATTTTCAATTCTTATGCTTGGCCATTAAATTAAAAATTACAAGAATCAAATCTCATCACTACAAATAAAAGTTAATTTTTTTGTTGCGTTTCAATGCGAAAACGATAAACGAAGTTAAGAGCTACTATATTTTACATTCGTACATAAAAGAAAGGTGATTACCTCTTAGGAACCGCAATTTTGGTCTTCAGATGCTTTTTTTATAACCGCCACCAGCTGCGCCCAAGCTTTTTCTCTCCACTTACTGGAAAATTCGCAATGAATTGTCATATTATGATTCCTTCGCTGCAGAAAGGGCTGTAAAATTTTATGAATTGGACGAATCATTTTTTATTTCTTCGTTATCCTATGCATTTGAAATCGTACGACTCGCACGTAAAAATTCCGAGCAGAAAAGCCGTCGGTATTATCAATGTACAATGTCTGCATTAAAAAAGATTGGCCGCTGAAACGAGCTCACTCAATTACTTTTAAGGAAACTTTCGAACCTTATCCTCGTAAACAAGGAAGTCCTGAGATTACATCTTTTTTTACGAAAGGAAAGAGCAAAGTCGTACGTATTGACGGAAGTGAGAAATTTTTTTCTCGAGGAAACTCGATGCGCCAAGGCCTCAGCTCTTTTTTGTCCAAATAAGACGAATTTAAAGCAAATACAATTTTATCTTTATATACGCTGCGTTTTTTTCTGTTACGCAATACTCAAGAGAAAATAAACGAACACAATGCTTGAGTTTCGATAAATCGATCGCGACGACTACTTCGCCAACAGAGGTTTCGAAATTTGTTTATTCGTTTTTCTGCAATCCGATACTCATTCACTTCGAGATAAGTTGCTTTCCGATGGCTAAGAGGCTTTTCCAGGCATTTCCGAGAACTTTTTTGGGGAGAGCAAAAAAATACTCTGTGGGCTTTATTCCCGAGGTAAACATGGCATCTGAACAAGCAGAAAATACGTTGACCTTAATGCAAATCAAACATTTGACAATAGTCATCGCGTCGAACAATTCGACGGTACAAAATCAATCGACTACATATTATAAAGTTTCGACAACAACGATTCACAGCAGCTCTCGTGCTGTCGTCATTGGAGTTATGAAAATAATATTTTTATTTTTATTTACGTTGTGCAAAAGTAAATATATATATATACATACGCAGTCTGCCGACGATTAAACCGAAATCAATTCACGCTAATAATTTAAACTATGAGAAAGGCAACATCACGAATTCGCGGAAGCAGCGAATAGCGCAATACGGCTTTCAGCAATTCTGTTCCGTGCTAAAGGGACGAGGATAGCCAGAACATGAAAAGCTGCGAGTGTAACGCGAAACTTTTGTGCCATATCCCAAATAACGTATCGGTTAATTTCGCACAGCGACACGACGACCCTTTGGCCTATCGGCAATTATTAATTCTCAAAAGCTTTTCAATTTTGCCAGCCAAAGC
This sequence comes from Philotrypesis tridentata, assembly GCA_018906965.1. Classification (NCBI taxonomy): domain Eukaryota; kingdom Metazoa; phylum Arthropoda; class Insecta; order Hymenoptera; family Pteromalidae; genus Philotrypesis; species Philotrypesis tridentata. The sequence goes on from JACCIB010000041.1 coordinate 83,127, forward strand.
GCAACCGAATAATAGTGGCAGGGGAGGGGGCAGGGGAGGCGATTCCTGGTACTTTACGCGTTGGAATATCAACCTTTATAAATCAAGTACGCCGTATCGTAAATCACGCTCATTTCGAACGATGGAAAGTAATAGTTCACTGTTTTTTCCGTGTTCGCGACTCGCTGTTTATATAGAACATCCTGTCACTGACACCGCTCGCTTCTTGCTAAATAAATTGACGGATTTTTTTTTATCCCTTGCTGAAGTTGCTATCTTAGTCACTGCTGTTTGAAGAGTACTCGATGCTTAAAAATACCGAAAAATGCGAGTACACGAGTAGCGGGGAAGTACTTAAATCAATACTTTTTGAAGTGTTTACAGCTCGGAAACCTCAGTACCTTTCAATTTTTCGCTTTTTAAAATACTTATTTGAATATTTTATTCGTTACCGATAATCCGAAAACTTGATCACCTTGTAAAGTGTTCAAGTACTTGATCAGAATCGATCGTTCTTGCATAGACCCCGCACGTCCATTTCTAAGGCACTGGGGCCTGCAGCGAAAAGCCAGCGAGAAAAATCGTGCTTTTCAGTACGAGCTCGACAACCCCGTTTCCGCCTCCCCCCGCCCCCGCTCCACCGCGATAATGAGCAATTTTGTAATTCACGCGGTCGATTCGATCAATCTCGCGCGCACTGCCGCAATTTGATATTCAATTAGACTGATTCCTCGTCAGGGTTGCGCGCGGCGCATCGGACAAACAAAAACAGTCTTCATTATGCAATCAACATCTCATTCGCCCGTCGCGCGCCGACCGCGCTTCAATCCTGGAAAATTATCCGGACGGGACGAATATTAACGAGTGGCAAAAGAAGCAAAGAAGAGACGCAGAGTCGAGGGGGCGGCGCACAATGCTAATACAATCATTTCCATATACTTCGAATGAGTGGGAGGCGCGAACGGTGAGCGAAAGAGGTATGCGTGCGTATATACGTATATACGTATATACGTAGGAGGGGGTGGCAGAGGGGGGGGGGGGTGGAACGACCGAGGCGAGCGAGAATTTCCGCATCGCGTAACCCAGACACGCGCCCGACACCTGCACCTGCATTCTGATCAGTTTTTCTTCCCCCACTACTTCCTCCTCCTCCTTCTCTCTCTCTCTCTTTCCTTCTCTTATTCAGCCTGTTCCACTTCCTCCTCCTCCTCCTCCACCCCCCCCCCCATCGTAGCGAGAAATTCGAAGCGGCTGTAAAAAAAGCTGGAAAAGAGCAAACCTATAACGGATGTCGAGGGCGGAGAAGAAAACCGCGAAGCGACGAGCAGTTGCGGATAGAGCTTAATAAAAGGAAACCATGCAGCTACTCGCGAGGGACACAAGGACGAGAGGTAGAGAGAGAGAGAGAGAGAGAGCGAGAGCCACAACTCGAGCAGTCCACTCGACGTGTACATAAAAGCCTCGGGGAAACTCTACGGCTTCGTTTTGTTTGCTTAATTATTTTTCATTTAGTAAACACGCACGCGCGTACAGCCACGCGTATACGGATGGTGCCCGGGACGAAATGCCTGCTTTTTTTTGCTCTCGGGAAAAGGGTGAAGGGAGAGGGGGGGGGGGAAAGACTTTCTCGTTTCCCGAGAGCTCTCGCTATTCCGCAGGCGCTGCCGGCAACTTTTTTCGGGATTCTCTCTTTCTCACGAGAGCGTTATATAGGTATATACTTGTATGCGCAAGCTGATATTGCACTTTCTGCGCGCGGCAGTTCTTATTTTAGTTGGGAAAAGGAAGCGCTGGGAATTCATTGCTCGTTAGCGAGTGTGCAGTTTGGATTCTGCTGCGTTTTAATGCCCGGGACACAGTTTATCGGGACATGCGCGAGGGCATCGATACACGCTATATTTACTCGGCGATGCAGACACGATAATGACCGTCGAGTACAGAGAGCTTTTTGCAGTGCACTTATTCCGTATGACCGGCTCGCGTGTACGAGTACGGGAGAAACGCGCGACTTTGAGATCCAGAGCTGTATCTCAGAATTTTGATTCGAAAAGTTTGAAAATCAGTTAGCTTCGTGTTCTGCGTCGGAAAGTGTTTTCCGAGTTCTGTTATTTTTTTCTTCTTTTTTTCGAAAAACAGCTTTTGTTGTGTTTGCGCTCTACCGGAAATAAGCTGATTCGACGGATTATTTGGAAAAGCGTTCAACTCGAATTGCTTCCTTCAAAAGAAGCTAATTCAATATCTGTGTACGGCGCAAAACTTTCTTGACTACGTACACGTAGCTAGTTCGATAACTGGCCATAACATAAGTCAATAAACTGGCCTCGGCCAGAACTGAATAATCCGATGATATCAGAGATTGGCGGTATTAATACGCATTATAATAGCGTAAAACATGTACATTAGAATAATTCAGCATAGTAATGAGCATATGACATATTCTGGTACTAAATATTATAGCGAATTATTTTGTCACTTTGAGATTAATCAGCCAGGCCAGGGTAGAAGAAATATTGTCAGTCCATTTTCCCCGAATCGAATTTCGCAAAAACATATCATGGATATCTGCTTCCCGAAACATTTTTTTATAAATACGTTTTCGAGAATTTTCACGAGCTGAGTAGTCTTGCATGTTTAAAATGCGAAATTAAAATGTATGGTTTCAGCGACATATGCATCTCCTTGTATCAATTTACTCTCGTTAAAAAGTGTCAAACTAAAGTTTCGTTCGTGAATTACTATATTTACTTTAAAAGAAACTCTCCAATATTCGGAAGTCTTAAATGATATAAAATTTTCTGCTGAAGTGTATCAAGCTGTAAGCTTCGGAAATTATAGCGTGAGTTGTTGTTTCATTGAATTCAATTGGTATACTCTTGGAAGAACACAGTTTACGGGATTGCAGAAAATCTACGTTGATCCTCGCAATGACGATGTAAAAATCGAGTTCACATGTTGCCCGTATCAATGTTTCTTCCTGGAGCTGACGCGCCAAGTTCTTTTTTTTCGAAAACTAAGTCTATCTGGTACTGCAGTTCTCCGCGCAGCAGTGCAGTATTTCGAAGAAACGTATGTTACTACATCTGTACGTGGCAGAAGGGCAGCTGTAATTGCAAGATATCCCCTGAAACTTTGGGAACAATGAGAAACAGGACATCATCCGCTAAGGCAAGACAAACAATGTTGGCCAGAGTTGGTGTAACCGATTTGACTTACTTCTGGGAAATCATTACAGAATATATTACAGAACTGTAACTAGAGCAGTATTAGGCAGGACGTGGGAAGCGGTGGTTTTGATAGGACGATAATATTTATTAATAAAGGAAATACTTTCATATTTCAGTTAAATTTTGCTAAAACCATATTTGAACCTTTAAAGTGTACCAATCATCTATGATTTTTCACTGTCCGTAGAATTTAAAATAGATAAATGGGGTTAAAGGCCATTCTTTGCTGTATAAATGGAGGATATTTATTTTACTGATTAAAAATTTTTTATAAGTAAAGAACTGAATTTTTTACTTTGGTCTTTACGTTTTGTTTTCCATAACCTTTCTATTCATTTAAAATATTTATAAAAATGTCCCAGTCCCTAAACCTCGTTCGACTCATAAATCCTATAGGTCAATAAAAAGTTATCAAAGATCCATAGCATGAACAATTAAAATATGTAAAACGAATGTTGCACGACATACTCATTTACATTCCTTTTAGAATGAATGTTTGAAAAATGTATCATCCTAAAAATATAGTAACATTGACGTTACTACAGTTTCTTTAGTATAAAAAATTGTTGTTATCTTTCAAATAAAAAAATCCAAACGTAAAACTTTCAAAATATTTTTTATAAAGAATGAATCCATTTTATCGATGCATTCATGTCAACTAAAAGTATAGTGCTAACATTCATAAATTATTGTACGCTCACAATATATGTCAACAAAGATTCTAATTCGAGTTCAAGATATTTGAACAAAAGGTATAATGCTATTTATTTACAACGGGTAAAAAAAGAAGAAATAAAAACCAACGCAAGAAATTCACGCTATAGTCTTGCTCAGCATCTTAGCGAATCACTCGTGACTCCCACGTCAATGCGTTCGGCGAAAGTTTCACTCAGAGATTTTAACATGCAGCCGATTCATGCTTTTTATTTAAATGCTTGGACGAAGTTCAAAGTGTATGCATCGCTGTACTGCATTATTCATAATCGCGGCTACGGCGTTTTGTTTTTCTAAACCGCTAACGGAAAGATGAATTGCCCGCATTAGCATTTTCATGCTCATCAGTGGTCATTAGAGCTTCTCGCAAATACTCCCGGCAATAGCTTACATTATTAAACCATAAAAAACTTACAATCTTATCTCCCGGGCACAAAAGCCCAAGCAGTCGCAGCCCCGTATAATAGTGAGGACGAGAATTCCTATTCAAATGAAGCAACTTAAAAACCCGTTTCCGAAGAAACTTTCGCCCCGAGACAGAGCGCGAGGCGCACGCCTACATATATATACATATATTTTCACTTTGTACACGTATATATACATGTAATATATACATGCACACCAGCGACGTTATTCCCGAGCTTCTTCCCACGTTGCGCAGCTGCATTACGGGGGTGACCACAGAATAAAACCGGAGTAGCAAAGAGATTGCCATCGCGTGTATACATACATATATATATATATATAAGTTGAAAAGTCGGCGGGATTGCGTTAAGTCAGGGAAAAATCTTCTTTGACCGGATCCACCGTATACGTATATATATACTTACAGTTCGACCACCGCATTCACTCGTCGTAAAAATGCTCCTCGAACGATCTGGCGCTACATTGTCCGGGGAAACTTTAAGCTCGAGCTTCCGCCTTCTCCCCCTCGTACTTCTCTCGGAGTCTGGTTCCGCTTTTAATTTCTCCCCCCCCCCCTCCCCCTCCCCACCTCCTCTCGACGAGCCTCCGAATGCATAATGGCCCGAGAAAATACTTTGTCCGCTCTGTATTTATGGACGTACATGTATATAAGTATACGTATTACGTGTACGTACACGCGCTACGCTGGAGATGTACTTTCGCGGAAAACGACGAAAAGAACAAATGCCGCGAGGGAACGAATGGCCGTTCTCGCGGTGTCCGGGGAGCCCGAGGTCGGGAGAGCCGAAATGAAGGATTACCGCACGCGAAAATGTAGGGGTGGTTATACGCTCAATGGGGGTGAAGGAAAAAGAAAGAAAAAAGACGAGGGACGAATTTGTTGAGAGCAGAAGATTACTCGTAAGATTGTTCTATCGCTCGGGATGAGGCGACCGCCGGAAGTCACTTATTGCGGAGAAATGGGGTGGATAGTCTATGTTTTATTTTGTTGCATGTGAATTATGATTGTATTGGGAGTTCTTTTAACCCTTTCATTTTCTCGCTGCGGGTGGATGGTGAACTAAATTTAATTTTGCGATCATTAAAGTTTCGAGCGAGATAAATCGTGGAACCTCGAAACAACATTTATTCAAACTTTGTTTAATAGGTGTAGCACCTTTATTTCGTAAATTTATAGGAATATCTAACGTTTGCTTAGTCGACTGTTAAAACACACAATTTAGGCGCATCGCTGAGCTTTTAAAAAAATATGTTGGTTATTTAGTTAAAAGATAAAGTTATGCGAGTAATCGTTTGGCAATTATAGATAATGAAGATTAATTATTAAAATTAAATGTTAAGATTAAAATGAACGTATCTTACAACTACCTGTATCGATACACATATTTTTACAGCTGTGTAAGTATAGACACTCTAGATGTATAAAGCAAACTAATATACGAGCATTATTCTAAGTAAAATTCAATCTGTATTCTATTTTCTAACCAATAATACCAAACTTGGAGATTTCCATGAGTCGACCTCACATTTATATTTTGCTATATTCTTTTCCCCTGTATGATCAACAATTTTAATTATATTACAACGCATAAAGTCTCAGTGCACAGCAAATAACTTACTTCATTCCGTCGACTAATATCAATTTAATTTATCATACACAAATATCGAGTCGACACTGCCAGTATTATATAGGTGACACTTTTAAAATAAAAATGATAAGACCGTAAAAAAAGACGACCCCCTGCAAATATCCTCCTCCCTTGCAGTACTCGTAAACTTCTCTACGTAATCTTCTTTCATCCTCGTCGGCGAAAGTAACTCCTGTGGCAATATTACATTCTCAACAATACACGCGCTCCATCACATCCCCGCTGTATAAACCCTCGCAAAAATCGTCTTTACCGCGCAACCTTAGAAAGCTAAGGAGATTCCTTCAATTTTTTTCCTGCTGAACAGCACGAATTGAGTGCCCGACTCGTATGTGTAATTTATTCTGCGGCATCGAGTAGTGTCCTTTGGCATCGTCTCTTTGCTTTTCTGCTTGCTTTGTGTCACGATTATTATGTAGTCGTGCAATGCCAAAAAAGTTCTTGAAAGGGGGAGCGAAAAGTCTCGTTTCGCGGTGAGAAATGGAGATCAGTCATTTGCATACATAATGCAGACGTTGCTTTGCTGGTTAAATTGATTTTCTCTACTTTTAGGGATACATCGTTCACAGGAAATTCATCGTTTTTCTTTTTTGTGATGGTGAGAAAGCTGGTCTGGTGAGAAGGAGAGACTAGATGGGGAGACAATCCTTGGAAATAAAAATTTCCATGTTGCTACTAGTTTTATATATTTATCAAGATACCCTTTATTAAAATACACGTTATCTGGTAGTATCTAATATGAAAAAAAAATAAAATAAAAACAAAATAGAAATAGATATTAAAAATTGTTGCAATACTTTACTGGGAAAGATAGAGATTCAGATTGTTAAAACGAAAGACTGTAGTGAGAAATGAAAGAGCAAAATAAATAAATGGGGAACATGGTTGCCATATCCTCTTATCTTCCAGTAGGATGAAGTATATTGCTAAATTTATAAGATTATATTGTGCTAATTAAAAAAAAACAGAAGTAAACAATAAAGTAAAATAGTTTCATAGCATGAAAATGCTTTTTTGGCAAGGTAAGAAACAAGAGTGCGTATTGTTAACTAAACACAAAAGGATGGTTTGTAACAAAATGGTTGTTGTTGTTATGATAAAACTATTGAATATTCTGGAGACTAGTTTGCAAAAATTGAATAAAGAAAAGTAACAATACAAAAATTTTAAATAAATGAATCATAGAAAAATAAGAGATTCATAAGTATGCAAAATCCATGCGATTCAATTATTGGTGAACATTTTGTTGTGTTTATTGTTATCGACTAAAATAAAAGATATAAGATAAAAAAAATTAGAAAAGAACTGTGATACATCCTCCCAACAAAAATAGTTTTAGTCTGATGCTTCTGCGCCTCCAATGCGCGCCTATTCTAACACTGCTACCATTACCATTGAAATCTTCGATGCTCATAACCTATCACACCTCCAGTAACAGCTTAAAACGCGTTTTTCAGCTGTGCACGAAGACGTCCTCCCAAAGCAATAGCGCGCCAATATAACGCTGATAGTTTCGTTTTTTTTTTTGCTTTACGGTTATTGGGGTAACTAGATCCTTATGTGCAATACGCCTTCCTTATCAGCCGCTTGGAAAATGGTGCGGGCGATTTCTCTGGAGTCCTTACTGCCGCGCCCGGCTTGGTCTCTCCTGGGTATTGCCTACCGCCGTCCGATATAAGGCTGCCACTACTGCTGCAGAGGAGAACCAGCTGCTGAGAGAGGGAACCAGCTGCTTCTATTTTTTCTCTCTCTCTCTCTCTTGCCCCTCCTTCCGCGCACTCCAGTGTTTTTTCCTCCTCCCCTTTCGATTCGCGCGGGCGAAGAAAGGAGTTTCACACTGATCAGTATCCCGGAGCTTTTTGCGAGCTACATCAGCCTCGCCGTGCGTGTTTAATGGTCTTCCTGGTTTTATATACTCCATAAAAGCCGGAGATGAGGCACTACCGCGCACCAGCACGAATTCGATCATTCAATCAGGCCATTGCTCTCCATTTCTTTGGCGAGAGAGAGAGAGAGAGAGAGAGAGAGAGAGAGAGAGAGAGAGAAGGTTTAGAATTCCGCAGGATATTTCTTCCTCCGAGTTGAAATTTCGTACACACGAGAAAGCTGCTTTCTATATTTTCGTGGCGGGCTCGTAACGAGGTATTCTACCTTTGCTTTTTCGTGGTTCCATCCCCGATGCCGAAGCTCTTGGCGGGCAACCGGTCATTTTCGCTGGCTTTTAGAAGAAGGGAAAACATGGGCGAGAGCGAACGCGGGGCGACTGCTCTCTTTCTCTCCGTGTATGTGGCTTTCTGACGTTGAAACAAGGGGCTCTGGGATTTCTGTGGCCAGACCGAAGAAAGGACGAATCGGGGATCGACTGTACAATTCTTTTTCGTAATCTTGAAAGGCGCGAAGCCGCGCGTGCTCGGGTTCGTGATGCCTTTTCGCGTGCGGAAGATCTCTGCTTCGTGTTCGAGCTGACGCTAGTTTTCACGTTAAAAGGAATTTTCTGCCTTGCCACGATGGATTGGGGAAATGAATATTTTAAATTTGCATTGTTGCGTACCGACACTCGTTTGCGCTGTCTTTCTGACGATTAAATTGCAATGATTTTGGCTATGAGGGGACGTATGGAAATTGAATAAAAATTCAAATTTCGCGCCACAAAATCTGGCGGAGGAAAGAGTATGCGATTTCTTTGTAATTAGATAATAATAAAAATTAAATTCCAAGTTATAAGAGAAAATTATTCGTTTATTTCTTTTCGTTATGTAATTATATCTACCATTTTACAAAATCAGAAGTTCCCCAGACATGACATTTGAATTACACAATTGTGGGGTATTATTCAAATGTCATTCTGCGAGATATTAAAATGCTAACTTCAAACTGCATAACGACAAAATGTAAGGCAAATAATTTTTGCTTTTTTTTTGGAATTTTATTTATATTATTTGTTAGAAGCAAATTTACTACTTTTTTCTTTCTTTGATTTGATCATACAAAGAATAAGATTTGCGCATCTTAGTTTTAGAGACATGATCTAATTAACAATAAGATAATCAATACTATAATAACTTCATTTGAATGTAATGCAGAATGAAATTTACAAAACCACGTTCTTATAATTGCAATTTTCAAATACATATATACTTTATACATACTTTATAATAGTACCATATTAAAAAATCACTGGACACCGAAACAGAAGGCAAATTGATTTTCTGTTTAGTTTGCAGTTGGTAAATATCTATTTCGAGAGTCGTACATACATCCTTCATTTGCATCAATCTATTTCAAGCAAATTCTTATTCCAAATCGACTAATTCAAACTTGCATATATTACCAAATAATCATGCGACTTGATAGTATTTGCATTTGCTATTAAATAGGAAGTATGACGCGAACGGTGAATCCATCAAATGTCAAACCGACGCCAATTCTGCTTGAGAAGATTGACAGAATGGCTGATGGGAAAACCCCATTAAGCTGTAAAATGTATTCCTGTTTTGTCGAGCAGTTGTGCATAAATCTATTCAATTTTGTTCCAGATTTATCCACGACGACGACGACAACGACTGCGACGATGACGACGACGACCGAGAAAGTAACGATAAAAAAGAGCGTGACGCCAAAGCGTTTGGGCGGAACGGACTCTCCAATGCTCAATTACATATTTGACTCGCACAGCAATCACAATAAACATCAGCACTATCACGATCATCGCTGGGGTCCACATTTCGAAGGCAAAAGCACGAACATAACCGCTCAAGCCGGGGCTAATGTCACTCTCGACTGTCGGATATCGCTGCTGCAGGATAAGACCGTAAGTTTTGATAATACGATTTTGATACACTTACCGTAGCTTTATACATAAGCAGATCATAGTATCGTTTCTGTGGATTATTGCGGTTGTCTGACTATTGAGCGACTTTTCTACTGATTTTGTTACGTCTTTTCTAGTTCATGATAGTAATATAAATAATTTGACAAAAATGGATAAAAATAAATATACTATCGTTAAAGAAATAGAATGAAACAGAAGTAGAACAGAAGTAGAAGTAGAATAGTCGTGCAATGGCCAGACGCGCGTAATAAACTGATTTTTAAATTAGAGCAGCTTCATATCGTTTTACGAGCTTTTAAATAGATAAAATTAACCACACAAACACACAAAATAAAATAACCCACAAAATTTTTTAATTAAATTTAATGTTCCCTAACTTAGTCTCTTACAAACTGAATAATTACACAAACCGATAGCGATTCGGCCACCGAACTATCTATCTGCACTAATTAAATTCAAGTACATACAATAAAAAAGCTTCCGTGAAATCAATGTCAAGAGCTTATTTTGTTCTATAATTACGAACTGCCCTCGGTGGCTAATTAAAAAGTCAAAGAATAGCCACGTTGATGGTAACCGCAACACAAAAAGACCAGAGAAACAAAAGACGAGGGATACGTGCATGGATTGATCGTTTGGTAGAATAAGTGAAAGTTTAATTTGATGCTTACTCACGTGGACTCTCCAAATAGGTAGACATTTATTTTAAATAAATCGATATCGCAACGCGTATAGAGTTTCTGCTTCGAGTGTTAAATAATAGAAAAACATTTCGCTTAGCTCAAGACAAACGTCGCATTATGTACTTACTAATTACTCCGGAAGATACACAGCTTCAGAAGGAAATGGTGATGTATTAAGCATTTACGGGCAAACCATTGGATTTTTCATTATAAATGAAATAGCTACGGGATAATTAATGGTGCAGCAGTCGTTTATAAAGTATGCCGCTGAAAGTCTTAATCCTTAAGATAATAAATGACCACAATTTGTAAAATTAGAGTAGCTGAGCAAGTGACATTCAAGATATTTTCAAAATCATGCCTGAAACAGATGGTTAGTTTCCTATTTTCAAGTTTTAGTTTACGTTACGCCAGTTCATATAGTTACATTTAAAAGCCCACTAAACAAGCAAAGTTATTACAGACTGCGGATGACGTATATTATGTACGAGTGAATTTAAATTTACAGCTCCATTGCTTCGCCTTAGCTTTAACGGCTTTCTCCGGTAATTAAATTGTTAATTGTTCAACGCTAACTTCAAGTCAGTAATTCTGTTGAGCTGAGGCTTAATAACATACATACACAATGTCTGTTCAAGAAACATTTATTGAATCAACTACATCCTGCTCTTCGTTCGCTTAATTTGAATAGAATTGAAGTTTATCGGTGACGAGCTTAACTCTTTCGATACGTACGCATCGTTTATCTATCAATGGATTGTATGGCCCTAAAAGAAATTCACAAAATCGATGACCGTGTAAAAAGACAAAAAAAAAACGAAAGATAACATTTTTTTCAAAATTGAAGCTTTTATCGTTGAAAATTTTATTATCGCGCTATTCCACAGTCATGGCCAAAATGAATACAACGGCTTTCACGCAGGGCTGATGCTTCGCCAATTCAGCCATGATTAATTCAAGTTCGCTGTAGACTCTTTTTATCCTCTGCTTTTTTTTCGCTAGAATCCTATTCAAAAAGAGCATGTATTGAGACCAATCTAATTGAAAATAGGGGTTTAATTATACGGTCTAGCGGACAGTCTGTCCAGAGACAATCGCCTTTCCTGAAATGGCTATAGAACAAATGACCAAACATTACGTTAGATAAATTTAATCAAATTATATCAAATACTAATTTCGTTTAGCTTTAGAATTTTTAAATACACTTAAAATTATAAAATGAAATAACTTATTTTATTTTCTCCTCTTTAGTATAGTAATTTGTTGCAATTTGGCATCTAACTTTTATATTTTAATATAAATTAACAATTTATAATCATTATAAATTGGAAATAAATATATTAACTTGTAATAGTAGTAACAGTAGTTGATTTTTTCAAGCACAAATAATGCCTAAATTATCATCCGGAAGTTACGTAACGTGTTTTTTACAACTCTAGTGCATCGAAAGCTCGACAGCAACGACTGTCATTTGTCTTTGTCTCGTACTGCAAGCTCACATGTATAAGTAAAAGGATAACTTTTACTCCTTAGCATATAATTTACGGTTAAATTTCTAAATTTTACAAAGAAAGTAAATTATCGATCATAGAAAGTAACAGTAAACATTACCAAAATACATCGGTATTAAAAACTCTTTCAACTAAAATTAAAAACGTCATTATTACAGGACCTAAAAATTTTCATCAGCTATAAAAATAGTCTTATTTACTCTTTTATTTACTCTTTTAGTTTTTTGTGTTTTTATTGCAAAAAAAAAAACAAAACTGATTAAAATTTTTCCAACGCGCAATCAACATTATTTTTGACTACTTTTTCTCCAATTCAACTATCTCAATCTTATCAATTAAAAAAGCAAAAAATTATTTATCGCAGATTACACTGCAAAATAAAATTGCAAGAGAAAAATAAAAGACTCAGACGCATGCATATGCAAGTACACGCTCGCGCAGACTGCTCGGACAGTTTTCAAATCGCGTGTTTGGATTCCTAACATCTCCAACATGTTCCTCGGGGGATTTAATGAAACTTAAAATTTTACCATTACAAAGCTTCCTCTTTCAAGAGAGCAAAAATATGTTTCAAAATAAAAAAAATAGCACCGGATAGTCTACCGAACAGCGTGTTTTTTTATTGCTAAAAACAACAAAGCTTTTATTTTGAAAACAGTGCCAACGACACGAAACGTCAATACCGGGGTATTTTGTTTTGTCCTCCTTCTCCCTCTCTCTCTCTCTCTCTCTTTCTCTCTCTAGTTGAGAGCCGTGGTATGTCCCTCCGCGATTTCCAGTATTTCTTTGAAACTCTCGCTCGGGCTTTATTTAATCAAGCAATAAAGAATCGACGAGTTTGATTAGGAAGCTAGACCATCGCCGCCAGTATTTTCCCCGAGCATTTCCTATACAATATACAATGCCCTAACATGGCTCTCTATTGTTATCTCTCTGTGTATGTGTGTGCATGTGAGCGCAGGTGTCTTGGGTGCGACGACAAGACAACGGCGAGAAGATGAACTTGTTAACGGTGGGACAACAGACGTACACAGGTGACTCGAGGTACACCGTCGAGTTTCAGTATCCGGACAACTGGCGGCTTCAAATCAAGAGCGTCAACAGCAGTGACGAGGGCCAATACGAATGCCAGATCAGCACCCATCCGCCCAAATTTATTCACGTTAATCTGCACATCAATGGTGAGCAATCAGTCTGGCTTTTTTAATTGTATAGTTTAACCAAGTGCCTTTTACTACTCGATTTCGTGAACAAGGGTGGTTGCCAGCGATTCTTCTTTGATTTTTTTACTGCTTTCTCGATAGCTATTACAAATGATAGTATTCTGAAATTTTTTGGCATAGTCTTACATGCGCTTACACTCAAGATATGTCATAAAAGGGAATAATTAAAAAAAATGAAAAATAAAGATATTTCAAAATAGTTCGCGGGAATTTTTCATAATTAACATTGCTTTACAAATAAATTTTATGAATCGAATTTTTTTTAATAACAATGAATGAAATTATTATTTAAAAAAATGCTAGTTTGTACTATAAATATTTTCAACGACTTGGCGAAAAATTTTCGAAACGACCTGTGGAAATGCGCATACAGAACTTTTTGAATTTGTATAAATGGTAGTCTCTGAAGTAGCATTTTTATGAAATAAAAACTTTGGGATTCAGAGCGTTAATTGAAATATAAGAGATCTTCTTAGGATCCCACTAGAAAGAGAATTAAATGTAGCATACTTTGAAATAAAGTTAAATCTGAATTGAATGAAAAATATTCCTATAACCAAACAAATTTTTCTTATCATTTCAAACAAGTACATGGATGAAACCGATCCTTTTAAATAAATGTTTAAAAAAACTTGCTGCTTTTTTTGCCGAAAAATGTAACCAGTCGAATAGTAATCGAGATTCTACGTTCATATCAGATTGACAAGCTTTTCAAATATTTTTCGAAAAAAAGTTTACAACGTTCTCGTATTTGCAACTATATCACATTATATAAGTTTTGAATATGAATCCAGTCGACTTACGCTAAAAGTAATTCTGACTAGTTTAAGGATAACTAACTGTCTTAAAATTTTAAATCTATTTATGGCATGATTGAATAATATTTTAATTCTTGCGGTTGAAATAAAAAATTTTGTTTTTTGATGAAATCGTGTTATGAAAATTATTAAAAAATATTTTTGTCCAATGTTATACACGTATGTATCTATTTTGAAACTGTTACGATAGAAACCGTACATGAGAATCAAATGAATCTATGCATCTTTTTGAGCCAGTAATTTTATTTTGCAGCCAATGTTGATATATCTCCTCTTCAGGACTTATACAAAACTATTTTACACTTAAGATATCTTCGATTGATTGTTGTCCTCCGACAACAAGATGCGACCGACGGTGTCGCATCACAATCTGGCGATACCGGTACTCTGTGCTTTCTTCATGGTCATTATTATTGCTTGTCTATTTGGGAGTACGTGCTTAAGTGTAAAATAGTTTTGTATAAGCCCCGAAGAGGAGCTGTGTCAGATCGAAACGTTGGCTGCAAAATAAAATTACTGACTCAAAAAATTGCATAGATTTATTTAATTCTTATTTTCACCTTCGAGCGATAAAAGCATCCTTAACAAGAAACCATACATTTTTCCGTTAGCATTAACCGTAGATAAATTGGATATGTATTTAAAGAATGAATATTGAATTTGTATTCATGATTTTCTTTAATTTTAACAATCGTTTTTTAAATAAATGTTATATAAGTGAAAAAAGCTATTGATTGGTCCAATCCGATATTCTGGTGAGTCTGAATCCTACGGTATTTATAAAAAATATATGTTTTCTATCGTAGCTATTTTAAGACAGATACATATAGGTATATATGTATGATATTCAATAGAAATTTTCTAAGGTGGTTAGGTCTTCTGAAGTAAAATAGTAACCATTTTTCATCAGAACTTAAAGATATTTCGTCTCCTCGAAACCAAAGCAAGTGTCATCAATTTCCGAATAAAAAATCAAACGAACCCGACCTCAAACTTGCAATCGAAAGAAATCATTAAAAATAAAGCTTCACCCAGTTTCAAAAGTCGAATAACGATCTGCATCGCCTGCAGTTTCGCTGACGCAGTTCCGTCCTCGCAGAAAGCACAACTAGTTTCATTATATTTTCCAACTTAGCCAGTGCGCAACATGATAACTTTGCGGCGTAGCCCACAATCCCGCACCGTTTATCGTTCGACATTTACGGAAAAAATTACACGCGGAACAATATGCTTTTCTCTCTCTCTCGCTCTCTCTTTCTCTAGCGCAGCTCGTCGCGCCACTGCGGCGAAGGAAGACGTCGCTGCTCCGATCTCGAAATGAGAAAGAAAGCTTAAGCATTCCGGGGACGATCGGGTAAATTGCCTTCGCTCCCGCCGAAAGAGAAGGAGCGAGCTAGAATCGTTAGTAGGATAATTGAAAACGGAGTAATAGCAGAGAAAGGCGGAGAGGCAGAGAACGCAACTGTCGTCGCTCTCGGCGGCAGGAATGACGCGGCGGAGTATATATACAGTGGAAAGGAACACTTCGTTTAGTCAAAGTGGATCGCGATGCGTTGGCGCGGTGCAGAGCGCGAGATTAAAAACTGCTCCCGGCTGTCGGGCTCTCGCCTTGGAATTGGCGTGTTTGATGGAAAACAATCAAACATGAGATGCAGTTCATTAGCTTGGATAATATTATTGTGTAAGGAGGGACCTTTTTGACGTGCCGAGAGAAGAATTAAATTTTAATTAATGCCGAGTTGGTTAGAGAAACGTTGGCTTCGATCGAAAATCGTTTTTGTTATTCCGCACGAGGTAAAGTAATTGTTTAACTAAAGGTCATATTTTGCTGCTGTAAGGCGGAAGTGTCTTTTTAATTGTATATGATAATTAAATATTCAATTCAAACAAATCTGTTTGTGCATATCTACGTATAAAAAGAAATTGCCTATTGTGCTCCATCGCGAACACATTTTCCACTGTTCCTCGGTTTTTCATGCCAGTGGTAGACATTTCTTTTTCTTTCCATAATAGAACTTTATCGCTTTGTGTTCTCTTTACTTTTCATTTTGAATCGGCTTTCGATTACAAATTGGCTATCGTTTATACGCATCTACATATAGTACAACCTTGGCACGTATCTTTTTACAAAATAATAGAATGTAATTTTTTAATCGAAAATTCTTTAATCCATGTCCTGAAAATCGCAGTGACTGCAAAGTCGAGTGCAAGTCGAGCCCGAGAGAAACGCCGAAGACAGCGCGTAACACGTTTATACCCCCTAGCCGTAAATACTCCCAATTGAAAACTACGATTCCACCTTAATCCTCGAAACTGCATTGGATAGCACTAAGACTTAACGGAGCTTGACGCGGCGTTAACCCAGTTAAAATGCACGTCAATACACACAGCCGAGCAATAACGGGGCAAACCCTATCGAAAGAGCGGAGATACTGATGCTATCGAAAGCCGAGTTGCTCAGCAGAAGCGATGTCGTTCTACCCTGCATCCCCCCCCCCCTCCTGTATATTCAAATGACACGCGACACATTTCTCCCCCTCCAAAACCCTATAAATAAATCTCTCCGGCTGACTGCTCTCCTTATGGACTGACGCAAAGATCGTTCGGCAACTGATCTCGTATTGTCGGCGTATAAAAACGCGAATGCGCGCGTCAGCACTCGCGTGGGGCCAATCGATGCTACGCGCGCAGCTCCAGACACGTGTATATATCCGTAATAGTATCGGTTATATACACACGTATATACGTGTGTATGCATGTATACCAGCCGCACTCTGCACGCGTGGAAAATAAAAGCGCGAGCGTTCGCTCCTCGTAAGGATATTACGGGACTACGAGATGAGATAAAACTCGAGTATTTGCGAGAACATCGTAGTTTGCACGCGTGAAGCAGTTGCGTTTGTTCTCGTTGCTTGCGCTTGCGCGCGCGCGTACGAACTGCGCGAGCCACTGATACGGCGCTCGGGGATTTCGGGGAAAATTATAAGGGTAGAGATAGTGGACAATTTTGTCTAAAAGAGATTCGTTGTGATTTTCTCGGCGAATAGTGACGTGGGGATGCTCGTCACAACGCGAACTGTCCTGTATTTTGTTAAAGAGACTTGCGCTCATTTCGTATTAGAAAGATTAACGCGCTTCATTAAGTTAAGATGTGGATATTCGAAATATTTAATAATCTGTATTGTTTGCATTCGAAGTGGAGCGGGCGATTTGCTCCGAACAGAGACTACAATATTCATTAATAAAGAGTGGTGTTCATTAAAATCCGACGTTATTTATTTACATGAAAAATATCATGTTAATTGAATGATTATTTAGAGATCTAATTATTGTACTTCGAATGCATGTTATGCATAGTTGGAATTTTTCAATATATAGAAACTTTGGTTCCATTAAAAAAGAAAAAAACTGTTGGGACAACTCAATATCTTAACAACACAAAAAAGTAATTTCCTTTTTGTATGCATTACATTAGCAATAATTATAAAATTACAAAGTATACTGATAAAATTTTAAATTACCCAAAATGCGTATTATCTAACAGACAACTAAATGAAATTAAATTCTTTATCAATTAACATAAAGAACATTGCAATAATAACTTAATTAAAAACAATAAGACAAACGTTTTGTAAAAATAGCAAATAAAATACATAAATCGTAATTTAAAAACGATATACCGCCCTTATCGACATTGATTTTTATAAAAGGATTTCTGCCAGATATATCACAAGAAATCGCAAAGGTTTCAGACTCAACAAAGCATACGGCTTCTGGAGTCATACTACATTCGTGACTGACCCCATTCACTGCCCATCCACACATGAATATGAATTTTATCAAATATTTACGCTAACAAGCTAACAGGGCACAACTTAGCGCTAAAATACGATCGTCATTCGACACGGCCATGTCCGCAACGCATCGGAGCACAGTCACCGGCAGAGAAAAAGAGAGAGAGACGCATTCCGAATTAGGCAAATAATTGAGTACCCCGCGACTAACGAACGTAATCCCGCATTCTAAATAATATTTCGACAATAAAGCTACACCACTACCCACGCATTTGTGCGTCCGTGTAACTCCACTCGCCGAGCAATATAAAGAATGTAATTTGGCTTGTCGCCTACATTCGTTTCTCTTTCTGCAGCCCCCGCGCTTGTGCAATTCATATTTTACCGGGCTTAATGCGCAGCTCACGCGATGTCGCGCGAGAGGATTTTAAATTAACGCTCAAATATTTCACTTGTTCCCGGTGAACTCTCTCTTCTCGCTCACACACGCACACACTCTCTCGGCCCGAGCAATTGAGTTAATGCATTTTGGAAAACCATCTGGTTGACAGTAATTTCGGCGGTTGTAGTGTTTTATTTATGTTTTCGTCTTTGACAGCTGTGACACGCTGTTGTCGCCGCTGTTGAAAAACGTATAATACGCAGGTCTTGAGCGCAGTGTCTCTGTTAAATTTACGCGGCGAACTATATGCGCGAGCGACGAAATGAACAACACGCGGAAAAGTTATTGTGCGCAATGTAATTTCAGCCTCTTATAAACACGTTGCGTTTGTTTTTACGCGAATGCAAATTTTGTATAGAGACTCGTGCGAAATAAAAGCGAAGATATGCGCTGCGCTCGCTAACTTCCGGCGGCGGAGCATTTCATACAATAAATCGATGGATTCCCGCGAGAAAACTCAGCAATGATAAACTTTCCAGCAGCCCGCGTATGTATACGTATACGCGAAAATCAATTATTCTATACTTTGGCGAGAATTTTCCGAGAATTATCGAAGCGTCGAAATCCAGCCGTTGTTTATGGTGCGCAAGCAAGACGGCCGCTTCTGAATGGAAAAACTTTGGCACGTCCAAAGAAAATCGTGCGCAAACTTATTGGCGGCTGTTTGAAAGCAGCCCCAACAGATCTATACGTATATACACGTGTACACGCGTTTACGTACGTGTGTATAATAGGTGTATAGTCTACATCGAGGATCGAGCGGTATATAAGCAGGTGAAAGAGCAGAACAACGGGAGACGTCAATAAGAATTCACGTCGTCGTCGCGCGAAATCGACGCGAGAGGAACGAGGGCATAGCGGTTGATTTACCAAGTTATCAGGGAGAATGGATTTTGAAATTACCGCCGTTACGCTCGTGTACATACTTGTACCTTCGAAATGTTTAATACTCTCGAAGTAATAGAAATTACGTACCGAGGGTTGTTAACGCCTTTGAAGAAATTATGAGTTTTTTTTTCTTAGTAACGTTTACTAGTTATAATTCCTTCGGTCAGTGGGGATTAATTTTCAAGGAGGCCAATTAAAAATTTAAACTTCGCGCCGCAGTGTATAGAATACCAGCTGGAAACCCGGGTAGATTACTTACAACAAAGAATATAAATGAAATCACAATGAATCGCGGCATAGTTGCCTCCCCTCCTAGTAATTATCTCTCATTTTGCCAAGTTTCAAGTTTGCATTGCAATACGCCGACGAGAAAAGTTCAATTAACTCGATGTTTTACATTAATCGAACTTTTCTCGTCGAAATGCAGTAACGTAAACTTGAAACTTCGTAAAAGCTGGTAATTACGTAGTGGAGGCCAACTACGCCGCAATTTATTGCAATTGCATTTATATATTCTTTGTTATAAGCAAATTAGTTTTATTTTCAACTTGCGCGTTATTTCGAGTTGACTTCCGGACTCTCTTAAAATGCAAATAGGATTTTTATCGCGTACGTGTGTATATATCGACTATGGAGCCACCGAACTCGGCAGTATTTTATTCCCCGGCAGAATTGAAACGCCAATAGAATTCCTCAAAGATCATCGATTTCGAGATCAATTGAACTGGCATTGTTCGCGTGAAGTTGATCTTTTCTTGCTGCAAAACGAACATCAAACGCTTCTCCTCGCGCGAACAAAAATTCTGATCTTGCAGCAAAGAAATTATGAAAACTAAGCAAATTTCCTTTCAGCTTTGGTAATATTGCATTAGCCAAACGTTTTTACGGCCTCCATCGCATCAACTAAATACCCGTATCTACCCCCCCCCCTAACTCTCGCAGACTGCGTTATCTTGAATCCCAATGGAACTCCCACCAAAGACGCAAATATTCTCTCGACGTAGCTTCTCTATTACACGTTCGCCCCTACGTCACGGAGACGACGGGAAAATACGAGGCTGGATGCACGTACTTTCCTAGGCAAGTCGTACGTTTGTCAATTGTTTTCTTTTTTTTTTGCCACTTGAGAAAATTCGTCGCTCCAGCGAGAGCAGCGTGCACTCAAGAAGGCGGCTGTCTTAGAATTATTTAGTGGAGTAGCGAGCATTGCTTTATGATTTTACGCTCCTGCAGCAGGCAGAGAGCGGCGAAACGCGAGCCAGCGCTTACCCCATCGCGCGCATAAAGTTGGCCCGTCGAGGATCCGTTTTTTTTATGGCTGTAGCGCCCGGATTAACGCTGCTCTCGATGTACTGATAAAAAGAATCGTTGGAATCCGATGCGTCGTTCTGTAACAATAGTTGTTATTATATTATGTGGACGCGATGCGGATTTATTGGGTTTTAATGGGTATTTTTATTGCTCACAACTGAATCAGAAAGGGCTAACTAAAGTATGCCTATATTAAACGCAGAATCGTTTTGTTCTTGGAATTGAACAATTTTACGCGTTTATGGACAATGTTATTGATCTTGTTTATGATCTTAAAATTACTTACTGAGTACGTTTTTTTTTTTGGTTTTCAAATTACATTTTTATCGAGTCTTCCGTTCGATTACATGTGACTTATTTCAAATGAACATTTATTTACTATTAGGCCGGTGACTTTATCCCAAACGAATGTTTCTATCAGTAAGTAATCTTGAGTATATGTGCATGAATGCGAGATCGTATCTGATTCTACGTGGGGATCGAAAGGGTCGTTATTACGAAGAAAAATTGGATGAAGCACGAGAGCAGTGTAGAGTTCCATTATTAAATAATATGGGTATGTAATTTTTCCTGATTCGAATTTCTTTTTACCGCAGACCATTACAGAACTCAGTTTTATACTTAATAATAAGTAAAAGCACGCAATTATTAAAGTTCTCCGAAAGTATCACCTCTGAACATAATCATATTGAAGTTCTATTTTGTTTTTGAAAAGTTCAGAAGTATTTTTTTAATGTATCAGCGTAAATTTTATAACAATTGTTCAAATTTTTACAAGGGTCGCGCATGAGAAGATAGTATATCCAAATAGGTCATCTTTCAACCTGAAACCATCCTTTTCATCGGTACACTTTAGCTAACAATTATACAAACACAACTCTGCAGTATACAAATAAACACTTAAGTAGTTCTGTTTTACTTCTGCAAATGTTGTTACGTAAATTATTCTATGGGTAGGTGACATTTCTCATTTGCAGCACTATTTGCACTGCAATCAAAAGTTTTTCTGGCTTCGTAAAAATAAGATATTTTACGATCAATAACAAATTGGGCGTTTACGATGATAGTTAAACATAGGCATACTTTTAATGCGGCTGTAATATTGATTCTGGCCGAAAATGCTTGGGATTTAATTAACGCGTTAACCAACAAAACCGGTTAATTGTTTTCCAAGGGATTCAACAACATTTTAACTTTACAAATTTTCATTAAAAGACACATCGAAACGGGTACTTACAATTTTATTTAAAACACGAAAATTTATATATAATGCAGAACACGGTGTATGCGCATACACAGAGTACGAGCTTCATAATAGGAAGCTTAAAACTGAACCACTCGTTTAGCTCTCGACGATATTTTACGCCACTTCGATTTAACGATTTCGCCGCGAGAAAAAAATCCAAGCCGCGCAAATTGGCAATTAATTCGAAGAAAAAGGCGCGCTGAAATTCCCCCGCATCATCCCCCTTATTAAGATTGTTATTGCAAAAAGTTTTTCTCACGCAACTGTATAAGCAGTCTGACGCCCCGATGAAAATAATTAATTAAGATAGACTAATTAAGGGCGCACCGGAATAACGCCATGGCTCTTTCCCAGAAAATCCAAGGTATTTGTTTAATTAAATTTCTTGTCGTTGGTACACAGAAACGCACACATACACACACACCCAGAAGAGCAGCAGCACCAGCAAAGTCCAGCCATGCCGAGAGTATACTTCTGTACTTTTAATGAAAGTCGCGGCCGCGTGAGGGGCGCGAATGCAGAGCCTTGAATCTCTCTCTCTCTCTCTCTCACTCCATCTCGCCGACTTTGGTGAAAATGAAAAATTCATCTTTCTCGTTGCAGCGCCCTCGGTGAGGATAATAGACGCCATGGGGGAGCCGTTGCGGGACAAGTACTACGAGGCCGACAGCACCATAGAGCTGCTCTGCGTCGTGCGCCATATAGCCATGCAAATGCAGTACAGCGTCGTCCAGTGGCTCCATGGTAACCGGACGCTGAATTACGACACCACCAGAGGAGGAATTAGGTAAACGCGAATAAATTTCGCATGCGCTCTGGGCACCAAGCGGCCCGTAGGATATATATATATATACAATATACATAGATATACAGATATAGATATGTAGATATACGTAGAGCTGCGTGCACTCGATGTTTGACCGGCGGCGGTCCCGGCACACTGCCGTCGTCGATAAACACAATTAAACGCAGAAGCCATAAATGAGCTTCGGAATACGATAAGCGCCGTTCGCCGCTGTTCTATACATACCAGGGCTCTCTCTCTCTCTCTCTCTCTCTCTCTCTCTCTCTCTCTCTCTCTCTCTCTCGCGCTGTCCTGCATTGGCTCGGGTTCTGCGCCGATTCGCCGAGTAAGACGAGGCGGCTGCGAGGATCGTTAAAGGAGGCAGGGGGGAAGGGATTTCCGCACCCGTATTTTACTCGGCATTGTAAAAGATTTCCGCTTTTGCAAATTCGGTTCAAAGTTTAGAATTTTTTAGAACATTTGCGGAGAACAGGGAATGCATTCTTTGATTTAATTAATTTTCTTGCACCTAGTAGATTCAATACTTATTCTTTTTTGAAGTAAATGAACAAAAGCATTTTTTTTCAATAAAAGTTAATCTGTTTTATTGTAATTTTTCAATATCTTTTATTAAACGCAATTTCACCGTTCATCAATTAATTACATTTCTACTTTATTCGCTACATTACAAAATTTAAATTTTTAATAAACTTCGGGAACATTTTATCGGATTTCAAATTAATAATTCTTTGGATTCAATCAACTTCGGGCTCTTGTTGTGTACGTGTTTCGTATATGCATGATGTATATAGGCGAGAAGTCGATATCTACGAGCTACGAGCTCGTTGTCGAGGCTGATGCTGACATGATTTTAAGTGCTCTATACTCTTGAGTCGTTTCGATTTGCATTTAATTGGTTCGAATACAGCTTCCATGTAATATGTATCGTGGACTATATCGGTAAGATAATATATTTAGATAGCAAGGATCGATTACAACTGAATATTAAATATTGTTAATACCTTGCATCAGTGTAAAGAGGCAGAGACATTTATCGACCATTAGCTTATTTGGGTCAAATGTGAATATGATTTTATTAGAACTTTATTCGCGAATATATTCGTCGAAATTCGACCTAGGATTAGTAACATTTCGTAACGACATAATAATGATTAGTTAATGGCCTTGTTACACATGCCTAGAATATAAATTAAACATTCTAAAGCTTTTTGAAATGTAGAATTCTCTAATATAAACAAAGTATTTATTACAATACAACAATCAATCTAAATGAAAATTTGATAATGTCATAGGTTTGCCCGCATAAAACTTAAGTTAAATATTTGTTAAGTATCATAAATTTTGTTTGAAATTTAGATTCCGTATATTAACAAAATATTAAAACATAAACATATCATCAACAATGTGCTAGTAGCAAACTTTCTCTGTGACTATTTCAAAACTACAAAAATATATAGATCTAAACCCGTAGCTGAAATTGAGTGACGAAAACGACGTGTAAACGACGATAAAGTCAAGGGAGTTACTTTGGCTCTGACAACAAGCTGACAAAGGCATTAACAGCGAGACTTTCTCACCGGGCTCTCCCCTCCCCCTCTCTAAAGTAATTTGTCGACCTAAGAGTTTGCTCGCTTACATACGAGCTAAATTTACAAGACTCTCGCTCTCGTGCTCCCAAAAGGAAAGGAGATGAAGCTAACGAAATGCGATCGAGTTATGGTCGCCGGGCTCAAGTTATAATCCAATGTCAACAATTCTAGCTGCTCTACGCGAAAGTGACTTTAAACCAGCCTTGAAGTAAAAGGAGTCTGTAAGAGAGTAAGAGGGTAACAGAAAGAGGGGGGGGGGGAGGCGAAGAAGGATAGAAAGATACGGTACGGAACGTTTGTATGCTTGAGGCTGAACTGATGAGTGACGGAATGTGTATAGAGCTACATACGTCTCTATGGGGAGGGGGAGGGGTACACAGGTGTTCGAGAAGAGGATAGACGACTCGGGAGTTTTGGTAAAGGAGGCAGTAAGTGTGGTTAAGAGTAAAGTTAGCAGTCGAGAGAAGGCGATGACGGTAAGTAGGATTAGTGTATGTACAACGCTATGTACACTCAACTCCGTCACGAGAGTCTATTTCTCTTCCGCTATCTTACGCTTTCTTGGGCTCGTCCTCTCTCGCTCGCGCCGGTGCAGGCACCTTTCGCCATCGCCATCGCATTATCTCGAGCTCTCGCGATTCAGCATTCCCCCCCCCCCCTCCGGAAGAGGGTGAGGGAAATTTTTGGAGGAATTTTTAGTCGCGGCGCATTAGCTGGAGAAATTCATTTCGCGAGCACGCGCTTCATTGTCGCGTTAAATAATTTGGGAACGATCCGCCGAGACAATAATTCACGTATTTTTATTTTTTACGGGATTTGGTATTCTTACGTTAAACTTATAGTTTGCAGGAATACATGTATGCATAAATTTATTGTGATCAATTGAGTTGCAAAAATATGATTTTTTATAAATATTTGAAAAAGTATTCTCTTTATAGAGAAAAAGTTTGAGATAATTTATTTTTTTCATATTCACAAACTAAAAAACCGGTGCCAAGTCCCTGGCATTTAGTTTCCTCCTAAACAGTTTTTTTTCACATGCATACATATATACATATATATCAAACTGTACATTGAAATGTTAATAATATAAAAACTAATTAATCTTCACATATAATTATGAAGAAATTAAGTCGCTGATCATCGATAAATACCGGTTATTTTCTGAGTTAGGAATTTTTAAAAATGTATTCAAAGAAAGGAATGAACCTCAATATCTCGTATCCTAATAAGTTTCATAAGTTGCGTAAACGCAGTTCAAGGTATGTGGAGCATTTTTACTCTTGTAATCGTTGGAGAACCGAAAATCGTTTTTTTTTCAATTTGAGATCTAGCGGTATACACACGTTCATACATACATCCAAACGGACATTTTTTAAAAATGCTCGATTTCACTTCCAAACATCTTAGAATCTTATTTTAAGTGTTTTTAAGCAAACTTGTAAAAATCACTATCACAAAGCTTCCTCTTGGAGGAAGCAATTAAAAAGGAAACATATCTGATTAATGTGACTCTGGTACACCCACTTTGTTCACCGTACTTGTTAAAAATAGGAACTAGTACATACTTATATAGCCACAATTCAATAGCTTCGGAAGATTTCGATTTTGAAAAATGTTGAAAAATATATAGCTTCTCTAAAGAACACCGTAATCGACTATTCCTGTCGACCACTAACCTCTTTTCTCAAGCTCCACTTTTTCCGACGTTCATACTCAATTTCCCACGTCTTTCGGTATTGGCATCACACGCACATATACTTACAACACGTATACACATACACACGCATACATACACATACACATACACACACACACACACAGAGAGACTTTGATATACGATATCAAAAGCCCTTTCCAGGCAGGTGTTCGCGCGTACATGTAGCGGGTGCACACGTCAGTTGGAGGAGTGAGAATTCGAGATGCACTCACGCATATAGCTGGAGCTCGGGACAACATTTACCCTGCGGTAATGGAAGGAAAATTCATCGCCGAGGTTGAGGAGCTGTTTAGCCTTGCGGCGGCGGCCTTTAAAGAAGCAGAAGTTTGCGGCGAAATCGAGTTTGCGACTATGCGTGGTTGGATATGAAATAACTTCCGACTCGGAGAGCAAGCTTATACGTGTATGCGCGCGCGCAAAGGCATAACGAATTCCGCGCTTTAATTTTTAGAAGGAGACGTGCGCATATATACAAAACTTTGGAACTAACAATTGCTGCTGCTGCTGCTTGCTCCTGCTCTTTGTCGTGGCGGCCAGTTAGAATTCAGCGGGGAAAAGCGCGCAAAATCCAAGAGAATCTCATTTCTGAATGCCTACCGGAATTTAACTTGGGCTTCTTTTACGTATGCGCGAAAACTTGAAGCTGAAAATTAAGAATTCTTTTTTCCCCAAGAAAGCGAACAGTCGAACTCGCAATCAAACGTAAGATAATCAAATTTATCAGAATCACTGTAGTATCAGACGTTTGCTTTAGCGGTAATCTTGTGTAATTATCGAAGTTCCATCTTCGCTCGAAACTCGCGCTATCTTTCAAAGCGGAAGCAAAAAGAAAAAAATGCTAACGACCAGCGTTATGTGCAGGCCAACCGATCGGGAATCTCAATTACGGGCGTAATAAAGCCGTGCAATCTCTTGGCATTTACAATGACACACCAGCCCTCATTCATACGTTCTCCCCTGCTTTAACCTTCAGAAAAAGAGCTCCTAATAAATTAAGCCCCCCGCCCCCTCCTCTCGTCGGGCCGCGTGCGCGGCGCTGGTAATTCCAAAGCCAGACTCCGCGGCGAGCATGCATAATTAAAAATCATAAATAAAGTCCTCGACACTCGACAATTTCCATATATAAAACTATAATCGCAGTCCACTTACCAGACCCTGAATTATTTCAATGACCAGAGGCCAATCCCACACACACACACACACACACGAACGTAAGAGGTTCCCTGCAAGCAGTTGCGCGCCCCATCGTCGATACGCGTGTGTATAGATATACGTATACACACCCGGCGCACCGGCTCCGCTGCATGTAAATGTAACGTTTATCAAGACACGGGCATCTCAACTTAATTAGCTGGCACTCAACTCGAGTAGATAAACAAGGAGGCGGAAGCCAGGCCGCTATATGGTTATTATATGCACTGCTTCCTCGCATTATGCGGCTTGGCGTAAGTATACGGAGGCGAATCCGTGGAAAAATGGAGGAGGACGCACGAGCCGCGCAGGAGGATAGAGTTGGAGCGACTCGAGCGCGCGGGAGGAGGGAAGAAATCGCTCGCGTAATAAGTAACACCTTGGCCCTGTCTTTGAGCCGCGCGGGGCTGTGCGGTGCCGGCCAACTCCGGATAATGAACGAGCGAATTGCTCTGGCCGCCGCCGCCGCCGCCGCCGCCAACTTTTTCAATTAAAGTTTCGAGGGCAGCGAGAGATGCCACCAGCGCTGCGACGAGCGCGCGATGCGCGGGGAGAGGGGTATCGGACAAAAAAAAGGAAAAGAAAAAAAAGGAGCCGCGGAATCTTTTGCGAGGAAGAGAGAGAGAGAGAGTGAGAGAGAGAGAGACTATTGCGATGAGAAAATAAAAAAAGTCTGTGCTGTTCGTTGGGTATTTTACGCGTCGAGGGGGTTGAGAGAATATTTTTCTGCGTAACTATAGGGAACTTGATATAGTTGAGCTGCTGTTTTCGGTACATTCGTTTATTTCGAATTTTCTGGGTGGGAAATTGGGACTTTACGATGCAGGTCGAAGAGTATTAATGCAGTTTGGTTAATTGTACATTATTACTAAAAGAGCGTTTCTTTCTTACTTATTCCATCATCATTGCTGCTCTGCTCAACGAATCTTATGTAGGCTAAATGCAGTTTTCGAATGGAATGTATGACGCGAAGATTTGTATAGGACGAGGATAGAAAAATGATCGTGTTGACGAGTAGTTTATCATTTACATTTATGTATTTTATTATTAAATAAATCCACATGTGTTTTTTAATTTATTTTCGGTAAAATTTGATCAAATCTTTCTTAAGCTTTTTTGCTCCCTTTTTTACCAAAGAATTTTTCACTTACATTAGTCAAATTCTTTCTCATTTTTTTGCCGAGCACTTTAACGCCTTTGAATCTATTCTTGACAAAATCTATAAGGTGACCAGCGTTTTTCTTAGTCTTCTTTCCTAGGGAGTCTTTAACGCTTGTAATTACATCGTTTAGATACATAAAGCTACTTTTATTAACTTTCTTAATATCATCAATGGTTTCCAAACCCTTTCGAAGAAGTTTCTTCCATCTGCTCTCCATATCCACAACGGCATCCTCGTCGGTCAGATCTTCATCTTCTGAGAGTTCTTTCTGCATTCCTTCGTCGATTATCGTTTCCCATTCGCCCTTAATCTCATTCCATTTACTAACGCCATCGCTCTTAATGCTAGCAACCTTGTCTTTGATTTCTTGCGGAACATCTGGTACGCTTATCGAGACGCCCAACTGTTTGTAAAAAATTAGTTCAAAAAATAGTTAAATGCGATAGATAAACTTTAATTGTGAAGGCTATGAACATAGTTTTCCAGATTGCCCAGCAAATAAATGATAAGTAAAGGCGCTAAAGTATATATAAGCAGATAAAAATGAAACTATGTAGTAAGTTTAACTTGCGACTAGCTACAATATTATTTTTTATCCGATATCACAATATATAATGTTTCATGTAACTTTTAGAATTTTATTTGCAACAAAAAGTTCCCTGGTAGAAGCTTCACGAGAAATTAGCTAATATTGTTATGAATTTTACGAAATTAGCTAACTTATCGTTAAGTTTCTACCAGGGTTAAATTAAATAATACACTTTTTTGCAAATAAAAATTAATTACTTCTGTATTGAATAGTTTTTTAATATAATTTTTTCATGAAACTAAAATATTTTAAATGCGGATAATTTAATTTTTACGAATATTTTGTCACAATTATAAAATAATTTCTCTAGAATTTCGCACTAAGATAATATATTACACAAATTCATAACATGAATATACATTGTAAAACATGTAGTTTTGAAATAACTATTTTTTTTAAAAGACTAATTATATACACGTTATAATAGTAGAATTTATGCTTAAAAAATTCAAAATGCAACAATTTTTTAGGTGAGAAGGTCGGAACTATGAAATTAATTTTTGTTACAAAATCCTATTTTAATCATCTAAAAACTACGTAATTATCGATCTAACTACAACTTTAATTTCTATTTTACCCAGCGTTCATGACTTATAATTTATCTATATTCTATAATTAAAATAAATGAAATTAAAATTTCATCATAAAAATCTTACGAAATTATAAAAATGTAATTATAGTAAATTATTGTTAAAAGTACACGTTATGTATGTTACATTATTTGATAAATTAAAAAATAAATTAAAGCAAATTTGTTTGACATAGAAATAATTAACTTCCATAAAAATTGAAATTTTTACTGGCTTCGTTGCCTAATGATATAATTTGTATTCCTTACCTTTTGAAGATCATCCTTTAAGATGTTTTTTAGAGGTGCAGTAAGTTTGGAAAGTCCAGTTAGTTGAGGAGCTGGATTGGACTAAAAATAAATTTTTAAAATTTTAAAATGAATTCTAAACTATTGGTGAAAGTAAATTTTAAGATACGAATGAAAGTAGATTACCAAGACCAATGCGCTCCCCACGAGGACAAGGAATAAACTCTTCATAATCATGACTACGAACTGTGAATAATGATGGAGTTCTGCAGTACGTTATATTTTATATGTCTGCTATGGAATGTTCTAATAGCTAATTGAACAGCATCAGCATCTGTATCAATAAACCTTGGCCTTTCCAGAATTCTTATTCTTCAATTGTCCCACATTACTTATTATACAATAGCATACGTAGTAATTACGCACGTATATGCATATATAGATTTACATTCTATTATTTTTCTTTAATATACATTCAACTTAAACAAGTTTTGTGAAAATATTTTGTTGTTATTCACATTTAATTGTGGTTTTATTTTCATCCGGCAGGTGTTTGAAATTATTAGTAATATCCCAGCCTTGGAGTGTTATAATGAATCAAAAAATAATCTTTAAGATAATATTCAAACTTACCTATTCTTTTTTTTATTAGTTTATGACAAAATTGTATTTTAAAATTTATCGAACATAACAACGTAAACTTGTGAATTTGTTGATTTGGATAAGCTTCAATGATAAGCGTAATAAATCATCATCTACTGTTCTGAAAATCTTCTTAAATAATTTATTGCAAATTTAGATAAAATTTTCATATTGCACTAATAGCTATCGTTGACTAACAAGTATAACAGCATTTTTATGTAAATACGAATTTTCAAAACACCAAAGTTTCATAAACACAATCTTCATTCAAAAAGCTTAGCAGAGCGGAAAAAAATTCCCAGGAAAATCGCGCGATACAGAAACAAATAATGCTTAGAAACAATCATTGAGACAATTAGAATTCAACGCGCAGCTAACTTAATGCAATGAAAATAACACTTGGAGTAATGGTTTGCAAGCTATGAAAGCCACGCGAAACGTTCCTGCATATTCTCCGAGCTATTATACGTAGTAAAACAATCGAGTGACCAGAATTTTCCGTTAGCGTAATGGAGTGGGCGGATAAGCGAGGTCGAGAAAAAAAAATTATCGTTTGAACTGCGCTTCTCTTCCACCCTCTCTGACACATTTTCTTTTAATGTTCGCAGCGTCAAAACGAATCTAATGGAAGAGGGCGCCAACTCAACCCTGAGCATCGCGAGGGTCGGGCCTGCGGACAGTGGAAATTACACGTGTGCCCTGACGACAATGCCCGAGCAGCCGGCCACGGTGCACGTGCACGTTTTAAATGGTGAGTGAAAATGCGCGAATCCGCCTTGCTTTTAATGAGCCTCTTTATGTAAATCGTTTATCAGAGACATGCACATTTTCAACCTCGTTACGCATCGCCGTTCCCTTTGACCGAGTTAAGGATTTTTTTTACTTCTCGTGAACTTCTGCTGCTTTTGAGCTTCGTTTTTAACGTCGTAATGAAACTTCTCGTTTTACCAAATCCTGCCATTACTGTGCTTCTATTCAGCGTAAACGTCTTGGCGTGGCGACTTTTCATGAAGTTAAAAGCAGATTTTCGTTTTTAGTTTGAAAAAAGAAGTTATTTTTAAGAAGCCGAACGAATGGAAAAGTTTCCCAATATGATTACTTGCTAAAGACGTGTCTTCTACTTACAACAGCAATAGACATCATTTCGAATCGATCGTTAGGAGTACCAGTTCATTCTAATAAGAATGCATCGAAAACTTTGTGACAGCTATCTTAGAGAAAGTTATAACTATTAATACATTTTTTATTTTATCGCTGATCAAATTCCATAAATTTGCTTAGATCATGTTAACGATTTTCGTGAACCCTCTAATTCTTTGTTTACGTAGAAAATTAGCTATTAATTCCTACAGTTAAGCTTAAGTTACTCCAAACGTTATTGTGCAGCTTCTGATTCTTTGTTTGCGTAGAGAATCAACTAAAATACATTTTATCTCATTTACTCTTATATAGCTAATATTGGTAAGGTTGCCGAAGACTTATTAAAGATTGAAACAAGAAAGAGTTTTGAAAAGTACGTAAACTGCGTTATTTATTGCATACACGATCTCAAAAATGTAATTCTTAACTCAAGATACTAAATCCATTTCAATTTCATCTTCAAATTTGATCTTCATTTCGTTAGTTAAATACTGTGTTAAAAAATGAAAATCAGCTGTATGGGATGTTCAGAAGATTCTTAACAACACATTCTTCTTCTATGAAACATTTTTCAATTTACCATTTCGATGCTCATCGTATTAATGAAAAGACATGTCCACAAGTACTGTATCCATACCCTACTCGACAGCTGAATACACTCCTCAATATGCAATGCTTGCTTCGTACATTAAAGCCAGATTGATCTTAGGTCGTACTACCAAAGCCTTTTTGTCAAATTCTCATGGGGGTCAGCCTTGAACGACGCGCTGCGGAATAAAACCTGAGGGTCACGTCTGGCGTTTCGGTAACGCGACCGCGAATCAATGCACGTCTCAATTGCGCGCAATTGAATGTCAACGAGGCTCAATAAACAAGCTCAGTGTCTTTTCAGTGCGCCACTTTGTTTCAGGAGAAAGCTTAGCCGAGCTGCATCACGGCCGAGGCTCCAGCATGAATCATCCGAGCCTGGAGTTGAGCGTCAATACGATGTTGCTACTTCTCCTTGGCTTTCTTCTAACCTGGAACTTAGCGCCGAGATGAAGAACCGCCAGGCGGTGACGCGATCAGCGTCCAGATGACTGCACTTGATTGCCATCGCGACGCGGCCAGCTAATACAAGGAAGCAATCTAGAGAGAGGGAGAGAGAGAGAGACGGAAAGTTTTTTACGAGCCAGCGAAAGTGCGGGAGGAACTTGATTTTTGCGCGCTGTCTTTCTTTCACGGACTTTTCACTCCCATCGAAAAGGGACACGCTGTATCTCGATAGAAGAGATGATCAAGATAGCATGGCTGAGTACTGATTTCTCATTGCTGCAATTGTAGATTCAAAACTTTGGTAAAAATCATTCGGATGACCAATAGCCAAACTGCGTAAAAAATGGCGAACAGTTTGATGCTTTATACGTTTCATGTCCATCTGATTACGCATATATTTTCTTTGTACACGTACCGAATGCACAGATGGGTTAATTCAAGTTTAGAATTAAAATAATTTTGAATGCTGCGCGAAATAATTCAAACCGGTATCTTGATTTGAAAGCAGAGTTTTTTTTATGAAATGTAAATTTTCCTTATTTTGAGATTCTACCGTTGAAACTTTTATTTTCCAAGGGGTTTTACGCGGTATCAGTCAAAGCTATGATAAAATACTGTCTACGATAAGAAGATAAATCGTATGAATGCTTCGATATATATATATATATATATACACACATATATATATATACTATATCTGTATATAAACTTAACACACGCGCATATGATAGAACGGTAAGTGCTAACGTATACCGCTATGTGTTAAAACCGGCAGCAGACATTTTTAACCGCTGTGTAAATGATCAGCGTAAAAAAATATGACACTGTTTTGTTGACAGTTCTATATAATCCATGCGCATGCAAAGCTTACTGAATGGAAAACTCCGAGACGGAATCAATAGTGGATGTGCGTCATTCATTCGTTTTTTATCTTTTATTCGAAAAACTTAAGTTTAACTTTTTATTGAAGTTTAAAATTAGAAGTATGCAATGCTGAAACTAGCCTTTCGAAGACATTATGTCTGTATAAATATATGCTTTTATTTTGCTTTTTTCGAGACCTCACAGCAAAGCAAGCGTTGGTTTGGGGAAATCCGATTTTCTTCAATATTAAATTTCAAGGCCTTGGCAAATGTGCGCATTCGAGTAGAAATGACAAAGACGTGCAGTGACGATAAGGAGCTTGGAGAAAATGGCTATCCTAATTTATTGTCAAACTGCCCAAATAATCTTGTTAATAAATCTGAAGCAGAAGCCTCAATACGCGGCAGGGATCTACTTTGTTTTTTGCGTTGAAAGGCGAGGCCGCGAGGAAGATCGAGAATGTGTGTAAGCGCCACGAGAAGAAAACCAATTTGTCTTCTCGTCGAACTGAAACACACGGGACTCTTTGTGTCTTTGCTGTCTCTCTAACACTCTGTCTATCCTTTTTTTGCGCGCACACGATTGTCCACGTCTATCTCGTGGTCACAAAGCTCTTGAGAATAAATGAGAAAAACGCTTCTCGACTATGCCAACGAGTCTGTCCTTAATTCACGGATGCTTAATGGATTCATTCGGTCTGACTCTCGATGAAATTGACGAGCAAATGCGATTAAATGATTATTGGCTTCGAATCGAGATATCAACGATATTTTCACTGAGACTTATTTTATTTATTGCGTGTACTTATCGCGATCAAATCTATGCCAATATACTATTGTTAAGTAGTTTTTGAAGTCTATGAGATTAAACGAAATTTCATATAAAAAACAGAGAAGTCATAATTTTTAATACATAAAGTCTTCGAAACTACTTGTATCTTGGAATCATACTAAAAGAAACAAAAATTTTTTCGTAAAAGTAACGAATATATCAATGAAGTTATAGGAAGATGAATAAAAATATAAATTCTAATAATAATTAAATCTAATTTCATATCATGCATTTCCATGCAATAACTTGCAATACTAATTAATTAATTACAAGAAAAAAGTCATCATTCTATTGTATATTAAAAAAGTTTATTTATAGTGTGTCATCGAAACTTGAAAAAAATGCATAATCCACATACTTGGAAAGGTCAAGCTTTAAGCGTCATAATAATCGACATTGACATTACAATACATAATAATAACGTAAAATGAAAAAAAAACAAATCCTATCAATTATTAGTGTAAAAAGTGTAAATATTTCATGCAATATGTTCATATGAATAAGAAATGTGTTTTTAAAGAGTAAGGGAAATTGTACGTCTAGAGAAAAGAATATACTTTAGATTTTTCATTAAATACACACGTCGCTAAGATATTGTCAAAGAAGAATAAAAGTAAGAATTAATTGAACGACTTAAGCTTTAAATCGTTTAATCATTTTATTTCTGTGTAAATAAGTTCTACAAGAAAGAGAGCAAATTGTATGACTAGGAATTTTCACATGATCTTCTGACTCTTTTATGAACAAGAGGGACCAGCAATCGCGACGCAACACGTTAATTTAATTACTAATTAGTTGTTAGTTTTGCTATGTATGATAATTTATCAACTACATAATTATGTATCATGCCGTGTATATGTGCAATCTGTTGAGTGTGCCACATAGATTGTTCAAATGATAAATTTCGACATTGATTAAATAATATTAACTTTATACTATAATTTTAGTTGACATCAATTGATCGAAATAAATATAAAAAATTACATAAAATATCAAAGAAACCATGTTTAAAGGTTCCATACGATGTACGACATGAGCTTTTCTGTGTATAAAAATATATTGCACTTTAAATGATGAAAAATTGTACTGTTTAAAATAATGAGTTTATGTATTATTATGCACTGAAAC
This sequence comes from Philotrypesis tridentata, assembly GCA_018906965.1. NCBI lineage: Eukaryota > Metazoa > Arthropoda > Insecta > Hymenoptera > Pteromalidae > Philotrypesis > Philotrypesis tridentata. The sequence continues at coordinate 118,380 of JACCIB010000041.1, forward strand.
TACATGCCATCCTATAAATAATTTAAAAATAAGTATCATCCATAATTATTAAAATGATCCTATTCAATATCTATATTATACCTATACACCTTAATATTATTTATTCTATAACAAAAATATATTTAAAAAATTATTAACTCAACAAAAAAATAATTTTATTTAGCAATTTTTGATAGGTAATGATTTATAAATGTGGTAAATAATGAAAACATGCGTAAACGTATCTTATCAATTACTCATTATTAAAAAAAAATGAGAAAAAACTTATGAAAACTATTTTGAACGGTGGCTCTACATTACATTCAATATGTAAAATAACAAGAGTTTATAATCTATGATACAAAAATGAATTAGTAAATAAATTTGGTTTCACGTTCTCACATAAAAAAATGTTCGTTGAATCAGGGATTCTTTTTCCATTAATAGTAAAATAAAAAATAAATAACCAGTAAAAAGTAATTTCTATCTATTAATTATTGGTAACCATATCAATAACGTAATTAGTATTGCCTATCTTCAAGAACGAGAAACAAACCGAGAGTCTATATAATTTTATATTCTGCGTAGTTTGTCCCTACGTGTTCATAATTGGCCAATAAGGTTTAATTAAGCTGATATTAATTGACACGTATTTATATTTGTATGCAATGGAAAAGAAGCATAATAGTGGTTGAGTGAGAGCATAGAAATCTTCCGTCCGGAAGTGGAGCAAATGGCTTAGTTAAGCGTATTATATAACCTTGTAAAACTTTAAAATGCAAACGCTGTAATTTTGTTATATTCATGAGTTAAAAGAAAAAAAATTTATATAAAGTAATAATCCTATGCATAAAAATAAAATAAAAAAATACAGAGAGTGTATTTTCCATTTTGATCAGCTCGTATTGCGAAAGCGGGCATTATTGTTAATAATTATTTAAAAATGAAATATTGACTTGTATAAAATGCATGTGACGAATGAAAACATATTAAATAAACCATTGTTTTACAGAAAATTATAAACCCAAGAAATACAGGTCGTCTACTTATTTATATACGCACTTTCCATAATATATATTTCATTTACTTTTCTATGATTTCATTTATTTTTTAGATAATTTAGTTCACCACAATTGCATGTACCTAACTCATTTCTTGAGCCTAAACCGGAATATAAATTATTCCTTTCTGATTTTGAAGCTCGGCGTGGTCGAAATGGCGCACTAAATGCAAATTTCTTTTTTGAAAACTTTAATTAGTTTTTTATTTCCATGCATTTTTCCAACAGATTTTCAAAAGTAAAAAAAGCTCGTAGTATTAGGCAAATACATCTGTATTTTTTCAGAACTAATCCAGTAATATTTTAAAAAATGCTCGAAACGTTTTGAATATATTCTATGCTACTATTCTAAGAAGTTTTTATTCTTGGACATTTTGTCCATAAGTTCATCATTTTCAAGAAAAAATTCCTAATTTTTAAAATAGTATCATAAAAAATTTGCAATAAAGCGCTATTTATCATTGCAGTCTTAAATCAAGCCCGAAATCACGTTTCTTTTATAGGTTTAGACATTTATTCCACTGATTAGAGGGGTTTCAAGTGCATTGCAAACGGGAAACTATTTCAACCTTTGAATTAAAAAAAAACAATAATAACAATTGTGGAAAAACCAGGCTTTTTTAAATTATTTTTTGCCATTGTTAACAACATTTTTAGACAATTTCGAAAATGGCATGAAACTATAAAACTATGTTTTGTCCGCATTTGAGTAACGAAATGCACGAATTACCAACTTTCAAAGGGCATACCTCAAGTGGCGTTTTGGACTGTAATGGATTCATCTGATTTATTTTTATGGTTACTTAATTTTTTTCTGAGTAATACATATTTTGTTTTTTTAATTAACACAGTTATATAAAACAGCATCACCCTCAGAGTATTGTATTAAAAATAATAATAGAAAACACAATTAATATTTTTTAATTTTTGCATACTATATGGCTGTAACTAAATCGACAGATAGCATCAATTATCGTAAGTAAAGGAAAGAACTAGAAAAAAGCACTTGTCGCAAGATTATAATGGTGAAGAGAAGCTCTGAGACACCAGAAGTTACGGAGAGAGAAAAGAAAAATTTTCTCATACCTTTTTCCGCCTTCCTTTTTGCCTGAATTTTCCTATAGTCGTCGTCGAGGCCTTTATGCCCCGCTCATATTGGACACGGTCTAATGTTTAATTCATAGATTCACTCTTCCTTGTCATTCCGTATATACTGCGCCTCTGGCGCGATGACGATCTCCAGAATTTCTTTCGCTCTCACTCTTCTATCATCTTCCATTTCTGTCCCTCTTCTCATCTCACTCTCGAGGGTTGACCATCTTTTCATTATCCGCGAAGCGTTGGATCAATGCACCTCTTTCTTTCTCTCATTTTTCCGAGCTCTCGCGTGAGTGGCGAAATGAATTCCTTATACAGGCGTTATCCCCTCAAAGTGCATGCCTCTTTATGATCGTGGCAGACGGAGAAAAGTATCGTGCTTGATTTGACGAGAGCTAAAATAATGTAGGTTTAGTTAAAAACATAATTTATATGAAAAGGAGTGAATAAATAATCTGTGTATTTTTTATGTTTAAATTAATTATACGAAAGTACAGTGAATGATTTGAATCGGTCAGAAAACATTTATATGTAAAGTGTAAATGTATATATGTATACTTTTTGTAAGAATAAATATAATTTTTTGTCTCTTAAGTACAAAAGTCTCTTCTTTTCATTAAATATATTTAATTTTAGCCAAATTTATTGAACAACGAGATAAGTCTATATTTCAATTTAAAAAAAAGAAAGTTGAAATTGATAATGTGAGGGAAAAGTTACAGGCATTTGACTAAAAAAGTGGAAAAATCGACTATTTTCGAGCAGCTTAAATTTCTTATAATTTTTGAATGAGCATAGCTTTTGACTTGTTTATTTAACTTGGATGAATTTTTCAAATATGAAATAGTATATTACGCTACAAGGGCAAGTCTGTCTGTGTGTTGTATACTATTTTTCTTAATAGCCGGTCAAAAGTACGTTAATAGCAATTGCAAATAATTTTAACCTGTTTTGACTGACTCGCTTCAGTGCCTCTTGAGGACATTTACGAAAATTGCTATGTCTGCCCCGACATCTGCAGCACGAGCGAAGCGAGTGCTGCTGGTCAGGAGCAGACATCAGAACATCAAAAGCCTTATGTAAATTTAAAAAAATCTTTAGAAAAAAAATAAAACATTAAATTAATTATACAAATTAACACCTAAACACATAATTATTTTTAGAATCTTCAATCAAATAACCATTTAACCTAATGGCAGTATTAAAATTATGATTCATTCAATTATGTCAATTGATAGAATTATTAGAAAATTAACTTTCAAAATGTATAATGAACGTTAAAAAATGTTACACATTAAAAAGTTTCTTTTTTAAAGTTAAATCACAAAAAGAAATTACTTTTGAATACGCAAGTGAAGTGAGCATTATCTTACTAGTTTTAAAATTATTGCAAAATTATTACATTTTATATACATTTCAAAATTCATTTGTACATTTATAGCATTATAAAATGTTTGCATTTTTTCATTATTTGAACTTGAATAATGGATATTTTTAATACTAAAAGAAATAAATAAAATAATAATAGAATAATAATTAAATACGAGTGTCCAGCCAAGCAGAAACACAGACATGATTACGTGGTTCGACTGTACGCATAGAAACAGTTTTTACTCCCACTGTTTCAAAGAGCGCGCGCAACTTCTGTGAATGCACATAACTTGGACTTTCGTCCTTGGAATCTATGCGGGAGAAACGTACTTTCGACCGATGTATTAAGAAAACTCTTTTTTAATAAATGAGACAATAAAGCATCTCTTCGAGCCAGTACAGTTTATTGTTTAGCCGACGTTTCGAGTCATTGCGACTCCTCATCAGGGCTTATTAGTAATTATAATTTACTCTACTAATAACATACTTTAAACAAATTCTACATGGAATATACCAGTTTTTTTATACAATGACCGACCGCTTATAACAGCGTCGGTGTCACCAGATGGTGATGAGGAGTCGCAACGACTCGAAACGTCGGCTAAACAATAAACTGTACTGGCTCGAAGAGATGCTTTATTGTCTCATTTATTATTCACAAGCTCGAGCGATAAATTCATACATTATAAACTCTTTTTTTTGTTAGTTTACAAGAGAATTTAAGGCGAAAAATATACTGAACTTGATAAAGCATTTTAATGGTATGATATATATTTTTGAAAAAAGTGCTTCGGCACACAATCGTGATTTGGGTTCAGAAAAATTATAAATACTCTATTTCATAGCATCGATAATTTTTATTTTTTATTAAAGAGTGAAAAACAGTTGTACTAAAAATATGTGTCCCCACGTTCGGAGGCCATAAAACCTCAGCTCGGCATGGTTGCTTATCATTTGTGAATTTCAAATTAAGCAATCGAAACGAATTGTGACTATTTCTACTCGGGCTTCCAAGAAAGCACAAAAACAAGAATCTCAAACTCAAAATTTTATATCGTTATTTATAATATAATATTAATAGAAAATGCTGCTGCTGTATAGCTACTAATAAAGTTCCAACTAATACCCTGGTAGAAACGTTAACGATAGGTTCGCTAACGGTTACTTAATTTAACAACTAAAAATGTCACATCAGCATTATTACGATTTGAAGTATTAAAATTCAACTTTGTTACATATCAGCGTATTCCACCATCGGCAATTGAATGTGTGATCATTGTTATTAATATTTTGTATGCAGTTTCCATGCCAATTTTGACAAAAAATGCTTCCATTTAATTAACACGTTAATTAGTTGCTCCAATTCTCTATTAAATTAGTTATTTTAGTATTTTTCTCAATCAGAATCACGAATTTTTTTATTTATTACTATAATACAAGTATTATTACTAGTGTACAAGGATATTCGAAAAAGGTAATAAATAAAACATACTTTTTTTAAAAGTAATTCTTTTTTGTCTTCAGCAGGAATCAAAATGGATGTTAAATGGAAGGGTTATAGTAGTTCATTTTTATTTTTTCTGGTTTATATTTTGACGATTCAATCGATATTTTCACGAGGTAATTAGTATATAATTAAATTATGTATAGCTTTATAATTTTTTATTACAATAAATAATTACAATTTCGCAAAGTTGCACCACCTGTGGCACCTAACTGTGGTCGAAGCAAAATATTTAAAGACCTAACAATTGTCGGTGGCAAGCCAGCGGCAAGAGGCAAGTATATTTAACAAAATATAGTTAATACAATCTATTGCTCATTAAGTATTATTTTTAAGCAGGAGCTTGGCCGTGGGCAGTTCTTTTGGGCTTTTTTACTGGATCGATCGTTAATCTTCAATATCGCTGTGTTGGAAGCTTACTGTCTTCTAAAACTGTGGTCACGGCAGGTCACTGCGTTTACAATCGAAAGAATTCTCTAAAACTTGTTCGATTGGGAGCATATCATGTTGACCCTACGAATGACACAGTCAAACCAGTCGATCGTTTCATTAATAGAATGATCTTACATCCTGATTATCAGCCTACTAATCACACAAATGACATCGCGTTGCTCATACTCGATCAAGCTGTTCAATTTACGGGTAAACTACAGATTAAATTTGAAAGTTGCTACAAATACTGAGCAAAAATACAACTTTTACAGATTTTATTCGTCCAATTTGTTTGCCATTGTCGAGGGATCTTCGAAACCACCTTTTCTTGAAAACATTGCCGATCGTTGCTGGATGGGGATCGACACACTTTGGTATTTGAACAGCAAAGCATTTTCTCTTAAACTATTATATTAATATCAAGAATTGTCGAAATTGCAGGAGGACCTGAGAATTCTGTTATTAACCAAGTTCAGGTTCCCGTGATCGATACTGATACGTGCAAACGTGAATACCAAGGATCTAATGATACGGTAATAGATAAACGCGTTATCTGTGCTGGTTATCATAAGGGTGGCAAGGATGCATGTCAGGTAATTTAATTTTTCGAAGAAAATAATTATTATTCAGAAAACTTTTCTTTAATAAAGAAAAATACATACATGTTTACAGGGTGACAGTGGTGGTCCATTGATGCTCTCAGTAAATAATACATTTTATTTAATTGGAATAGTGTCGAGTGGTTACAAATGCGCTGAACCTGATTCCGCGGGAATTTATACACGCGTTACATATTTCCTCGACTTCATAACAAAATATCTTGAATAATTTTTCTATAAAATGTTATTGTCTATAATAAACAATTTATGTAATCAACGAATAAAGAATGGTTAAATTTAGGTAATAAGTTAGATAAGAATTAAGTAAATCCAGTACACTGGTGTTAAACATATTCTACACATGTAACAGTCACAGAAACCGATTATGGCCGATTCGCCTACGGTCAGCTGGTGGCGATGACCGCCATTTTGAAATGAGGAATGGAACTACAGTGTGTGGCTAGGGCGCGAAAATTCAAAATTCGAGCAGATGAGTCAAATCGCGCATGAAAATAATAAGCAGACCATATAACGAAACTGTAAATAATATTATTCGAATTCCATTGTATACAATCTATGGATAATATTGTGTAGCTAAACTACAGGTCCAGTCTAGTATGCGATCAATGGATGCGCCAAGCTTATATAAATATATATGCTGGAGGCATAGCCATGGAAAACCATGTCTAGACTACAGAGAACCCCACTGACCGGGACTACAAGGTATACTCAAAAGGTATCACTGCGTGGTAACGGGCAGGGGGAGGAAGGCATAGTATAATGGACATCTGCCTGAGCGCCCGATGTGGTACATCTCCGAGCATCGGCCGCCATGACCACTTTCGCCAATACGTAATGTGACGCAATGTGTGACTTTTTTATAAAAATCATTGATTCATTTGCGATACCTTAATATTTTTCTTCGTGGTGATAATTTTGTCATTTCGAATCATAGAATTTGTTGATCTTTCCGAAGCGGTGGATAAGAAAGGTAAATAGTATTTCAAGACTTTCCTGTATTTGCTGATGTCTCCATGCCAAAATATACATGCACAAAATATATTCTAAAAAAAAGTTATTTTAGTATGTTTAATGCTGTTAATGCTCGATGGTATTTGAAGTAGCTTAAAAGAATTTAAATGACATTTTGAGCCAACCAGCTATTGTAGTATTTGTCGCAGTCAGTATCAAAACTTTTTCATTTAGTATCAGCTTTCTTCTTTTATCAAAATGGATATCAAATTAAATTATAGTTTATTCTTATGTGGTCTTATTTACATTTTGACCATTCAACCGATATTTTCACTAGGTAAATAGTACATTGAATATAACATCATAATAATTTTTTATTACAATAACTGAATAACATTCTAAAGTTGAACAACCAGTGACAACTGACTGTGGTCAAAGCAAGCCAGTTCATGAAATTACCATTGTTGGTGGCGAGTCGGTCAGAAGAGGCAAGTTTTTATACAAAATATCACAACGCACCGTAAATCTACAACTATATAGTATCATTTTTAAACAGGTGCTTGGCCGTGGGCAGCTCTATTGGGCTACACAACGAATACCAGCTCAATTCTATTTCTCTGTGGTGCAACCTTATTATCATCTAAAACTGCGGTCACTGTAGGTCACTGCCTTTATGGTGAATTAAAAGATGCTCTCAAAGTCATCCGCTTGGGAGCATATCATCTAGACCCTGTGAACGATGAACCAAAACCAGTTGATTATTCAATCCAAAAAAAGATCATACATCCTGATTTTGATTTTGAGTCAAATGCAAATGACATCGCTTTGCTGATACTCGAAAAACCAGTTCAATTCACGGGTAAAATTCAGATAATTCAATTAGGTAAGTAAAAAAGTTCGGACTAAAGCAAAATCTAACTTTTACAGATTTCATTATGCCAATTTGTTTGCCATTTTCAAACGATCTTCTGCACCATGAATTCCATAATATATCTCTAGTTGTTGTTGGTTGGGGATCGATCACCGTTGGTAATAACAGAAAAATATTGTTTCTTGGTTAAATTGTAAATTGAATCATATTGATAAATCATAATGATAATAAGCAACTTCATTACAGACGGACCAATGAATGATGTCATACTCCAAATAAAAGTTCCTATAATCGATAATGATGAGTGCAAACGTGATTATAGTGGATTTGACAATACTGTAGTAGATGAAAGCGTTCTCTGTGCTGGTTACCGTCAGGGTGGCAAGGATACCTGTACGGTAAATTAGCCCCCTCCTGCCCCCCCTCACAGAGCGATACCTTCCTTTCTCCTTATAGCGGTCAATCTGAACGGCGTGTTTCCGGCTATTTCTCGTAAAATACTAATCTCGAAATTCGCCCTTATCACAGAGCTTACGCAGCATTTAGCATGCAACGCTGAAGTAACCATCTGCGTATTTTCAGCTGTCACCTTGATGTGCTCACACACACATACACACACACATACACAACACACACACGCACGCACACACAAACACCCACAACAATTAATTTTCCAAGAAAATAAGCATTTTTAAGAAAATTTCTTTTCAATAAAAAAATGTATACATTTTTACAGGGTGATAGTGGTGGCCCGTTGATGCTTTTAGTTAATGATACCTACTACATACTTGGAATAACATCGAAAGGTTTCAATTGCGGCAAACCTGGTTTCCCGGGAATTTACACTCGCATAACGTATTTTCACGAATTCATAACATCACATTATGAATAATTATTCTATCAAACTTCTCAACCTATGTCGAATAATTATTTTGTGATTAGCGAGAATATTGTACCTGTATAAATAATAAAACACATTTTTTGATATCGTAATTTTGCAATTTTTCGTTTTATTGGTATAAGCCAACAATAATTCAAATTTACCATTTCACTAAAATATGAGGAATTTACCGGAATATAATCAGAGTTCTACAACGTATTTATAGTGTTCAATTTCACCATATCCTTATGATGTTGTGTTATTCATATAAGAGGAACTTTTCGAGTATTTAGCTTTTATTATTAACAATTCAGTGTTTACAAATAGTTTAATTTTAAATTTATTTATTGTAATATTTTATTTAAAAAAAATTACTCTTTAAATCAATATATTTACGCAAATTAATATTTTATTTATAAAAAAATTTGTTTTGATTTCGGAAAACTCGTAACAATGGACTACAATAAATATATTCTATATATAGACACAAAATACCTTTTCCTTTACAATTAAAGGGTGATAACTATCAGTGCATGAGAAGACCAGAACAGATAACATTTTACAATTTTTGCCCAAATTTCGTATAAATTAAACACATCATTAATTAAATAATCTTCGTGACGAATTTATCGATCTTCCCGATGCAGTGAATAAGGAAGGTTAAGTAATTTAAAACATCCTTCAATAAATATTGACATTTCAGTGTTTTTTTTTTCAATAAATATTGACAGTCTCCTAAGACGACAATGTTCGCCGAAACGTCGATAAAAGGAAAGATGTTTTAAATTATTTCACCTTCCTTATCCACTGCCTCGGGAAGATCGATAAATTCGTCACAAAGATTATTCACAAACTACCGAGGGATAAAATCAAAAGTAGACTTAGTGGTACATACTTGTCTATGCACATTCATTAATTAACATTAAGTTAATTGTGAAATGAAATGAAACGGCGTAACTCTCGCCTTTTTGCGTCAACAACGAAAATCTCGGCTTTCCGTGCCCGACGCTTACTTCACTTACCAGACGAATTCGTCTGATGGGGTGCAAAAATGTATGCTCTTCGCAAAATCTCTGCTCTCGCTTCGATCCGTATCGTGCATGTCGGGAACAATGAAATTACCATTGTAAATCGTCTGCCATCATAAAATTATTCTACTAAAAATATGTTTTCTCACGTTCGCAGTAAAAAAATTCAGTTCGTCACTGCGACACATCATTAATGAATTTAAAGTGAGCAACAAAGCGAAATCGACAGTTTGTACCTGGATCTATAAGGAAGCACGAAAACAAGAATATCGAACTAAAAATTTTATTTCATAATAAATACTGCAGCTATTCCAGCACTTATACATACCATCATACATTTAAAAAAAATAGTTATCTTGGTATTTGCCGCAGTCAGTATCAAACTTTTTTCATGTACTAATGGATATCAAATTAAAGAGTTACGATAGTATATTCTTATTTGGTCTGGTATACATTTTGACCATTCAACCCATATTTTCACGAGGTAAATAGTATATTGAATTTAATAGCTTAATAACTTTCTATTGCAATAACTGAATAAAATTCCAAAGTTGAACCACCGATGTCACCTCACTGTGGTCACAGCAATCCGATTCAAACTACAATTATTGGTGGCAAGACGGCCGCAAGAGGCAAGATTTTTATAACGAAAAAAGACAACGCACCTTAAAACTATCGTTATATAAGTGTAATTTTTTAACAGGTGCTTGGCCGTGGGCAGCTCTATTGGGCTACACAACCAATACTACCGCAATTCGATTTCGCTGTGGTGCAACCTTATTATCATCTAAAACTGTGGTCACTGCATGTCACTGCGTTTATGGTGAATTAAAAGCTACTCTAAAATTCGTCCGTTTGGGAGCACATCATCTTGATCCTACGAAAGATATACCCAGACCAGTCGATTATACAATTCAGAAAATAATCCCGCATCCTGGTTATGACGATCGATTAACTATAAATGACGTCGCTTTGCTGATACTCGAAAAAACGGTTCAATTCACGGGTAAAATTCAGATAATTCAATTAGGTAACAAAAATACTGATTAAAGAAAAATCTAACCTTTACAGATTATATTATACCAATTTGTTTGCCATTATCGAACGATCTTGTGCACAATCAATTTCACAATAAATCTCCGACTGTTGTTGGATGGGGATCGGTCACTGCTGGTAATAACAAAAAAATATTGTTTCTTGGTTTAACGTGAAATTGAATCTTATTGAGAAATCATAATGATAATACGTAAATTCCGAATTCCCTTCATTATAGACGGACCAATGCATGATGTCATTCTCCAAGTTGATGTTCCTGTAGTCGATAATAATGAGTGCAAAAGTGACTATAGTAAGTATAAAGATACAGTGGTAGATGAACGCGTTCTCTGTGCTGGTTATCGTGAGGGTGGCAAGGATTCATGTAAGGTAATTCAATTTTTCATAAAAAAAATAATTAGTTTTGAAAGAAATAATTATTTTTATATAATTTCTCTTTAATGTAAAAACATGCAAACATCTTTGCAGGGTGATAGTGGTGGTCCATTGGTGTTTACAATTAATTTGACTTATTACTTGATTGGAATAACGTCGGAAGGGTACGGTTGCGCCGAGCCTAAGCTTCCAGGAATTTACACGCGCATCACATATTTTCTTGACTTCATAAAAACACATTTTGAATAATTATTCTATAAAATTTTTCAGAGTGTGTACTCAGAAAAGTGTACGCATTTTAATACAGTAAATCAATTAGTTTTCATTATTTATAATTATTGTTTGACATCACAATTTTTTAATTCTTTTAGAGGCTTAAACAAAGCAATTATTTGTACTTACTGTTTGGTAGACATTTTACTATAAAATATGAGGACCTTATCAAAATATTGTAAGAATTCCAGAATGCATTTATCGTAATAAATTTCATCACAATATAATAATGTTATGTTATCCATATAATTTTATAATTAACCGGGGAGGGAGAGGGGTTACATTGCTCGAATGACTAATGAGGAACGGAATACATTTTTGTTCGTATTCGAAATTTGCAATAGCTATCGCCTTGCGCAAAATAATTTCATTAACAACGAATATATTAAGATTAAAAAGTGATTCTTGTCTGTAGTCTAAATGTATTTTAAAACTATTACTATACATTGAAATCTTCTTCATGCTTACGGTTAATTTTCGGCATGTGAAGATTTTGGTATTATGGGCGATTCCGGTGCTCCCTCAATGAGTTAAATTAAATTGAGTTATTCTATTAATTTTTACGTAATATGAACCTAATATCCCGAATTGAGGGGAAGCTAATTTATAACATGGCGGCGGCAGCGAAATTATTTTATTAATGTATAGATATAATTCAGGTTTTCTAAATAAACTCTTCTTTTGATAATAAATAAGTAAAGCGCAAAATAATACATGTTTGCATATGTCACACACCATCTAATTACAAATATCAATTTGATATACTAGTCAACAGTTCTATTAAATAATTCTATTCGAGCCTTTGTTCCATAGATTTTTCAAATTTTACTCTGTTCAAAACATTTTCTGCAGTGCAACCATTTTGCCATACTAGGTACGAAAGATTGAAAACTTTAAAATAACGCAGCCTCATTTGCGAAAAATTTCCAGTCAACGTTATCAGAATAATTATGATGTTAATTGCGAAAGAATTTATCTTTGTCACGTATACGCATAATTTTCACTCTTACACAAGCTGATAAGTATTACATTGTTAGCCAAAACAATATGCAGAGGAAAGATTGTCATTTTTTGTTATTCTGGTACAATGATTTATGAAAATTTTCGACAAAACATCGAAAAAGAACCCTATTTCATATGGGAGGGACGTATTTGAATTGCAGAATCCTTGTAACGGAATGGATGAAAATAATTGACATTTCTTCATCACAAAAGAAAAAAACTCAGAATTAGATTGCTGTGCAAATCTGTTATATTTCTGTAAATTACAGTAATACATAACACTAGCTAATACGGATACTGTCTAAAACAGGTACATTTTAAAGTTCAATGTATATTTTTTTAAGTATAAAGAATGTTATTACGGAAGGTAACGTAAAATAATAAACTTACTTCTTTAGATAGGTAACAGGTACTCAAAAGTGATGAAGTCTTATGGAATTCCCGTTGGATGTAAAATAGGACCACTTGAACGTACGTGTGAAATCAATATCTCAATTTCAATGTAAAGTGGATTTACGTCGTTAATTATTGACACAACAGATACATATCTGCCACGTGAACAACAAAAGCATATATCCGTTGAAAAGTAATTTCAACTTAAAAAATATGGATAAGGGATAGACCTGCATCTGAGTAATTTTCTTCTCGTAAATTCTATGTTCGTTAGAACAAGCACGAGTTTTCTGTGAAGTTATGAGGCCGTTGAATTTTTGCATTTCAATGCTTCCTTCGTTTTAATATCGTTTATACCGTACTTTCACGCATTTGCACATATTTCAAAGTGTGCAAAAATACATATAATGATATGCGTTTTCTTATATTATTTGAAACTACAACTTTCTTTACAACTTCAATACTACAAAAACTGCAATCAAAGTAAAAACATAAGCATAATTACTAACGGAGTACATTACTGTATTATTGGATAAAATAGAAAACATAGAGTATTGTTTTTCGTACACATTCACTTATAGTATTACAAATTCCTATTCTCATAAACGAAATTTATTTCCTTGGCTTTTATGACTATGTTGATACAAAACTAATGTTTTAAAAAATGTAATTCAAATGGATATTGTTATTAATGTACAATTATAAATTGTATAAATGAGATTCCTTGCAACATAATAAACGCTTACCTCACACAAGTTCTACACTATGAATATGTAATATCTGCCTACGTATACACGCAAAAATACTCTAATTTCGTCTAATGTGTTTGTTTGTGTACCTTGTAAATAATATTTCTACATGTTATGAAATGCGTCATTATATGAGAATTCATTTCTAATTTATAATGTTTAGTTACAAAACCGCTCTTTTTAATGTAGACATTATATTAGAAGTATAATGCATTACGCGTAACTCTATTCAAAGTTTGAAAACTTTAATCATAAATATAAATTTTACTTAAAAAATAATAATCTTCTGACTCTTAACCATTACATCATGTATTACGAGGCGACATTACTATAGCAGAGATAATACCAAAAATAACAATAAAATATAGCCACCAACGTTAGTTCACCATTTATAACAATTGTTCTTTATCTCCTAAACAGCCGTTTATATCAAGATCAGAAGGGTCACATTCACTGTAATAAACTTTATCAAAGGTAAAAACTAAGAACTTAACGCGAAGCAAACATGAGGATTTAGAATGTTGAAGTAGACTAAATGATTTTTTTTAAATAATTGTATTTTCATGTATTTAAAAGCAAAAATAAACTGTATAATATGTGTCTACAGAATATATTCTGCACCCAACTTCTCTTTGTTAATTATAACTTCCTTGATCATTGACATTTTACTGGACATCTTATCAACTCAAAATTCTATAACTGGAACATTAACCGTATTTATTCAGTAAATTTATTATATTTCCAATTTTTTAAAATATTTCTCGCAGTGATCGTTCCAAGTTTCATATAGTATCGTATAGTTTAGACAAAAAATAAGAAAAGAATATGAGAAAGAACAGCACTTAAAGCAAATCAAAACTCGAGATTTTATCTTTCATTCTCTTCGGAGTCTCGAAGTACACTAACCGTCTTGTGCAGAAATGACCTTGTCTCCCATCCCCTCTTCATTTCACTCTTATGATACGAACAAGCATCTGCCTCTCAGGCTCCCCTTTTCTATATACCTGTGCATTCCACATTCAAACTATCATCTTAGTATATGCGTAACCGACGTCTGATACTAAACTCGACATTTTAATAAAAATGAACGTTAAAACAATAATAGTAATAAGAAACCCAACAAGACAATACATTTTTCAAATTTTATTCTATTTTTTTGTTTATAGCATGTTATTATAGTCATGTTTTTACATTTACATAAATACTGAAAGTAACACAAAAAAAACAATATTCTAAAAAACAGTATTCTATAACCTTCTTATAACCTTCTGGAGTGGTTTTAACCGCATCTGCTTTTTTAAATATATTTAGCAACCTATAAATCATCTTGTTCATTGATTCTTGATAAATTTTATAAACAAACTTACTGCCAAAAAATGATAAAACTAAAAAATTAAAACAATGAAAACTAACAGTTGCTTGTTTAAAAAATTTGGAAATTATTAAAAAACACGACCAAACTAGTTTTCATCGAGCCAGAGAATTTCTAACACTGATAACTATTCGAAATGAATAATGTCGCCTTTCATCCGTAATATCAAAAATATCGAATCCTGCTACACCAGGATCATCCATAAAACTGTAAAACACATTCCTTCTCCAACCCCTCCTCCCTATAAAAAAGAAAGAAAAATGAAAAGAGAGAATCAACGAAGCACCGAAACAAATGTTACATGCAGGAAAGTATATGCAAGCGTAAAATCCGTTGAAATCAACAATGCTATTCCCACGTCTAATTTCGCGCTCCACCTGCGAGCCCAGCAATCCATCTCTCCCATCTCTCGGCGGTATAATACCTTCCATCAGAGCGTGGTTTTGTTCGCACCTCGAGATCAAGCTCCGCAGTCCGCAACCCATTGACAAGCCCTCCTCTCGTTCGCTCGCGCGCGTAGCCCGCAGCTTTTCCTCTCAGCGCTGCTGCTGCTGCTGCTGCTGCTGCTGTGTACGACGCCGCACTTGCTTCTTCCCCATGACGCCCCGAGAAATACACATCGAGCTTTCCGAGGAATGTGTCTCCGCGCAGTGCCTTGGGCGAAAGTAGCAACTCGCGCTGCAACTTGCACCATAAACAGTTCGCCCTAGAGAAGTTTAATTAAAAGCAGCCTCGGATACTGGTAATTAATTCGCTCGACTTAAGCGTCTCCGTTGACGCTGCCACTACGCCTTTACTCGCGGTGGAGTTGAACGAGACGGGGCTGCTCTAGACCAACCTGCGGAGAGTGGAAATCCTTCCGCTTCGATGTATCTGTATAATGTCTATTGCTGTCGAGCTGAGCATCTCGTGATCGTGATACAGATGCGCTAAAAGATGTTTCGAGATAAGAGCTTATAACGACGGGAATTGAGAAATTATTCAAGTTGGACGATTGGCTGTTCTAAGTCGACTTACTTTTGTGATAAGGAATCTGATAAGGATCGTATGTTAGCATAAATTTATTTAAATGACCTATCCAACTGGCACCATCATATCCATCGGTATAACGAAAAACAATTTAAGCCGAGTTCGATCCTCGCCTCGACGATCAAATTCCGGAAAGCGCGAGCGTGCGCTCATGTAACGTCAATGCGCAAAATAAACGTACGAGCAAGTGCGTTCTACTTGCTCGCTTTCATCTCAGAGATATTCATTTTTTCATCCCTTTCCGCGTCACTAAATTCTGCATCTCTACCTAGCACTCGCGGATCCCTCCCAGCACGCCGAAGAGAACCTGAGCAGCCGAGCGGATCCAGGAGGCCAGGTAAGGTTTTTGTGCACAAAGCCCCTTTCGCGTTGCAGGTCGTGCTGCTACAGGAGCAGCCACGAATGCTAGTGAGGAGCCACGTCACAGTATTAAATAATGTATGAAATATTTTTATACCAAAAAGTTGAATTCAATAGCCAATAAATTTCTGTGGCTACCTTTCTTCAAATGTAGCATCAAATACTGTAGTCGAAAAAAGTCTTGCATATGGACGATAAAAACCTTCATTATAAATATTAAAAATAATTAATGTCAGACTTATGCTTTCTTGTACAAAGAATGTTGCATAATTAACATAATTAATATAAAGGTTATAACATCTTCATAAAAATATTGTTTTCGATTTTTGAATCTAAAATTTATATGTATGTTTCTTTGAATATAACCTCCAAATTTGAGCTCATTAATTATTATTAGATTATTTATCATTGGCTAACCGTGAGTCAAATAAGTGTTCCCGTTGTTACATATTAACGTGAAGTTACTTCATAAAGTACATTCCAGGAAAAAAATCGGAAACTGAAAAAAATCAGCTTCTTTACTCTTTTACAGTAAGTTTCGAAAACTTTTAATCTATCTTACAGCGAAAGTTGAGCCATTGTCAAGGAAAGAGCCTTCTTCGGTTAAACCGGAATGTTGTAAACTTCAAAACTAACTTGAATCTAACTTCAGAGAGGAAGTTTTAGATTTTTCGTTAAAAGATTACCAAAGGATCCCCTTAGATTCTCAATTATTTTTGCAGCTCTTTGGAAACTGGTGACCATTTTATTTGCTTTCCGTTTCGTCTTGACGCTATACACATAGCCGTGCCTGCCACGTTGTTTCCGTCCTTCGTCCCCGCGTCTCCTTGGGGAATTTTCGGTCGCGCGCGGTGTTGCAGTGTTTGTTGTGTTCGTTAGCTTCGCTCTCAATGTTGTGCAGTTAGTTGCCTTGGAATGAGTCGCGCTCTCGCGCGAGCCAGTTAACTTGTTCTGGCTGTGCATGTGCTTGCAGTGACGCGTATGCGCGAGCTTCGAGAGACCAATACACACAGCCCGAGGCATTTATATGTGGAAAAAGTTTTGAAAGGGAGAATTGCTCCCATTGTTTTGTTATACACGAGACAAGACTTTGTCGTTGCACAAACCGGCTAAAAGAATTAGACTATAGAAATATCCTAGGATGAAGATGTGCTTGTAAATGAAAAGTTACATGGGGTTAAATAGTTTTCTAAATTTAAAGAACGTTACAAGCGGAGCATATATGGATCCCTGAATAACTGGAATATAAATTTGTCTTATGTTGCACACTGTTCTCCAATTATCACTAATAGCTTCTGATGGATTGTTTGATAAGTACATGGTTGTCGTTATACAGGCTATCGGCGAACCAAATTGAAAATACACTTATAATTATGCGTATGTAAAAAGTTTAGCAGTAAAACTATAAATACTTATAAATAAATTTTCTCTGTATTTATAAAAAAAAAATTATTGTGTTTTCCAAATAAAAGAATAATTTTATGTAACCATAACAAAGTGTTTTTCGGCTGTCGATAGCCTCAAAATAAACTAGCATGCCACACTCGGTGGCTTGCCGCCTTGCATTGCTTCGCGTTTCGCTTCGCATTTTGCATTTAAGGTACGACTGACTGACTCTCGCGCTTCGTGCTCGCCCGATCCACCAAAAATCCATTTTTCGAAAATCTAAAAAAATGTCCGCATATTTTTTGTATATATGGGATCGAGCCCAAATTTATTCTGTCACTGTTATAAAAAAATTTTTGATCGATTGGAGCTAATTTCGCAGAAAGAATCGTGACCAACTGAAATTTTTCTTTAATAAAGTCAGTTTTTGCGTTTTGAAATGCGTTGAATCATTCTAAGCATATAATTATTATGGTCAAAAATTGTAGTTTTAAAATATCTACAACTATTATATTCCATATTTTTATGTGAAACTTATACCTGAAAAGTTTTATTATGAAAAACGAATTATTTTAATGTTAAAATTTGAGTTTAGCTTCTTAACTTCAATTCTAAGAATTTTCGAGTCTTCATGTTAACAGGAAAAGTTGCATTATTTTGAGATCTACAATATTTCTATTTAACTTTATTGTGTAAAATGCTTAGAATTTGAGCTGTGGGCAAAAAACCGTTTTTCGAAAATTTAAGAAATGCCCGAAAATTTTGGGAATATACGAAATCGAGCCCAATTTTATACTGTCACTTTCTTAACATTAGTAGAACTTACAAAAAAAAATTGGATCAATTGGGACTTATCTGACTAAGATAAGCTGATTACAACACACTTTAGTTAAAAATACATGTAAAATTAAGCATAAAGAGCTCCCATTTGAAAAATTGGCCGGTAATCGTGAAAGTAAAAAAAGGTTTTTTGTACATGTAAGAGCTGCACTCTCATAAATTTTCAGCTCGATTAGTTAAAAATTGGCTGAGACATCGCAGGTTATAATTTTTGTGATGATAAAACTATAAGGCATTCCCGCGTTGCGGTCGTACCTAAAAAGTGTTCCTCGGTTTTCTTAATAGCAGTCGCTGGACCATACTTAATGGTATATTCCTTGCTTGATTTTTCCGTAACAATTCCATGGTATAAATTGAGTAAGAGATTGAGTCACAAATTTTAAACTTGAGTTTGAATCTCTAACTCTAATCTTTAATCTAAAATACGAAATCTGGAATTGCGAACTCGATTTCAAATATAAAATCTCGAATCTCTAATTTCGAATCTGGAACTAGAACTCCATTTCGAATCTGTTAACTTCACTGAGGTTCGCCTACAACCTTATTGGTTGCTTATAGTAAACGTCATTCTTTAATTTTTCAGTATCATGAGCTTTCGTATTTTAGATGTAGTGAGAAATTCGTCGCTTTAATTGTTCTTAAAATAACTTTTATTGTGAACTGTACATTTCATACAGTAAAAGGAACTCCCATAAAAAAGACAAATAAAACAAACTTTTCTCAATGAAAAGTGTCAGAAAAAGACAGTACGTGGCATAAAAGTCGATTAAAAACTGGCCGAGCCTCGCGAAGAATTGGCGACATTCACGAAGGTCTCGGCGCGGGTAGCGTGTATCAGCCGTATACATCCCCTTGAGAATATGAGAGTAGGCGCAGCTTGGAGTCGCTTGTTAAAAAGTTGGGCGACGCCCACAGCCGCCTCGGCTCCTCAGTTCTATGTACGCAAATACAAATTGGCAATATCTCGGGGAGCGGCCAAGTTGTTGGGAGACACGCGGCGGCGCGGGTGCGAGGTCAAAGCTGATATTTGCACTATGGAAATTATGCACATCCAACTGACGGGCGACGAGCATGAGAATCCTGATTTTATACTAGCAGTAGTACCTGGCCATCTGCTGCAGGCAGCTCTGTTTCATAATAAACCGAGCTTCGTGCATCGTATTAGCGAATTTGCATTCGATTTCCGCTGTGAATTGAAGACTGACTGACTGACTGACTCTCACTCACTCACTCACTCACTCACTTACTCACTCACTCACTCACTCACTCACTCTCTCTCTCTCTCTCTCTCTCTCTCTCTCTCTCTCTCTCTTTCCCACTCACTCAATCAGTAACTCATTTATTCTATTTATTGGACAGTATAGTATTAATTTCTGATTACCCGAGAGCTTCACCTGTAATTGGAAAATAAAAGACTAATTTTATCGGACAAGGAATTCAGTGCAAAGCGCACGATTTGGGTTATGTTTTGGATTTACTTAGCAATCAATCAGAATCACGTATTAAATGCTTCACAACAAAGGCCATCGCGTTTTTAAAGAGGAAATAGAAGATGCGTTCATATTTATTCACCGTAATGTTAAAATTTGATTGAATATTTTGTTCTAATTGGATTATTTGGATAATTTATGAAAATTATCACCGCAATATGTATAAACAAAGTAACTGTTTTGCTTGCGTTATAACTAATTGTGAACATACGAATTATAATAAAGTAGAGATTGATGGTTACTTTTCACTGTATCATACATCATATTGCAACTTTGAAATATATTTGTCATGAATGAAAAAAGTTTGAATAATGAAATTTTTTTACATTATTGTAACTTTGTTCTTTCAGATACGACAGTAGTAATTTAAAACTCTGTAAAATGATAGATCGCATCCATCCATGTCCATTATTTTCCATACTTGCCTTATAAAATAAATATATTTTGTTGTCTGTTAGATCATGGCATAAAACAGAAATTCTTAATTGATCTACAAGTTATTGCGCAAATTATAAATAAAAGAATAGATGTTTATTTGCGTATGTTTGGTAGATCCAATGAGAAATGTACAGAAACTCGAATAATAAAACTTGCAAAAACGGATTCATGTTAAAATAATTAATATTATAATAATATCTGTTTCCTTGCATTTTGTTAATTACTTTATAGAATCAGCATGTAAATCAGATGAAACCACTAACGAAAACAGAATATACCCGCGCATTCTTAAAATATCGCTCTTTCCACAAAAGGCTATTTTAATAAAGACACGCGGAGCCTTCTGTATATTAGGCGAATTTTAATGCTACCTTTTGAATAATTCCGCGTAATACCTTTTTGCCGGGCGGCGTAATCTCCCTCCACCTTTATTTCTCAGCGTTACAACGATGATAAATTATCCAATTCATACTTATTCAACTTTCACTTGTGGTCGCGAGACCGTCCGCTCTGCGTTTTATTATTTATTATCGCGCGCGTTATCATGAGAATTTGAATATTTCAGCACCTCTAAGTCTTGCAAGCGAATCGATCAACAGCCCGCCGCTTTGTACGATTTTTTTCTTTCTATCTCTTTTTGCAGGTCTAGAAAATTTCTAGTTCTTTTAGTCCCGGCTTCTTTCACATCCCTTGTTTGTCGTTATTGTTTTAGCTACAGGCATGTTTAAGAAGGGCTGCTTCTTCCTCCGGCGTGACCTAAAATTTTATATTTTTCATTTTGCGAGAGAGAGAGAGAGAGAGAGAGAGAGAGAGAGAGAGAGATGTCGATGACCCGCTATTATCTTTCACCCTTTTTTGTTGCACAAGTGTAAGTGGGGACGTGACATCAAATTTCTTTTGAGTGTTTGACGCCCTGGCGAAAAGTCTGGAGTTTCTAAAGTAAACTACGATGATGAAGACCTTTGAGGTAAACTTACTACACTTTTTACTTAATGGAGGAAAATATTTAATCTTTAGCAAATATTTGATATCGTTTTATTTACTTTGACTGTACTAGTAACTTTACATCAGATTTATGTTTCATTTTTTTTCTATATTTAAAGGTACAATAACTTTGTAGAACTGTAATTATCGATAAATAATGGAAAATCCTTATTTATTTCCTGACTTTGAGAAATATATTCAAGAAAAAAAATTCGATTCTGATACAAAACGATATGCAAGTTCAAAATATTCGTCTGCTTTGACACATTTTTATATCGTATACTTGTTGTCACACTTGATAAAAATCTCTGGAATTTTTAATTTACAAAACTCGTCTCGTTTAATTATTACTGTAGGCTAGTACTCGATACACTGCTGCTTTACTACTGAGCTTAATCAACTGGCTAATGGGTCTAATGGAGTACTAATGATTTGTCATTAGTGAAATCAAATTGTATATGTTATGCGGAGTGAAAATTTTAATTATATACATATTCACCAACATCCCATCTCATGGCTTCGCCCGCTACTAATAAAGCTTACAACAGAATCAATGATACCTTAGGCGTGAATTGGGGTAAAATCCAGAAATCGATAATAAGATATTTTCGTAGTCAATAAAGTTTATTGTCGTTCGGAATTCCGAAGGGCAAAAATATTAATAAAAATGTAGAAGCAAGTTTTCTTAGTTCGTTCCCGTATAAATAAGCAAACTTAAAATCAAAATATGAATACGTAGACAAATTAAAATCGACCACTAGATCTCTTCTTGCTTAATTCCCTACGCTAAGAGTTTCCAAACTCTCAAAGAATCTGAGAGACGCATTTGCAACGCAGTACTACTGAACAATAAAAATGAATGAATTTCATTTACAAATAAATTCTCCTATTCCTTTCTATTTCTGTCATTCCTATTCCCCCCCCCCCCCCCGGGAGACTTCGAATGCGTTCCTTCCTCCTCCCACCCCCCAAGCCCCCTCCTCAAAGTCCCATATACAATTTCAGAAGAAACTAGTATTGTCAAGCCGATGGGGGCCGCTATAGAATTTTAATTTAAAAAAGTACGAGACACATATGAATAAATAATACAAGCAAAAAGCCCGCTGAGCTACAACGAATACGACATACCCAGCTTCGGGATTGGAGATTCCGTTAGAGCGCGGGACTCGCTGGAATGCCGGGGGATATATCGCGCGAGTAAGCTCGCGTTATTAAAGAAAAAGCTTGAAAAATGGCGCTTAATAAAAGCGGACGGACAAAAGGTGCTGTAATTGCACGGCCCTTCTTGCGGATTGCAGGTGTGCGCGTCTCTCGCGCCGTTTGCCCTCTCGCTTATACGGCTCGCCTTTTTCTTTCCAGCAGCCCCTGGTGCCAGAGCTCGCGGACCGACGTAACTTCAACTTCTTGCCAAAGCGCAAACAATACGCGAACGCGCGAGAAACAAAATTTACCGGCAAATTTTACATCGCTCCTTCCGCACCGAAGTAAATTAACTTCCCTTCGTACTTACAGTCCTCGCAATCGTCGTCCACACACGCGAAATCCCGCTGAAAATACCCTGCTTTTGCGCTCCAAACTTCAACGCGTTCATTTCACTCCATTCTTTCCCGCATCTCGGACAGAGAAACAGCAGCAGCAGCAGTGGAGTCTCTTTACGTTTCTTATCTCCTTTCACTTTGCCGCGCGCGCGATTCTTCCTCGCTTTTCATTGTCTCGTTCGTCCGTTTATTCTCGCATTGTTCGTCGCTCTCTCGCCATTCAACTTCTTTTCAATCCGCGCGCGCGTATACTTACACGCGCGCGAGAGAGAAACACATAATTTTGAGGGCCATAATAGTCGAGAGGCTAAGAGAGGAGTTTTGTTTTCGAGTCGCGCGCGAATGAAACGGAAGGGGGCGTACGAACGAGCGCAGAACGCAGAGAGACGGGGAGATGCCGTTTTCTTTGCGACAAACCGGAAGAACGCGCGCGCGACCTTATTCCGCGCGCAGGCGGCGCTTTTTTTCAGCGCCTCGCGTGCTGTGTACCTATGCGTCGTCGTCGGCGTCGTTGCGCGACGCAACGCTCCCGAAGAATGTTGCGTCGGTATGCGACGGTTCGCTGCCTGTCTCTCGTAAAGCATCCGACCTCTCTCTCTCTCTCTCTCTCTCTCTCTGTTGTGCTCGTATATATATACTCGTATAAAGATACGTGGATTCTTTTATGCGAGATTCATGGAGCTACTTTTCCATAATTTCCTCTCGATATTCGTACAAGTGTGCTTGCGACTTATAGGATGTTGCTGTCGTTTCGAATATTTCTTTTTTCGAAAAGTTTCGAGCGACGAACAATCGCCCAGATTCGATGAGACCGCTCGACGAAGAGGCGACTCTTTTCTCTCTCGAGACTCTGTGCGGATATTTTCAAATATTTCGCAATATAGTGAAAAACGAAATAGGAATGTTTTAAAGTACATCGCGTCTTGCAGGAATAGCTGCGTGTAATTTCTGATTTGGTTGCCAAGGCAACGGGCGTCGTTAAAATTTTTACGGCATATTTTACGCCTGCGTTGTACTTATAGTTATCCTCCGCACTAGAATCATGACATTTAATCAATTTTTTAAAGCAATTTATTATTATTTATTACCTGGGGAAAAAACTTGAAAGCGGAGTCTTCTGTTTTAATTGTTCAGTTAGGCCTATAAAAAAATGAAAATGAACGATCAAATCAAGTCTTCAAATAAATAATATGATATAAACGAGATTACTTTGTAATAACCTGTTTCATCTCTTTGAAGAAGTTGAGTTATCAGATAAGCCAGTGTTTCGAGTATAAGTATAACTTTAAACAGCCGTATACGCGTGACTTTTACTTCCATTAAAAGAGCGCAATAAATTTTCCACCTCACTTTAAGATCATCTCTTTCGAGTGTTAAAACCTTAAAATAATAAAATAAATTTTTCTACGAGACAGTGACAGGAGAAATTGCAAAAATTCTTGAATAAAGCCATCGACATTTGAAACGTCGACCGCATATCCGTTTTGCTCATTGTTTCATGACATCGTATATAGGAGAGTACACGAGTCATTTTATGCTTACCATGACACGCGATATTTCAAACGATATTCTTCCCCGTCACACGAAGAGCCAGACTCATGAAATCGGCAGAGAGTCGATGTGTACACGTACGTACCGCCGCCCATCAAAATCGACGCGGCGCGCAGCAAAGAAAAATCTCGACCAAACTTTCGGTTTAAAATTCCCCATAAAGTCAAGCCGATTCCCATACAGTTGAGGCGACAGAACGCAATCACGGCCTTATAATGGTCGGCTTCCGACCAACAAAGCTCCAGCGGACATCCGAATTCCCAAACCCTCTCGAAGAGCTCGGCTAACAAGACTCGCAGCGCCCGCAAGTCACCCCTCACCCCCCACCCTCGACCATCCCTATCAGCCTCGCAGCCCCTTTCCGCGCCTCCTTCGTCCATCGAATCTCTCGCCGAACTTTCGTCTCGACAAATCCGTGCCTTCCCGCGCTATTCTACGAGAAAATCAAGCGGCCCTCCATTCATGCACCCCCGCCCCCCCACCCTCGCGCGCGCACCGCATCCGCACGCACGCGTCTCATCTGGACGGCCGCATCGAAACCGATATATCTCCCTGCCTGCGATCATTATCGCCGCTAATTGCCAGTTATACGGACCATGCGCTATCTCTGCCCTTACCCGTAGCGAGCTCTCCTCGCCTCCCGGTAATGGGTCGAGGCTCTCTCATCGTGCCTGTAAACCATTCGCGTAACGCCGATATTGAGCAATTTCCAGCGAGTGTGCAGGTATACGCCAGCCGGCTCCTGCGCCGCGAATCTGATAAATCCGCGCGCTCGGCGTGGGATCTCTCTGCGTGCGCGTGCGTCTGCGTGTGTGTGTGTGCACCGCGGGATGCACCCAGCCGATCGAGACGCGGCTGAGGGAAGCCGTTAATTAATGCCGTTATACGTTACGCTTAAAATAGCGAGCGTACGCGAGGATTCGGCATTAGGTGAGCTTGGTTCGTGGGGGTGGTTTTTCGGGGCTCGGGGGTGTTTTTCATTGGGAAAATTCGACCCCGAGCGGAAGAGCCCTGAGAGCTTTAGAAGTCGATGTACGGACGGTGTATAAACTTCGATAATGACGGCTTGTAATGATTGTAATATGGTAAGGCGATATACGCTTTTTGTTAAGTATTGTTTGGACCTTCGATAAAGTTACATGGTAAGTATTCGCTAAATGAATTCCGAGAATGGCTTGAAGGATTCCAGGCGAACACGTGGCTGAAATGAACTTGTTCCTTTCGGAAAATGCTTGATAAGCCTGACTTGAATAACCCAAACCCAAAAATTATTTTGTTCACTGTAATCTTTCATGCCTATCAAGACGACGAACTTTTCATCCATTTTACAAAACTAATGAACCTTTCTCATCCATTTATTCACGCGGAATCTTTTATAGTCAGTGAAAATGCTGTAAAAAAATGCTTAATATATACTTGACAGTCTCATCAAGTAACGTTAACATAATCTTTAGTTTAAGCAAAAAAACATTATCGCTTTATTACAATTATTTCATAAAACAGATTATTAAGTGTTCTACATTTAAACGTTGTAATGGATAGGGCTTATTTTCCCCCTTAATACAGATTATTGATAAGTGTTATTAATCATCATCGACATGCGAGTGTATAATTATACACAATTTATCACTTACAATTTTCAATGTAATAATACGGTTGAAATTCGAAAACTCGTTGCTAGAACGATAATAAAGATCGACTTTTTTCCAAATTCAATCTGCGTCAACAGCTTAATCATTTCGTCATTAATTCTAAGCGAAGTGTAAACCTGACCTCAATACACCTTTTGTTATACCTATCTTCGAACATACAGTTTCTCGTATACCTTCGTGATTAAAACGTTTTGCGTTACACAATATGCAGATCAGAAAAATTTAAACGAGTGATGCAATAAGGCAACGTCAAGAGCAAGGCTAGTCACGCACTTGGATAACTATATGAGTAAATCTTTTTAAAATTACCATTTGAAGGACTCCCATCATCCAGAACTGTTTCATTTGTTTCATTATAGAACGTAAACTGGAAGAAAGGGAACAAAAAAAAATGGAAGAAAATGTAGTATTTCTTCAAAAACATGCGTAAAATCATTGGGTTTTATTCGTACAGTCTAGGATCTTAAGATTAAAATAAAATAGCTCATAAAGGTTTGTCCCTTTATTTGAAACATTGACGATGTTTTTACTGATGTTTGATTGCTTTACTGTGCGGCGATTTTAAATAGATTTACTCACATACACGCGGCCACTATCTCTTTAGCATTTGGTAACACAAAAGATTAGAAATTGCTTGACCGCGGAGGAGGTAAGAGACGGTGTGTTTAAAGATAAAAACAACTCAGATAGAGAGAGAGAAAGCGGGAGATAAGATTTCCAATGCCCGGTTATTAAGTAAGGCTGTTGTCGGAAGTAAGAAGCCGTTGGAGGATGCCAACCCTGTAATTTCAAAGAGGTCATAAGAGAGAAAGAGAGCGCGCGTTTTTTCTCTAACAAACTGTGATAAAGCACGTGAAACGGCGACTTATCAGAGCGAAAAGCGGGTCGAGATGGGCTCAAAAAGGAACCTGTATCTGACGTTTGCACGGTTCAACGAATTTTTTTTCAACCACAGATATATATATATATAAGAGTTAACGGCTGCAATTTTCTTTTCATTCGCGCGCAATCTTCTACGTAGCATCGATGCCGATAAAACATACTCCCAACTGTTTAAGATGGAGATATCTTCCCATTTTCGGCCAAAGAGTTCTCTATTTTCTCGAGTTTCATCGAGAATGTCTTGCAAATAATGAGTCTGAAAACCGTCTCGCCAGAGATAAATATGAAATTTACTGTTCAGGAATAAGTAATTACCTAATAAGCATTGAGAAATTTATAGTTCCAGTATTACTAATACTGCTTATAGGAATGAAAGATGACAATTTTTCAAACGGATTTCTTTTTATTTTGTAATGGAATTCGCTCAGTTGTCGCGTCACAACTTATTACAAATGGTCTGATGATGTCAGCTGCTTCGATTAAACATAACAAGTTCAGAAAAATATTTTGAAAAATGTTATTTCGATAACAAACACAGTCCCCCCCCCCCCCCCGCCGAATCTCAGTCGTGCGCGTCGCCAATTAAAAAGTCATTCGATTCCCATTAGCTTCACTTTTAATTTCATTTGCTCAGCGCAGGCCAATGGAACGTTTCACGCTATCCCCAAATAAGGCCTCACCTTAAATGCCTTGCGCGGACTCGCACACCTCAAGTGTCTAATTTCAATCGAGTCACGTGACGACTGCACTTATACCAGTCCAAAGAAAAGGCTCGGGTATCCCATTTCAAACCCGTCGGTCGAAGCATCAGTAAGCTTAGAACCCAGGGAAACGCGAACTTGTACTTGGCTCTCTCGCGAGCGCGATGAGTATACGCGCACTATAGTTGTGCAGTGGCATCAGCAGCAGTAGCAGTGGCAGCAATGCGACTCGATCACGCGAGACGGGCAACGATCCGTGCGCATCTCGATTACAAAATAGTCGCGTTCTCGGTGGATACGAGCTTCGCCGTGTCCCCAAAACGCGCACACACACACACACACACATACGCTACTCGACGAATAACGCGCACACTTTTCCGCCGATGCGAAGCTCGGCTATTCAGTCCAGCTGCGCGCTGCTCGGAATATCGTCCTATTTGGTTTATTAGGACCAGAAGCGGCGGCGGGCGGAGAGGGAGAGAGAGGAAGCAGAGCCAGGAGGAAATAGTTCTATTCGCATTGTCTATCGGGAGATGGCTCCCTCGGCGAGAGGGAGAGAGAGAGAGGACCGCTGCGTAATTGCTACGCCCCCCTTCATTACAGCTAAACATTCGCGCGATATACTTGCTGTTGCCGCTTCTGTCGCTCAGGTGATCTCTGGCCTATACTCTGTATACTTGGGTCGGAGGGGGGGGGGGGGTAGTGTATGCATAGTGACCGGGGGAGGGGGGAGATGGACACGAGAGATGCGCATACAATTCGCACATTGCTCTGAGCAAATGGTATAGCTGCGAGTAATTGAAATGGTGGGATTTTGTTTTTCTTGATTTCCGTACTTTGAGATGGGCGAGGCTTCTCACTGTGGACTTTGGAGACAGATTTTTTAAGGGATGAACGCTTGCTTCTGTTGATGAAATTTCGCTGTGGAGCGCGTATTTGAAACTATCTGAGTAACGAATTGAGAATAATTTCGTAGAGGTTATCAGCTTTATGAAACACTTAAATCAAAGGGTACTGTTGATGATGAAGCACACGTTAACATCACACAGTACAGAGTCTAATGGACGTTTTCATTACGATAATTTACGTTCTGTTAACGGTGCAGTGTCTTTGATGTCAAGCTTAAAGCTGTTAGTCTTGATGTTAGATGTGAATTTGCAGTGTAATGAAATGAATACGTTTAACTTGATAATATCTTGCTTCTCCAAAGAGGCAGCTTTGTAATGTAGCTAAATCCTGGGTTATCCTAAAATCGTCTAATAACTTAATTGAAAGTGCTACTTTCAATAGCGTGATTTTAGAAGATGTTCATGAACATAATTACATTGAATATTATATACAACGTCTACACAAAGCTTTTTTTTTATATTGCACGGTATTTGATACATTCCATTAAAAATATTTAATATCATCACCGTACTTTCCAATCAATTAACAAAGCTTACTTTTTTCGCTATTTCTGTGAAATTATAAAATGAAAAAAATCACTGAAAAATTCTTTTATTTATTTATTTCTTTTTTACAACGATTTTTAATTTTACGAAGCATCAGCATCATGAATTCTATGGCAGCACTCGCTTTTTCAATTTAATGCTTATTCATGAAATTTAGGTTTATTACAGGAATAATTGTCCAGAAAAAGTTTATTTCATGGGTCGCCTTCGGATTAGTAGTCAGTATAAATGTTCGCAATATTTCGTGCGGTAGTTTAAATGTTGTTTCACATCCCACAAAGTCAACGAGATGCGCAGAATATTCAAATTCGCTATTCCAGCACTAGAATTAGAAGCCATAAGAGTTTAGTTGTGATAATATAATACTGTTCATACGAAATAAATGCAACTTCGAATTCATTAAATTTTAAACTTGTTAATAAGGAATTACAACTTCAGCGACTGAACAACGCAATGGCTTTATTTTCCTCGCAATCTTTGTTAAAGGTAGAACCGCACTTTTCAACTACTGTATATCGAAAATATATAATATTTGATCGAGTGAAGATTTATAAAAAAATGTTGAATTTTTTTTTGCAAGTACAACATAATTTTACAATTTCTACGTGTTCATTATTTTAGTAATATTATAATTTTGCTGAATTTTTACTAAATTTTAAAAAATGTATGAATATTTTGATGTATATACTGCTTTGATTTTAGAATATGAATTATTTATACATATATGTAGGATATGAAATATGTATGTATAGAACATGAAATCCAAGCAACAACCAATATTGATGCCGAATTCGGTTGGTTTGTTATTCAAGCCTATTAAAGATTTACCTTTTATTCTGTAGATCGAAAAATGAACATCGAAATTGTTCGAAATAGACAATAGAGACTGTTGCAGTAGAGCTTTTGTGAAGCTATCAGCGGAGAATAGTAGTTAATCTAAATTCGACAAAAATACTAAAAGGTTGCTCGACTATAAAACTAACCTGCCGTAATTTTACTAAGCAATTAATTATTTAACAAGGCACCAGTAAATACTTACAAATATACGTCAAGATGAATATGGGAATTTACTTGAATTAAAGTTTACGAATTTTTGCCAACAAAATTAACGATAATTATCACTTTATTAACATATTTTGGATTGGTAATACAGATTTTAACCTTATCATAAGAAGTGATTTCTAATGTAATAACAGATGATACTACCAAAAACGTACTTTTATATTTACCCTCAGCAGACTCGAGTGACTCTCCGTCGGTAGGTACGGAAGCTTTTAGATTGGTACATGTAAACTCTTAACGAAACGTATGATAAGTTATAGTAACAATGCACTTATAAAAAAATCAGTAATTACAAAAAAATATGAAATAAACAGACAATATTTTAATGCCAATATGCTGATTAATTATGTTTTAAAAGGAAATATTGTAATTTATTTCATTCTATTTTCAAAAATCGTGTAATTTTCATTACTGTTAATTCCATAGCATCTACTTTTAATAACTACAGTCATTTTTAAAACAATATTGTTATTGATTTTGAATAAGCATGCTTTTATTCAATGCTTTCACTCAAAAAAGATTCGTTTCTTACCAAAGAATTGGGAATATAAAAGACACAAACAAAATTAATGCAGTCACCAATATTTTATTATATATCTTAATATTTTATAAACAGGCCGATATGGCGGGATGAATATGGTTTCGAGAAAATATTTTACATAAATTCCAATCATTCATCGGCACGATCATAATTCTTCTCATTTGCAGAAACCCTTAAAATTTATATTTACATTTCATTATACAGGAATCGTACTTGGTTCCAATTCAGACAGCCCAGTCGTCTTTGAATGAATTTTTTTCTTATAGGTTTCTTAGATTTCTTTTATATAATTATAATTATTTAAGATGTATTTTACTTAACAAAATAAAAGCTGAATTTTTATGATGTATGGTACAATAATTAAATTAAATGACAAACGTCCTTTTGAATCGCTTCATAATATTAGTCATAAAACTTTAGTAAAACGATAAGATAAATTAAAAATACTTATGCTATTAACTGTTTACATTTCTTTTAAAGAATTAATGTACTTAATTTTAAATCAATTTTAACGTTATAGATCGTGAGCCTTTTATTACACCATCAATTCTTTCTGTACAATATAAATGCATTATCCTGCTTGTGGCAGTTTTCAACGCGAGGAGAAATTCGTAAAGTATGTATTACACTTTCAAAAACACAGCTTACCTATAATTTTATAATAAATTGCTTTGGTAATATTATCATAACTATTACTTAACCATCGACATTTAAGGTACAAAAAGGTATATACAAATAATACCAATGAAGAATTGGCAAAACGATCATAACAACGAATCCATTCAAAAACACCAGTACTGCATATCGGGATATGATACATGATATGTCTTAATCTTAAAATATTCATGGTTACACGGAAATCAGTTCACAATCGCCATGTGAATAATAATACTGTTTTAGTGTGCACATCGAAATCCGATTTTTTTTTCCCTCCACAACTTTGCCATCGCCATACACGCGTTCTCTCTCGCGTCCTGTACACATAGGCCGCGTCGTGCACACCTCCCAATATATCTTCAATAACAAGCCGTCCTCATAACGCATTGATTATTTCGGCGAAGCTCTGGGAGACTTCACAATTGATACTTAGCGCAGAAGTGCAGCAAGACAAGACTGCATAGAAGTTTGGGCAACATCGGAGTTGCGTCGAGACTGGATCTTGCCGAGTTCCACTGATCGTGATGCACAGCCGCCTGCTTTTCGCCTGCAAACAAACGGCACCGACTAAGTTTATTACGAATTAGCGTGGAAAGGAAGATTTGAGAAAGCTCCCGGGATTTGTTTCTAAGACACTGGCGCACCCCTCGAGAGCTTTCGCAAATTGGATTTTGTGGAGGCTTGATTCTTTTCGCACTTTACGAAATCTCCTCAAGTACAATCTCCTCGTTCTAAAATAAGATTTCGATTTTAGAGCTTTTCTGGGGATTTTCTCCTTTGGGTGTAAGCAAGTTATTGATGGTAATTGAAAAAGCAAATTATCGGTGGGAATTATATTATTGTGAAATCGGTATTTTCGGAAGTTTAGAAAAATTGCAGTAGAATTTGAAAGTAAGCCATAATGAGTGTATATAATTTCATGATTCTCAAAAATTTTGCTTTTTAACTTAAAACTAATACAAATCATAGTTTATCAGTGTATCTCATTTCTTAGTTTGTCAAAAGCATTATTTGTTATTATGAAGTCGATATTGTTAAATTGAAAAGTTAAAGTGAAAAATTGTCGGAAATTACAGAAAATCTCGTACTACTTGCACGCCTTGAAAATGTCAATTCGCAGCAGTCGTTTGATCAAAAGATCCTTTAATTTCCGTTTTGTAAGAGGCCTTTTGGTAAGATAACTTTACTTTGATGGAAAGCGATCCTTGCGGTAAAGCGTCAAGCTTCCTAGCATGCTTGCATTAAATTAATATCAAAATGTTTATTAATAATTTAAAGTGCATTCAGAAGTATTTTAAAACTGTTAATAATTGAGATTAGATTTTGAAGCACGTTTACACTTTTAAAAACTGCTTATTCTTTTTAATGTAAAAAAGTTGTCCGTAAGCTAATTTTGCAGTCAACGTAATGCGATTGTGATACCTCTCTGGCAGCTGTACTTTTCTATTAACAAAGAATACAGATCGCAACGAGAAAAATTGAGCTGACATTGTATCCTGTGAATATTCAAATATTTCAATTCGTAATCGAGAACGTACACGTTTCAAGGATTAGTTTCTTATAGAAAATTCAGCAGCTTCATGTACGCTCCTTCTGTTGTCTGCGCTCGCAAGCCTCTGTGTATATGCTTAAAGGTAGACTCTATTACGATCGCGAGAGCCGCGGCACGCCGGGCGTCGAGCATAAAGACTCGCGGACGGGGTGTTTCTGCATAGCCTGACACATTGCCGTTACGTTTTATAAGCCACATAAAGCCGTACGCTTTTTCTAGCTTCTATAGCTTCCACACTCCTCCCCCCCAACCCTTTCTTTCCTCCTATCACGCGCTGCTGTTTTCTTTTTTCGTCGAATAAAGTGAGCCGCGGCGCTACATCGTGACCCTCGACAAAGCGTTTGCCGTTATGGGATCGACTATATATAACTATACAATCGTATACGCGTCGAAGTATGAATCATTTTTTTTTACTTTTTTCATCTGCACACGTCATAAGCCATTTGCGATACCCTATATGCATTTTAAGCGGTAATACGGCCAATAAAATTCACCCTAAATGGCTCAATGACGAGGCAATTCGTTTTTCGATAAAGCGTCAAAGCAGGGTATAAGTATGTGTATATTTTGCGGTGCGATAAGCCAAGCGTTGTTCCCGATTGTAATTTATTCAAAGGGTGTGCAGCACACTTTATACAGCGTCAAATATTTTACGGTAAATTTGTACATCAAATTAATTGATGAGGTCATGCGTACGCGCAAAACAAAATCTGAATTGTAACAGCTATCTGCTATTTATAAACAAAATTACACGTTTTTGATTGTTGCGTATGACTAATTTTTATGCTGTAGTAATACTTTTTTTATTATCTTACAAGCGCGCGCTACTAATAATGTGAGACAAGAATAGAATCAAAACTTTAGTGATATTTTTTTTATAAGTATCTATACAGTTTAACTTCAGTAATAGTGTCATTCCTACTGTATTTAATTTATATTCTGTTTATATAGAAAAATTCTTGTTTGAGTATTTATTATCTTCTATTGACCTATCTTAATAAAATGGTGATTCTGTTCATAAAATGTAAAAATTAAAACATAAATAACTGACTGAAGCGATTGGCCGCCTTTAAAATTCAAATCAAAATACAAACACTAGGAATAATATATATATATATATATATATATATCTCACATTATTAGTAGCGCGCGCTTGTAAGATAATAAAAAAAGTATTACTACAGCATAAAAATTAGTCATACGCAACAATCAAAAACGTGTAATATATATATGTATATGTATCGACGGTCGAAGACTAGCACAGCTCACAGAGGGACTACTTTGATTTTTCATATGTACTTCGTAAATTTGAAATTATACTCATAAACTAGACATTTACTACACCAGTTTTATTTTATTCAAAATTAAAATTTTTATATTAACTCAAAATTAATGATTAAAAACATAGCTTTTTTAAACTACCTGCTTGTCTTTGTTCGGACCAATGATATATGTCAATAAGATTCTTTTTTTATTACTACAGTAGACAAATTAATCTCATTTTTTAGAGATTTAAATACTCTTGAAACTCAATCCAATTCTAGTTGAGAAGGCTTCAAAAGTATCTAAATTCACGTGAAATGTGAACTAAATTATCTCTAATTTGTATTTTAAAAGTAGCTTGTTTCCTAAATGTCATATATTTCCTCTCTTCTCACAATTTTAACCATATCTTATTTTGAATGTTAAATTACAATTTAAATGAAAAGTATATTGTCAAACCTATAATTAGCGTTTTCATTACATATCATTGTATCGAGTTAATACATTTACAATTCAAAGTACATATAATATAGAATATTTTATTCATATGCAAGGAAATGAGCTGCTGTACTCGTTAGAAATTATTAAGCTTTACAATGCCTTCGACAACAAAATATTTTGTTTACCATTGAGCACATGAATATTCACCACCGTCGTGCTGAACTGGCCTATAGTACAGGCGAATTCACCGCTGTCGCTCTTCTTCGCATGCTCAATACGCAGTCTCGTCAATAATTCGTTGTCAGTTCTGAAACAAATGAATATCGCAAGCACCGCTTAATCCAATGTAGTAAAAGTATTTTGCGCATGATCAACTATTCAACATGTATACGTTTTGATACATATGTTATTTTTTATTTGTTTGCAAGTCGCATTTATACTTTATTGTTTTATTCGGAGTATAGAGTTTTCATACGATACAATAAATATTCACACTGTTCACCGTTTGTCGATCATTAAATCATAAATTTTCCAAATTAAATCTTCATATATTTATTAAATTATTATTGTTATTAGTAAGCGAATGCATAATCAAAAGTAGATTGAACAAAATATTATGTACATTTAATAATATGATGATTATTTTTATTTAAGAAGAATTTATTTCTGATACATAATTTTGTTCTTGAATAGAAATAAAACATCAAATTATAAAAATAAAAAAATAAAAACTTACGAAAATGAAAATTAAATTTTTTAAAACTAGCGCATCTTCAAAGTAAAGTATCGTGATAATAATTATTGCGATACGGCGCAAGTTACACGAAAATGCACTCTAGTAAAAAAAAAATAAGAAAGAAACTTTCTCTGCAATATCTTCACAGCAAAAAACGAAAACTGAACGACTGAAATGATGCTATAATAATTATTGTTATACGGCATGCATTACATGACAATGCACTTAAAAAATTTGAAAAAAAAGGAAGAATCTTCCTCAACAATACCCGTGTCCCTTCAGAATGAGAAATAAATAAAATAAACATAGACTGAGCGAGAAAAATGCGGTTACCCATTGTTTGATTTATGACATTCAAACTCACCCGTTGGTATGATAAACGTTGACGTGATCCGGGAGCGTTTCGCCATTTTTCTTCCAG
The DNA here is from genome assembly GCA_018906965.1 of Philotrypesis tridentata. Taxonomy (NCBI): domain Eukaryota; kingdom Metazoa; phylum Arthropoda; class Insecta; order Hymenoptera; family Pteromalidae; genus Philotrypesis; species Philotrypesis tridentata. The sequence goes on from JACCIB010000041.1 coordinate 154,372, forward strand.
ACCGGATGGGGTACTTTTGAGCCGGGCCGCGACGGCCGAGCTATACACGTCAGCTCAATGATGCTTCCAGTCTTGTAGTAGCGGTCGCGTAGCTCATGGTTTGCTTCGTCCACAATTCTGATGTCGGGGGCTGTTTGGAAACAACGATAATTTTGAATATTTTCCCATTCGGCTAATGGAAATTCATAGTTGATCAATAGGGGTGAGTGAGGCTATGCGTAATACGCAGTAATCTTTTAATGCTAATATTTTTTTGAGAAAAACTTGTGATCAATTTAACAGCGACATAAAACGTTTTATTATCGCGTAAGTCAGAATGTCCAAACGCGAGTTCATAAAAAATAATTATTAACTTTAACTCTGATAACAATCTTTTTTCTTACTATAGTTTTTCTCTAAACTTTTGATTTCAGGAAAATTCATTGCGAATTGAAAACGTTATGCTTGCAATCAGCCAAACTTTCCAGACTATTAGAGTAATTTTATACAAACATTTTAAGTATAGTTTCTTACAGGTTAGTGAAGTTTTATATATGCTGCTGCGATTATGGCGATAAAGAGGTGGGGGGGGGGGCAATCTTAAATTCAATGTGGAGGGTAAACTTGAAACTCCAAATAAAAACAATTTCTTCTTTACGACTGTAGAAGTCTGCATAATTGCAAAAGATATTAAAAGCAGTAGAAGCTGTCAAACTTTTTATACATGGCTATATACAAGCAGAGATTGAATCGTTTCATCGCTAAATTAAAAAAATATTCTAATCAAATATATGCTTTTTTTACTGTTTGTGGACTACGAAATGCTACGAAAGTGATTCGAAAGAGCACAGAGGTTGAAATTATGATATTTGAATTTATGGTACTTTTTGAAACTTAAAATAAACATTCAAGCAAGATAAATCGGGTATTAAACAAAAATTGAAACATAGTCCTGATCACAAAAAAAAACTAAAACAAAACGAAAATTTAATTTAGAGCAAAAATATTCAGCATAGCTTCGATTTACCGTGTATGGTTTAGCCTTAAAGAGTTACGTAAATGTTAATGATTTTGTAACTTTCCCTTACTGGTAAAACATTAACTCCATAAATTAACATTAAGCATTTTCCAAAAATGCTATCAAAATTAAAATAGCTTTAGCGCTAACGAATACAGAAAAATAACATACAACACATTTTCTATTTCATTGTCCGTTTATTATTCAGTACTGCGATCATTATGGTCTACCAATAGAACGAGCTTCAAGGCACTCCAGGCACTAAAGACAGAAGCCTTCTCCGCTGTATCTTATCGATACCATTACATTATTTTTATTTCCAACCCAGCCTCGTTATCAGTATTAAAGACTCTCCGCGTACGCAGAGCTCTCGAAATACACAACACTAAAGCCGCAGGCTCGGCAATAAGCAAGATTGCTCGGCACTCAAAGAACTTTGAGGAAAAAAAAACGGCAGCCTCGCTCCGCGAACTTATATGATGCGCGCGCGCGCGCCCATCGAGAAAACAATCACGGAGAAAATATTGTATTAAAAAAAAAAAAGAAAAAAACAAGAAAACGCATCTCCCATTCCTCCGTCACAGAGCACATCGCTCATTACTATAAAAAAAAAGGAGAACGAGGCAAGGGAGTACAGGAGAAATAATAAAAAGCCGCGAGAGCAATTGAAGGAAGTAGCGGAGACGAGAGGCGAGCGGGGAAAAATCTCAACGATTGCTTTTCCCCGTCGGAAGCGTTATCGAGGCGCGTTACTACACCAGGCGTCGGCTGTCGGCGAGCGCATAAATTTCTCTCCGGGCGAGCGCCAAGCTAGCTGAGTGCGCGCCGGGGGGATGATGCAGAAAGAGGATATACGCCCGACGGGAGAAGGACGGGGGACACACGCGGCGGGGAGCAAGGGGGGCGCGAAACCCATTGCGCAAAGTACACGCACGGCGCGTCCCGGGTCTGCTTTTTGCGCGTCTGTTTGATCTTGCCGATCGAAATTTCCGGGGATTTTTTCGTCCTGACAACAACGACGACGACGACGACGACGACGACGACGACGACGACGAAAAAGACGACGACGACGCTCGCACGTCACGTATCGGACGCTGGAGAGACTCGTCTGTTTTTTAATGGTTTATGACGAGCGAGTGGTACTGGATGGAATCGTGTTGATAAGCTTGATTTATGGATGCTTTGACGTAAGTTTTTTGGGACAATTTTCGTTCCCGATCGGATGTTTGTCGAAAGCGCGTGTTTCTAAAATTTTATTTCAAGTATTCTTTTCGATTTTGAGATAGATAATAATCGAGCATTGGTGTGAGACGATCGCGATGGCAAACACTAAATGCGTATGACTAGTTTTGTATTTCCGACTTGCGCCAACGAAATACGGAGACATTTTCAGTCGATGATCCTGGGGAATCAAAAATATGTCAAAAAAAAAGAGAAAAAAATTCCATACTGATACCTAGTTAAAGTTTGCAAAAGGCTATGAATTTCACGTTTTGCATTAAACAGCACAACTCTTTCAAACGTTGGTTTTATCTGGTGCCAATTATCGCTTTTGCGCGGATGCCGCGTCCAGGAACCAAATCCACTTTAGAGTTCGAATGTTCACGGCGTCATTTGAAAGATATACGTTCGAAATGGCTGGGTTACACCGTGCGGACAACCCTTGCCGGCATTTTCTGGTGGTGACATAATGCCTCTTTTTTATGTGTTATTTTCGTGCATTGTAATTATTGCTATCCATCATGCGTTATCGCGGTGGTTTCTGGCTTTGTTTTGACGAGTCATCGTGACGTGTTTGTACGCGTGACTGAATGTATAATTGAAAGTAACGATCGGAGTAAGGGAGAGAGAGAGAGAGAGAGAGAGAGAGAGGGAGAGAGAGGGTGAACATGTGTGCTCGGAAATGCAGATGTGTGTACACGGATCTTCGGTGGCACATGCATTTGGATGGGTAAATATGTGTGTACGTCGTCTATGTAAATTTGCCTGCGGTTATATGCGTGTATGCTCATCTTGCGAGATGAATTGCTATTAAGGTAGTTCCAATTCTGTTTTCATAATATATACGTATAAATTAACCAGATCGTGCGTGCGCACGGTATAACTTACGAGTCTTTTTTATACTGATACAAAATTATGGTACTCTATTGACGGACAAAAATACGTGGATTGACTGCTGATTGTAACTCGTCTGTAAATGTATTAAAAACCATTTGCATTGCGTTTGGGACTTACATGGGGTGTAGTATTTCATATAGAACTTAAGACAATGTGTTGATGGAAAAGAGATAAAGAGAGTTAGCGAAGTGAAATCTCAATCTGAAATGGGCAAAGTCGATTGTGAATATTACTAATAAACTAAAATTTTACTGCTGCTTCAATATAGCCAAAATATTATTCAGTGAAAATTCTTGAAAATTGTAATAAAAGATACAAAGATCAAAGTAAATCATCATTAGGATTTCGTAATATAAGATATAAGTACACATGTCACGATAAATAAAAATTACAATTACTTAGGATAGAAAGAAAACCAATAAGTTACGATAACCTTAAATATGTCGCTATAAAGTAATTGAATAATTTAATAACTATTTAGGAAAAGGTATTTCAGTAAAAAATATCTGAAGCATAACAACAGAGACTGTTTACACAAACAGACTCACATATAATCGTACGAATAGCTTTATTTAATTTTAATATAGGAGAGTAGATGAGTAAAATTAGAACGGAAGTTAGTAATTAGTTCGTAAGTAGCACCAATCTAGAACAATATCTACGTTACTACTGGGGTCTACATCTCCATTTATAACGCGCTAAGACTGCTTAAAATAAACAATATAAATGCAGAGCGAAAGTCGGCAAACAAACATCATTGCACCATAAAAATTCAATGTAAACCATGCAAAAATAAATTACTTGCAAAAAGTTGCTCCCCTCCCCCCCCCCTACCGCACCCCGCACAAAGCCCCCGGCAAGAAAGAAAAAGGCTCCGGCATTATATATCACGCGTCGCACTCGCGCGAAACAAACATTTAGCTCTCGCGTTGCGCCAGAGGCATTTTTAAGCGGAGTATTTAAAGCTCCGCAAGCTCTGGTGTGTGTACGCGACCGGATGCATGACTCGACGGCTGTGCAGACGCGAGATACCGGGGGGGAAAAAGCACGGGTGAGCGCGAAAGCTCCTCATTGTAATTGAATCCTTACACTCGCAGAATTTTAATCAAGGGCCGCTTCTTTCGCGCAGCGGAACGAGCCGGAGACACGAGCCGACTCCCCCCCCCCCTACCCGCTCTCTACTTCTGGCCTATGCCATTTTCGCGAAAGAAAGAAAGAGACTGACGAAGTACTTTCCATTACTTCGGTCAACAACGTCGGGAAGACTGCATAGTCAGACACTCGCGAGCTTTTTTTTTCCTCTCCCTTCGAACGAGCAGTTTAGCTCGCGCGAAAAGTTGAGGCGTTTGACTTGCTCTTTTGCGCGGTGAAGCACACGCACACAGCCTTTTCTATTCTGCATCCAATTAGAGGAGTGTCGGAGCAGGGAGATTCTCGAGATTGTCGAGGTAGTTGTCGGGAAGAATCCGTTACGGTGCATTAGTTCGTTTTTATGATATCGATATGGGTTCTTCGGTGCTCGTGAAGTATTTTGAATGGGATTGTTTGTATTCGTTAGCAAGGATAATGATGAGTAATACGGGGATAAATTGTGAAGAAAAGCAGAAATAATAAATGATGCGAGCCCGTACAGTCGTTTCATTATGTTAAGGATGGTTTTACTTTCATTCCAATTTGACGCGAGCTAAATCGAGCTAAGCTGAAAATTTACAGTTTATAGACCAGACAACGAGCTACACGGCTAACAAAAAAGTGACTCTATTTATTGAACAAAAACTGGCTCTAGCGTTTTTTCTTCTTTTACAACTATACTTCTGCTAAGTTTTTTGTCGCTATCATAAAGTTTTGAGAAAAAGTTGTTGTAAATAACTATAGTTATGTATGGTGCACATGCAAGTAAAATAAATTGAAGTGCCCTCCAAAAATGTACTTGTTTTGATTTATTAATTTAAATTCCTATGCTCTACAAAACATCTGATACTATCAAAGCCTCATCAGTGAATTGCTCGATAGAAATAATAAATGAATATAGTGTTTCATGCGATCAACAATGCTTTTCCATCACTTTATAAAAATTTTGTAAGAAATCGATATTAATTACGTTTTTTGACGTTACAACTTTTTATTAGGGAAATTCTAAACGAGAAAAACATGCGTCTATTGCACAAAGTCATAAGTTTAATATTTAAAGGGACTAAACAAAATTTGTTTTTATTGATCCGATTTTTCATTCCCTTTCTATTTCGATTAATTAAGAAACTTTAGTATTGGCATTAACAATAAATAATTGTATGTCGTAAGGATTGATTATTATGTAACAACATATTGACTTTTTTAACGACCTTAAAATGAATATAAACACCCTGAATTTAAAAGAAAGCTAATATGAATCAATTTATGAAGTTTGTCATTATCAAAATAAAAAAAAATAAAATTTAATTTCAGCCATCAGGATCGTAATTTTCTGATCAAGAATCAAGAAGTACGTACACATTTTTTGAATTAAATTAATCAAAATTTTGCTCAAAAGCAACTTTTTGAAAATTCCACGTTTTTAAGAACTATTATTTGTTTTTATGTCATAAAATTGATGAAAATGGCTTAAATTTGAATTGAAGTTTAGTTAGATACAGCGTGAAAGGTAAACAAAATGAAAAATTTTCGCTGAACTGAACTCGACGCATTTGAAACGTGAAAAAAAAGCATTATCTTTCACCCATATTCGACCCACTATTAGAGAAAAATCGAAATCTCGAAAGTACGAAATAGTTACAGACCCCAAAACGACCAATATGTAGTGTTGCGTTATTGAAGCGCAAACCTTTCCATTGAAACTAAAGTTATTCATTCAATTTTCAAAAACGATGCTCTTTACTGCGTTTCAATGGTATTATTCAACCTTGATTTCTAAAACAAAACATTCAACGATGTAACAATAACAGAACCTGTAAAAAGAACATTAGGTCGCGCGTGAACAGCCTTTCGCTGGGGGAATTTAACAAAAGATGACTTGCTCCTCCCTTGTGTACACCTTCCGTGATCGTAACTGACAATGGCTTCCTCGGCACAGAGCAGAATCGTTCAAAAATGATGGATTGCGCAAAGTACCGGCGAGAGAAAGGCGCATGCATTCAGGCCTAATTGAATGAGGCCACGCGACATCTATGAGTGTAAGCGTGTAGCGAAGTGCCAAATCCTTGGGTACAATTAATATTGTCACTCGGAAAGTGGAATGCCCTATACATATATATAGGGAGATTCCCGGCGAAGATGATGCTGTGAGTGCATGATTGAGTCTTTAACGAAAAGCGAGCTGGCACTGCGCACGTTTCTGTTTGTTCCCCCCCCCCCCTCCATAGAAAGTAGGTCGTTTGATATTACGATCAAACGGTTGATCGCTCAATCACCCAGTCTTTTTTTTTCTTTTCGCTCGAAACGTTCGTCGTGAAACTTGTTACAAAGCGGATTGCCAGTGGAGGTTTTAATCGATAGCGGGAAAAATTGTGTGGACTTTCATGGGGGAATATAGATTTAATATAATGGACTTTTATTCAGAAATTGAAGTATATGGCTGATAAAGTTTAATGTATATTTAGATTGCTATGTATGTAAAATGTGTCACTCGCTGTTTTTTTCCCTTTTTTAAGTATCGCAATAAGTTGCGTCTTTCTTGTTGAAAGAACTCTATCAAACTTTAGCTTACTTTCTATTACGATCAACAGCAATCTTCGAAAATACATAGCTTTAATTAAAATTAATACCCGCAATTAAAATTTTATTTAATAAGGATCACAATGTTGTTACTCAAGAAACTGAAAATCCTTGAACTTCTACTAAATAAAACGGTATTTATTATAATTTGAATTGGAAGAAATTAACTGAGAGGTCAGGTATTAAATTTCGTCTCGCCTTCAAATTAGCCAAAATTATCATTCAATAAATGCTGTCTGAAAATTTTATAAATTCAAACAAATCCATCCTTGAATGAAGAAATATTTACACTGGATAATTGAATACATAACAAGTACTTGGATTTTTTTATTAAATACCGTTTGAAAATAATAAGATTTTGCACCCAATAGAAATAGATTTAGAATGGTTTTTCGCAGTAACATGAAAGTTTCCACTGCACTTACGCGAATTAACGAAAAATATTTTTCTTTCTTTTTCTAACGTGCTAACTTCAACCTGGCTTCAATTACACTATTGCTGGCTCCTATTGTCGCGTCGTAGCAGACCAAGTTCCCACGAATAAATGGCAAAAGAAACTTATACTATGGAGTGAGCGCCGCCGCGGGTTCAACACGTTTTTCGCTAGAGTTGTAACGACTCTTACAATAAATTTTGTTTTTCCTTTATTGATACGATTACTGGGCGCAGCATTGAAGTACTTCCACTTTATTTTTATCAAAGTTAGATGAGAAAGACTTCAGGAATAAGCGAATTCTTTTTCTCTTTTAAGTCGTAATCTCGTCAGAAGATTCCAGCGTTTATTATAACTATATATACAACTGAACTATCTATATTTTTGCTTTAATTAGCGTGTTCGATAATCGATTTAAATCGCTGGATGCTCAGCTGAAAATATAAAAACGCGTAAAGCTGACTGCTACTTTGTAAAGTATAAAATAATAAGTAATCCTATCATAATATCTTGCTTGAAATTCAACGATATTGTAAGGCACACTAACAGATGACGAAATACGAGTTTCAATTGTTGAGTAATACAATTATTTTATTAATATCTATGTAAGATTACTAACAAGAATGTACGTAATTTGTTAGCAAATATAATTCATAAAGTTATGAATAATACAAATTTTATAATTAAACTTATCCTATTTAATAATTCTAAAAAATTCTGTTAAAAAAAATGTTGGTTTTCATGCCTTAACTATCTGTTTTTAAAGCAAAAACAATAGTTTACCCAGTCACTGCTCTACAATGTTCCGTACAATTTTAATCAATTTAAGATTATAAAAATAAAATCCAATTACTCATTTCCCGACAGTTCAAGTCACACCTGATGTCCGCTCATATTAAAAGTTTAATTACGCATAAAGTCTCCTCAAATTCGTAACAAACTAACTTCAACTTTGGACAAAGCTACTCCAAAACCTTCAAGAACTAAATTTAATTACACAGACGATGCTCGGTCAACGTCAAAAACGAAAGTATATAAAATATGAATAATCCAGTCGAAAATTTCCTCGTTTATATAAACAACGGAGCCTTTTTCCTCCATTGAATGAAAGCCGGGGGGTAACGGCTCGCCTTCATTATACCCGCGCAAGCTACTCCCGTCAGCCTTAATTCACGAGCTCATTCTCTCTCTCTCTCTCTCTCGCTCTCCATTCGCCAGTGCTCTCTCGCCAGGTCATCAATAAGAAGAACGGCACACGCTCGATTTACCTAGAATGGTAACGTTAGTCACGAGCATCCTCGGCGGATGCGTGTTCACTTGGCAGACGTACAAGCCCCGGTCCTCTTTCTGGATAGACGATATCGCCAGCCGCCAGTTGTTCGGGTACTTGAAGCGCACCGCGTAACGTGGATCCGCGATGTGCGTGAGCTCGCCAACTGTGAGCAGCGCTTGGTCCGGACTCTGTCGCATCCACATCACCTGCGGGTCAATCAAAGCTTATAGTGACCCGAGTTGCGCGCCGTCTAGATGTCCAGTTGTTAACCGATGGACATTTTCCGTCAAATCGTTTGCTGCGCTCTCTGCGCATTCAAATTTATTCGCGTTTCGGCGGCGGGGGGCGAGGGCCGAGAGTGATATTATTCCGAAATGCTGCAAGTGATCAATTTGCTTATGCTGCAGCAGAGCATATTTGCACCGTAAACAGGCAAATTTAATAAAGCCGTACATTGATCGATACGAGGTCGGTCGGCAGCGGAGAATTTAACGCAAACAATTGCACATTGAATTAATTTCATTCGATAATATTAAATTGAGAGTCGTTGATGAGGATTGCGAGAAAAATTGTTACCGATGAGTATTTAAACAATAGAAGTACGGAGTTGACTAAGAAGCTGTTTGTAAACCGTAATATTTGTGATTGTGTTAATGTACTTAAGTATTTCAATAAAAGTTGTGATTATGTAAAGTGCTGACGTACAGTTTTTACGAAACTAGCTTCTTTTTGAGTGCATTTGTAGTACCGAGCAACAGTAAAAGACTAGAAGAATATAGTTCGTGTGTTAGGATTCCGTCTCCTGGGTCCTGTTTCTTGTAATAGAGACTCGCTAGCGTATGCACACAGTATATGTGCAAACCATTAAAAAGCGTATATTTATACATAATTCATGCGTACTTTTACAGAAATAAGTGAAAGTACATTGATAGATTTATATCTCAAGAAATGCGGTAAGAAATTTTACAACACAACCTATATGTTTTATTGACTTTACGATCCAGTTTGAGACAAATGCTTGATTTAAACGAATTGGAACATCTCACCCGTTGAATAACTGATAATCGTTTTCATGTTTTAAATACTGACTTAATATTATAAATAAGCACAAGCCTTTCTATTGACATAACTAAACATAGTTTTTAATTCAATAAATCCCAAGAAACATTAACAACTACATGTACATCTCTCTTAAATTGATTGTAACTTTTCACAATTAATAATTTTCTGAGAATCATCTCGTTTTCAAAGCTAATTAAATACTATTTAAATACTCAATTGATACTAACAATCTTTCAATATCCCATTTACTCTAGTACCAACCCATTCCCCATCGCTCCACTCACTTGAAATATCGCAGGCACTTAACGGAAAGCGGAAAAAGTTTCATAATTACCATTTTACCGGACAGCATCACGACCCGGCAATCGAGAAGCGCAGTGTCACCAAGATGCGCGACGTTCTGAGAGCCATTGATCTCTTGGCCTTCGGCATTCTCAAAGTAAGGACCCCTGTGTACAGTATGATGGTGCCTCAGGTGCGGAACCCTCAGAGGACCACCAGCGCCGAGATGCTGCTGCTGATGGTAATTGCTTGATTTCAAGTCCTCTGTGACAAAAGAGCAGAGACGTTTTTCGTTATAGCCACGAGTCAAGTCAGCGCGACGTTACTATATATTGGGCGGATATATCAGCGTCTTGCTGCCGGAGCCTTTCGAAAAAGTCTTTTCGAGAATATAGCACGACGAGGACTGGGGCAAAGCGTTGTAACCCACTTCTGAGAATCCCCTCTTTCTTTGTCACAAAGAAAGGTGTTTAGTGCGCCCAGTCGAAAGAGAGGATTGCTCGCAGGTCGAGGGGATCGATGCCATTAAGTATTCGTTTGCTAATTGAGGGAGCGCACACCCACTTCAAATCGGAGGGATACGAAAAAATTGAATTTTAGTTTTTGCGCCTGACTGAAATTGTTTGAGTAATGAGTGAAACGTTACTGTTAACTTTCGGAGTACTTAAGATAATTTTAACAATTGCAGTTTCGTACAAAAATAAAAATAGAATTTCAATGTTAACACAATTTAATAGAACGTCTTTTAAATTCGAATTTAACAGCTACAATATTTTGATGCTGTAACACTGGAGTACGGCATTATCTCTCAGACACTCTGGAATTTCGTAGTCATCGGAGCAGTAGCCAAAATCCTTTACTCAGAACCTCACTTTATTCTCCGAAGCGCTCTTCGGGAAAATACTCTTAAGCAAATGTTTCACAGCTCTCATAAAAAGAAGAGTGCTCGCAAGCTTTTTCGCAAGCTTCGGCTGCTCTACGGTAGCTGTAAGTTCCAATATTCAAGAAAATGAAGATGGGAAGTCGATTAAACTTACTGTTTAACTATATAACAGTGCTCTCTCTCTCTCTTTCTCTCTCGTTATACCCCCTTACCGCAAAAATGTTCCTTTCCTAACGCGCGGTTACGGCGAATTAAACGGAACGTATCTAGAGACTCGAGGCTTCAGCTTTTTTCTTCGTTCGGTGGTACGCGTCGAGGAAAGAGAGGGAAATTAATCAGAAGAATAACGAAACCTTTTACGCGCGGTATAAATAAAATTCCCAGGCGTTGATAAAGTTACTTTTGTAGAATACACCGCGCGCGCGCAGCAGCAGCAGCAGCAGCACCGTAAAAATAGGAAATATCCCGGGTATCAATAAAATACCGAGCCGAGTTTACGTTCCCTTAATTATGATCGCGTATTGCTCGTTAAAAAAAAGTCACGACCGCCGGGGGGCCGCGAGGGGATGGGGTGGGTGGGGGTGGGGGTGGGGGGAGTAATACCGCGATAAACACACTGGCACTATCCCCCGGACTACTGCGTGGGCGCTCGGAGAAAGAAAAGAGCCCTCGCTCCTGTTAAAGCGCGCCTGCACAGCCGAGCTGCCCGGCCGTCAGGTTTAACGAGCGCAACGGCGTTACCTCGTACATCACACTGATGGCGCTCGGCGCTAACTCCCGGAATACTGATTTTCGCGCGAGCACCTTATAAGTCGCGTGCGCAACGAGCGCGTGGAAGAGAGCGGGCTTCGTTCGCGCACAGCTGGGCGGGAGCGAGCGCGCGGGAGAGGACGAATGAAAATTCAATTTACACCGTCATTTTTTTCATCTCGCCCGCTTATACGCCGCCTTTATGCGCGCGCGATGCTTCTTGCGGGAAAAGCTCAATTTCGCGGGTAAAGCCGGGAAAATTTGAATTTTTCATTCTATCGGTACACACGCGCTACGCGGCGAGCTCGTATATGTATATACGTGTGTGTGCGTGTGTGTGTGCGTTGGCGGTGTCGCGTATTTTACAAATTGTTATGCGAGCGCGTGTCGCGCGCGATGAGACGTTTCAATTTTCGGAAAAGCCGCTGAATTGTTAATTCTCATCGCAGACGAATGGCCGACGTGCAATGTCGGGAGGATAAATAAATTTCGTCTCGCAGTACTTTGATTGGGCTTTGAACGAGAATTGTATTGAAATATAATTCGTCTACTGCAATTATCGTAAAGTAGTTCCCGCTTTTTTAAGGAGTTCATATAACAATACCTAATAGGCCTCAGACATTTTCTATTCAAAGATTTTCAGTATTTCGAATTGCAATATTATAATTCTGTATACTAGTACGACGATACATTACGTTTTATTTGATTGCAAAAGTTATTAAAATTTTATTATGCAGTGTTCATTCAAGGATTTTATCGCCCAGAGAAATATTATTGAATATATCAATGATATTGTTTGGAAAGTATATTGAATAGAGTACATGGAAACTTCGAATTGTAATATTGACGTAAAAGCAATAATTTTGTGAAACAAAATTTTTTGTTCCATTCAGAACTCAAAAATTTTATTACATTTTTTTATTCTGGCTCCTCCTATTTTGAAAGTGCTATTAATAATCTAAATTTAACGAAATACTTCACTTTGAATAAAGGTTGCTTTTTTGTTATAAAATTACCAGTACTGATAGCAGTTCGAGTTCATGTAAAATAACAGGAATAGTTGGGAATGGATTTTCATATTATACCAATTAATTGTATGTTTGTGAATTTCATTTTGATTACTATGTATATGTGTTTTAATATTTAGATATTTTCTTAGAAGAAGAGGAAGAATACATTATCTACCTTAATCGACATTTTCTATATAGTTTTTTTTGCAAACAAAAAGGTTTGATCTTTTACGAACTTTGCATATACATAACAACAAGCAGAAAATAGGTTTCATATAAATATAGGAATTTACATTTTTATGAAGCCATAAAATGGTACGTAAATAATATTGGAGAATCTTATGTGTTATACTATAAATACAAAATTCTAAATTTATGATCTATTAAGTTTTTTTGATTATTTTCTGTTTTTTACACTGCATTCCTTTGTTATTTTATCTTACAAGAAACTTAGGGCGCGCTTTGCGTGCAATTTGGGTTATGTTTTAGTTTTATAAATATCTATCATGGATTGAACTATGAATCATGGTAGCCATAATCATGTTTACTTAGCAACCAATCAGAATCACGTATTAAATGCTTCACAACAAAGGCCATCACTTTTTTTAAAGAGGATAATAACATGTTTTCTTTTTACACATAGTCATAGCTAGTCGATTATATATATGGAAGACGTACTTTAGAAAACTTATAATTACAATTTCAATATTGAATAAATGAGTATTTATAACTTAATTTTTACTCAATACAAAAATTTAATAAGTTATAACTTAAAAAATAAATTCAATATTTTAAGTTTTCTTTTAGTTTCTTAAATAGCTAGTACTTTTTAAGTATTTTAAGTTCTTGAGACAAACACATATTTAGCATCCAAAAAGACACATTGCTTTAAAAAAGTAAATAAACATCATTGTACTCGATAGCCTCTGCTGTTTCAGTTTTTTTCTATAAAGCTTTTTCACCGTGTTTCAAGTACAAGTGCTCAAAATTTTATGTGCAGTACCCTTTCCTTCAAGCCGCAAGCGCACTGTCGAAATTGCAGACGAAAAATTACCTTAATAACCTTATCCAAAGACTTTCCTCCATCCCCTAACAGATTCCTCTGGCATTACGATGACACTTCCTGCCATTACCGAACAGGATTCCCCACTCACTCCTCGCGCGAGGGTCTCAGAAATTTTTCAGACTCCTCGCAACAAGGAGAAGTCGCTCGAAAACGTAAAGCCGCTGAAAAAATGTAATCAGAGAGTCCATTGAGACCCCGAGCACTCGGTCACTCCTTATCGTGCGGGCAGAGGTCGTCAGTCGTCGTTGTCGTCGCGTCACATGTGCGAGCTGTTAAAAATGATCAACTCGCTCTCTCTCTCTCTCTCTCTCTCTCTCTCTCTCTCTCTCTCTCTCCCCACAGCTACGAAGTGACTCCTTTAAATGCGTACAGACTATCTCGAGATTGGACTTTGCCTTTCAAGTCAATGGCGCAATATCCGGCCAAAGTGGCGCAGCAGCTGGAAAAGTCGAGATTCTCTCTTCCGACTTGGAGGGCTCGCGGCGTCGTCGTCGTCGTCATCGGGGTCGTCGTCGTCGTCGTCGTCGTCGTCGTCGCCGTCGTCGTCGTCGGTGCTGATACTCCGCGACCGCGCGCAGGAATTTTCACTGGATAAGGATGATCTCGACGTATAAGCAGAAAAAACGTAAAGTGAGATAGAGAGAAGCTGTGGCTGCGCTTTGAGGGGAGCTCAGAGCTGATGTATATATATATATACACACACACGCGCGAGCGCAGAAATGTACTTTGACATTCGAGCAATTTTTAACTCGATGTGACGAGATAGTTCGCGATGCATTACGATTTTCAAGGGATTTATTAAAATTTAACAAAATTTAGTCGAGGCTCGCACGCTCACGAGTTATTGCTATTGATCGAGCATTTGAATTCGGAAATTATACCGCCCTTTTTTTAAAATACAACTCAAAGCTTTACGAATTCGAATATAACGTTAGGAATGAGCTATATTATCGTTAACTCGATTACGTACATTCTGCTTTTATCGGATTGTAAATTGTCTCGGTATATTCGTCGGCGTTTTAAAATTGAATTGTTTCGCACGCTTGATAATAAATACCGCGTTATATCGAGCAACTCTCTGTCGACCCATATTTTCGTAAATGAACCGCTGAAAAAAAAAAATAGCAGGTGTACCCGTCGTAAAATCCGATCCATTATATCAAAGTTATCTTTTTACAAAAGCTTGCGCTCTTAATTCTCTTCGCAATAAAAGAGATGTTCATAAACACCGAAAAATTGCTACCGCGCGCTTCGCGCTTTATCCAAAAATCAATCGCAACTACCCGCAACAAAAGCTGGCAGAGGATAATTGCTTACGGCGGCTAATGTCCGGTTTGACGGGTTATAGTGCTCGCGGAAATAAACGGCACCAATCGAAATCGTTGATTTATCGCAAACCTCTGGTCTAATAAAGGCTCGTCGCGAAACCTGTAAAAAGGGCCAATCATCACTACGTCGAATATCGTAATTTCATGAAATCTCATTCTATCACCTGTCCACCCGCCGAAACGAAAGTGACGCAAGAATATCGGGCACATCCAGCCAAATTAAAGGCTAACCGTTTGTTGCTTCAACAGCTCTCGAGCTTTCACTCCCCCCACCCCATCCATCCCTCTTCCACGCGATCCTTTTCCATTACGTCTCGATCGCACGCGCGCGCGAGCTCTCGGGGGTATTATCGAATAACACATCGCTTCGCGCGCGAGAAAACAGCCGAAATCAAAGGGGGCGCGCGGCTATAACAACGCGAGCCGACCCTTTGAGCTTCCGTTAATCGACTTTTCCGCGTGTGTCGCGTCGAGGTCCTGCTCTCGAGAGCCAAAACTCACGTATTCCTCGACACACGCGCGCATCACACACACACACACACGCACACACAGACGTACGCACTGCAGACCTCACGGACACGGAGCAAAAGGGAAGTATGGCCGGGGTAGCTCGTTCAATTTCCGCGGCGCTGTATCGCAGCTATTTGCAATAAACTTCGGTCACGCTTCCAATTCGGATCTGTTTTAGGGTCGCTCGAGGGAACGTGTCCGCGGCGATTCCGGCGCGCCCCGGCTCTCTCGCCGCCTTCTCCTCGGGGACAAACTCGAGATTTTCCCCCAGCCGTATGTGTACACAAACACACACACTCGCGCGCGCACACACACACACACACAGATACACACGCATCCGCTATATTTTCACTTTGATAATGGATGAGAGCAAGCGAGGGAGAGGGAGGGGAGGAGGGCGAGGAAATCGACTGCCTTGCGCCACTTTTTCCCCTGTCTCCGGTGTCTCAATGCTGGATTTTTTTAAATTTCCCCGCTTTTCGAAAGAAGCGCAACGTTCTTCCGGAGAGCCGACTATATATACCGCGTGCTCTCCGTTACAAATGTAACGCACGCGAGTTGCGGGGTACGGCACCGTATGCTCGGATGCGAAACGGAGAGCGCAGCCTCGCAGGCAGGAATAAGTTGCTTTGAGAAAATTTTTCCCTAAGTCGGTCGGACGCGTACCTACGTGTGCGTGTGTGTCACGCGGTTTCGTAAAATGGCTCGTACAGAAGTTATGTTTTTCGAAAGAAATGCGGACCGCGCGCTCCCGGATGTAATTTTCGAGAGGAAAATATTTATAATGCAGCGGGTACGCAGCGAGAGGCTGCGCGCAGCGCTACTGCTGCGGAATAGAAAGCGAAATTTTCAGTGAGCGCGCGCTTTTGAACCCAATTTATAGTTAATACACACATTCAAAATTCAGTCTTCGTTCAAAGTTACACGATGGAAAGTGTGTAGCGGCGATTTCGTCGATGGTGCAATAAATTAACAAAAGCATGACCCACATATATGACCAATTCTCATAGGAAAATCCACTTTTCGAGGGTTCAGAACTCGAAAATTTATTTTTAAAGCTAGAGGTTTCGGACCAATGAGACTTTCTTCTTTAAGCCAAAAGATAGTCAAAAGTGCAGAGGAACATGGGAAACATGGAACATTAGAATTTAACATGGGGAGGTATGTGGAAAAAAAGGAAATCGGCTATTCGGATTTTTATTTACTTTTTTTTTGTCAAACGGACATAACTTTTGATCAGAGCATCGAATCTGGACATGATCTTTTTTAATTGAAGCTCTTTTGTTATACTTTATTGTGATGTAATTTGAAATTTTATTTGTGCCTCGGAAACATTCGTATAGTTGTCATTATTGCAGTATTTCGACGCATTCATTTTTTGTAAAAAAAACGTAAAAAGGATAGTCAAAAGTTCAGAGGAACATGAGAAAAGTTACTAGTAACCATATTTCTGAGCTATCTTTTGGCTTACAGAAGAAAGTGTCATCGGTCCAAAACCTCTAGCTTTAAAAATAAAACTTCGATTTCTGGACACCCGAAAAGTACATTTTTCTATGAGAATTGGTCATATACGCGAGCCATCAAACAAAGCGCGCGTGTGGGCAAACGGTATATGGATATTGCAATTACAAATAACATAACGCTGCGAATGCGCATCGGTTGCGCGAAACGCGTGGACACATTAATTATATACATAAACGGCCGCCGCGCGGGGAAATAAACGATGGCAATTATTTAACGTAATACGTCCGCCCCGCCGAAAACCGCGTAGAAATGTATACGGGATTCCCGCGGCTCAGGAGCGCACGCCTTCCCCGTTTGGAGACTCGATACTGGAGGAGCGTTATCGGGATTTTCTCTTCATTTGCTTCTCGCGTTATTTCAGAATTTCGATATTTCTCTCGCGATTTCTCGATCTTTGCGCGGAAGAAAAAGAGCTGCAGCAAAGTGTGAGCAGCAATGTACAACTGCAACTGGGTTTCTGCGGACTTTCTCCGCATTTTCTGCAGCCGTTTCTCCGGACGTTCCGCAGACTTTGAAAAAAAGAGTAGCTATAGGTGCTGTACCAATCGGGCGATAGTGCAGAAAATGGGAATGGAGCTTTCGAAAGCCTTTCGAGAAATCGAATTAGCGCGAAGAAAGTTCATTTGAATTGTTAAAAATAATCCATTTTGGTTAAACTAGTGCCATTAAATATTACGTTTAATTTAAGCCTGCCAAGTTTATGTGGATTTTCGATTACGCTGTACATAAACAATATCCATGCGTACCACCGATCCATGAATTTTATGCACCGTTTGAACCATTCATGAGACACTAATCATGGCCTCAAAGAAATTGGATTTCAAAATGTTTTAAGTATTTTCCATTGTGGTATAAGTATTGAAATTTTACTTTGAGTACTAAGGAAGTTTTTAACTATCAACATTTCCGGTTAAACTGAAGAATTGGCTTCTTTCAAGTTTCTAAATTAGTACCCAAATGAGAGGTAGTCGAAAACTTTTTAAAAAACGTTTCATAGCTCTCTAAACCCGCTTGTCTGCATGGCTTATCCAAACAGTGAACATTTATCCACGACTAAATACTTCTAACATTTTGACCAAAACATGGCAGCGATCTTTTTCATATTTGAAGCTTAGATCCATTTCAGCGGACACCAACACTTTGCCCAAACCTACGAAACGTCCGCACAAATATCTCCATTACTGCCACTCTCCTATCAAACGGGACAAGGAGCAGCTCGCCGTACTCTATATATATATATGTCACTCCCCCACAGCGCATAACCGTATAGCAGCCCCATCGTCTCGCAAAAAGCGGCGGCTTTCCGAGTCTCAATTACGCATCGCCCAGAGAGGAGCAATAAGTCAATGAGATGGTAAATTCATGCGCGGGCATTTAGTGCGGCTTAGGGCATAACCGCGAAGCGACACAACCCCTTTCCCCCCCCCCCTCCCGCGCGGTGAGCCAAAGGGGACGCGCCGCGCGGCGAGGAGCCCAAAGCTCATAAATTATGCATAGAAAACCTTATTGCGCATTATACCTCGTTTAAGGCTTTACTTTCTTAGCGCATCGGATGCGGGGGGTAATACCGAGCGGGAAGTGACTTGGGCGCTCTCAGCCGTGGCGTTGACGCGTCTCGCCCCCACTGCGTGTGTGCCTGCAGATACTCTGTGGCCCGCGAGTAAAGACGCGCGAGAAGAAAGAGAATGTAACGGCTGTTTACGAACGTCTCTTGTCTCTCTGTCTATGTCTCTCCTGCATTATTCATCAGCTGACAAGGACAATGTTCTCGGGTAGTTCTCCGATGAACGGATGTGGCTGAAAATTGTGCAATCGATGCAACTACGCTAATTGACGAACGAGCGCGAGGGAAAAGTACATTTTTTTTTGGGGTCATTGGTTTTCTATGTTAACAGAAATAGAACAGATGCCTGAATTCTTTTTCTATCTTCGTTAACTTCGCTTTTTACCGGAAATTAAAATTTAATATAGTGAATGTGTAGAAAAAAAGGAGATGAGGAAGATGATCGAAATGTCAATTTACATGTGTAATGCAAAGTGAAAATTTAGCGTTCGCGCGAAGGACTTAGATAATTTGTTGTGATTATATGAGCAGAGTCTATTGAATAGATGATTGTGATCGAAAAGTTGCGATAACAAATTAACCATTTAATGGATTAATTTATGCAATATGCATTTATACTATTAGTATCAAACTAAATTTACAACATAACATTGCTAACATTTTTATAACAGTTTGATGACAAATTTCTCAACTCTTTATAAGTGCTATTAACAGTACAATATTGGATAAAACATTTATACAAATCTTGCCCAACATTTCATAAGATTTAAAAAGCTTAACGCAAACTATAGTACTGTACTAAAAAGGATTTCAGTTATTCAAAATTCAAAATTCAAAATTCGCGACACATAATGTTAACGAAAAACAACTGGTTCGCTGATTATAAACAGAATAAAGTTATGTGAAACAAAGACAAAGCTGCCTTCTGTTACATAATTATACATCAGTTTACAAAGCTTCGAGTTTGTATTATAAAGTAAATTAACTATTTACGTCAAAGCGCACTATAATATAAACTCAAAAATTGGCAAACGAGTGATAGATAATTACCTATATAATCGAGAGCAATTATACGTTTTGTTTTTTACGCAACCTCACTTATATTCTTTGCTATGAGAAAATGAATTATTTAACGCCTGATGTTTTATGGAAAAAATACTCAATCCAATTCAGCAATACTGAACTATACGTTAACAATTGTAACGATAAAGAGACAATAGGCGGTGACGTGGATAAACTGCTAAATCGTCCATTTTCGTAACAGCCTCGAGTCACGTACAAATAAAATGCATACGATATTACGCTGCAAAGCCGGCGATAGGTTCAACGGATTATTTACAAAGAGATCGGGAGGGAAAAAAGATCGCCTATCAAACTACTTCTCCAGCAGGGCGTATATACACGTATAAGTATCGCATCAGCCTCATAGTCCGCAGCGAAGGTAGAGAAGAGCGCATTATTCCCATCTTGAACTAGAAATGCTCTGGCATTATACGCGTCTGTCGGGAGGAAGTCTCGCGTAATCCGATTATGGAAAGTAGGAAGATTCGCGCATTTTTGCACGGAACACGATGGAAAAGTCGCGACCCCTCGACAAAATATCCTATTCTTAGCGAAGAGCCTTATATACCTATATATATATTTTTATATACGTATATATATAAAAATCTGTGTGTGTGTGCGCGCGCGCGCGCTCGCGCGCATCTACTTGGCCTTTCAGCCACTCACTTTCGAGGGCTCTTCGGCGCAAGTTAAGCCCCGCGGCGCGTGTGCCAACTCGGCTAAGAGTATCAATCATAGGACCTTTAAAACTTTGCCTCGGCTGCAGCCTCGCGCGCCTAAGTCTCTATCCTCTGCAGAGAGAGAGAGAGAGAGAGAGAGAGAGAGAGAGAGAGAGAGAGAGAGAGAGAGAGAGCTTCGACGACGACTGTTGGCTTCAATTACTTAGGGAGTTTGTTTGCTTCGATGAAAATCAATGGGAGAATTTATAATTCAATGCGGTCGTGCGGTTCGCTATTATTGCTTGCGTGAATTAGGAAAAGCAATGATTATGAAGCTGTTGCGTTTGCAATAATTCGCTCCCGTGCATTATTCGTACATGTGTGTATGCATCGATATTGGCACTGCAGTTGAAACGCATTGTTCTACGAGTGCAATTATTATTTTGTTCTGACGAAGAGGATTTGTTGCATTTGATACATTCGAGGGGGTCGTAAAAGTGAATTAAAAATTTTAATTTCGCGCCGCAATATGTAGCAGGTATGATAAAGTGATTTTCTGGCAACGAATAAGAAAAATGAAAAGCTAAGGCACAGCGATTGCTCGAAAATGTAACAAACCTGCTAAATATTATGTTAAGTGAGTATTGTGACTGTAAAAATTATTTTGGGACAAATGCAGTGAAAAATACTTTGTTGTCGATATCAAATACATACCTGTATTAATAAATTTTTCAGGAATACATATGAAAAGGTTGACTTTGTTCTTTGCTTTTATTTATTCGTCATTCAACATTTGTAACGTTGGTTTAGACATTGAATAATAAACAATTATACAGCCGGTTGAGTCTTTTAAATAACGCAAATTGCGTATAAAAATTTCGAGTGTACAGGCGCATGTAAACGCGTACTTCGAAAATTGCCATTATTCTATTTTTGTAATGGATTTATCAAAAGCATTTCTCCCAGAATAAAAGATTTTTTTTAATAAAAAAGAAATTTATACACGCCTATCCCATTTCTTTGAAATCGAACGCAGCGCGTGCGCGCACTGGATTTCGTTTCACGAGTAATTGAATAATAACGAATTGTTGGTGGGGAGGGGGGGGGGGAGAAAAAAAGCGCAATATCTCGCGAACTTCCAGCTTTCTCGTACACTCCTGCTTTCATATTTTAAAAGCTCGCTTCTTCGATACTTCATCGACGATCATAATAATCTGCAGCGGCAATTCGTTATCTGCAGGGCCAATCCATGAAATGGAAATTCCTTATTCCATAACTAATCGCACGCTCTCGCCGGAACGCGTCGATATTTAATACCTATATAATTTTGAATTGCAAAGCAGTGAAAGCTCAACGAGCTCTCGCAATCCGCGGAGAAATCGCAGGCTAAACGTTCGAGTGCGCGTGAAATATAGAAACGTTCGGATCCGTGGGCACGACGATCGTCCTTTAGAAAAAGCACTGTTTGTCCTTAGTTTCTAAACGAGGAAAAAAAGTTTTCCCCACCAGGCGCCCCATCGATTTCTGATGTAAATATTCAATCTCTCTTCTCGCCATCCTCGCCCCCCCCCCTGTCTCATCTTGTTCTCCTCTTAATTTCACTCGGCTCCGTAATTTCCCGGGGAAGAAAAATTTCACGAAACAGCAAGTCCGCGCGTGCGGCGGAAGGTTAGCGCGCGGAAAACTTGGCTGCTGAATGCAAGAAATTGCGGCGGCACGAGTTTACTCTCGGCTCGAACCGAGGCAAGCGAAGCCGTGGAACAGAGGGAGAGAGAGAGAGAGAGAGAGAGAGAGAGAGAGAGAGAGAGAGAGAGAGAGAGAGAGAAAGGATTCGGAGCAACTGCGAGCTTCTATATATATACATATACGCGTATACAGACATACATATACATCGCAGAGCCAATAAAAATGCACCCCGGGTATTTCGCTTTTCTCCGACTTCTCTCCGCGCGATTTACGGTTTCTGTTTTTTTCGTCTAATACACCGGTCGAGCATGCGTCAAACTTTTATACAGTTCTGTGCCACGCGGAGATTCCTCGGGGCGACGATGCTCTCTCGGCGAGCATCGCGCAGAAATTACGCTTTCTTCGCCTCTGCCGCCCGCGCAACCTCTTAGACTTGTCTTTCTCTCTCTCTCTCTCTCTTTCTTTCTCTTTCTTTGGTCCCCTCGCGCTCGGCTCGGAGAAGAAATTACCCGGCCATTGCTGATTCAATTGTGTGTGCCGCGGCGGCGGCAATGGGCAAGAAGAAAAAAAAGGTGACGAAAGAACGAGGGAAGCGGCTGGAGAGCGGCGGGAAGTCGAGTGACATTGAGGAGCGAGATTAGATGGGAGAAAGAAATGGGAGGATGTAATGAATAGAAGACAGAAGTGTGGGAAGCTGTTTGTGTATACGAGTGTGAGTTTACGTGGGTGTATTTTTACGAGTGGAGAAATGAAGATTATTAGAAAGCTGTTGACTAGGCGACGTTTCTATACTGCTGAGGTCGAATGAAAAAATCGTATCGGCTAGGTTTGAGAGATAGATTCGAGATTTTGATTGCTTACCTTTATAATTATTGAACGTGTATCTACTACAATACTATAAAGCCTATAACCCTGTAACTTATTTATCACTTTTCATAATATATACCCATAGCGGTTATTATAAAATAAATTCAAAACATTTAAAACATGAATTTTCGTTGTCAGACAATATGCAACGCTATTTCTCTAATGGAGTTTAAAATTTTCATGAATTATTTATTTGTTTATTTACAATGTTTAACAGTACGCCATGAATAAAGGAACAAAGTAATGAAATGAATCCGTAAGTTATCTTTTCAAGTCAAATTAAGTAAACACAGTTAAAGAAGTAAAGTATAATTTAAACAATTAAAAAAGTACTTGTGTATGTGTGTGTCCGAAATAGTACTGATGTAAATACTTCATTTACATTTAATAAAGTATTTAAATACTTCATTTACATTTAATAAAGTATTCAAATATATTAATACTTAAGTACTTGCATAAAAAGGTTTATTTCATCTACAAATGTTTATTTATAATTAAATACCGATTTTTTTAAAGCTCCATCCAAAATAAATTATGGCTATGTCCTATAATTTTACGATAAATAGTTTTTATAACTTATTAAAAGTTCTGTCTAAAATGTATTATGACTGACCATACACTGATATTTCTACTGTAAGCTAATTTTTAAAGATTCTTCTACTGAAAACTAATCTGTGTCGATGATTTAAAGGCCTGTCATTGGCTGACTATACACGGACTTTTCTACTAAAAATCATTTTGACCATTTTTCCTATTGAAAAGTAATTTCTGCAAATGTTTGTACTGAAAATGGATCTACATTGATTTTTGAAAGTTCTGTCCAATATTATTTATGGTTGAGTATATACTGATATTTTTACTGTAGCAAGCTATTTTTTAAAGATACATCGACTGAAAATAACCTTTACTAATTGTTAAAGTTTCGCCTTAACCGTATGGCTGATTTATACTGAATTTTCTGTTAAAAAATAATCTTTTTAACTTCTGCTCAAAACTAATCTTGGATTTATTTAAAGTTCCGTCCAAAATTAGTTACAACTCACCATCTACTGATATATCTCGTGAAATCTAATCTTTACTTTTACGAAAGTGTTGGACGAATTATATCATCAATAATAAATTTCCAGAGATGTTTAATTTGAAGTTAATTAGATTAAAGAAAATAAGAACACTAAATCTTGACTGTACTTCGATCAATCCATGCAGCAGTAGTAAGCGCGAACCAGATCCTTACGTTGGATGTATGAAATAGCGGCCAATAAGAAATAAAGGAATATAAAGAGAAGGAAAGAGAGAATGGTACAGGAGAGAAGAAAAGATGAAGCCAGAATGAAAAGCTCGTAAAACTGTATAAGTGAAGAGGAACCGCGAGTATTTTTGGTTTTATTGCTCTTGAATGCATTGACCCCTTTAACACCACACTACTTAACTTCAAATTAAATAATTTAGAGAAAATCAAGAATCTTTTAAACAAAAATGCCTTTCGATTTTTCAAATAACTTTTTAGAGCGTATCCGACACAGTTTAATATATTTTAGCTAAAAACATGCATTGGTTTTTATACTAAATAACGTTTTAATCTGTTTTACGTTGTGCTTGATGCTGTTGTATATTTAAAAAAATAATCATAGAACTAATAAATTATGCGTGTAAGGCACACGCATTCGTTCTCTGCATAATAGATGTTGTCGCGTAAAGTGTCACATCCTGTTGCATAAAACGTCCACGCCAGCTGTTGATGGAAATAAATAAAAATATTTTGAAAATAAACACAAATATGTCTGTGCAAGCGAAGCCGACAAGAAAGATCTCTCACGAAACTTTATGCATTTTTATGATAAAAAGATACCCTTTATTCTCTAGAGGAGTACGAAAAAGAGCATAAAGTCGCGATACCGAGGCGTGGTTACATTAACGATTTACGTGTCTTGTCACTTTAGTGTCTTCCGGAAGTTTCTTAGCTTGTCTATCAAATACGATGTATACCTTTCACAGGTATGATCCGTTTTATCAGCTATAAACTTGATAATGTTATTAAAGACAATATTCCTTAAATTATATGGATCTGTGTGTATCGACTTACGAAGCATTATCGAAGCACTATTTTTCCGAGTGCCACTACGCGAGATACTCAATCTGAATAAATATCGAAATGACTGATGATTGTTTGTTAAAAGACACGTGTCAGGTGCAAATACGTGAATTCTTTGACGTAAAACCATAACTGTCTTTCTTTTTGATTACCTCTCTGCGGTTAACTCTGGAAACAGAACGCGCTGACCTACTCTAAACGTTTCACCCATCAATTGTTGCTTTTCTGCTGGCTCTGCCAGCCCCTCTCCCCCCCCCGCAATTTCGCCTTTTTCACCTCCTGTGACGGTTTTAAATTGTCATGTAGATTTCTCTGCGATGCGGTCGCTCGTGCCGACCAACTTTTTTCCCTGTAATCATTTTCCCGATAAAAATCTGACGATACCAACTGAATTCTCAACCGTCGCGCACCGGAAAAAGAACGCCAGTTCATATTCGTGCAGCGGCAGTAAAATCCGCATTATACTGTCAGGCGGGGTTTGGGAAGGATAGATTTGCCCTTGTAAGAGGTACACGTAGAGCGTCGGGGGGTCAGCTCCAAATGCATAATAATAATTTTAATAAAGTTTGTCCATTCGAGAGAATGGACCATTGTGCTAAAAGCACCCAAATGCCACTATTAATGGAAAAGCCAGCACGCGTTGACATTTATAAGCCATAGAGCGCGTTCCGCCTGAAGAATAGATGAATCGTCGTCTCTCTTGCATTGAAACTCGTATACGGCTTAAATCACGAGCAGTAAAATGCATACGGCTACAGCAGCCGCTGCCATAAACTCGAAATACACTACGTCGCTTGGGAGTGTCGGTATCTTGAATTTTCAATACACAGTTAATATATCATAAATTCACAAACAGTCAGCTCCCTTTTGTTATTATGTATTGTCTAATGTCGAGCAATTCTTTTAAAGCGAACGCGTGCTTCTATCATGTTTTACATTCCGAATGAACGTACATAGACGTTTTTGTAGTTTTAATGTCTAATGACGATATAAGTTCTGGTACGAAACTTTATTAAGCTCAACTCATAAGTCTTCGTTAACGTGAATTTACTCATGTGAAACGAAGCGATAGCTTTGACAATATTCCAATATTATTAAATTTACGTACGATAGATTGATAGAACCACGAACTATTTGCATGTATCGTCGTCTCTTCAATCGTAAATTTTGAACATCGTGTATACGCCGCGGAAATTGACATTCTATTCGGCAAAAATAATAAAACTTGTAGTTTCGACGTGGGAAATTCAATCCTTCTGTGATGCAATAATCACGTATATTTCCAACGTGGTTCCAACATTTATCTTGGTCTTATACACTTGAATTTTTTACTTTATTTGTTATTTTGCTTCGTCGAAGAGATCCTTCTTCTCAATGATGCAATTTCATGTTCTGTTAAATCTGCAGTCTAAAAATATGTTTCGTCTGCAGAGATGGTAATCAGCTAATTTCCATTTCGAATCCTTTTTTTGGAGTAATTTGGAAAAAGTGTATATCGTACTTATTATAGATAACGACATTGCATTCATACACTTTGAATAAAAACGACAAATGAATTTAAAGGAACCACCTGTGAAGGCTGATTCTATCACGATATATGATTTTCAGCTACACAAAAGTAAAGCATCTCCTCTCATGAAATAAGCACAACACCAAGGAAGCAATAAAATTATTATGCAACGACTCCTCGGCGGAAAATCCCGTCGCGAAGGGGAGACACAGAGACGCGACGCTCGCCTGTGTAGGTGTGCTCCAGGCAGCCCGGCGCATTAATGATCGGGCATGGAAATCGAGAAGCGCGCCGGTCATGTCATTCATCCGGCGAGCGAGAGATGGGGGAGAGCGAGAAAGAGAGATATAGAAAGGACTACATAGAATTTACGAGTCGGAGTATTCGAGCTCGCCCGGCCAGAAGTAGAAATTGAGGGCCCGGAAGCAGCTATAAAAGACTGGGCGTAATTGGCTGACGAGGGGCAATAAATGTAGGCTGCCAAGCTTCCCCCGGAAAAGTTTTTATCCTCAACGGCCGCTCTATTCCTCTTCTTCGTGCCGAGGGCTATACGTACGGGAGCTGCAGTATAGCTAATTTCAGCGCGAGCGCGAAAGGGAGTGCGAGTGGAGCGGCGGCGCGCGCTTCAAAAGTCTCCCGCGTACTACACGGGACGCGCAGCTGTGGCTCGCCGCCGCTTCCAAGAATCTCCCAGTGAATTAAGAGTGAATAAAGGAAGAAATATAGATGAAGGATTAAGCAGCGTGAGAGCCGAACTGACGGAGAGCCATATTTTTTCTGCCCCCGACTTTTTCTGCGAAGCGACAGATGGGGCTGTATTTAATGCTCGCCGTCTATGAATTCACCGCGCACTGTGTGTTCACATTATGATCGTTCATATTTCTGGATTTTCCTTACTTCCAGATGAAACTTCGTCGTAGTTATACTTTAGGTTTCGTTGAATAGCTCGGAAGGCGTTCGAAGTTCGAATCGTCCGATTTTACAACGTGCAATGTATACGTGTGAGTAACTGTGTAAGTGTACGAAGAACGTGTTATATCTCAAAAATTATAATGGTAATTTTGATAATTTTATTTCTGCGTTTGTGAATAAAATAAATTATTAATTTTAGTTAATTGACGTTTCTTAATGATAAAACAGGTAAATATTTAAACAAAATAAAATGCAATGTCGAAAGTATAATAATCACATATGTTAAAAAGAATCTTTTGAACTAGCTCATGCTCCTTTAATCTAAAAATCGCAATTTTGACATGATTTTCAAGTTTCGTTCGTGGCAGCAAATGTGGTTCAATACTGATGCGTAAGAAGATTTTTAGTTCACGTGACTTTTCTCACTCGCTCCGCTCGTGTGAAAAATGTTAGATAAGCTAAATAACCACCTTCTGTATCCATATCAAAACGTATCATTATTCATTTCCGTTTTATAACTGTAATTTTTAAGCTGTAAAAACTTTACAGTTTCAAAGAATTTTGGGGAAAGCAATACATTGTTGTTGGGTTTTACATTTTATATTTCACTCAATTATATGGATATGTTTGTATTTTAAACGAAACATCAAATATGAATAACATCAAATGTAAAGCTCTTACATTTTAATATTTTCAGAGATTAAATAAAAGTTGTACTTCATTCAAAATCCGCCTTATCTCCGTCTACCCCGTAACGATTTTCGGCTTAGTCGCGATTTCAAAAAGCTTGTCTCATAATAACTGCTTTGTATAGTCGTCTAACTAAAGCAAAGTGATCGGATTCTCGCATGATAAGCGTGTTAAACAAAAGTAAACAAAATTAAAAGATCCTAACGTAAGTACGCGAAGGCGAAGTGAAGTCCGTAGAAAGAAAGGGGCGCGAAGCTCTTTTTATTCTTCGACAATGGAGCACGCGCTCGGACTTCGTAACGGCGAATTCCTTTTCCTTCCGCCTGCTGTTTCTTTTTCGCGCTCAATACAGAGGGGACGAGAAAGAGAGAGAGAAGTGAGAGTATTTTTCAGTGCCTAATGGACCACAGTGTCGTCAGATATGACAGAATCGTAATTGGAAATTCTGTTGCTGTGCGTTTTTACGCGAAGCCCGCCCGGCCGCTGCTGATGCCCAAACCATTGCGAGTCAAGGAAATTGCATTGCCTGTGTACGTAATATCGATCAAAGACAATGTGGGGAAATTTCAAAATTTCATTCACTTGAGTGCTTCGAAAACTTTCTTTTTCTGCATGACTTTGAAAATGTGAAAAATGATATATCTATGACGAGCAAAATGTGACATGGACTTTTTTCATTATAAGTATTTGTGACAGAATATTGGCATGGAGAAAATGGATAGTTGAACTGATGAAACGGATAGATTTGACTTAGTCCAACGTTATTAGTTTAATAATAGCTATACGATCGTATATGTACGTGATCATGGAACAAAAATAATTGAACTTTATCTATTTACTCAAATCTTCAAATGACAGCTGTAATAAGATTTATTAGCAGAATCGTTCTTTGTCACCGTAATCGAAACCACAAGTTTGTATTCTTTAAAGAGCTCTTATCACTAAAATTAGATTGGGATCCCGCGTGACCGTTACTGGTCGACGGCACACTTTGATAACGTGCAGGGAACAATTTTTAGACATGTCGACCGTTTCTTTCCTCGAACTTTATCTACAATTTTTTCCTCGCTCCAACTTTCAAAATTGTCAACTCACTGCGAGCAAGTCCAAAAAAGCAACTCTACATGCAATCGTTGGGAACAATGCATTTGAGTGCCGCAGTAGACTCGTCGAATCCCGCGAAACTCCAGCGACAATTGCTGGTCACATTGTTTACGCGGACTGGAACGCAAAATACGCCGGTAAGCCTCTCGAATCTTCGTCGGTAGGAGCAGCGCGCTTGCAAATTAAATATTTCAAGGCAAGCAGACATCTTCAGCTGAGGTGATACATTCAGGGACGCTTGGCCATTTATTTTCAGGCATTGTTTTATCCGTGGAGATCGCCATTCTTCTCGTGGGCTTTCGTCCTTTTTTTTCATTCTTTCGGTCCTCGCGTGCTCGCGAGTCCGGACTCAATGCGTATATTGTTGGAGTGCTGCGACCGTTACTATGAGATTTCGAGCTCAAGTCGGCGAGACCTTTGTCTTAATAAAGTTGTTTCATGCTCCATTTGTGTCGGGTGTTAAAAAACGATTGTAACTGAATTAGTAGTACGAACACACATGGATACGTAGATATCCTGATTTAGGAACCTCTGAAATATCAAAATTTCTGGCTTGAAAATAGCGAAAATAAGAAAGAGAACAGTATTAAAATAAATTATTTTACAGTTTAAATTATTTTAAAATTAAAATTGTAAAAGGTGATTCTACCGCTCGAATGTTCATTGATGTGTAAGAAGAAAACAATTATGAATCTCGTCGAGCAAACGTATTTATTTACAGCTAACGTTTCGAGCTAACTTGAGCTCCTCATCAGGGCTAAAACGTCAAAAATCAATTTAAAATTTCTAAAAAATTACAATAATTATACAATAAAAATTAATAAATAACTAAATTAATACCTTAAAAATTACGTTCAATAAACTTATTACATCCAAAAAAACAAAACGCACAGTCGGAAAGCAGAAAAACCTGCTAAATCGCATAAAAACCATTATAATCAAACGCAAATAATTAATTAAAAATAAGAAACAAACCATACTTTTTTCGCCAGTACCGACCAACACTTAACAACTTTTTATTGTATAATTATTGTAAATGTTTAGAAATTTTAAATTGATTTTTGGCGTTTTAGCCCTGATGAGGAACTCAAGTTAGCTCGAAACGTTGGCTGTAAATAAATACGTTTGCTCGAAGAGATGCATAATTGTTTTCTCCTTACACCTTATTTTAAAATTATTTTAATTATTATATTTTCCAATCCACTTTTACAAATCAAAAATCTCATTTGGGTAGTCTTCAAATGTATCATTTAAAAAGGAAGACGTTTATTCATTAGACTCATTGCTTCTGCAACAGAGCTTAATTTTTGAAGTACTTGTATGTTTGAGCTGTTTAATCTGGTTTAAGCGGACAACAGAGAACTTATTAAAAAGAACATATTAAAAAATACTGAAGTACATAAGTGTGTAAGAAAAAAATACTTCTTCAAGGACTTTTACTTAATTTCTTAGTACTAATTACTCATTTTCTCATATGAGTAGTTTTTATAATTAAATGTATATAACACCCATTATAATAGAAGTAATATTATTAAATGAGATTTATCTGTTAAATTGATATTAAATTTCGCAATTTTCGTAATATTAATTTCCATATCTTACAGTCGATATAACGTACTATTATGGTGTCTATGTTTGACGCCAGCTCTCTTGTCGAAAAGCCCAAAATTGTATAAGGACTAAATTAAAAAGACTCATGCTCTGGAACAGAGAAGAAAAAGAAAAGAAGCGACTATGGCCGCGTATGTATTAAACGCAAAAAGTCCTGCCAAGGAAAAGTTTTGCGCTCAACGAAAAGAGGAACTCGAGCGGACGGGCAAAAATAAAAGTCCCTCCTAATAAGTTCGGTGATGCGTGTATATACAAAAAAAAATGTCGTCAAACTTTGTTCTGATGTGAGAACATCTTCTCACGACCGAGAAAGAATATTTATAGCGAAGAACTTGCTGTTGATTTGTGAGTTAAACATCAAGAAAAGTCGGGCAAAACTTTGTTTCTTCTTCAAAGCCAGATGCAAGGAATATTTATTGATTGTAAATTGCAAACTCACCCTGCACTATTCCCATGTGATACTTGAATCGCTTCTTGAATTGATAAAAATAATAACAGAACTTTACTTTGTTTCATCCAGCAACAGCGCAAGAAGAAAATCTAAAATTCAGAACCACCTAAACTGAAATACTTTGCGTATTTATCTGAGAAAACGAGCAGCTGCCATCATTTTTTTTCTGTTTCCACGCTTCCAACAAACAAAAGCATCATCCTCTTCTCGCCAATGAAAACATTTTCCCATATTTCTTCTCCGTTTACAGACGAACGTCTTGCGCAATATCGCCGTATTTCCCATTTGAAATTTAACGTCGACTCGCAGAAGAAACACAATACACAGCCACATCAATGCAAGCAACCCAAAACAAATCTTAACAACTGCGGAAACCGCCGAGCTAACTGCGGAACATTTGTCCTGACACTCGGCGAATAGCTGATCAAAGCTCGACGCACGACTGTCGTCTTTGCTTTGATGCCGTGGCTGCTGCAGTGGTCACGCGAAAACTTCTCCGGCAATTGGCCGTCCGCAACACAAAGCTTGTGACGACACATTGACCGAAGCGACATAGTCGCAATTGCACGGATCCTCGATCGCGAGTTGAATTTAAGTTTTTCAATCGAGCTCCGTGCAGCGCTTCCTCACAGTCGAGAGAAAGTTTTTTTGTAAGATGCTCGGTTTTATTGGAAATCAATTTTGAATATGCGCCGGAGTTCGTATACAGGTTAGTCGTTGTATCGATAGTCGAAGACTATTGCGATGGTGTGAGAGGAACGAATTTTCATTGGAATTTTGATTGGTAATTGTATTTTCGTGCTGCGCTTGCGGCAAATCAAACAATCCATTACACTGTATTGGATGTAATACTCGAGTAACTGTGGAAAAAAAGAATAGTTTGCAAAATATGATTTCGAAAATGATTCGGACTAATCGAAATCCCTCGAAAGTTCAGAATAAATATTTTTTAAAAGCTTCTGGGGCAGTAAAATATATATGGATTATAAATGCTGCTTCGGCATTACTTTTTAATTGGTACAAAAATGGCTAGTAATGGCGCAGAAATCTGAAAGTGAATCATTCTCCTTGATGTGTTTATCAATAACCAGATTACGTGCATGCGCTCCTTTATGCTAATTCTAATTGCAGCAGTCGAGGCGAAAAAAAAAGAAATATCTGCAATAACCTTATATTCGTCACGCGCGTTGTCGCAATACAGTCGAAAGTTATAATTAGTCAAACTTTTGCTGCTCGTACCCCTTTCATCCGCAGTCGCAGCTTCTGCATACAAATCTAGCGGAGAGCACGGGCAATTCCGAGAAAAATACAAGAAGCTTATTTCAGGACTAGACAAAATACATAATATATCTTGTCCAAACAAAGCCAGTCTCGCAGCGTCGCGAGAGATAAGACCATCTCGAATTTCATAATAAATGTCGCGAAGCTCGACCTATAATTATAATTAGAATATCCAGAGAGAAAGAGAGAAGGAGCGAGACCCGGCAAGGCCCGACGAGCCGAGCCAGCAGAGTCTCGGCTTTCTTCGGAGAAAAGGCGTTTTCATTAGATCCAGGGAAAAGTTAGATAGCGCGCTGGCAGCGCGTCGCGCTAGACGGCCTACTCCCGTCCTCGCTTTGTTCCAGTAATGCGGAGAAAATTTATCTACGTTCAAAGTTTTGCTCCGCGGGAATAACTTCGAAGGGTCCTCCCGCACATGCTGCTGTGCGCGCACCAAGAGAAAGTGAGAGAGAGTGAGAGAGAGAGAGACGTTAATGCTAAGTTGACGCGCTCAACTACCTTTAGCCGTTGCTTGCTGCGGTAGCTCGGCTAACGACAAAACTTTCTTTACACGCACAGTTACAGGATATTAAAACGAGAGACGAGGGCATGCGATGACTGGCTAAGAGTGAGTGAGCGAGAGGGAGAGAGAGCGAGCGATACCTGCCTTGCGACAGTTTGTTAGTAACCCTTAAGCAGCCCATTGTTGGTGTTGTTGTTGTTGCTGCTGCTACTGCTGTTGATCATAGGGAGGTATGCCGCACGTTAACGATGACCTACTTTCTTTTCACCGAGCAGAGCGAGGTGTTAATAATTTTGATGCACGTTTCAAACGACGATGTTTCGGTGCAAATGCGGGTATGACGCGTTGAGTTTATTGTTGATACTTGGGATAGTGGATACGAAACTAGTGCGAGTCTAATGGTGGTACCGTTACACGTTAAATTAAAGTAAACATTTCATAAAGGCTGATGCATGCGTATTTCAAGGCTGTTGGACCGACTGAACGCGCGAAGAGGAATTAAAATGATTGAAATTCCTCTTATTTCTGAAAGTATGGATTACATTGTTGCTCGAAACGAAACTGTTTCTTTGTTTTTCCTCTAACAAACATTTATATTTACACCTTTTAATAAAATCATCGGGTAAAATTTTGTTCATAACTGCAGCGTTTAACGTACGGAGAGATAATCCATTGCAATCAAAATAAACGTCATTATTGTTCTTGTTACCGCGAAAATATCTCCAAAATATTTTTAAAAGTAGGGCATACACGATATGTGATATCGAAAAAGTTCACACATCTGCATTTTTAATTATATGAACGAAAGCTTTAATTATAGGCAAGATCGTTTGCGTCAGCTTTCAAGCCACTCTCATTTTGATTGAATAAAAATAGTAATTCTCCGCACCTAATACGTATTCAATCTTAATCACTATTCTCAACGTGAGCCTGGCGTCAAATACATTTACCGTAGCGAAGTGAACGCCGTTCTTGAACCCAATATACATTGACGTCTTAAATCCGAATTTCACAGGTACTTTGCTCAAAAATATATCAAATAAAAGTTGGAAACAATTCAAAATGTTTAAATGGCTAAAATAACAGTTTAAATTCGTACGAAATGATTTCATTAAAATAATTCGTCCGCACTCGCTTTAGTACCGGAACTAGAGTAACCTTTATCCATATACATTCAATTTAAAAAATTGCGATTTTCTCCTCATTAACTGCTTTGCGGCAATAAACTTAATTTATTATCTGTAAAAATGTATAATTTTATGCTATAAATGACATTTTAACGATAATTTATCTATGACCTTCGTTCAGTGCATGTTTAAGCAAAGTACCCATGACGTTCAGAGTTAGGAGATCAACACACATAAGAATAGTTCGATTGGTATACAAACGCCATGGAATCTACTACAACAAGTTTATTTTGCTCGAAGACTAAAGCATCGAAAACAAAAAAAAAATAAATAAAACAACAAATGGCAGTCTCCGATAGGAAGGATCCGAGACTCCTTCGAGCCCAGTCGAAAAAGATTTTTCGTAAAACGACCATATCCGGTCCCCAGCCTACACGCGCAGCCATGTACACGAATTACACCTATACACATGTTGGAACCAAGCGATGAGAGTGCAGAACTTCCTTATATTAAATTTTCTCGAATGCGCGCGAGCAGCGCAACAATGCCCATTGTCGTGGGCTTACGCTCTCTCCCTCTCAGGCTACTTCTTGGCCTGGGAGCGCAGCACAAGTTTAGCTCCGGGCAGAGCTTGGCAATGAATAAAGCTTTGTTTACAAGAATGTTTTCCTTGTTCAACTCACAGGCCAAAAGAGAGAGAGAGAGAGAGCCGGCGCGTGGTGAAAACCATCGCGTCGTTAACCGATGACCCGAGGAAAAGGAAGCCGCGGAACTCGGCAGTGCGCCGGCTATGCTGGATGTGGTTTTGTGCGCGCCATTGGAGTTTTGCGGTTGTGAAAACGAATGAAAACTCGAAATAACCTCGGCCGTTTGACGCTGTGCCCGTGTGTTCGTGTAAACGCGTAGCGCGGCCCTGAGAAAATTAGTTTGTATAAATAGCGCGTGAGCGTTTTCATCGCGTCGGGCGAGTGGGGGGGGGGGGGAGAGAGAAATAATTGCTTTTTTCTCGGGGTGCGCAGTGGCCGCTCCGCGAGTCGTTAATAACGGGGTTGCGGACTTTTATGGAGAAAGTCGTCGATGCGAAAATGTCGCGCGTTTTCTCGAAGAATCACCGCTTCGATTTTACTTTTCACCGGAGCCAAGAGCGAAGTCGGGGAAGCGAATGAAATTATACCCCTCGATTCTTCCAGCGAGTTCGAGAGAACGCGTTCTCCAA
This sequence comes from Philotrypesis tridentata, assembly GCA_018906965.1. Lineage (NCBI taxonomy): Eukaryota > Metazoa > Arthropoda > Insecta > Hymenoptera > Pteromalidae > Philotrypesis > Philotrypesis tridentata. The sequence continues at coordinate 189,653 of JACCIB010000041.1, forward strand.
ACTTATAAACGACACACACACGTGTTCATATATATATCCCCGCGCAGCCATTGTATACCTTAATCTTTGAGTGAGTAAACGAATTAGTAAGTTTGTTTCAATTCTTTAAGTGGATTCTCACCCGAAGAAAGAAAAGTCCCCGACAACTTCGGGAAACTAACCAACGCTACCTTAAGTGCGTACATTTAACAAAGTCACCGATAGAAATATATATATATATATGTACGTTCGCTTATCCCGTGCAGTTGTTTACCTACACGCGCAACAGATAAAAATTGCGGAAGTTCAGAAAATACACGCTCGACCAGTCGCGTCGGATCCGCGCGAAAAATCTGCGGCCCTCTCCGCTCCTCGGATCAAAGATAGCGAGGCTCGCGCGCACTCCAACTTTTCCGACTCATCGACTTGCCTCGTCGTCGCGCGCAATCCGAGACTCCGGGCACTCGGAAGAGGCGTCTCCCCAGTGACGGGATTGCCCTGCATCCTTCTGTACACACACACACACACACACACACACATTGCGACTGTACGTCGCGAAAAGCTGTAACTTTTTACTCGCCACAGCGAATAAAGAGAAAAGTGTGCGCTATATATCGGACGCAGCCGTCGCGCCGGCAAAGTTTCATTTCGTTCGTGTGTATACGCATAGGTATACGTATATACGTGCAGTGCGCGAAGTGGCAGACTTCATATCCGCTGCGCGGCAAACTTTGACGAAACTGACTGGAATTCAGTGAGCGAGCCACACCGATAAGATGATGCATATACATATATATGTATGTATATTCCCACAAGTGTCGAATTCGGCTTCTACGCGCAATTGTTCGCGCTCATTGGAGTTTCAAGGAGACAAGCTCAACGAGCGCGAACATTGGGGAAACGGATTCCGATGCGGGTACCTTGTGTGCGGTTTGTTTCGGGAGGAGGGTGTCTTGTAACTGAGGACGAACGCTATATAGATGCGGCAACCAAGTGAAGTCGTATATTCAACAGTTCGCTGTTTCTTGATAATTATTTTGGTCGACTTATAGTTATAGCGAAACTTCGATGTCTGACCAATGACGCATCGTTCCACTGAAAATCAAATAGGTGCTTTTCAAAAATCTGTCGGGTCCAATCAATATACCATGTCCAACTTCGCTGGAAAATAACTTTTCTGAGTGTTCTCGTGAAGCCTGGCATGTCTGACCAATATCGAATCTTACCACTTAATACTAATCTTTTCAACTTCTCCCTGAAGCTATTACGTTCGAGCAATATCATGAGTAACGACTTAGAAATAGTTGGGTCAATATCTTCATAATGACATCGCGTTCCACAAATATCCGGCTTTACTACTTAATTGTAATGTCTATTTCCGCTCAATACCATCCGTAACTATTTAAATATCAGTTTTTAAGGGTATTACTTCTCACAAAAATAGAGCTGTCTGACGAATATCGAGCTTTATCACTTTAAAATAGTACAAAAAAGGAGGAAAGATACAAATGCTACATATGCATTCTGCTCCAATTAGTGGTCGAAAAAACTTTTTCTGTATTGGAAAACAAACCGATTCTCATGGCCCAATTAGTTTCTACCGAAACCGTCAAATATCCAGTTGTTAATCTAAAGTCAATCTTAAATTTTATTTTATTTCTAGTATTTCTTTATTTTTTCGTATAATTCACAGAAAATTCTTTGATAATTGTTACAGCCGTTGAAGGCGGTCATGTCGTCCTCGCCACCACCCTCGTCATCGTAATTAAGAATATTTTCTCTACACTACAAATACTAATACGAGAACTGCGAAGAGACAATTTAAAAAGAGTTATTAGATAGCCCTGTCTCGAATCGCTAACGCACGGCGTAAAAGTAACAATTTTCACTTTCTTCCAATATAATATTTAACTAATTGACAATAATTTTTCTTGACATCTTTAAACTGTCGCTACATTTGATTAATAATGAGTTTTAACCCTTCATAATAATGTGAACTTGCTTGTGAAGCCATCAAGGTTGCCGAGTATTACCGTTCTACTACTTAAAACTTCATCAACTTCTATTTGAAGCCCCCAACATCCTGCCTTGCTTTTTAAAATTAATTTTCCTCAGCATCTCGATGAAATCTTGATACTTCACTACTAAAAATAGTACTTGTTGGTTTCTTCGTAAACTGATCAATAAAGTATATTACTAGCTAAATATAGTTTCGTTAACTATTTTGTGAAGCTATCGCATCTACAAAAGAAAAACCTGAATACGTAAAAAAAATTGTCATTTCTTTATTAAAAATTTATTTCTTTTATCTCACTTTCTCGTGCCCATTTCTACACTCCCCGTGTACGTTAACTGCATATACCGCGCTCTTGCTCATCACACAGTCATTATACTGCCCGCAATGAAGCACAGCCCTACCAAAAGAATCCACCAAAATTCCGAACAACTCGAGTACTCGAAGCAATCATTTCTACCGTAAGTGCGCACTGGCTAAGGGGATTATTTTTCCATTTGTAACGAAAGCATAATCTTTTTCAAAGCATTGCCAGGGGAGAGAGAGAGAGAGAAAAAAGTCCGCCGAGCGCATCTTCTGAAATCAGATTACCCGCTAATGGATTCCGTTCTCTCCGCGGCCCGCGGAGCGCGCGGCCATTCGCGCGATTACACGACAAAACGAGAGAGCCACCGCCGCCGCCGCCGTCGCCTACTCGCGAGAAAGAGTTTTCAAGAGCCGCGTCGACAAACGAGTCGCGATCGATATCGCGACGCGTATACGCCTCTTTGAAGCTCACTTCCTCTCCGCGGTGCTGCTTTTTTTTATCGCGACGGAGCTCCCTCCACCCCCATTCCGCCCGCCACCGCCGCGATCATCATCCGCGCGCCAACCGAGAGCGCGACGCGCGACGCCGCCTCGTGAAATAAATCGAGCCACGGCGCTGTAACGACGTTGGACGCGACGCGTCTTCTCCATTACGCTCGCAGTCGTATCCGCGCCTCCCCTGCATCTTTCAAATTTCCATCTTCCGCGCGCGCGCGCGCGCGCTCCCGCGACAGGCGCGCAGCTGCGCGAGAGAAAATTCACCCTCGCGCGCGTTTTCGATTATGCATACGGATTCTCAAAGCCGCCGGAGCAGCGGAGGGCGAATTCTTTTTCCCGCGTGTTTTTCTTCAGTCGCCCAGCAGTGCACTCGGGCGGGGCCCTCAACTATCGCGGCTGTTCGTGTTTCTTCAGCTGGTTCGGTTTTGGCTCGATGTTCGCGGAAACGGGAGGGGCCGAGGATTTGAGGAGATTTTCTCGCGATTTTGAGGGGGCTTTATTGTTAAATGCTTTGTTGCTAAATGCAATATATTGAGTTACGGTGAATATTAGGGAATAATCTAAATTAACTGTGACAAAGAAATATATTCGTAACGGCTTTGCTAGCTTTCATATAAATCAACAAATTTCATTTATTTGACTCAAGAATAATAAATAGTAAGAAAAAATAAAAAAAAAACAATAAACTTATTAATAATAAGAAAATAAGATTTTATTAAAATCAAATTAACTATGAAAATTAACCTTAAAAAATCACTTATAATTGAAATGTTTAATTATTTAATATTGCAAGGATGCATAAGGATTTAAAAATACTTAAACTGCTATTTGTAAGAAAAAAAAAACATCGTTTTTCAATGAAGAAAAAGGTAGATCAATGAATCACCTTTATTCATAAACATTCTTTTGTACAAAAAAAATTAAGATAACAAATTGTCTACATATTAACAAAAAAAATATTCTTTCAATTCACGAGATGTGATTCCCGGCCAATCAACGCTTTGCCACGTTGGTTTATGGCAAAATGATCCACTTCCGATGACGTGTAGCCAATATTCCCTGCGTGAGCTTGATCGTTATAAAAGCGGCCATAGACAGACGGTGTTTTGAAATTCAAATTTACGAATAATTTAATCAGTACCTTTTTTTGAATTCAGCCGTCGATCGCAAACAATGAAATCAATCCGTTGAAGTTTGAAAATAGAAAAGGATCTTATGGAGCGTAATTCAAGCTTTGAATACGTAAACTCTCAGTCGTTAATTAGCAAATACGGCTGGGAGAAGTACTTGCTAATATTTTGAAGTTAAGCGTATCTGAAATACTAATAAACCGTAAAGTTTTAACTTAACTATAAACTTAAGTGAATTGCGCATTAATTCATATACGCAGTTTAACGAAGGCAATTACGCTGAGTAGGAAGAACGTAACGACTTTTCAAACTGCAACAGTTCAAATTGTACATGAATAAAATATTTATTCCCAGGGCTCATCGGCGTAAGTGGTCGAAAACTATAATATCCCAACTAACGCCGTTTCCCCGCGTAAAAAATATACGCTCACCCAAGATTTGTCATACCGGCTTTGCTCGACTACTCGCTCCCGAGCGCATTTCTTTCGCGCACGTCGCTCGCAAATCCCAAGTCCTTACGACACCAATTCCCTCCTAAAATCTCCCAAAAATACATATGCATCAACGTGTCACTTACCTGCGGCCGCGGCTCGTACGATCAAGCTCGTATGTTTATATCGTGCACACGTCTACGTACACAACCGGTGCAGTGGAGTTCGCCCCCCCCCCCGCTCCACCCACGTCGACAATATTTCACACAGCCGAGTGGACGTTCGTCCGCGATATAAAGCATCCTCCGTATACATGGCTCTGACGTTTATACGGATTTGAATGCATTCAGGATGGGTCTTTTCACGCCCGGCAGTAAAAAAAAACGCGGGGGGTAAGCGAAGGGGGAGACGAGAGGGAGGGCGTATTAGTTGCTGATTTACAAGTCCATCGCAGCCATTGACTTTGCCGCGACACCGTGAGTTACGCGAGTCACGTCCCCACCCCCTCGTTCTCTGTCTCTCTTTCCGCCTGTTTTTGGCACAAGGATTTTCATTTTTCCGAACGCGCACGGACGCGCGATGAAGCTTTTTTTCTCATTCGCTTCGCCATCATTTGTTGATTGGTCCGCCCCGTAAATATTAAAGGGGCACGCGAACGGAATATTTTCGGTTCGTTCCAACGTTTTTTTCCGCCTATCGCGTAAAAGCTTGTTTCGTGACTGAATTAAGAGGAACTTTATAACTGCAGTAATCAATAACGTTCGACGAACAATCGAAATCGTGCAGTACTACGTATTCCTTTATTGTAGCACTCGAAAACTATCTCTGAATCGCAGATATTTCAATTGCGTGCAATTATGGAGACGAGCTTGCGGTGGTTAGCATCGAATCAGCTGCTCGATTGCGGAATCGATTGGGGGAAAAAAAAGAATTTCCAGAAAAAAGATGTACCAATCCAGCGCGGTGTTGCAAGTCTCGCGCGCGCGCGCACTATACGGCTGAAGAATACAAATAGCCGGGCTGAACTTTTCCATGGACGAAGTTGCGGATCCGTTGTAGCGTGTGGCGGACGGATTTTCGTATAAGCCAGCAGATACTGGAAACAAGGAGAGGATTTGTTAAGTCTGCGCTTGGCCTGCAGGCGAACGTAAATAAAGCGGTTCAACGTGTTCTGGCAGTCTGCCTTGGGCCGGCGAAGATCAAGACTACGATAGATGAGACATTTTTCGAGGCGATTTAACGATCGATACACCTGTCGATGTTAATGGCCGGTCGGCTGCTGCTTTCTCGGAACGCTGTAGCGGATACACAAAAGTGGTAGCGTTGAATGAAGGGAGAGGGGAAAAATAAAATTTTGCTTACGCAGCGAGGAAAGCGAGCTCTGAAAGTTCGTGTATGAAAGAAATTTTTGTTTTATCGTTTTGAATGCGCGCAGTACAAGAGCGAATTTGAAAAAAGCATTGGGAGCAGCATATTTTAGGAAAAATATTTTTAAGTACTTTTTTAAAGTAACTTAGTACTCGCGAAGTGAATTTGTAGTACTTGAAGTTCAAAAACGAGGTTAAATACTTTTTAATTGAAAATTTGATTTGAATGCGTACTGGGAAAAAGGATTGGTTGAACTTTCAATTTCGGAGATCTTTTGTAGATCTCGTAATAAAGAGTATTATTCAATAAGTGCGCGGAAAGCAATTCTTTTAACTTTTCAAAAACTGTAAAATTACATTTTTCGAAAAGTACTTTTGTAATTGTGCTGTATTCCAGTGCTTTTTTAAGCATTGTATTTGCGCCCAAATACTTTTTTATTTAGTACTGAATTTGTATTAAAGTATACTTAATCAATAACGAATTAATGTTCCAAGTACTTTACATGCATACGTACGTTCGATTTGCAATTATTGACAGAATATAAAAATTCTGCAGCGTCGAAAGTATTTCAAGTAATTGAAAGAATGATTTATAGGGCTGATACTCTTTATCTCATTTCGGTAGATTTGCGCGATTAATTAAATTTCACTCAAAGTTGCAGTGCACGGCGTTAAAAATGTATTTATTTATGGCCCTCATAAAACTGCTTACTAAATAGCGTACGATAGCCGCGAGAGATAATTAGGATATACCGTAACTTTTCGAGACTGTATAATACACTCTGATATCGCAAATCTTGCGTTTAATCAGCATTACTTAGACGTGAGAAACTTCACTCTCTATTTGAACGTATTTTCGCCTCCTTCCGCTATGTCTCGCGCCCCTTAATTGCATCTTCAACTTTATCTTCGTTTTCCCGAGCTCTCCCCCGTGAAAATACCCAAGAGTTCAGGGAATGCCCTCTTTTCGGCTCCCTATATATACCTTTCTCGCGCCGACTTTTCGGCGCATAAAACAACGGGGCCGCGGGAGAGGGCCGTGGAATTTTCCCGGAAAACGACTCCCGACACTAGACGCGTTCACGATCGCTCTCCCGAGATCCGATGATGAAGCTCGGCATTCTCCCGGCGAAAGAGAGTTTTCAATAATTTTCGAAACAGCCGGCGATCTAAGCCCGTTAAGCCCGACGAAATATTCTCCAGAGACGATTCAGCCGATAGATAAGCGACAAAAAGTGCGGCGCGGGCTATGTGTGTATAGCGGAAGAGGCATTCTAATCCGAAGGCAAACAAAATAACGCTCGCGTGCGATCGAATTTCGATTGAATTATTTGGGGGAGATAGCGATGTCGGACAGAAGGCGAAAAAAAGTGCATATTGCTTATCGATTTTTCAGTTTACCGCGGCTATACGGACGAAGAGGGCGAGAGAGAGTGATGAGAGAGAGAGAGAGCATTTCTTCTTACACTTTTAAAAAGTTTCATAGGGTTTGTGCCATTACGTATTCATGAGCTTGCAGCGATTGGTTATGATAAAGGTTTTCTTTGATCGCGAACGCGAGAGTAATGTATTACGTGCTACTTAAAATTCACGCGGCTTGCTGTGCTTTCGCTGATACGTGCATTATGCGAGTATTATGTGCTGCGTGTTAAGGGCTTCGATGAAACATTTTGTTGGATTTAATTAATTAACGTTATGCGATTATTCAATATTGTCTTCAAATTAATCCACTGCAATATCGCGAGCTCTTCAAATTTACAACAATTCGAATGCAATAATGCAAATAATGCACATAATGGAAGTTTTTTTAGACGAATTATTCTGACGTAAGCGCCGTGAAGAGGAGGATATTTTTAATATACACGTTTAACTCGAATCGATGGTTAATTTTATTATTTAAATAACTGAAAGTACGTACACTGCAGTGCCATTAAAATACGTGTGCGAATTTAAAGCGAACCGCAATTTGTCTCTATTTTTTTTTTTTTTTTTTTTCAAAAAAGAAATAAACCTCACCTCGACTCCCAACCGCTTCGGTCTGCAGGGAAACTATTATATCTTTCTTTTCCCCCCAGTGCCGTTGGAGGAAGAAATTTTTATAGAGAAACTCAACCGGGTGAGTCACGTATTTAACAGTAAGCACGTATTGCTGTGTCTGTTAAGGGGTAGAAGTGTCGGGGTAGAGATACCGATACAGAACGAGAGAGAAAGAAAAAAGTAAGCCGCGGATATCCATTGACAGCCACATATTGACAGCCTGCGGAATTGTAGTTTTACGATTTTATATACGCGTATATATATGACGACGAGCGAGAGAGAAGGGCCGAGGCGTTCACAGAGACGCAGAACGGCAGTATCGGCCTGCCGTAAAAAGGGGAATCGACTCGGGTGATGTAAAACTAATACTGCGCATCGACAACGATTTCCAAACGCTTTGGTCGAGCGGAAAAATTAAAGTGTTACTTTGTCCGATGGGTTTTAATGGAATATCGACTAATGAAAATTTGATACAAAGAATCCGATTAAGTGCGCTCGCGAAAAGAACGCCAGCGATTCGTACGGAATTTATTTTTGCACGTCTCTTCACGGCTTATGTTCCAGTTTTAAAGAGGAGTGAGAGTGGAAAAGAGGAACATGTAGAAAGAGAGAAGCGCTTAGAATCACAGTGCACGACTATTTTGGCTGTTTGATTCACGAAATGACAAGTGGATTTTGTTCCTTGATCCGCTGTCTATAAGCGAAAAATTGGAGCTAGTTTTAGAATAACATGTGATAAGGTTAAAAGAATATCATCTAATATGGCTCAGTTTCTGGATGAAATTCGATAGCAATAATTTTTCTAAATTCACAAAAGGTTACGGACGCGTTTATCTGTAAAAGCACAATTATTACAAACTTTTGAAAGCTCTTTTTTAATTTCACGATTAAATAAGAATTCGTTTACTTTTATTACCCAGTTATGGCATTTTTCATGTCAATTTAAACGTTTCACCCATCGAAAAATATTTTTTTGTGTAATTGTTTCTACTGGACAGCCACTGCGGACTGAAAACTCTATAAGATAATCTACTGACGAGAGATTTTAATTGTGCGAAAAAATTATTACAGCTACCAGCAAGACTACAAAGTAAAATTAACGTTTGACTTCGCTGATAAAATAACCAAATGCACATTTAACTTTTTCCGAGCTATACCGCAGTGCAACAAAAATTTTAAGTGGCACCATTGAAATTGCCGCGAGTCGTTCACGCACAATTAGCCGTACAACTGGGCGTGAGCCATCAAGGACAGCGTTTTCCCATACATCCGTGAGTGCACAATTAATTTTAGAATGTCTCATCACGCGGCCCTCGCACCTTGATTTCGCCGTAGGAGTAATTTATTATTTAAGCGCGTGTGTATATACGCGGTCATCGATCACCGCGTGCGCAGTAGCAGCAGCAGCAGCAGCAGCAAAATGTATGAACTTCACAGCACACACAGTAATCTTCGTTTATTGTAAGTCTTGAGCTGTGCCTCGGAAGGAAAAAAAGTGTGTATATATATATCTATACGCGTGTGTGTATAGCGCAAGACGTAATTCAGGATTTTCGTGGCAGCTGTGCTTCCACTCGAGCTCGATATTTCAAACTAGTTCCTGCGGGGGCTGCGCGCAGCGTAAAGCCTGCGTGTATACGGCAACGTATACTTTCAATAATCAGCAGTTCCCCCCCCCCCCCCGCAAGCCTCTCGTGTGCGCGCGAGCGCGTGTATACGTTGGGTATACGGCTGTATCATTGACGTCGACTGCGGGCTGATACTCTGATTACGCGTATTTTTTCAAAGACTCACGACCCGCCTGGTATCGATGCGAAAAAGAGAGCCAAGGCACTTGATCAATCGGGCACGCGGGGATGTATGCCGTTTCGTTGCCTTTTTTTTACTCGGGTGGGGCGAGAGGCAGAATTCGCGGAAGCGAGGCATTTCATTTAGACGCGCAGTATTTTTGTATTTTTTTTTTCACGGTTTTCCTTTTACGCGGCGGTTTCATTAATCATACAATTCGAAATGAAAGTGATATTTTCCGCTCGGATCGAGAGTAAGTTTGCCGTTTCAATTATACCGTATCGAGACGGCGAGTGAAGCCCGCGCAATTATTCAGGTCTAACTGACCGTTGCGAAGCATGAAAATTTTACGGTGTCTTTGAAAATTTTCGATATCGTTCGGGTTATCGAAACTTTTGCATCGCGGAGTTTGAAGTTGGCGAGTATCGACGCGTCACGCGCAAAGTCAAGATAATACACGGATGCGATGTGCGTTCACGCAAACGCTTCTGTTCGATATTCCGCAGGATGAGAGGCGCTATTCAGCTCTGCGCGGCAGACTCTCTATGCTCGACGGGCACGGCGGGATCCACGAATTTCGTATTATCCGAAGTACAGAGATAATCCTACACAAGACGTTTATTCATGCCTAAAATCAGATATCCACATCCTTGATCACCGCATTAATCGAATCTTCCAGTTTAGCCGCATAGCCGAACGCGCCTAAGTTTCGCGCATCCCCCCCGCGTCCGCGCGCTTGTTATGAGAGAACGTACAGCCGCGTCGATATATCTTCCTCCGACGCAGCGCAGTAATACACGCGAAATCCCGGAGCCGGCGAGGCTGCGAAAATTCGCGCGTATACGCGAAAGCCGAGGCAGCGATACAAATGGCTGCGCATAGAGAGAAGAATCGAGCGGTGCTCATATCCGTAAACGTCCGAAATCGAAGCCGCATTACACGAAATCAGCTCACGTAGCAATGCTTTAATACGCGTATATATACAGGCCGTGCGCAGCAGCTATGTAGCTCCTGGAACACGCAGCAAAAAGAAACGATAGCGTGTTGCAGCATAGGGTACGTAAACACGCCGTCCCTTCAGCAACGAGCGAAACCGATTGGATGCCGTTTGGGCTGGAAATTGAGCCGGGTTGATTCCATGTCGCGCCTTATTTATTTGATTACTAATTATATTGCCCGCCTCCTCGGCTCAATATCGACTCAGGGGTGAAGGAGAGAGGGGAGCATACATACGAAACGGTGCACCCGTTTGGGCGCCACCAGAAGATGTGTGTGAGATATACGGACCTCTCTCTCTCTCTCTCTCTTTCTCTCTCTTTCTACTTTTGCAGGTAATTACAGAGATGCCGAGAATTGGGCGATCGTTTGTAGTGGCGGTGATGCCGTTAAAATAATTGAGTGGCCCGCTGATTTCGAGCTTGCGCGCAATAATGGGATTCGTTAGCGTTTATTGTTGGCAGTTACGGCTGCTAGTTTATGGCAATTTATGGAAATTTACGAGGTCTGTACAAAATACGAGATTTCTTTTTCTCTGTGAACAGTTTACATACACCCTCGTTTCGAGTGCCGGTGATCGTTTATCCAAACAATGATGTAATATTCCTCATGATCAGCGGTGTACGGAGAACGAAATGACGCGCTGTTGGTAACTATAATGCACATATGCTATTCGGAGTTTCCCGAGTACAGGTCTCTTCAGTATATAGGTAAGCAAGTGCTCTCAGTGCTCTCCCACGCGATGCGCGCCTTCATAGACTGGATATAACTCGGTCGATGTGTACCTATACGTTTACAGGAGGATATGCTGGACCTATGTCAAATTGACCCTTGACTTTCCCGTAGAATATTCTGCGCTGGCGGATTTGCCGAGGGATCGCCTTATCGATGAACTCGCGAGAAAGTTACTCGGCGTCTTCGAGGAAACTTTGCGTGCAACGTGATTTACCAGTTCTCTCTCTTTCTCTCTCGCTCTCTCTTTGTATCCCTCTCTTGAGCTAAAAATACTTTGCGTTCGAGTTTTGTATTTCAAAGATAATTGCGTGTTATAGATCTAATGTGATATGCGTGAAAGTATCTAGGAAAATTCAAATGAAACGGTAATTAAGTACAAAATTTTAATCAACTATTATTTTTATATAAAGTACCTATAACAGTATATTACATGCAACGGGCACGCGGAAAGGGTTTATTTACGAAACGAGAGGTTACGTAACGTGCTATAACGAGTTTTGTGAATAAACCCTGTACGTATTAGTTCCATACGAGATTTTGTGCCACGTGAGACTAAAAACAAATAACAAAGTTGCGAGTTTTAGGTTAGCGTGACATAAAAAACATTTATATACTAAACTTACTTTGCATTATTACTCAAATGTCATACTTTTTGAGGAAGTACTTGCTTGATATATGAGTATAATAACGTGTCGAGTTCTTATTTTAGAGCTGAAAACTATAGAATTTTTCCAAGTACTTGAGGGGGTAGGCCTGAGTTAAACATTGAAAGTAATAAAAAATGATTTATTCATCTGCAAAATAAGATTACTTCACCTACTTTATTTTGGCATACTAAAGTTGCCTATATAGTGCTTCTGAGCCTCGATAAGGCCCATTATTTTAAACCTTAAATTGCTGCATTTTAAGTCACGTGTTCCGGGTTTTTTAGTCAACCAACCAATCGTTTTTCATCAGATTAGGCTTAAAACTTTCCTTATGAATAGCACTGTAGACATTACGGAATATTTTTTTTAAATAATTTGACACAGTTATATGAGTTATATTACTATTATATTATTTGCATAGCACGTATAAGTTGCCAAATAAATGAAAATAAGGATTATTTTTGAAAAGTAATCTGTAATGTCTAAAGCGCTATTCATAAGGAAAATGTGAAGCCTAATCTGATGAATAACGATTGGTTGGTTGACTAGGAAACCCGTTGCAAGTGACTTAAAATGCAAAAATTTAAGGCTTAAAACAATGGACCTTATCGAGACCCAGAAACACTATATAGATAATTTTATTGTACCAAAATGAAATATGATATATATATTTTCAAGTACAAAAAGTCATATTTACGTACGTTAAGTAATCTTATTTTGCAGATGAATGTAAACCAATGTTAAACCAGACTTGAAAAGACAATACAACTTATTCTTATGCATTATTTTTTTCTCAATTATTCTTTTCAACTGCTTGCACTCTCGTAAATCTTTTGTAGTATTTGTTTGCCTAACACACTGTTTAGAGTAATTTTAAATGACTTTGACACTATCTAGATCTCGATTAGTTATTCAATCCCTTGCATATTTGGGTCAACTTTGCAGGAAAGCAAAAACATCGTAAAGCTTGATCTGCAACGTGTTTGGTTGACGTTTTTGCATTATGCATGCTGACTTGTAATGCTGTAGCGGAATACCGCGCTCGAGCTGCTTCGTGCACATATTTTGATTATTATTGACTATAGACCATGGATCTTTGCAAAGACACCGTGAGACTTCAGCGACACACAGATATTCAGTTAATTTGGCCAATTAATATACTTATTATAATTAATTTTCATTGTGTTTTTATGTTTGATTTATTCACCTTACCTTTGCTTAATTTCCGAATACGAGGAATGGGAGTTGATGGTAATCGTGCTTTTCTTACGATGAGCTAAACTGAAGATAATGCATAATAGTTCTCGAAAAAAAAAATTACTTTAGGTCGTCGATAAGCCTATTAGCTTACGCACCGTGAAGGCTTAAGTATTCAGTTCGCAGCTGAACTCGCTTGGCTACTAATATATAGGTATGCATACTGAGCATTCGGGATTTATAAACATGTGGATTTTCAATCATATTTGCTCTCTAAATGAAATTGGAGTGGGTATAACCATTAAATTATCGTTAATTACTGTCAATATTTACGCTGCATAATTTAGGCTCATTACAATTTCAAAACAATGTGGTTGCTTCTTATTAGAAAAGTAGATTGTTTCAAAGAATTTCATGATATATCTTTAAACTTAACGTTGATGTTGATAGATTAACTAAACATAGAGTGATTTGATTATTTCTTAATAGAATTATCAACGTTTAATCAATATCAGCCTACTCAATAAAATGAAACAAAAATATTCATGACACTTCCCCAAATTAATTAGAATCGAAGAAGCTCACTGTCCAGGACGAAATTAAAATAACAAGGCGTTTACTTATACTTAGAAATGATGTATTATGTATAATCTTTGAACATCCATCGCTATTAAGAGAATGCCAATGATACGTTTAAACCTCCAGCTTTATTTAGATCAGAGAGTCCTTTATACCCACAGTGACAGCCATTAATTGTTCAATAGTAGACGAATAATTGACTCTCAATAAACGTAATGAATTAAACTAGTTCAAGAGATTATTCATTGTGCTTCATTTCGACATCATTTGTTAGCTGGTTGAGCTTAAGATCGAAATACTTACAGGAATTTCTCATGAACGAACGAAAGATTCTGAATAAATGAAAGAACAGTTTTGATCCTTTGCCTACCAACCTTCTCTTCGTTGCATCGCTCACTACTATCTCAACAGATGGCTACAATTTTTAAACCACACCACCACTAATTATCGTTACACCTATCGGAAATTCTTAAGCAAGAGAGCAAATTAAAAATCACTCACCAGACGATCGCGTAATGTTGTTCGTCAGCTTACGGGAGTCGGTATAGCTGTCGTGAAAGTAGGAGAAGGCGAAACGATGTCGATGCTGATGGTGAGCTAGGACGATCGTGGCGGTGGCCAGCGTCAGTATGAGCCTCGACCCCCAAGCTCGGCCCAAAGACATCCTCCACCCTCCGCACTCGCATCCCCTGCGATTCAGCCTCGATTGTCCACGAACGAACGCTCAAGTACGAACTCGCACGATTTACCCTTCCGCTCTGCCGTGTGTGTGTGTGAATGAGTCGCTCTCGTTCTCTGCAACAATTTGCGCGAATACGCTATTAGCGACACGTCACGTGTGTTACAGTCAAAATTTCGAGCTTCGTTACAAAGTTCAATTACCAAAGTCGTGCGCGCGACGCGAAAAGTTGCGATTCTCTCCACGGATCGCTCGTGCGCTTTACGTATTTTCTTTTCATATACCAATTTATGGGTCTTCCAGCGATCGACGCGGATATAAATCCTAGTGGTAAATCATGTTTCTCGTATAAATTCAATATCAAGCGCCGAGCTTTATGATCTTGAATTACAAAACTGGTTGATAAGCCTGCGATGAAAATTCTTATTAGAATTTTTTGATGCTGCGTTTCATTCATATCGCATTGCCATTTCTTTGGAGAGTTGATGAAAAAAAGGAGTCGTGCAGGCTTTGATGCGTTTCCAAAGATTCAAAAGAATTCCATGAGGCTTCGATACGAGGGCTTGTACACCTCTCAAATTAAAAACATCTTATCTGCCAACAATTTTGTTAATAATATTATACTTAAGTACAGTTAATAATTTTCAATATCTCTCTTACAATTGCAATTAAGCCCTCTTATTTGCAATTTAAAGGTATAACTTGCTCAAGTATTTTTCCGGTTTACATTCAATGTCCTTTGTAGTGCGAACTCTCCAAGTTTTCACTCAGATTCTGAGTTGCCGTATCGGTACGCAATTCCTGTAACTTTAAGTTGAATTAAAAGCGAAAACGTCAAGCGAGACTCACGTGACATAAACGATACGCACATCAAAAACTCGAGTCTCCCGAGCTTTCGCATTAAAACGACGGGCGAGCGCGAGAAGGCTCTTTGATTTCAGCCCTGGGGTTTACTCTCCCCTCGTACTGCGTCCCGTGAGCGAGACTCGACAACCGTGTAACATCCGCGAGGCAAGAGATAGTGAGAGTATAGGAGAGAGACAGAAAGAGAGAGAGATCGCGGGTATACGCGTATGATGAGCCTATGCACTCAGAAATTATGCGCAATTCCAACTCGGGGACGGTTAATTAACGCGTGTCTAGCTGAGACCTGCTAAGGCTTTATAATTTTGAAGAGGGCATAGCGCAGCCGAGTTGCTTTAAAGTATATACGCGCGCATCGCGCTCCAGCTCCGAAGAAAAGTGCGCGCGATATATAGGCGGCCGCGGCGATCTCGCTGAATTACGCGGAGGCACACGAAATTTAATCTTGACTTTTCACATTGCTCATTTGTGCTTCCGCGCGAAGATTAAAATTTCATTGGATCCAGGCGAGAGTGAGAGAGGGAGAGAGAGAGAGAGAGACGCGGAGAATTGTTAGGCGAGAGGCTGGCCCCGAGTAAATTTTCAGCGCGCGTGGATTCCAAAGGCCAACTTTTTCCGCGGATATTGCCGGTTTCACGAAACGCCCGCGCGAACTGCAGGACGCGCACACGCGCGCGCGCGCGTTCCGGGATAAAAGCTTGCACGAGAAAGCTTTTCGCAATTAACCGCGTCAAGCGTTATGACGAATGCCTCCTCCGCGCCCTTTGTACCCTTTCCAGGTCGTCGGAGCTCCATAACTCCGGCGCGTACGGGTGTATTACGGGCTTCACCTAGGTATATATCGAGAAAGGATGTAATTGTAGTAAATTAACCGCGATACCGCAGACGCTCGTAAGTAGGATATTACCACCGACCCCTACCCCGCGAATTTCGAGCAGTACATGTACGCGTCTTTGACTGTGCGTACTCCGCGAAATTCCCTACAGCGCAGCTAGGAAATTCGAGCTGAATTCTGAAATAAAGGAAAAATAAATTCGTCTTCCCAGACGATGCTCAAAACGCGAGTAACCCTCGTCCCCCCCTCTCTCGCGCTCTCTCTCTCTCTCTCTCTCTCTCTGTCTGTAATTCATCTGAGGATCCTTTGCACGTCGTCCCGCAGCGTGTAATAAATATATGTATATATGCGCGACTCTCAAAAGCGAAATGCTGCCAAGCGTCCAAAACTGTTGAGGACGTGCATTAGGTTCGTAATTTTCATCGTTGGCAGCGTTCGCGCGTTTACACCGCGCGAGCTCGCGCTCGAGCCAGGCCGCAGCCGCGGAGCCTACGTACGAGTGCAAGCTCTGTACACATTTATAATGCGCGCGTGTAACGCGTGTGTGGGCAGGACAGCAAATTAGAGCTTTGCCGTGTATATTCACACTAGTCAAAATTACCCTCGAGAGAAGAGAGAGAGAGAGAGAGAGAGAGAGAGAGAGAAAGAGAGGACGGCGGCAGCGTTTAACTTTTTCTCTTCGCATTTTTGCGAAAATGTAGTACACTAGTTGCGGGGAAGATTCTGGGCTGGAAATTAAAATTTCGCGGTTTATAGTCTAATTTTGCGGTCTCTCGGCAATTTTTTCGGTTGATGCGTTAATGAAATGCAGGGATACGTTCTCGCTTTGAATTAATGCGAAAAATGAGTGAAAACTTTGAAATTGCGAGCGTTCAATCATTGACGATGCGTTCTTAGTCTGATTCAAAAGCATTGCTCGTGGCAGTTTCAATTGGATTTCAATGCAAATGTGAGAACAGATAAAATTGGGTGCGAAGTCCTGTAATTTTCGCGTAATTTTATTCAACTATTCGTGTAAATTTCACATTTTTAATGCGCGACTGAATTTCATACTGAAGTAGATTGTTCTTACGATTGCAATAAACATTAACATAAATCAGAAAATCATGCGCGGACGGAAAATTTTGCGTCGAAATAAAATAGAATATTTACTTTTCAGTTTCAAAACTAACGAACTATTAGCCAAAATACCATCAGCCCTCCCCTACCAGAATATTGTTTCTGCTTGAAAGGATTCTGCCGCATTCGACAGGAAATTTCTTTTCGACAGATCGCAAGTTTCCTCGAAATTCAGTTTCGCAAACTTGGAAGCGAAATTTCATCAGCAGTTAATAAGTTACGATTTTGTTTTTCCAGAAATCAAAAAAATTTCCAATACAATTAAAGAGTTATCGATACGGCCGATGCAATAATGACCCGTGATGCGGCCTCGGCCGTAAAGCGCAAAATGGAATGCCGTAAAGGTAAAGGCTGAAATCATTGTGTAATAAGGAGCTTGTCGTTCGCTTTCGAGCCGCTTTCAAGCCGCGTTCACCGACAAGCCCGAGGACGAGGCGGAGGGGAAGAAGGAGTGAGAGAGAACGGAGAGGGGGTAAATTTCCCCGGAGTGGCCTCTTCTGCCTTTTCTCTTTCTTCCACGGCCACTACTCCGTGACTTTACATTCGAGTGTTTCGCCGGGAGGAAAAAAAGAAGAAAGTCGAAGGAGACGGAGAGACATCGAATCGGCGTAGCTCACCTGGATGGGTCTTGCCGGCTTCATTCACCGATTTCTAGTTACGTCCTCTCGTAAAGCCGCCCTCGAAGTGCATTTCCCCCCAAGTGAAGCGAGACGGAAAATGTATACATGTATATGGGTTCCGGGAGGCCGAAAGGACTCGGGGCTATAGAGAGCTGGTATACCCATCCGAGCGAGAGCAAGAGAGGGAGAGCCTCTCGAGTGCGCGCAGGTAAAATCGTGAAATCCGAGTAGCGGATACGGCCCGTGGATTTTATTATTTTTTCGAGATAACAACTGGCCTCACTCAAATTGCTTCGCTCAAGGCAGTGCTTCGTCCCTGTTTGTGCCGCGAGGGGTAACCAGAGGGTCCAGAACTTTACTGTATCGAGTCAACCCCAGCTACGCATGTATATATGTATATATAGGAGTACGTCTACAAACATATAAATGTAGTCGATGTTGCAGGGGGTTGCGCTACTTTAAAATCCGTGAAGAAAGAGTCGCGGTGCTACGGGAATATTTTATTTCGTCCTTTTGTTAACGCCGGCATTTTGAGCTTAGCTTGCTGCAACTGTACAGAAAACTGCTGCTCCTTTGTGAATGCGAAGCGTAGACGAAATTCCGTTGTTGGATTAAGCAGAATTTCTTTGGCTTCTCCTTGAATACAAGTGTAACAGTATTAGCGTCGGTTTTTTGTTTTCAGGGCACAAGTGTGGTTTTCGTTTTTGTAAGCGAGGCATTGACGTTATACGCCGAGATGCTTAGGGCGAGAAGTGATAACATGGGAAAAAAAATAAAACGTATCACAGTGGCTTGATTAAAGCACCAATTTCTTGTGCGCGTGCAGGAGCTGGTCCAGAGAATTGGTGGCTGCTCTTGGAACTAAACGGTTGCAAAAATATTTATACGCTTGTGTAGGGAATTGAGAAAAAACGTTCCTTATAAAATCTGCAGATGTTGGAAACGCTTGTAAATTTTCATATGCATCAATGGCACTAACATTTATCTTACAAAAATTTGTTAATGAATTATTTTGTAATAACTATCCATGTAGTAAGCCTGTACATATTGATGCAAACCAGAAGTTCTCAGTCTTGTCGAAAAACTGAGCAAAAGTAGCGCTAATATCGAGGTCTGAACAGAGCGAATTCTATCATCACACCTGCATTTCCAAAATTTGCTATTCGAAAGCTCTCTTACAAAATGAGTAAATTTGAATTGGAAATCGCGATGACATTTTTTCTCGATGCATAATCCAATTCCAGCAGGAAGAGAAAATGAAAATTTAAGTAATAACGAAGAACAAAGTCTCCTCCTTGTATGAGACACTTTCTCTGAGGCATAATAAACGCCTCAGTCTTGATGATGGTCCATGCGATTTATACTCCTGATTCGTTACCTTAAAAGATCGATACTAATTTACAATACACGGTTACCAAGCGGCTCATATCTGAAGGCTACTATGCCAATCCGTCGAAATCTGCGTAGGGGTAGTTATATAATTACAAATCTAACTTAATCAGCTATTTGGACTAACGGCGCAGTGTGTAAACGCAGTCCACTTACACGCATTAGTTACGAATAAACGGCTTCAGGGGATTGAGCTTTCGCATAATGTAATGATTGAAGTTCAAGCTAATTAGTGCAGAGCGTAATTATACTGCATATCAGATAACGAGATATTGCTTTGAATTTAAATAAATAATGTGAATCAAAAATTTACTAAAACTTCAGTATCAAAGAGCAAAGAGAGTATATCGTAATATTCATCTCTTGAACAAGCAGAAAATTATGTAGTAGCCGTTATCAAAGAATTATCTGTTAAATTAATTAACCTTCACTACAAATATTCAAACATGCAAAGTTTTGGTAAAACTGAAAAAATTTATTGAATTCTTTCTACTTCAATCGGTATTCAATTTTCTAGCTTAATCAAATTTTCCCCAGCCGTTTCAAAATCCATTCACCCTTTCAACACTCCAAAAATTCGATGAAAAATTTTAAAAAGTTAATCAATAAATAATTTATTGATACACACTGTATTCACTAGTCGTTTCCCCTGTTGTAGTATCAGCTATATAAACTCATTTTACCATCGCTTTAGTATAAGTAAAAATGTAAGCATCTGTAAACAAAAATTTGTCGAGTCATAGATATCAATTCCAGCAGGTACTCGCTGTCCAAGAACGCCTCAGAGAAAGACATATTTCAATATAACGATTCGCAATTGACGCGACAGCGCAAAGCATTCACTTCTCGGAAAAGCCAGAAAATAATCACCGGCAAAGTCGCGGTAACTGCGCCAGACATGAAATATACTTCGCGGGGAACAAGCGAAAATTAATAGGACGAACCACAGGAGAGAACATAAAGTTCGTTTCGCCTAAGTTCCAGTTGTCTTCCGCAAGCAAAATTCATTCATGGTGTGCATCGGACTCCCTAAATTTTCGATTAGATTCACGGTTAGCGAATCGGAGGAGAGCGAGAGAGGGGGGGGGGCAGATGAGCGTCGAGCACGAAACGAATCGAGAGAGAAAGCGAGAATCGATAAAGAAGGTAGCTTCAGAAGAGAGCAGATGTGAGAGAGGGAAAAAAGTTTTTTTTTGCGAGCTTCGGTAAATTTAATTAACCCGAGAACGGCGTCTTCTTTCTAATTAAAAGTTAGCCTACTTTCGTATTTTCTGTAAATACAGTTCGCTCGCGAACTGATTATTTATTCTGTTAAATAGTTATTTCCGCGTCTACTACTTTATCAATTCACTGAGATGCACTGCTTGTCTCGACAAATGTAACATTGATGAGTGTTTATAGCCAGGCGGGTAATTCGGTATTAACGAACGCGATGATACCCTTTTTTTCGATTTATCGATGCTGCACACATGAATTAACAAGTGGAGGTTCTCGAAAATCTTCTCTTCCAGCGTTTCTCGCATTCGAGCCAATATATACAGTATGTATACCTATGTGTACGGGGCCAAGTGCAACGAGAGAGAGAGAGAGAGAGATGCTATACGACAGTACCCGCGGCATTTGCGTGTATATGTAACGGAAACTCCGTTTGTCGAGTATATATATAAATGACAAGCGCAAAGGTTGTATATCGGGGAGCGAAACGGAGAGCCGCGAGCGCGCATTCGCATGCATCAAAAATTCGAAAATCCACCGCGAAAAGTTTTTCTATTGTCAGTAATTCCGCGACTGCGGTATTCTATAGCGGAGCAGTGGGTCGAAAAAAAAACCGGCGTATGTATGCCCGTACAAAGCCACGCGTGACTTGCACGAATGAATATACATATATATACAGAGAAGCCATATGCGAATCGAGGGATGGTACCTCAAAACAATGAAACTTCGACGGTATTTCTGTTGTCTCAAAATATGTGAGTTCGCGTATATAGAGAGCCGTGGATTTATATGCTTTCAGTGGAGATATTCAGTGGATAAAATATGAGTATAAACAAATCATTTGTTGTTATGTTAGAATTGCGCATAAGCTACTGAGCGTAATCGTCGCTCTGATATATCCGCCTAGAAATAAGAACAGAATTATGCGAATGAATGTACTCGGTACGTTTGATTTGCGAGTAATCCGATAAGGTGTAAATATGAATGAAACAGTTTTCACGTATATTATCGGCACATGTACGAATAAGAGAACAATTTACCGAAAAGAAGACAAATTTTTGGGGATGGCCCACTAACAGATTCAAATCAGGTAAACGCAATGACATGACTTTTTTTACCTATAAATAATGCATCTTTCCGATTCACGAGATAATTAGATTATTTATCGAGAATTCCTAAAAAATGCTATAAACTCTCCTTCCTATTAAGTAACGCAGTATTGTTTTGAATAACGGCGATTTTTATTTTAAATTTTCCTATATGTGTTTATTTACATTATTTAATAATATGCATCTTAATTCAATTAAAATTTACTCAATTCGAACAGGCATACAATATTTTAATAATTATAATAATATGTACGGTGTAATGGATATTTCATATGTAATCTAATATACAGCGATTCCTTAATTAAAGTGGAAAAATTTTAATTAAATACTTTATACTTGATCATTCGAACTGAGTATGAATATATTTTATCTTATAACACACAAATATAATCAAAATGTTATATTGTAATATATGAATGAGATGTACTTTTACGTAAAAGATTATTAAACCAAATTAAAATCTGTTTTAATTAGATTTCATAAAAAAAACGCAGGTCATCTCGGATAATAATATTAATAATTGACGTATCAAAATTCGTTCCCGTAAGTCCTACTCAACATTACGAGCAGCTTTGCGCACAAAATGTAAGCTTCCATTTACGATTTATTCAGATGCATGTATACGCTGAAAAATCGCTGGCCGAGGCGGGCTTAAACCCTCGCGTCATTTCTCACGCGATTCCAGTGAATTCCACGACCCCAAATTTTCCTCGATACATAAGTGCATCGGTTATCGCATCGAAAAGTTAGAGGAAGAGAGACAGAAATCCTGCAAATATTGAACGTACCTTAACAAGTCTCATTTAGCCAAGTATCAACGTCCGCAGCAGCTATGCGTATATATATGTGCGATCTGCACTTAGAACGAAACGCGCAGAATGAGAGAGCGGCTGCAGTGGAGCACAAGTTAATTCACGGCTGAGCCCTGCCTCATCCAGGCAAATTAGAAAACGCTTTGCATTTTGAGTGTAGCAGTAGAGACTAGAGAGAGAGCCGTGAGAGTCGAGCGCTATATATACATCGGCGCGGATTTTCCGCTCGTTCGTTCCGTCACGCTTATACATGTGTACGTATATATATATTATAATAGCTGCCGATGCTCGACTGCAGAGTAAGAGAGAGAGAGAGAGAGAGAGAGAGGAAGAGAGCGAGTGAGTCGGGCGCGCGCACTCTGAGCCTCAATCATCGATTTGCATGTATATACATCGCGGGAGTTTGGGTTAACTCGGACTAGCGCAGACATGGAATTAGACAATTGTAGATGTTTGCGGTTCGGCTGGCCATGCAGCCGGGCCTAGCGCTCAGCGCGATCGCGCTCGCCGCTTATTGTTCGAGCTCGCAGCCGCTCGAAAGGATTAAGGCTGCGGTCTATGTACGCGTGTGTGTATGTGTGTGTGTGCGCGCAGCTTGTAGAGCCGCGGAGAGAGAGAGAGAGAGAGAGAGAGAGAGAGAGAGAAATAGAGAGAGAGAGAAAGTTTACCACGCGCTAAGCGTGCGGGATTCCATCAGCTACGGCTACATCTCGCTGATAGGTTCGTCGACGTGATTTTCAAGCTGTATATAGCTATACTCCGCGTCGGGAGCGTGGGTGAAACACTCGGTTAAGTTCTCTCGCTGATTTTACAGCTGATTCCGACGCAGTTTTCCACGGCGGCGAGGACTGTGATTGAGAGGCAGATGCGAAGGATCTCCTATATTGCGGGAAAGAATCTCGGATTTGTCGAGAGGACTCGGAGTTGTTTTTTTTTCTTTTTTAGATCTTAAAGCGAAGCTGCGTATTGGCGCTGGAGATAGCGTCAATACGCTTATACATATGATACATACAAATAATAAATTAATAATATCATTGAGATGTACAAAAATCGCGACATATCCGATATGTAAGTTCTCTAAGAATATTGTTTTAAAAAATTGTTATGTAATTTTATATTTATATTTATAATAAAAACTTTCGACAGTGTCCTGATGAGGGCGACAATGTTCGCCGAAACGTTGATGATATAAGAAAAGGGCCTTTTTATTCTAACCCTTTTCCACATGATTGCCTCGGAGAGATCGATAAAGCCAACAAGCACATCAAATTAATAATAATACATGATAATATACGCTTATACAGAGTGTATTATGTGATTGAATTTTTTCCTTGAAATTCCTAGAAATAATTATTCTATGCAATTTTATCGCAGCAGCCGATTTATTATTGTTGTTGAACTGAGTATTCGTATAAAGTGATGTCTAGACTGACCTTCGATGCCATATCCAGTAGTGCGCGTACACTGATCCTAGGCAAATTGTATTAATATAGCTGAGTCTGCTTTAAAAAAGTTTTAAACGCTATACGTTTTATTCTATGAAGAATTTTTTTATTTGACAGCAAAGAAAATTATTTTTGTTAATAAAATGTATAAACGACAAACTAAAAAATTCTTTTTGGCTTGTAAAAATTTGTCTAATCATTCAAATCAAAAGCCCTATTTGTTCATACAATACAGGATAGAATTTGAACCATTTCTCAAACTAAAATCCCATCTACTTAACCCCATTTATCTGTATTAAATGATCTGGGCAGTGAAAAATTATCAATGAATGATATACGCTTACTATACATACAGCATTGAAAGTTCAAATATGGGCTTAACAAGTATAAATTAAATGTGACATAGTATCTCTTTTAGTAATAAATAATACCATATCTTGACAAAGAGCATTTATATTAATGTATTTACTTTCAAAACTTTTAGTTTTTAAAAGTGGCTTTTTGCAGCCTTCAGCTTATAACTAAATAGAAGAAATAATAACAATATATAATTTTAAAAATTACTTTATAGTTGAATTACTAGTCGTTAATGATGAAATAGATCAGTGTAAGCTCAAATTTATTTCTTCTCAAATACTGTTTCGAAATAAAACGATGAACCTATAAGCCAGTAATTCAAATTCGATTGCGTATTGGATTACATGTTCATTGGTATCACATAATTACTGGTGGATGTCATAAAATCGCTCATATCGATAATATAAATAGAAGCCATAAATTCACACTTATTTCAGTTTGCAATTAATCTCATAAATTGGTCTACAATCTTCATTAATCTGAAGCTGAACATTTAAGCGTTATATTCCAAATCCCTCAGTATGTACTCAAATATATTATAAAACCAAAACTTCAATGTCTTTTTCAATTCAAATAGGTATATATTTTCAACTATATATTTAAAACGTTTGCATTCAATTCTCAATCTTTAAAAAAATCTCTTGACACTCGACCAAATTCATTACGAATCTTCAAATATAGCATATGTTCAAGTTCAATTTGAGATTCGAGCTACTGCGTTCGAAGACTTTCCTATAATAATTAAATTTCAAAGCTTTTGACAAAGGTCAAAGACTTTCAGTAATTAATGGATCGGAGGAGGTATTCCCTCTATGCCACCCGAAACCCATCGAAAATCACTCCTAACACCCTTACTAGCTTAAGAGATATTAATCTGCAAACCAACGTCATTCGAATAACATTATATTGAACGATGATCGTATCATGATATATTCAATGCAGGTACATGGAATATCTTTTTTACGTTATTACAATTCCTTACTTCATATAATAGCAAGACCAATGTGAAAACTTGTAAGTTTTTTCAAAAATTACAACCTTTTTTTTCTTTTATTTAGCAAAATTAACATAAGAGTAAAGTAGCATAAATATCCAATACGATACGAAACCCTATTCCGTATAGTATACATCATTTTCTCGCTTCAACGCCTATTCAACATTTATCATCGGAGTTCCCGATCTGTAATATTTTTATTTTCAAATCTGTACGCTTTTTCATTGCCTCATTGCGATACAATAATCAATTTCAATACAGGCTATCCTGAAAAGAATGAAGCTGTATTTTCCTTGAGAACCAGAATTCTTCGTAAATTAATTTGATATTTGTATTCTTTTCACGGAAAGCTGAAGTCGAATTCGTTTCCATTTATTTGAACAGTTTTGCGATACTCAAGAATTCCTTGATTAAAAATCTAAAGGGTGTGCAATTCATCAATTTATACGTATGGTCGTCCGATCGAAGCGAGGGTGATATTCACGCCATGTGATGGGTGGCTTAAATCACTAATCACTATCGTATTAGTACATTACGATACATGTGACCTAAGTGGCTCATGATTGCACCGCGTGATACTCTCGCTGTACGATGTGTCAATTAGGTCACCAGAATAGTATTACTACGTTTCGATACACGTTTAGAGGGTTATTTACAGCACGTGACGTTTTTCGTTTTGAAATAAGTCAGCTACACTAAAAATCTTCAGTATATAGAACCGTATCTTATGCCACGAGCAGAACTTGAAAATCGTGTCAATGTTGCGATTTTCAGATTAGAGTGGCATTCCCAAATGTATAATTTCACCCAAAGCATACCATGATGTAACGACATTTAAAGTATGTCACTGCTACGGCGATTGAAAAGAATTTTTGGAATGCAACAGCTCGCTTATAAAAAATGCAAGCAAACCTTTCATAATGAATTTACAACGCAAATGAAAACAAATTCTCGGGTCAATGCGTATCACCAGAAAATTTCGACGAATTGCAAGCTCTCTGCGCACAAAGAGGCCACCCGCACGTAAAACCCCGAAATTAATCAGCACTCATATATCCGCGTGTTCCGTCAATCGAGCTAATTTCTTTGGCCCTATATTTTTTTAAATACGCAGGAGACAGGTTCGCCAAATGCGCATTGCATATTGCAGTCTATCGCGGAGGGACGAGAGGAGGAGCTGTCTGTTTCATAAACTGTTCGGATTGTTTGTTGCCGACCATCGAATTTGAAAATATTCAAACATATTTATTTGTTTAACGTAGCTTGATTTAAAATGTATCGATCACACTGAACTAGAATTGTATAAATAAATTTTAGAAGGTACATATTATCAAATTGAGTCAGCTATGGCATACGTTTGCTATCTCCTTTCGACAATTCTCCCCTTCGTACTATCTTTATTCTAGACTTTGACCCTATTCTACTTACAGTCTATCAAATGCACCCTCCCGCCTCTCCCCTTTGCTGCGCCCCGATCCTGAGCAGAAAAATCGCATATGCCGTGCTCGATTCTCTTCTTAGAAAAGGAAAAATCCCGCACAATTCGCGTGATGCGCGCACACACACGCTGGTGCGTGAACGAACGGGATATGTATATGTGTAATATATATTGGCGCTCACTCTCTTCAAAGCCGGAGAAG
Organism: Philotrypesis tridentata; assembly: GCA_018906965.1. Lineage (NCBI taxonomy): Eukaryota > Metazoa > Arthropoda > Insecta > Hymenoptera > Pteromalidae > Philotrypesis > Philotrypesis tridentata. The sequence continues at coordinate 216,435 of JACCIB010000041.1, forward strand.
GATGAGAAGCGCGGAGAAAAAAGCTGCGGAGTTGCACGATCGCAATCGCTCGTGGATAATGGCAAAAGTGACGTGATCCGTGGAAATACACCCAGGAGACGGCGACCTTATTGCAATGCACACCCGACGTTCCGATTCGATTCGACCCAATAGTCTCGGGCTTGTAACGAACTTTTATTGCGTACAATTGAAGCTTTTCCCGGTGTGTGCCAGTCGCAAAGTTTGAGAATTTAGAAATTCATCAAAGGTATGCATGTGTGTGTTAACTTGCCGAACCATCGGGGAAAAACATTTTCCGCCGCTTTTTCTGCATGAATGGAGTGGATGCGGGAAAAAGAGTTTAAAAAAAAAGATTCTTTGCGCGATTCACGAATCAATGGCTCGAGCGCAATATCACCAAGTTACAAATAATCGCGGATTCGTGTGCACTGATACTGATAGCTCGGGTATCAAATCTGGTGAAACAGCGAAGATATAGATATTTTTCCTTTTCAGAATAGAAAAAGCCATAAAGTTAATTATATTTTTTTGGGGTCCGAAAATTCAAAAAAACAAAATAGTGCTACACCCCTCCCGGGACAATTTTTTCTTGTTCTATAGAAGTTACCAAAAGCGAAAAAGATTACCGCGAAATCGAAAAGGCTGCATCGATTTTTTACGTACACTTTGCTCGTGTGTATTTTAAATACACAGATAATATTATTTAAACAGAAATTTAAAAAATGTAGAATAACATAAAGTGGCTCGGTAGACGTAGCGCAACATGTTCTTTTTCTTTTCAAATTTAGGACTCAAAAAGATGCGTTCTGTGATTTGCACTATGATAAAAAATAACGGTAAAAGAACTCTATCAGTGCCCATCGCGTGACTTTAGAACATTGCATCGCACTTACTCGCAAAATGATTGCTCCATCTCGGTTAACTTGATTTTCAAAAAATGAGTTTTTTGATTATAAAAAAGTAATTAACTCAAAATTGCATTTCTGCCGGGTAAAACAGTATTCTCTCGTCACTTTAATGAAGCAGAACGAGTCCGAAATCTGACCGTGGAAAAGGGAAGAGTAAAAATGTATGCACCCATTAAAATTTTCTTTCAATTAGCGCGAGCTTGCAATCGACAGAGGCACAAAGAGCTGTTGGCTCGGACTTACGTTTATCAAGACATATCCAGCGGCAGTACGCGAATTTCGTTCCCGATCTCGCGGCTATATTCGTAATACGTCCCCGAAAAGTTACAGCTTTTATACATTATCGTAGCCTTGCGCAGCATAAATGCATTTTCGTTTACGTGCGCGAGAGCGAGCTCAAACGTAAAGTACAATAGAGAGCCTGAATAAAGAAAAACGAGGCAAGTCGTGATGTGGGTGTGAAAAATAATGCAGCTAAACAAGAGACGTAATAAAATTAAAGTGGAAATAGAATGCGGAAGCTGGAAAATAAAAATTATTGGCCTAAATAAAATTAGCGGGGAATGAGAACTTTAGTTTTTTGATAGTGAAATTGAAAAGACGCAGAGGTCGTGTTTCGTAGGTTTATCCAGTTGACCTAATTTTTCGAGAAATTCGGTCAATGTCTATTCAGTCATAAAATGTATATTTTTATGTTTATTTATTATCAGACATTCGTGTATTTATTTTAGTATCTATGCTATAATAATATATTACGAAACTCGGGACGAAAGTTGAATTTTTTAAGCGAGGATGATAATGGAGTACGAGGGGTAGTCGAGGGCGCCGTAGACGCCCGAGATGGACCCGAGTACTTAAATCATCTTCTAAGTCTGAAAAAATCATTCGCCTTTTGTTGTGTATCATGCTTTTTATGATTAATATATCAAAAAGGCTTTTTTTGCAAGCAATTAATATATGTCAACGCCTGAAAAATCCGACTTTCGGTGGAGTTTTCAGATAGCGAAAAGAAGCCTTTCGATGCATCTATTATGATGAAGATTTTGTCCCTCTCAATTGGACTGCCCGCACACATGTTCAATTTCACTTTAGTATTCCACGTTGTGTTAAATAATTTATTATTCCGAGATGCTAAGTATGCAGAGAATGGAGTAAGAAATTTCTGCAGTGTAAATTTAGTTCTCGGATAAGGTACTCTAGACATTTCAGATTTAATAGCGTAACGATGTTCTTACTTTCATCAAAACAGATGATTAAATGGTTTGTTATTGTAAGATCTTAATTAGATTATTAGTTTATATACATGCAATTTCGCACTATACTAATTACTAATCTACTGCGTTATGGCACCAACGCAACCCTCTGGTTGTAAATTCTCAGTATGTTCGACAGGTACAAAGCAAAGGGATTACCGTTGCTCTGTGCGTACATTAAGAACTAACTAATTATCTTTACACTAGTATAGGAATACTGGTATTGTAGCTTGTTACCAAAGGTTTCCGGAGTAATTCTGCAATTTGAATTATTTCAATTTTTTATTTATTCATTTTGAACGTTATCTTGTATAGTTGCCGATTCAAGTACTACAAAATATCAAATATGACTGAAAAGAATTAAAGTATCGAAGATGTCCTTCGAAAAATTAAAACGTAGAGTACAGTCAAGCAATATCGAATAAATGCGAACAAAATTAACCCTTCAAACCAATTCATTGCTTTAATTGTTACACTTATTGTTAAAATTAATGCTACTCATTAGTTAATACATTATTAAAGTGCATTCAAAGAATACTATCTTATTCTTTCTAAAATCCGTTGCACATCCTTCACAGTAAATTAATTCGTAATAGACTTTTCCATTCCGTGCAGTATAACTGTGAATCTTCTCATATTCAGCATAGGCAATGAGAGGAATAGAAACTTTACGCATATTCATTATCCGCAGCAAACTTATTAATTCATCCGCTCGGCTAACTCGCGCCATTTCTCCCTTCGTTCGCCGCATAGCGTCACGCGTGTCTCATAGAGCAAATCGTACATATACATACACGCTATACGTATATGACCATTTCTTCTAGAAAAATGCACTTTTCGAGGGTCCAGAAATCGAAAATTTTTATTAAAGTTAGAGATTTCGAACTGATAAGACTTTCTTCTGTCAGCCAAAAGATAGTCGAAAGTGCAGAGGAACATTGGAAAAGTTACTAGTATCCATATTTCTGAGCTATTTTACGTTTTTTTAACAAAAAATTAATGCGTCGAAATACTGGAATAATGAAAACTACGAATGTTTCCGAGGCATAAATAAAATTTCAAATTACACAACAATAGAGTACAACAAAAAAGCTTTAATTTAAAAAAAATATGCCCCGACTCGATGCTCTGATCAAAAGTTATGTCTCCGTTTAAAAAAATTTAATAAATAAAAATCCGAATAGCCGATTTCCTTTTTTTCCACATACCTCCCCATGTTCAATTCTCGCGATCCATGTTTCCCGAACAGAAGAAAGTCCGCTCGGTTCGAAACCTCTAGCTTAAAAAAAAAAAAATTCTCAATTGCTGGACCCCCGCGGAAAGGTGCATTTTTCCAGGAGAATTGGTCGTGTAGGCGAAGCAGAATAAAGCTGGAACGGCCAGCATCGGAAAAAGTCGAGTCAAAAGGGTAAAAAAAAAGCGAGGAAAAAAAGAAGAGAGCCGGCATAAAACTAAACCAAGCTCGCGCGCACTGAATGTTTAATGTACTTTTGTGTGTCCTCCAGAATTCGCTATTCTTTGCCGTCGCGCGCCGGCTTCGAAATGCATAGCCCACACGTATAGCCGCGCGGACACGCATGTACGGCTTTGCGCGCTGCACAGCAGCGCTGAATGCGCGCCCGAACCGCGCGCGGTCGGGGCTCCTTTTATACTCCCGAGCTAAATGCGCCGAGCGTTTAGCTCTAACTCAGCCCCTGGCACTGGCTACCTCTTCTCTTAATATTCCCTCTCTTTCTCTTGGCAACGCTTAATTAGCACTTAACCGAGAGAGAGAGGGGGGGGGTGAGGGCGAGGGGGGTACGAGGGGGGAAGGCAGCGCGTTACCTTAATTACGTCCACTTGGTTTTTTGCAACAAGCGCCCAGAGCCGACCTTCCCGCTGCTCCCCTTTTCTCAATGGCCGGGCTCGCTCGCTCTCTTGAAATAATAGCCGAAGAAAAGTGCGCGAAGAAGAATGCGATGACGGGAAGCAGCTGCGCCGCGAGCCGCCTCGAGAGCCGCAGCGCGCAGGGAGATCAAAGGGGATTCTGACTCGCGTTTCACTCGCCGAGTGGCACACACGGGATGCGCGAGGAGAGGTGTTCGGCTGAGGCATTAATTTCAAAAAGTCGGCGGTTATACACTGCGCGATGCGATAGGTCGAGTGAGACTTTACGCTTGTTGCGAAACGATGAGGGTACATGTGTATACACCGCATCGGGGATACGAGTATTGTTGCAATTGCGATGCGTCTGTGTATTATTAGTCTGATAGTTAATAGGGGATTACAGTAATGCAGTCTTTGATCTTTCCAATTCGCTGGGCACGACCTGGAAAGCTCGACTTTGCCAAATCATGGAATTGATACAGCATAAGCTACAGTGATTTTGATGCTATACGTACGGCATAGGACGTGACTGATACCAAAATAATGAGAATAGAATTTGGTTAAGTAATTAACTGTGGGAACTATTGTTGGGACGTTACAATCATATAATTGAAAACGTGAATTGCATCTCGGTATCGTAATTTGATTAAAATGAAAAATCACGAGATAATGAGTAAATCGCAAGGTAATCGAGCAAATGTAACTAAATGAAATTATTCTTTTATGTATTGAATTCGATTCTGTCTATTGAGAATTCAATGCCGATGGAATCATTATTTATAGATTCAATTATTGTATTTTGAAATTATGTCATTTATAAGTAGAATTTTTCAAGATAATGTAGAAATGAATAAACTGCGGACATTCGGTCTCCATTGCATGAAGAGAAAGTTTCACGACAAAGATCGTAAAAAAAATAAAGGGACAACTAAGGGACCTTTGTCCTAACATATTAGAACGAGCAGTGGAAGTAATAAACTGATTACAAAGATTTTAAATTTTTTAATAAATTAACCTTTTTTAAGAGTATCTAAATTTTCAAAGCCCAAAATGATACATTTTCCGTACTCAATTGCAACGTGGAAACACTTACAACAAGAATTTGCATTTTTAAAAACATTTTTCTTTCCCTGTCATTGTACTTCGCAGTATTTTGCACGACTGTATTTCGCAGACAGCTCTGCACAGAACTGCGTATATGCAGATAATATGTTAAAGTTGTGAATTGTCATTCGCAACGTCGCACTCGGTGGCAAAATAGCGCAACCCGTCTTGCAACAGCCTCAAGTTGAACCAAGTTTCCTATCACCGTCGATAGCTTGATTCGTTTGACTCGTGGCTTTCTATCCGGACCTCCCCTCCTCGCCTCCTCCCCGGTTAATGCCAATGTATCGCAGAAGCTCATGAGCTGAGTGCACCTATACCGTGCACTACGCTTCACTGCTTTCGACTTCTCGTTCCGGAAAGCAAACTTCACGGGCAAAAGGATAAGTTGTGCACGACAGAGAAATTTGAGTAAAGAAAAGTTGTAAAGTTAGTTTCTTTTTCGTTTTTGCTTTTTTTTTTGTACATAGAGGACCGTGAAGAAGTTTAGAATTAACTGGCGTGGCTTCGGCGTGGGAAAAATTTTGTGCTTACTATGAATAAGGTAGTATAAACTGGTAAGCAAAGAAAGTTTCGAAGAAGCGTAAATAGCAGTTTTAAGATGCTAAGGAACACAGGAATGTTATTAGAGAAAACCATTCGTTTGGCTCCCTTTTGGCGAAAGTTTCTTGAAGAAAAAGGTTCACTTTCGTTAACACGCTTCAGTAAAAGTGCGTTCGACGGTGAATTAGAAATTCGAAACTCGTAATTTTGGAAAATTCCAGTACGGATGTGAATTTAGAGAAGGGACTACTTTTTTACAATGAATTTACAGTGACTTTTTTACGATTATTCTGAAAACATGTCTTCGCTTTTCTTTAGCAAATTCATTTGTTACTACAGTCCTGTCGACTATTTACTACAATAATCATTATTTATAATTTTATAAATTAAGTAAATTAGAAAATCATTATTTATACTTTTATAATTTAAGTAAATTAGAAAATCATTATTTATACTTTTATAATTTAAGTAAATTACAAAATCCACTTCAATATTATGTCGCAAAACTTTATGTATTATTTATACATTCTTTTCCAAGTATAATCCCTAACGAATCGAACTTTAATCTAATATAAACATGAATTTTCCAAGCGTTAATTTTGCCAGTAATGTATGCATATTCGGCAATTACTGAGATGAAGTAAATCATATATACTGCAAAAATGTTAACGAGTTCGGTTCAGATTCTCGAAATAATTACAACCGTGCTCTCATCAGTAAATAATTACTCTCGATCCTGAATAAAAAAATTCATACTTATGCCGTACCCATTTTTGATAACTGACATTAATCCCTTCATTCTGACAAAAATAGCTCGACATGTCGTCTTTCCACGCGGAGCGCGCACAATTAGGAATCCCGATTCAACCGCGATTAAGCGAAGAAATATCCTGTAGCCCAGAATCCGCGCAGATCCCCGAATATCTCAATTAAAGCACGTAATTCCGTTAAACTCGTTCTCTCTCTCTTTCTCTCTCTGTCTCGCCTCCTTGCCAAATGAAAAAATTTTTTCCCATCCCCGCTTGGAGAGTCTGTGCGCGCATATAGTGATGAGATATTTCCGGTCTTATAAAAACACATATACATGAGAGAGAGAGAGAGAGAGAGAGAGAGAGAGAGAGAGAGAGAGAGAGAGAGCGAGAGAGAGAGAGAGAGAGAGAGAGCGACACAAGAGTATAAAAGAGTATGTGAGCAAATCTTTTTAAAACTATCATTTAGAGGCGTAAAAGAATTCTAGATTTTAGATAGAAGATACTTTTTATTTCATAAAATGCAAGAAAATCCAAGGCAACAAGATAAATGTGAATGTAAGCAATTATAAAATAAAGAACCAAAATTTACTCGCGAAGATGCTTTTCTTTTTTAAAGAAAAAAGTGACTTTCTACGCGCTTCATACTTATAGTTTGACGTTCTAGGATACATTGAACAATTTTAGTGAAGTAACCTTGTTCACCGCACGCATAAAAATGCCGACGATCCTAATAAAAAATCTGTTATACGCTCAAAGTGCATCACGACAGCTTTATAATCAATAACAAAAATGTAACTGAGTTGAACCACTGATATATAGTTAGAAACGTTCCAAATTTTTTTAGTTATTTTACATACATTTTCAATCTACTCATAATAATTTTTAATCCAGGAGCTCTTTACTCGTTCTGTATTTTTACTTCACTCCTAAATCATGATTTTTTTTACGTAACACCACTATCATCCAAAAAGGATTACAGCTGATCGCGTGATAAAAGGTAATGATCAGCACTCAAGAAAAAGAAGAAAGAAAGAAGAAATAAGCTCACAAAACAATTCACCAAAAAATCACGTGTACGCGCAAAATACAAAATGCTACAAAAAATAATACTTTTATAATTTACAATTTTTATTTATAATTTTTATAATAAATTAATAAAATGAATAATTTTAAAATTTTATTTAATTAAATTGAATAAGTATAAACATAAAATCAATAATTTTAATATTTTTCAGAGCGTTTGCGCGGATGTATTACTTTATTATTTTAATTTATAATTTATTTTTTATAATTCTTGAAATACAAAAATATTAAAATTATTAATTTTATGTTAATATTTACTTGTAATTTATTTTATAATTCATAACTTTCGAAGTGCAAAGTACAGCAGAAAAAATACGAGCGCTCGAAGATAGCGAGAAAATCGCGCGATATCACACGCATGATTTTCCGAGACCTATACAAAACTTTCTCCCCTCCTTCCAAGAGCAAGAAACCTAACACTAAAATCTCAAAAAGATCGACTCGTGTACGCGAGAACAAAAGAATGTAAGCATCCGTTAATTCAGAGCTGTACTCCCGGGGTGTGTAGAACACTTGGACGACGCGAGAAGGTACACGCGCTCGGGGAATACACAAGTACGAGCCGAGGTGTGGACGGGAGAGAGAAGACGATAAAGGCTGTGCGTGTGGCGCGAAGAATAGAGGCCGCCGGAATGAAGACCACGGCTTGACCGACTCTCTCTCTCTCTCTCTCTCTCTCTCTCTCTCTCTCTGTTCTTTCCATGGAGTTTTTATGCTAATGAACCACCCGACCCTCCTCCGCTACGCGAACTCTGGACGTATACCTATATATATAGCACGTCGAGGCAGCCTTTGTCTCAGTGCTGAATCTGCAAGCTATACCCCTCGGAATGTAACGGAGAAGCTGCCACTACTGGCTCCTTCCGTGTCACGCTTTCATTTCTTCCATTCGTATATATGGTCGGCTAGTGCGGCGCTTGGGATTTGCGCAGAAGGAGAGAATTGGCACGAGTTGCGCGGCCGGATATGGATTAAGAGTCGATAATTTGATTTCGAAGAGAGGGTCGCTTTTCGTTGAAGCTCGGACCGATCGAATCAAGGCGAGATATGGTCGAGTTATCGAGTCAGCTTTTTCGTGTTATGCAGAAAATTGCAGGTATGTCTATTATATCTGCATAGACGAATTTTCCAATACAGCGATTATTTCGGTCGCACTTAATTCTTGAAGCAGATGGTGATTTTGAATCTCGCCGATTATATCGCTGTAATGCGCGTATACTATACGGTCACGTGTGCTTTCAGCATTAATCTCTGTTAGCCGAATCGATCGTTTCGTATACAATGCAGCGTTGAAATTAAAACTGAAAGCTTTCGGAATCTAAAGAAAATTTACTTACAAATGGAGAAATAATGCAGAGCATAACCACATAACGATATCAGAGAGAGAAAGAGCGTGTCTGTATAAGAAGAGAAGAAATACGAACGTCTCGCGAGTATTGTGTACGGCGTAGCTGTATAATAAAGTAAAGCGGCATTTGCAATGCAAAAGGACAAGTGAGCAAACTCTGGGGAGCCCTATAGACAGCGGAGAAATCCGAGCCTGGCTCGCTACACGAGCGGCACCAGCGTATTTTTCTTTCGTCACGAATAAACTGGAAAACTTCAAGTCGGCCGGTTACCATTTCGTCTTTTCATTTTTGCACGGCGATCGTTTGTCTCCTCGTCCGAGACCATTGTTGTAACTGCTTTTAGTTAACAAGAGTTTTCCTGCATTTCGTCTGTTTGCCCAGCTGTAGCGCATTCTTCTTTAGTAACAGAAATCAAGACGAGATTAATGAAAAGCTGAAAGACAATGAATTTTGGATGAAGTACCCTTCTTTTTCTTAATTACATTGAAAAATTTTGACAAAATAACACATAACAACGAAGTAATGTATCAGTATGAGGAGGTTTAATTAAAGGTAGATGTTCGATGATACACGCAGAAACGCTATTGCCCCTGTAGTTTATATTTAATTTTTTAATTTTTTATTGGAGCAATTTGCATAGAAAAGTACCTAACAATTGCAATTACTTCCGTTTTAATCAACCTAAGTACATCGCATAATCATTTAGATTCTTGAAGATAAAGTGAATCTTGGGTGAATTTTTAATACTCCAAACTTTAAAATTTTCTTGCCCAAATACCCGTGAATTTCCCATGCGACCATTGCAGAAATTGTCATTAGCAACCTTCACGGCTCTTTTAACTTTGAAACTTTCCAAGTCAAACTTTAAAATTGAAGATGCCTTTGATTTAAATGCCTTGACTATTTCAATATTACTACGATCTAATTGCGATTAACCTTACGAAATAGACATAACTCTATCCTTAAATCGAAGTACTTCACTTCCAGATTAAATACAAGACAGTTTGTTACAATAAAAATTGTTCATTAAATTTTTTACTACATCACTTAATTAAAGTAGTTCAGCCAAGTGCAGCTGTACCCAATCCAGGATGTAATTAAAAAATTAATTTTCTAAATTATTTAACAGCATTATCTTATGTTAAAAGTTAACTGTCCGTAGTAAAATGTAGGAGCAAATCTGAAACTTTTCATTTTTGACCCAATTAGAAAGACTACATTATATTTTAATCTTAACTCACAGCCAAAACAGTATTACTTGACTTGAAGCATTATTTCTTTTCGTTTAATTATCACCATTTTCTTACCACAATTAATAAAATGCATTATATTATTCGTTCCTTTAAAATTTCACACCAATATAATTTGTGCAGTAGTTTTAAAGAATACCACAGTTGAGAAAACCTTCGCTGATTTAGCAAAATAATTTTCAAACTGGAACTTCGTTCCAAAGTATCGCGCCACTCAAAGAAACGAAAATTAAACCAAAGCAAAAACCATTTGAAAAGCCGTAGTTTCGCGCATATTTAAAAATCGGCAAAATTTTCTAATTGACTCATCGCATGATCGCGAGTATTTTCCAGCGTCGCGCGGCGCAGGAGCTGATATGCACATGCGGAGCGAAGCACTTATCCGCACTCAGACAATTCAGCCCCTCTGCGGAGTGTGCGTCGCGTGCAGGAAATAACGCGAGGCATGTTCCTTGCCGTGCCAATTCAACCCCGAGCATATATGCGCAAGAACCGCCGAAAATTGTCCGGCCGATGGAGAGAAGATAATGAATGCATTAAAACCTGACCGGTCCTGGGAAACGTGCGCCGCAGAAAGATAGCTGGGACGGCCGGGAGAGCGCGGCAGCGGATAACCGAGAAAAATAAAAACCCGTGCGGTTCGCTCGCACCGACCTAAATGAAGAATTCCATATCCAGTCCAATTCAGCTCGCGTTTTACGAGGAAAAATAGGGACGCGCTCTGTCCGCCTCGTTTAACGGGACGTGGATCGTTGTCGATGTTTCTTCTTTATTATTTTTCTTTTTTCAATATATTTGTTTTTCATTCGATTCGTTTATTCGTTCATTGGACGTGGCGAGGTCCGCCGAGGTTATCAGCAATATTTTGCTTTACAATGCAATTTACAGTATTTTTGTAAGTAAAGCGTAATGGCTTAGCTGCAGTGGCACTTGGTTTCCTTCTAATCGGTTTTTTTTTTCACATGTATGTATACGTATATTTGAATATTTTAAAATATAATACAATATATCGAATGTTATAGACGTAATTACGTTTTTAACATTGTCTATTGTGAAAATTGCGTTTTTAATATTATCTATAATAACAATCGATTATGCTGTTTGATGAAGGAAATTACATTAAAATGAATCAATATTGTAATATATAAGCAATATAAACTTATAAGACTATCCCAAGATTATACTAACTTATAAGATTCTCATAAGACTATCGACACAAACATTTTCTAAAAATGCTTGCTTTTACTTCCAGGCATCTTAGAAACATGTTTTAAATGTTTTTTAGAAAAGTATGTGTGAAGATGTGTATAACACAATATTCAAAGACTTTATCCCTCGATGTTTTTTAATATTTTATAAAAGAGTCTATCGATCTCTCCGAGGCAAGTGTTGGGAAAAAAGGTAAAAATTAATTTATACCATTTTTCCTTTTGTTTCAACGTTTCGGTGAACACTGTCACCCTCTTCAGGAAAATATAGAGGAGCACAACAGCCTATAGATCGAACGTGTTTCTTCCCCGGCCAATCTCAGGCGGGGGAAGGAGAAGCGAGAAGCAAGGAGACGGACTATTATTGGCTTCCTCGACTACTGTTTCAATAATGTTTTTTAGAAAATTTGGAAAAATCACTATTACAAAGCTTCCTTTAGGAGGAAGTAACAGTATAAATCAGCAGAAAACAAAAGTAGGTTGTGTGTAGATCCTACAAGTGAGTTGTAACTCGAGTAAAGCGTGACCCCATCCGCAAGGCCTACACATGCTACTTAATGCTTACACTAGTTTATACAAGTTAACAAAACTTACCCTAAGGGCCTACATAGCCCACTTTATGTCTTTGGTGTATAATGTACTATCAGAGTCATTTATTTCAATAAATTATTCACAGTCTTGAAAGTATTGGGTACCTGGTCTCTTCTCTTAAACATGTCATTATTGGCAATGTTATACTTAGAAACTTGTAATGCGTCTCTCTACTTGTTACAAAACATAATCTCATGAATTGTTAATTTTTTACTATTTTTGATTAAAAAAAATTATGAAGAAAGAAATGTAGGAGAAAGCAAAACTGTATTGTAAAGATTTTATTTCGAGTTATTAGGAGAGGCAAAGATACTCCTCGCTGTGGAGTAGATTCATTTTCTTATTATCGGAGCCTACACTTTGAATCGAGATCAAAAGATTTCAGCATTTTGCTTTTTCAATAGAATTAAATAGAACACTTTCAACAGAAATCGCATAGTCAGTCGATTAAAAATCTGATACGCTTCGCTGAAGTACGGGAATTCGTTAAAAACAAAAAGTACGTTGCAAATTTTCAACGTAATTTTTAGAAAAGAAAACTTTTACGGAAAATTGACAAAAATCAGTAGAACTTCGTCTCAAAACTGTCCCAGTGGAGCACTCGACGTTTTGTGCTATCACTCGCAAAATTTCGTTACACGAAGAAGGCAGCGCCTCGTCTTAAACCCAGCCTCTTAGGAAACGTCGTCGTCTAACTTTCGACTCGCTAACTAGAGTCCTGCAACAATCATCTCTTATCCAAGCATATTTACAGTGAGATCCCGGGTCTCGAGAGCAGCAGTGTGCTAAGTAACGAAATTTCGCATTTACAATTTTGTCGCGCGCGCACACGCCAAGGAGGGTTTTGTTTCTCGTGTCCTTAGAGCTCGTGAATCTAATAAGCCTAATTAGTATTCGTGACAGGAGCGGCTAATGAGCTTGAAACATTCGCACGTAGAGCGACGTGCGATGATCGTGGATAATCGTATAGCTCGGCTCTTTAAGCCCGCTTCTTACTTCGCTGCGTAATAGTTGTAGCTGATTTTAAATTAAACAAGTTTTCTTTGCAATCAGAATTATTGCAATACGCGCAAGGGCCCGTGATTAGTTCAGAAAATTATCCGAGAGTCGATTGAATGCGAGATTCTAGATTTTTTTCTGGACGTTAAAAAGTGGCTTGTTGCCTTAACGAGCAAGCTACAAAATTCCCAAAGCTTATTTGCGATTGTATACGTTTTGTTAGTTTTATGAAATCTCATTAACGGTATTCGTTATTCGTGATTATAATGCTTTTGGTAAACCAGCGCGTCAATACGGGATTACCTGCTCGAAATGAAAACAATGGAAATTCTAACGACGACGTTGCATCACGGCTTCTTATCGAACGTCAAGGATAAACCCTTTGGGAGTTGACTTACAAACACATTTGGGCGTTAAATTCTCGTAGACCCAATGCACCTCTGTCATTCTAGTTTGAATCTCGAAGCTGCATCCTTATTATACCAGGACGCGGTACTACCCGATCGTAACGCCGAATTCGATCAGGAGCAATCTCCAATCCGAATTGGTGGTTATGGCGGGGGATGGGGGGTCCGGGGTGGGGAGAAGAGCGCAGTCAAAGCGTCTGTCGGCGTCCTCGGTCCACCTTTGACAGTTGGCGAGCACAAGTAATTGGATGGGAGGAGAAACGTAGTGGGGGTAGGGGAGCGTTAGCTCCCGCTGATGCCTCTTAATAAACGCCGATATATATACGTAATACGAGTTCGCATTAACTCGGTTAATGCGGAGAGCTTCATTGGTGAATTAAGCGTGCGAAATGAGACCTGCAGTTTTTCACCTGGTAGCGTCGCAACTCGACGGATATTCGACAACCATTCGGTTGTGAATAAAAATTTAATGGCTCCAGAATCCATTTGCTACGTACGAATGGTGATGGGTTTATTATGCCGACGTCGTTCGCTTTACCGTATTGGATATACATGCATATTGCAATGGTTCTTTTTTTGAAATTCAGATTTTCTTCATTAGTAAAGGTGATGATTTCGGAAACTTTAATCTCATAGTATTTAAATATTCTGGGAATTTATTTCCCCGATACCTACAAAATTTTTAACAGAGAAAAATAATAATTTATTCTTCTAAAAAATCGGTAGAACTTTTAAAAAAGAACACAGGAAAATAGTACTTTAGTACTGATTCATAGAAGACACGTACTAACTAATAGTACTATATTGAAATACTATATTGAATAGTGATATACTGAAAAATAGTTAAATCATGAAAAATGAAACATCATGGTTCTTCAAAACTCTGGTACTGAAATGCTGCGTTCCTGAAATGCTTCGGTATTTATATACTTTAAGGATTCAGCACATTTTCCTTAGTCTCAGTAGTATCAGTAGTTAGTAAAATAATTGTTATTGATTACAAAATCTGAACAAATTATTGAAGTAGACAGATCAAACTTTCACAACGGCAATTCTTTAGCTTGCAAATCACATTGGCAAACATTTTTAATGGATAACCGATGACTTCCGAATGCTGCCAGGGGAGTCGAGAAAATCGAAGAGTCTTCGAGCAGTTAAATTGATGCTAATATCATTTATCTATGCATGCAGCTTGTATACCGGTCGCATTTGCACACAAACATAAATTCGCGTATCCCTGCACGAGGACCAGGACGAGCGAAACTTGATCAGTCCGCATTGAGAGAACAGAATTGACTTGCTCACTTCGTATCTGTGTACATACGTACGAGCTAATTAGCACTAGGGAGAATTTCGCCAGGATGGGAAGACCGTTCGTCAAGATACACCAGATACCTGCAGACTGACTACAGCTATTGTCAAGGAACACATCGTAGCTGTGAAATTTGCTTAAAAGCTTGTTTCTGTTGTTTGCTTCTACTGTGGATTCCTCAAGCTATATATCGCGACGAGCCGAAGAAATCGTCTTGTAAGTAAACACATAATTTTAGATTTTAGTCTTTAACGTGAAAATGAAAGGTGCTTTATTACGAAATGTTAAAAAAATGTATATGAACTAATAAATTTTTTAAGAAGCTTTATTTGACTTGCGATCTATTTAAAAGTGCTTCATTGCAAGTTCTATTACTTTATCTGCTGAGGGAACGCTAGAATTTAAACGTTCAATATCAACCCGCATTGCTAGCAATTTATTGCAAGATCAATGAAATGGACTTGTAAAATCAGAATAAAAAAGTTTAACTAATGGTTATTGAACAATAAATTGGATATCCGTTTATTTAAAAATTTTTTGTCAAAATTTATGTTATTGGCAATTATGAAGTTGTGCAAATTTACTCTTTTATGTACAGTAGTACATGCAAGTGTCGTATATTTTCAAAAAAAAGATATGACCAATTTTTTGTATTCCCTTGTAATATAAATGAAATACTGTATTTTTACTTTTTTATTGTGATTTATCCCATTAATGCATTTTTGCTTTGCACTGCCAATTTTCTTTTTATTTTTTATCTCGGCACATGCTTTAATGTTTTTCAATACAGTACGAAATGTTAAAAATTAAATTAGCTTTGTCAAAGCATAGCGCCTACTCAATTTGGCAATACCATCACCTAAAAAATTAAAAACAAATAATGTTTTTATGAAAAAAAATGACTGATCCACGGGTGCTCTAAAACGAAGAGATACAAATATTCTTAGACACCCCGCGCAATCATTCGACATTCAAGCCGTTTCCTTTGTCTCGCAAACCACGCCTCATCATCCGCAATTGAACGTTCAGGTCAGAAACGTCGAAGTATAGAGGCGGTGGTCAGTTCATTTCGTACAAATTATTGTTCGTCAGGTCAAACGCTATACCAGCTAGATACGCCATCAGTATTATACACACTATGCGCTTCCGCATTCGCATATCTACATAGCAGGCATTCCTCGTAAAATACTATTGTCCAGCTGTGACTGGACGTTGTCTGTTCCACTAAATAGATGAAGGGAACGAGCATCGACGGTTCAGCCATTTTCCTGATGGAAACTGCATAGAACTTCTCTCTCCCTCTCTCTCTATCTCACTCTGTGTATCCTTCTGTCTCTTCTCTCTCCATTATCGTCTGGACCTCGTGGGAAGTAATTAGCTGATTAAAACCAAGTTTGGCATATACAGTTTGCAGATTGATGTGTCTAGCGTGTGTATACTTTTGAAGTTTAATTGATAAACTCGCCGGGTTGCGTAGCTCCAGTACGCGATCAGAACGCGTAGATACGAAAGACGTATGGATATGAGGGAACACGGCGTACACCGAATTAATAACAGAATTGGATTGTATACGTATCGTAGTTTCGGTATACATGCGTTTGTGTAACTGTCATTTGAGTATTGCCTCACTATCAATGATTAATAAACTGTCCTTGCAGCAATGTAAATATTTGACGTCTATACTCAAACAACGTACATTTATATGAACGAAAAGGAAAAAAACATTGTGCAAATATGCTCCTTCGACTGTGCAATCCACGTGATTGTAAGTCAACATGTAGAAAGAGAAAATCAACGAAACAAAAATAACATAATGCGCGATACATCGATATCACAGCCGATTCTCGGGATTCGACAGCTGCAATAGAGCAAACGTATCCGAGCAAAAGTCAAACAACTGTCGGAACAACTCTTTTTTTTTGCTTTTAATCAATGCACTTCGAAACCGCAAACAAAACTCTTTCTCTCCCGGCTTTCTCTCTTTGCCACGTCTCCCCCCCCCCCCCCCACCCAGCCGCAGTCTCCATTCATTATGCATCCCCATTAACGATCCGACCCAAAGATTTTCTTTTTTTCGCCAGCACTGTACCCACGCACACACACACACGCGCGCGCGCGCGCGCAATTTCACGAAATATTTAATTCCTTGGGATTCATCGAGCAGGCGGCTCACGATTTCGCTCCCCAGCGGGGCGCAATTAAATCCCAAAGACTTGAGCAGGCCGTTTGCTGGCTGGCGGCGCCCGCGATCGTCTCGTCCTGATATTAGAACAATAGGCGGCTGCCGAGTTTGTAAATGCCGAAGGCAACAAACGCCGTGGAGCCACAAAAGGTCCGAGCTCGCGCATTCATCGGGCCAAACGAGTTATACACGAGCGCGCGCACACACTACTGTGTGCTGTGGTGAATATAGACTCGATGTACTTTCGATCGATTTTTCAACGGCGACGTCGCTTTCCTTGCCTTTCGTCTCTGAACCGTGCAGCCCCCGCCGCGTTTAGCCAGGTGAATGATTCTCCACTTTACCCCACTGTGTTTTGCCTCGCTGTCGAGATATGGAAAAGCTCATCGATCTCGCGGCTCCTCTGCGGTTTCGCCGAATGCCAACTCGAAGGCAGATGGAGATTGGTAAATGGAGATCGTTGCCGGATGAATAAAGTACAATACAACAGGACTTTGGTACTCTGTGGTACTTTAGTATTATGTTTCTTAAGTACTACGGTACTCTGTGGTACTTTAGTATTTTATTGCTCAAGTACTACTGTACTCAAATACTGAGACTCTTAAGTACTTTGGTACGTAAAAGTTCTGGTAGGTGGACACTCTGGTACTTGAGTACTTTGATATCTAGTTGAGTTTCCTAAAACTTGAGTACTTTATTACCTGAATATTGTGGTACTCAAGCGTTTTGGTATTTAAATACTCGAATACATTAGTAAAACTTTTTACTTAAAATACTTCGTTTAAAATACTTAGGTATTTTAAGAAAGTACTTTAATTACTAAAAACTAGTATTCAAGTACAGGTAAAAGAACTTGAGTACTTTAATACACATTACTTTAATGCTTTGGTATTTAAAAACTCTACACTATTGCTTTGATATGTACCTATAAGAACTCTGTAACTTGAATATTTTGCTGCTCGAATACTCCGGTACATCAATACTTTCACACTTGAGTATTTTGGTAGATTAATACTTTGATGCTTAAGCACCTCGAAACTTTAATCCTTAAATACGATTTTCTGTTTTCTACTTGAAGTACAAATATCAAAGCTTAAGCACAATTATTTTTTTTCGATCCAAGTATTGGACACATCAAACACTTTGACATCGCATGTTTTATTTTAGCATTTTCGATGATGGCAGCACATTTTCGTCGTTTTGCTCGCTGTGTTTTGCATCAGTGTCGAGATATGAAAAAGCTCATCGATCTCGCAGCTCTTTTGCCGCTTCGCCGAAAGCGAATTCGGAGAAGGAGGAGATTTGTAGATGGAGATGATTGCTCGATGAATAAAGTGAAACGAATCGAATGGGAGGACAGTTCTCGACTGCTTTAAGTATGACGAATGATGGACTGCGTTACGTGGCGAAATAGAAAGACTCGATGAGTTTGTAATGACGAATTGCAGTCGATCGAGGGAAATGAGTAATGGACAATATTGATATAGAACGATTGCAAAATGTTGTGCATGAGTGTTTGGAAACGGCAATTTTTTTTCTTACAATGCATACCATAAAATTCTGAGGGAGATGGAGTGTATGAATTAGGTTTTTTTAGTTTTTAGCTTTTGACTTACAAAACTTTGAGAAATCTAACGACTTAAAATTGACTAATTTATTATTTGTCAAAACAAAAAATTTATTTCTTAATTGACAATTCATCATTATTACCTTGCACCTGAAAAGGTTAAAATTTGATTATTATTTTTCACGTTCTTCAGGTTTAATCGCATTAACAGGTTGTAATGTTTGAGTTTTAAAAGAAAATCGCCAAACATTTCTTGAAGAAAAGTGACCTTTAATCGAGTAACCACAGCATAGGCAGCAGCTCCATTTTGTTCCTTTTAATGCTGCTCTTTCAGTTCAACTCCAGATCTCGTAGCTGGAGAGTAGACGTCGAGCAATGAAAACATTTCAACGTGTACTGCGTCACACAGAGCACAGTCTCGTCACAGTCACATTACAAAAATATTCCCTCGGAAAAAGAAAGCCGGAGTAGAATGCGTAGGCGACTATCTTTTCACCGCGTCAAGGTAAAGTCAACGAGGCTGGACAGCAAATTTTCAAAGTCGTCGAAAACTCTTTTGTGAGCTTATGCAGCTAAAAATTTTTTATAACACTAAATAAACTTTCCACAGTCCATTTTCCCTTGAATATTATGCTCTGATCCGGCGAAGTAAAATATTAGTACAGTATACCCGTAAAATTTCGTATAGGTGAACAAATGCACGTATACATGTACTCCGAGGTGTATTCGATATGCTGGAATCGAGAACGAATAAAAAGAATAGATAAAGCTTGAAAGGCTGCGTAGTTTTAAAAACGGGCGACGACACCCCCATCTTTTGAAAAAACAAAAACAAAACAACAACAACAACGAGCCTGCTGACCATACAAAATCCAGCTTATTTACAACAAAGCTCGTTTATAACAACAGAGAGCACTAGACGACCTACAAAAAGCGAATTCAAAAACAAAGTTACTCTTTCTCTTTCTCTATCTCCCTCTCTCTCTTTCTCGTTTTACACCGGCGTAGTGATGCGTTTATAGTTTCCAAGGCAGTGCGCGCGCGCGCGTATGTATCGGCTGCATACGTGAAGTGCATCCGCTTTCTTTTTACGTCGAGCCATGAAACAGAGAGAGAGAGAAAGAGGGGGGGGGCTTATCCCACCATCTAAAAGCACGCGAGTATTAGCACGTTAAAGACGAGCGTCGCTGTGCGTTTTTAATTAAAAAGTCCTCGAGAGAACTGTACACGCAGCCCCGACGGCCCCGGCAATATCCGATCTGTCCACCGTCTCGGGCGACGCAATAATTGATGGGACTGCGTCTGTGTGTGTGTGTGTGTATATGTATATACACGCCTTTGCCGTGCGCGCATACGTGCGGCGGGCAATACTGCCTGCGAATGCGCTAAGAAGATTTATTTATTTATTGATAAGCCGCTGCGAGTCGGAGTATTGGCTCGAGGTATTTTTCTTTTTGTTTCCGATGGGTCTTTACGCGTGTGCTGCAGTGACCTGTGTTTCGTCGAGCGTCTGCTCGTTAGTCGAATTTCAGTAAAACAGTTTAAAATCACGCAAAGATCAAGGGAATTAAAGAATATCGTTATAGCTATCTTTAAAATTATCGCGTTAAAAATATCGCTAAACTTTTTTGACATTTCGTTAACATGGAAATATACAAAAAATTAAAAAGATAAAACGTGCGGATAGCAAGTAGCTTCATAGCACTAGAATATCCTTGAAAAAATCAGAGCTTGTCTAAATCAACAAAGTTTACGTTCAGCAGGACGAACGATATTTATATTCCTCGGTTGGTCCGGCTTCGGAGTTGAATTTAAAAGCGCTTGTATTTTATCAGTGCCGGTCTCGCTTTGCATTATGCCGCTTTCAAGTTCGTCAAACAAAGTTGAAAAAAATTAGAAAATCAAATCAGCGCACATAGCTTTCAGCAGAGGTCCCGAAGTCTCTTACAGTCACCGGGAAAAGTCAAACGCATATATTTAATCGACGAGAAATATTCAATGCCTAGAGCCACGAGACTCGGAACTCTAAAAATGAGCATGTGAAAACACTCGACAAACATAAAACATTTTCCAATGACTCGACGCGTTATACAGCCCTGGCTCTGCAATCACTCTAAACTCATATAAGCCGACTATCAGCTCATAAAACTCTGCTCTCCGAAAACGCAGCCAATTCAATCATCGGATAAATGCCCGTCGGCTTTTATATCTCTAATAACGAGAGAGAGAGTCCCCTCTCCCCCTCCCCGACCCCCAGCCCACCTCCGTCAATTTTTACGCATAAACACCTTTCCTCGATTTTCACTGAAACGCGCACCTAAACACCTCGCCGCGATAAAAGCGCTCGGCTCCTTTGATGGACGGGTGCAATATATCGAATCGAAGGCAGTAAACCGCGACGCATCCTCCTCGTATCGGGCAGAGCCTCAAGGGGTCTTGCAGTCGAAGACGAGGAACTGCGAAGATATGAGTAAGCGCAGACGCACAGACGCACAGACACACACACACACACACACACACACGCACCAGGCTAACGACTAGATTACTTATCTGCCTGAATTGAGTAGACGGCGTTGACGGCATAAAAAGTTGCGAGCCGATAACGACAGTGATAGCGCACTACGCCCACCGTATTTAATGATTTTTGAATATAATATAGGTTGCTGGGAATGTAAGAATATGAAATCAACCGATATCTGACGTGCGAATTGTGAGATTATTTAATCCCAGTGCGGGGAGACGAATAATTCTGGATTAAGTAGAATTATTCTCGTTTCGTCAGACGGCGAGATTCGTGGCTTCTTCTGCATTAATGTAGTCTACGTCATAACTGTGATGAGTATGTTTTAACAAAGTACAAAAAAAAGTAGGTCGTACCGCTAATTATTCATTGAGCAGACTGCCCACTTGATAACTGTGTAAATATACAGGATTGTGATTTGTTAATGCAGAGATAAAAGTAAGAATCAAATTAATGCAGATTTTTCTTCTTCGAGTTTTCGCGTACAACAAAGTCTTAGACGATGTAAAATTAATTTATTGAAGCGGCCCGTGAGAATGAGATTTAAATTAATAGAAGAAGGTTTTAATAAATAGAGAATAAATATATGATTTATATTAACTTCTTATATTAGAAAGGAATAATTTTTACAACTCAACACTACAGCATTTGCAGACTGGATTTTTAAAGTCAAACTTTATTCAAACTGTTACGCTCATTATTTTGTTATTTACTCTTCATTTCGTTTTAAAATATACTTCGTAAAGGAAACTTAAAAAAACAACAATTATTTCTTTCTCATTCGTCCAGCTAAAATGACTGCACTTGACTCTACACGCAAACCAGTCCATCAGAAGCAATAACACAATATCCTTCTAGTGTCCATTAATCAAACTTTTGAATTAGTCGTATTCCCTCGCATTTATATGCATTCGATCCGCGAAATTTCTGATGTCAACATTGAATGCTCGCCTCTACAAAACTGTACTGCAAATAGCCCAATCCGGAAGCCCGGAAAGCCCAGGAAAAGGGATAAAAAAAAGCCTTACGACAATATAAATCATCAGGCGGCGAACCCCAAAAAATGAGAGCTCGCGCGGCGCGGCTTCAACAATGCTCTGACCTACAAACCATTCGCCATTTATCCGCACAACTATTTTCCTTTCACCCTTCGACCCTTTCCCCCTCGTTCGCTCGCGCGCCCGTCCGCCCGGCAAAGCCCACTAACAGAGAGACGACAATGAAGACACGCGTGCGGGTCGCGCATTAAAAGCTGCCTTTTTCACGCTGAACAACACCGACGGACCAGAGCTTTTGTCAGCTATCCAACGGACGCTGATACCGCCATATATCCTGGCCGATGGCTTTATATCGGACGCAAAGGAGGCTGCTCGACGCTACGCGGCGAATGCTTGTCCCCGAAAAAGTGGCAACTAGGCGCGGCTCTTCTGTAAAGTTTGGCGTTATTCTTGGTTATCGTAATGGGAACGTTTTTCGATGGAGCGCAGACACTGAATGTTGATTTTAGGATAATCACGCAGCGACACGTTTAATTACGCGGGAAATGTTGTTTTGTGAAATAAAATTTAGTCAGGTATTTTCAACGAGAAAGAAAATTAACGTTTTACGCGTCAGTATATACTTTCTTTTGGGTAAATGTGATGGTGAAGATAATCGTAATAATAACAATGATAATAGCGGCGAGACAATGTTAGTTGATATTATTTTATTGTTCATTTTCATTGTGGAATTCTTTTCTTTCTGCGAATTTATTTCTGACGACTTTTCTTCTTGAAGATACGATAGTAAAGACAAATTATCATTATACGTTACAGTAAAATTTACTAATATTTGTTATTCGTTCATTTTTTTTTATTAGCTATCGTTTTTCGTTAGTGTCATTCTTTCTGCGATTTGTTTTCGGGGCTATATTTTTTCCCAAATTATGAGACTTCAATTTTCACTTTCACAAAGTATTTGGCACGACAATTTTTCGCAAGAGTTTACCAAGAAGGGGTTAGCTTAACACGGGGAGTTTTTTTTTTCTTTTATCGCATCGCAAATTGACTGTCATTTTGTGAATAGCAGATGTCAAATTGAAGAAAATAATACACGAAAGAATAATAAACTGGTTTTACTTTTGACATGTAATTTACTCTTCCGGGAATACCAATCACTGAGTTTTCAATAATAATTTCAAATAATAAAATTTCAATTTGTCCGTTATAATTATTCCAAAATGTTTAGTTTGCAGTTTCAATTCATCAAGGCTACTGTTACGTGTATCAAGCATTTCGTTCCAACAATATTAAATCACCAAAAATCCGGAAGCCCAAAAAAACATTATTTCGAGGATACCAAAATAGTGGATTAGATTTTTTTTCAATGTACACCTGTTTGCAGCGTACCCAAGTTTTTCAGAGATTCTGCGCGAGAGATGCTTAATTTTCCACAGAGATCTTCATCATCTTAAAACAATTGTTGACTATGGAAAACGTCTTATTCTGCCCATGAATAAACCAAAGCGGAAATAAACAAGTTAGAAGAGTGTCGAAGGGTTGCAAGGCTAATGAAATATTCAGGGCGAGAGCGCGTCGCATTCGACAATAGCTTTTATACGAGCATCGTGTGATAAGAAAATACGGCGCGATGTCCGTCGTGCGAAAGCGAGCGGCATCGGGAACGAGGATTGCGGAAAATTTACTGTAGGACATGTGTGTCGGCACGTAAAGCGCCGAGTTTATCGTTGCGCAGAATCTACACGCTTGGCTGTAAGCTCTTTTTCTCATCGACGCGATCCCCAAATGAGATGTTTCGGTGGGACGTAAACAGCTTTGGACCGACTAGGCTCACGGCTGTTTTTTATTTCTATCGGGGTCAGGTTTGTCCCTACTCTTTATGGCTTGAATTACATGTAGACGGTTAGTGGCGTTTTTTCTAGTCTTTCATACTCTGCTGTATAGAACCGATATCACAGGATATCTCTGAGATTTTTGCTCCGTGAAAAAGTTTTGTTTTGGAAAATTTGTTTGTAGTTATGTACAGATTCTCATTTTTTGAAGATAAAATGTATGTTCTAAATGTTAAAAATGACATAACAACAATTTTATGATGTTTAGAACATGTTATTGTGAAATAAATAGAACAGGTTTTTGTTAATGATATACCTGGGAGGACTTTTTCGGAGCTCAAAGTTCATTCTTTTCATTTGTCTAGAAATCATAGATTCGCTTTGAGTCTTTTAGTGTCGAGGAGCACTTGAGTCATTAGTGCATAAATTTAAAGCAAAAATTTAATTAAAAATTAGAATTAAAATAACCGGATTTATGGTGCATCGATCAATACCGCATGCAAATTGCAACTACTCTAAGCAGAGCGACTTTGAAAACTGATTATTCAAAATTAACCATGCACAAACCTTTGTCTAATGACTAAGGTCGCGCATATCAGTAAACACGTATGTAAACCACGAGCTCATTGAAGTCAGCTCTAGTGCGATTCGCGGTAATAGACATTGATTGAAAACAAGCCTGCGTTGCGTATAGAGGCACATCAACCGCGACACGTTCCCATTGTTCAGTAATGATATTGCTAATGGAGTGAGGCTTTTCAGTCTCTGGCATAACAGCAGTCGTGCGCTGACCGAGAAATTCGCTGCTGCCAGGCACCGATTCACGAGTTTGCAAAATATGCGCATTCCAGCCATCTGTGGGATATTGCGAGGGGAGAAAATTGCAACCGAGCGTGAAAGGAATGTCCGAGATTGACGAAGGTCACTTTCAATCTGGAGCTGAAAATTTTATTCTGGCCTCCGCAATTACGTTGACGAGCAAAGGCTCGTAAATGAGTTATACGTGAGAACTATTTGAGTGCCACATCGCGATTCGCAGCCGTTTGCATTGTCGAGGGGTAATGGAAAACTTGGGACCATAGTATGTTAAAACGTTCGACGAAGTTTAATGCTTTGTGCCTAGTTCTTCAAGGTACATCAACGTCTCGAGAAGACGATCTGGTTTAGAGTACGCTTTACTGTGACGAGTACAAAGATATTACCTCGTAACTCATTTCTCTGCATTATTTGACGATATCGGGGCATCTCCATCTTTTCATCAAAAGAAAGATCCACACGAAACTGTTGCATCACTGGCTTCATACATTGCATTATAACAACAATGTTTATGAAACCTAGAGACGTGGTTCGCATAATATGTGTCAATAGAAAAAATAGAAAACTTGAAAAGCATACGATAATCAGAACAGTGATCTGAGGGATAAAATTTATTTAATGTACGTCAAAATTATTTGCTACCGCAATGTCAGTACTAGTAAATTAGTAAGCAGCCATTTACAGTGTCTACTCTTGAAAAAAGGTGTTTGCATGACTAGAACCAACAAACGAATTTATTTTAGGTGTAGCGTAGTAAAAATTTGGTTACGTTATCTACGGTTTGTTTTAAATGCAAAGCTTTTTCATTGCAAAGACTGAAATACATAAAATCTAGAAATGCGAACCCTCCATATTTTTTTCCATATTTGGTATTGTTTAAAATTTAAGTTTGCCAAAGACAAATTTTTCTTAGAAAAAAATTGTTTTGATCTTTCATGTTTTTTTTTGTAGAAACATAATATACTCAATTTAATACGTGCACTTTTACAAATTCACGAAAACGTAATACTAAAAATGAGTATCTTCGTCGAGATTAAAGCACGTTAATCGGCTATTGAAATTCAGGCAGAGCTCGTAATCGACTCTTCCGTCGACAAAATGTTAATTACTAATTCCTAATTACATGAATAATTAAAGCCAACAATAATTGGATAGCTGTAGGTGCAATTAAACATCTATAATTTCATTAATTGTTGGTAATTTACGATGAATATGTTAATGCGCGCACTTGTTCAGAAAATTAAGCCAGTGACTAAAGGTTAATAATAAGCTTTTGGATAAACTTACGAGTAACTGATGCAAATGATAATGTGAGGAATATCTGTTTTCGCCTTCCGACAGCTACCCTCATTGTTAAAACAGAAACATACGCAACTATACTATCTATTGAGAAACCTCAAACAATTAAAAATTTTAAAAGTAACACATTTACCGTGATTCAACCCAATTACTTGAAAATACGCGTACTAATCACTCGACTCCTCCCATACGATTCCGAATCAGCAGGTCCTCACTAATACCGCGTAAAACTGTACAATTAACATAAAGCTCGATCCACACAATGTTACAACAATCACATCAGCGGGAGGTTTACCGCAGCATATCGCGCAGACCACAGAGCCGTGTCCCGAATCGGCCCGAATAAATACTATGTGCGGAACCTATCTCCTCCTGTAATAACATACATCGAGTTTCGCGAGCGCGAGAGTGTCAGAGAGCGGCGCCCGCGACAACAGATCACCTTTACCGCGGATTTCACGCGCTATTAACGTCCAATGGCAATTTCTCGACATTCCCGCGCGCTCGCGCAAACGTCATCGCGCGTCTGGCGCGAGTAACGCCTTGATAAGCGCGCATAATTAACGATCCGCAATACTCGAGGCCTCGTCTTGTGCGCCGGTGTATGTGGGAAAACAAGGTCGTATTTCCGGTATGGCAGTACCAGGGGTGAGGGGGGAGGGGAGAGTGACGGCGGGGTAAAACGGGCCTGGCCTATGATAAATCGGCCGGGGAGATGAAGATGAATACACATCGGGCGGTGAGCCGAAGAAATATGTCACGTTCCTTGTCTTACGATCCACGGGACGAGGGTAGAAGTGAGGACCGGACGTGGCTGTACTACTGCTCCGCGGCTACAGGTGCAAATGCGCGGATAGAGGGATTTTCGAGTTTCGTAAGGTTGTTGTAAATGGTGACACGAGAGCGCTTATCTCGGGTGGAGAGGAAAGGAGCTTGGGGGGTAGCTTTCGCGGGAAATTTTCTTCAAATTGAGATCGGATGCGAGACGTCGGGGAAGACAGTTGCCAACGTGGCTTTGGTTGGGCTGGAAAGGGTGCAAAGAGCTTTTCGGTGCACGGGTGGGTATGTCTTGCGAGGACAAGCGTTTTGAATGATAAAAGAGTTTTGCGATGTAGGATGAGAAAAATATTGTAAGTTTGTATGATGCAGATCCCTAAAGGGAAATATTTTCTAAATTAGTTTGACAAATTACATAGCAGAGTATGATTGAGATTAGAGAAAATGCTTGAAGATACGTAGCATCCGGCTGATTAAGAACTTAATTTTTAATATCATTTCTGTAGGGAACATTTCTCTCAGAGATAATTGAAGATAATAGTGTTTGGGGAACTAGATCGAAAATTATGTTATTTCCTTCGTTGAATTAGAAAGTTTTTTAATTGAGAAATTTTAAGCATTATTATAGAAATATTTTTAGAAGCATTAGCAATTCTCATTGCCCATTTTTCAAAAATGTTGGTAAAAGCCGGAATTAAATTAAAATTTTCTAAACATAAACCCAATTCGGTCAATGAGACAATTTTTATATTCGACTCTGCGTGGTCATCTATAATGGAAAAAGCTTTAAAGCACAAAATATAATAATAATGGACATAAGGCTGGGAGCCTCGCCGAGATTTCAGGTAAATTTATCAAATGAATGGTAATTTATTGTACAATATTACATTGATATTGTTCTAACCAATGATCTTAACACATATAGGTTTCGTTAAAGTAAACTTATATTACAGCACGTGATAATAAGATGATACCAATTAAACGTACCTCCTGCTCGGACACTGCATAGGAAAACTCGACTTTCCACGGAGTTTCGAGGCAGCGACAAGAGCCCTTTCGATGCACGTGTTATGAAATAGTATATTACGTGCCTAGGGAGGAAAAAACTTGGAGAGTCCATATCTCGTGTATATTGATACCCGAGCCGAAGGCGAGGGTGGCAAACACGAGATATGGGCTGTCCGAATTTACTCCCGTGGTGCGTAGACTATTTTTCTTCACACTAGCGCCGAAATTACCAATTTCGCTCCTGGCGCCCGGGAGCGAAAGTGGTACTTTCGGCGCAGTGTGGAGAAAAAGATTTTTATTAATACAACGTCAATACAAATCACAAATATGTTTATTTTTACTCACGTTTCTCTCCAAAATATGTCTAGTATACAAAACCGAATTGCAATAAATAGTTATTATCATCGCTTTAGTGGTTAGCTAACATTTTCTGTTTTTAAACGTACAGTTTTAACCGTCAAGCTGAACATTTTAAGATAAACGTCCAAATTTATTGGGCGTCCTACAGCAACATATAAAGTATTTCAGAGAGAAACAGAGAGAGAACGAGAGACAGAGAGAGAGAGGTACGTTAATCCAACAGTAACTTTATACTTCATCTCTCCAAGCTAATTAATCCTCGGTACATCACAAATTAGACTGTGCCTCGGGGCAGGCTTTAAGAGCAGTGTGTCCATGCGCGCAACCAGAGCCAAAACAAATAGCGAGAAACATGAAAAAGTTTAATTCGGATTTACAAACGGTATATATACGAGCTGGCCGCGCGTAAACTTTCAGGATAAGTATCAAAGAAAAGACTAGCGAGAGCTCAAGCCGGCAGTCTCGACATTAAACTCGCCGGAAACTTTCCCCTAATTTCCCACTGCTTCTGGTATATATACTTACAGAGCCGAGGAGCATTAATTCCCATCTGACTGGGTCTGCCCCTCTCTCCCTCTCTCTCCCTCCCCCCCTCTCGATCGCACGCTTGCGCTTCTCGCGCGGCCAATCAATTAAAAGTAACTCATTCGTAATAGCATTCGTCCGAGTCCCTGAGCGCTCGCCCCTGCGCGAATTAGCCTCGTTAAATTGACTAGCCTCTGAAAGCTGCGCAAGGAGCTGAGGATGTAAAGAGCTGCCGACGTCTGCGCCGAGTAGCCTGACACTCTCCTGTATGAGCGGGCTATCCTTATACTGAGGAGGATATCGACTTTCGGGAAAGTTGTACGGCGCGTGAATACTGAATGGTCAACGCTGGATTAGTTTTTCATTGTGTTAGTTAAGTTGCTTGACTCTTGAGATATTGATTTGTCGATCTCGCCATGAGATAACGTCTTTGAGATTTTAATGGTGATGAATGGCGGATTTTCACGAATATAGATTTTGTCCTCTTTGGAAAAGACATTTTAATAATGGTTCGACGAGTGACTAAATTTATTTGCATTTGTTTTGCGGAGCTAGTCTTTGTATTACAAAAATAATTGAGCTATAGTACGAAATAAGTCGTTTACATACTGTTTTAAATATGATGTTCATTCTGACTCAGGTACAATTGTGCACAAAAACACCCTGCACTCTACACAAAATAAGTGCGCACAAACATTTCTTGCACAGTCTTCAGTCAAAAATATTTCTGCGACGAGCTTCAAATTGAAAACAGTATCAGTTTAAAATGTAAAAATCAATTATTCACCCTTAACCTTCCTGTGCAATCAGTTTAATATACCAATGTAGCAATCGCAAAAATTTGATTAAAAGATTCAGAAGACTTTCTGAAACACTCGCATGCCACGTAAAAGTATTTTAAAATTCTTCTGGGTGGGTATGAACATTTTCACACTAGACTTCTCAAATGCAACCAGCTTCACGTGCTCATGTACAATTGCAGGCATTAAATCATAAAGATCGCTGCATCTCCAGATAATATTTCAAGCAGCCGAGCCTAGCAAACATAAGCGTATTAATAATGTAAATTGGTTGCGCGAAGATCCCGGCACATTTCCGTTGGCTTCGTGCACCCTATGTACACTTCAGTTGGCCCAAGCTCTCGGATTACATAAGGCGTGATGTGTTGCGTACGAGTATCCGAGAGAGTGTTTGGTTATAGTACCTCTTTAGATCATCAGAAGATTACACTGTATTATTTATTGCATTACAGATTCAAGAAAATGTTTATTCCATTTCTGTGTAAATAAATTTAACTAATTATTTTACTCGATTCTTGTACTTTATGAAGTTTAATTTCTTGTATTGATCATTTGAAAACTGAAGTAGTTGTAATTAATGTACCTTATTAAATTGTTAAATATAGAAGTTTTTCCCTTTGAATGAAGTTATAAAAAATGTACTTTATACGGTCGATTTTGTTTACGTTCTCAATGCACTTTATGCAATTTTTACAACCTTTAAGCTTAGGTGTTACTCATTTGTGGAATTATTTATTTATATGCAAGTCTTCAAAGATATACTAACATATTATTTTGACGGTATTATTGCGCGCGTAAGTTCAACCAAATTTTCTTTTGTGTTCTCCATGTATTAAGCATACATTTATTCTCTTCGTTTTCGAATGCCGTTATTGCAGTATTTTTGAGTATCCATTTTTGTCTGTTCTCTATATGACTGTACAATACATAATAATGACGTCCTTATACATATCTGCTGTTTCGGTTAATCTGAAAATGTTTTTACTCCTTTAAAATGTCAAGCGTAAGAAATATTGAAAAGAGAAAGGTTGATAAAAGCAGTTTTAGTGTAAATGTTTGATACGTTTTCCAATAAGTCTCTTCATCGAATTATAATTAATGTGCATAATGTCGTCGTCCGTATGGAAACTAGCACAGCTCAGATTCAGAGCAAAAAAATAGCAGCTTACAGTATTAACGAAATATCGTCTTAACTATTAAAGTAGATTTTCCCTTATTTTCATAATAAATCGTCGAATTTTAAAATGAAAAATAAAACGACGGCAACTGTGCAATGAGAAAATGCCAAAAGATACATTTCAAGAAATATTACTTTTTCTATTTTTGTTATAAACTAAACACTTTTAATCAACTTGAGATTTTTGCAATTACATAAAGTTTCCTCATGCATTATTTAACAAAGCCTCAAAACTTGGTGATTGACCATACAAAGAAAGAAAATAAAACTGCGCAAATATTTCGTATGGATATAATTACTTGTAATGATTCTCTTAATTTTCTTATGTCATTACTGACGATGAAATGCTAACAAGAATCTAAATTATTAGAAGAGTGAATATGTAGACAACGATTGTGATGAGAGAAATTATTTATTTACGTAATCGATTGACAGAGTTTAACTTTCTTAATTCAAAATATTGATCGAACTGATATTTATCGTTGTATTATTTACAATTAGACTTAAAACTACGGATATAATAGGTTTCTAATTGTCTCCCAAGTGACTGCTAAAAAGAGATTATATAAGTACAAATGTAAAAACAGTACAAAAGAGAATCCACTACCCCTATTGGGCAAATCGAGAATCTTACGACTAGTGAATCAGGCGCACCGCTAAGGCCGCAATGCAAGCTACACACAAAAAGGAAAACTTAATCGGAGGATGAGAAGGATGCGTGATACAACTTAAATTGTGACGAACACAATAGTTTCTATAGCCCGAAAGCAATCAACAGAATAGTGTAATCAGGGGCGTACCTACACGAGTATCGTCCGTATTACATACTTTTGTACTTAGTTTTACAGATACAAGCATGTCGTTACGATTTAAACTCTATCATTGATTAGATTTCACTCCCGATAATAAATCAATAACATTTCGTGTCCTTCCCAACATTTTCTCCAAGCTGCACCACGAAAGAAAAAAGCAAAAAAAAAAATTAAGATCGTAAAAATTATGCTCACCACGCTGAAATTGCTTTAAACCAAACCATATATGAAGTGTTCGCCCCAACGAGAAAAAGCCAATTCCGCATAAAATCGACTTCGCATATATAGCCATAAAAAATGTGCTTGAATTGCATGGACTCGCCGCGCCACTGAGAGTCTCTCTCCTGCAACGCTGCGATGAAAAAAGTGAAGCTTGCAAGAAGCTCGATGAATCGCCTCTGCGTTATATAAAATATGCTCAGCCTCGGATAAGCATCGATTAACATGAGTGGTATACAGCCGGGCCGGAACGCCGATAACCTTTTTCTTCTTTTTTTCACCCACGCCATTGAGACTCCGACGGCATTTGGTTACCTGCGGAGATCCGTAAAGCCCGGCTCTCTTCTCCCCCGATCAAAGAGCCGATCCATCTTATCGAATAACGAACCCAAGTCTCGGTGCAGGCCAAGAGCAGAGCGCAGGTTGAATTTCAAGCGCCGCTCGCCTCGTTTCTATATTCCGACCTGCCCTCCTGTTACTCTCCGCTCTTTGCCCCGCGATCTCACTTGCGTCTATGCACACATTCTCTCTTCTCCGCGCAAAGTTCCAGGGAAGATTCTTCAGGTGCGGCGGCGCGTATATAGATATACGCCTCGGCGGATGTTTCCATGGCGAATCAAAGACAGCTGGAAATCGGAATCTTTAAGAGTCTGAGAGCTCGAGGTACTTGACCGACGAAATAGCTTTAGCTGCATTTTACTTTCTCCTTTTGCTCGGGCAGTTCGAGTCTCCATAAAAGCTTATATTGGATTTATCGAGTGACTGTGTGCCGGCCGATATCAATCACAAATGCACGCAATTTTCGATAGCGACGCGATCTTATATTTTACGTCTCGCTTTACGCCGGCTATATATACATGCGAACGCTATCACTGTCGCTGTGCATATACATCGATCGAAATTCCAGGGGCAAAGGCTCGAGTTACTTAAGAGGCGGACTTGGGCTCATCATCGATACGCCTGTACAGCGGACTTATCGAGGCGCGCGTATTAAAGGCTCCATCGGAGCATCATCGCGGCCGATTGATTTAAGCGATATACACTGCCTCCATGATGTATCGCGCGCTGCCTCTTGGACTTTGGTCCTCCGGTTTACCTTGTCGTAATCCATCGTCGTGGCCCAACCCCCCGAAGGAGGCAACATACCGTGTCCGTGCTGTCGTGCGTTGCTGTGTGTGCCACGTGCATACGTGTGCAGTTGTATATATACGTCCGACGGCCAAGTTTGCATAACCAAAGTCCGGAGAATGAGTTAAAGGTTAAACGCTGCAAGGCTGGGCCCTTCCGAGTTCGAAAAGAAATTAGTGTCCGATCGAATATTGACTCGTTTCACTTGTTGGTCATTTTCGATTTTTGTTCGCCGCGACGCGCGTTTTAGCTTTCCTTCATTTCTCGCGTTGGCAAGCAAACGCAAGTTGCGTCGTTCTTTATTTACTCTGCGACCGAACGTCATCAATCAGATATTCCAGTCGTAATTGCAGTGTCTGAAAATAGACGAGTGAATAGTCGCTAACGACGCAAGCTGGAATTCTCACGTGTATCGAAGATTTGTATCTTCTGCAGGTAAGGACAATGGATCGACGACGAGAGCTTCGTTAATTTTTTATACGCTTCTATACGTCTCTCTGCGATTCAGCTCCGGGTTGCCGTTATTCTTTTGTTTCTACCACTTTTCTTCGTTCTTCCTTCTGTATCGATACAAGTGACATTTGTCTCCGAGTATCGCGGAGGAGCTTGTTTGATCGGTCGAGTGCTCGTTTGATTTGATGTAAAATGAATGAAAAGAAAAAGAATTCAAATAAAATGCTGTTGAAAAAATATTTTACAACAGAATTCTCACAGTTAATGATAAACTTTTGCAAAAGGATAGGCTAATCGAATCCAAATTCAAATCTTTGGCCACAAAATCTAGTCAACGAAAAAACAACTAACTTTCTTATAAATTTATAACCCATAAAACAATAAAACGAAGAAAAAAATGTGAAACAAACTCCTCACTTTTTTGTCTACTAGACAGCGGCGCGAAATTTGAATAATCAATCGCAACAAGGCCGCAGCCTCGATCACAGAACAAACAGAGAAAAAACGCCGGGCTCGCGTATCAACTTGTTCTAGCCGAGGATATTATTTACCATTAACGTTTTGTGTTTTACAGGCTTATGCAGCTTCCTCCTGATTGGATCATAATGCAAATGCGCGACATTGATGAGCCACCTCAGCGCTGACTTCGTTATTCGATATTCAAACAGTGATTTTCATTTAAATGAAGTGGTTCTGCCTCGCTAATAATATCGATCGTGCGGGTGCCAAGTCGACCGAGCGCCTACCTGATTTTAATTATTCAAAAGAGCCGATCGTATCCGCGCTAATGTTCAGAGGGAGATTGATTGGTCAGCGAAAAAATTTAGTACGAGACCACCCGCTCATTTCGCTTGTATCACAACGAAATAAATTTTCATGCGATGAGAGAAATTGTCCCACTCTAATCCGAATATCTGATGAACTTTACAGTGTACTAAAGAATGTCTCGTCATTGCGAATAAATTATAAAATTTGTGGCTAAAGATTAAAAAAAAAGAATTTACGTGCTGTGGAGATACATTATGTCTTGGAGTTAGAAGATTTTTCTCTACCATTTTGTTAAAGAGAATAAATAGTTTATTTGAACCGTCCACTGAGCTTCTATTTACCGTAGACAGCAAGAATTGAATTTATTTACTTTCATCGAGAAGCGGATCGATATAGATAAATGAATTTGTGGAAGCATAGAATCCGATTGTACGCCAAGACGAAGAGTAATAACCCACAGTAAATGTACAATGAAAAGAAAATTGTTCGCCTTCTGTAACGCGAAGAATTACATCTCGTTAAAAATTCTATAGACTCGTTATAAAGTATTTGTTAGGTATTACACAGCAGTTAATATTGATACGTGTGAAATGAATGAATCGTATACCTCCATAAAAACGCAAAGAAAAATGACCTTCTATAATTAGCCTTTATGAATTTTCAAGTATAAATCTGATGGTATAAAATTTGAATTATCGGTATAATTAATAAGCGTGCTTTCTTTATTGCGAAATAATCTCTGCATTAACTAAGAAATTTTTCATTTCAAAAAGTATATTTTTCCGAGATCAAATCGTAATTTCACTTTAAGAACTGATCTTCCGTCTTTATTGATTATGGCAATTTAAGTAAGCAATTCAATCATCAACATTGAGTTTAATTCAAAACAGACAAATCGGATATTGCAATTGGTGCACCGATATTTAGTCATTACATGTCAGTTTAATGATAGCCTCGTAATAATGTATACGTGTACATACCAACACGACGTATGCTACAGCATTATCTATCGAAATTTCCACCTTGAAATCGATACCTGCACAATTTAAACTGATACTTCCAATATTATCAAATTACAACAGTTTCCAAAGCAACGTTTTATTAATTTTAAGGATATATTTTTGGACTTGCATTGCATCTAACGAGTTGTGTCGTCATTTTCTTCATATGTGCAGCGTGCATAAAAGAAACGCTTCTTTTTAGAGATGTACATATTAAAAAGATATATTAAAGGAAGATTTAAAATTTTATGAATTTCTAGGCTCTTTCTACGACACAAGTGGTTAGAAAGAAAGAAGCTTCGCTACTTTTCTCATATAAGACAAAAATTGTCATGGTATTAATCTTCAAATGTCTGCGAATAAATACATGTATAACTTTCACATCATTTTATGTACTTATTCCTTTAAGTTTTATAAGTATAAGTTTACAATACAAGTTGTAAGAAAAAATTATAGCTCTCAGCGGTCGTAATTCTAGGAATGTAGAAAACATTTCTTAGAGAAATAAGAAGAATTAAAAGAAAGGATCCCTTAAACAACGAATAATTGTAATATATTTTTATATTAACCTTAAATAATTTTTAAAATCTATTAAATACTATGAATTTAGAAATGCTGTCAGAAAAATCAAAGACCAAACTCCATTCACTTTACTTTTACTCACTTTTTTCTCTTTCTCTAGATGTGGGCATTGAAAATCTTTTACTAGGCTATATCTGCTTTAACAACATGCAGTTTGCAGCTGAGCGTGAGATTTTTTAAATAATTTAAATTTTCTAAAAGTATAATATTTGTAAGTAGAAATTTATTTTATTTTTCTTAAGTCTTAATTTTTTTTTCAAATCTCTACAGTCATCTGGAAAATACTTGTTTATCAAGTATATATATAGTCTAGTAGAAGTGCTCTTTCGTGTCCAGATTTTATTATTTCTTTGACAGTATTTCTAACTTTATAATCATATTTAACGTACTTTTAAACGATTGAAGATCAATATAAAATTATCCAGCAAGTTTTCACTTTTTAATAATTCAAAGGTGGCGCCTGGCAAGAAGAGAAAGGTAAAAGAACTGTAAAGCATCGTTATATACAGATATTGATGGCAACTGGACAACGAGTGAACGTCAACCATTTGCAGAATTTTGATCAATGCGAAATATTATTTCTGACGTGCACAAGAAAAGTTCTCATGAAATCGAATAGTTGCTCACTTACCCGCTACAATCTGTACTCGACTCCTTTTAATTTCTCTGCGCGAGCTCCACCTCCTTGCACGCAAACGGTCTCGGTGGTAATTTCATCGAGTTGAAGCCTCAGCTGCTTTCGTTTCTGCTTGTTTTCAACTGTTGGATTCTGTAATTCAGAGAAGTGACTTTTATGATACCTTCTTCGTGATAGTGTTCGTGGAGTACTTGATGGAATGCTTGTATCACGACAGCTATTATTAAAGGAATATAATCAAAAAATTTTTGAATTCGAACTTCTCGCCTTTGGGTAGCAAATGAAAAACATGATTAATTCGCTTGTAGAAAGTAGCACGTGTTTAATTACAAAAAAGCACATTATTGCTATGTACTTTATGTGATTATCTACAATTTTACAAAGCGTAATGACTATATATCAATTATATTAACTGTATTTGAAGAATATATAAAAATAAGATGATACAAGTATTATTCTGAAACGTATTTTAAATATATGGACTTCAATGCGTAAAATTGCAGACGATGACGTAACTAACAATAATAATAAATGAATCTTCACAGTTTTATTATCGTTATTCAAAGGCTTTTTATTTTTCGATATTTTAGCGTATTAATTCATTCTCATCAAATTTTACCAAACAGTTTTCAAACTTTTTACAAAAAATTTCGCAAAAGCATTTTTTATATCTTTTGCCACCGCAACAGCTCTTTCTCATTACGCGTAATTAAATAATCCGATTATTTTACATTATCCAATATTAATATTTAGACTCCGGCCAAAGGACCGAGCAAGTAAATTTCCAAACAGCTTTAAAAAAGTCAAAGCGAATTGAGAGTGCCGAAAAATGAAAATTCCAAAAAGTTCTTCAGCCTCGCGTCCGCGCTCCGGAAAAATTAATTAGTCTCCCAGACAATATAATACTTCAGCTCCGGCGTCCGCGGGAAAGTCGTATTAAAAAATTAAACTGTTTATCCCGCGTGCACAGCGAAAGCAAAATGCGAGCTTCTTTGAAAATTTACGCTCGAAAAAAAAAGCAGAAGGAAATGTAAAAAGCAAAAACCCTCGCCGCGCTCAACATATTTCCCGGCCCATTAAGCGCGACTCGTTTTTGCCCAAGGTGCGAAAAACCCTCGCGGAGAGAAAGTCGCAACAGCGGGCTTCGGAAAATAAGTCAACAAAAGACGAACAGTGTCAGCTCGGCGCCGCAAGTAATTGAGAAGACGGTGATCGTTTTGCGTATAGGGGGGGGGGGGTGAGAGACTCGACGCAGTGTACGTATGACGTCGAGTGTTGCGCATTCCGCCGCGAGTTCATACCTGCATAGAGAGAGAGAGAGAGCCGTGAGATGAATGGGGAGGGCTGACTTTAACGGCGCGCGAGCCCAGCGCGGAAAAGCAGGTCGTACAACGAACGGCCAAGTCGTCGCGCACCTCGGCGGAACCCAGAGGGGCTGAGTAGAGGGTTAAAAAACGCAGCTATCCTTAAAGCGACTGCTCAACCTTCCCGCGCGTCTGAAAGCTCTCTCTCTCTCTCTCTCTCTCTCTCTCTCTCTCCCTCTCGCTTTTCCGCAGAGCCGGGAGCTTTTGTTAAAGAGACAATTAGCATTCTGCAGACGAAGGACGATGCGAGACGAGGGAGAAGGGAGAGATCATTAGATGAAGCGGCACTGAGGTCAGTAACGCCGGACGTGTAGCCGGAGGTAAGAGGGAGGGAGGGGGGGAGCTGGTACGAATTTACGTGCGATGCCTCTTTCTTCTCCCGCTTCTTCTCTCCTCTAAGGTTTGAACTTTCGCCTGGAGCTTCTCTTTCTCTCGCTTCTTTTTTCTCGGCGGACTTTTTCCCGGCTCGCGACAGCGGTGTCGCTATACGCTCGACTCGCGTGTGCTCTTCCCTTTTCTCTTGTTTTCTCGGTTTGGAAAAGTTTCGAGGCAAAAACGACGCATGGGAGATGTTGCGTGTGTGTATACTTTGTGCGTGCGTCCACTCGATTCCGTACGAAGTCCGCCGTAAGCCTGGTTTTCTTTAAATTGTTGTGGATTTATGAAGAATGAACGAGTCGCGAGACCGGGGATGTTCGGGGGTTTCGAAGCTGATGAAAAATTCCCGTCGTAAATTAAGCAATTATCCGACGATGTGAGCTCGCTTTTAGAAATAAAATAAAAATTAATTAATTAAATTTAGGTTGCAAAATGATGGATAATTATAGCAGGAATCGAGCATTTTTCCCCAAGTCTGTTACTGAATTTTAGGTATAGTTACCGAGATATAGTCTGCTTGCTCAACATCACATGAAAATTACAGTTATGTGAACGAGCTGGTCAAGAACCATTGGAAAAAATGCGCGTTCAATTTTTTCGAAATTTTTCTGTCCAATGAATTATTTTTCACAATTTAAAACTGATTTAATAGTAACAGATTTTATGCGTTACGAGCCGATAAAATTTTTTGCAGATAAAATCGATTAATTTTTTATTGCAACTTAAATTAAAATTTTAATTTTAACAAAATAAAATCGTACATATAGAAAAGTGTATTCGCGTCATTTATCATATTAATTAAAAAATAATCGTTTTAACTGTCGAAGAAATTTTACACTTCAGAAGATTTATTTTCGAGAGATTGTAATTTAAGATTGCAGAAGCCTGTTGTAAGCACGGATCGTTTGGATTTTATCGCGAAATGATTTTCCGTTACTTGTCTTCCGTAAACTATGGATTAATCGAAAGCTGCAGTATACTTTAACAGTTATAGGAATGTATAACGGCCCGACCACACATATCCCTCTCAAATTCCAAAACTTGATATTTCCCAATGCGCGCACAGCCAACTGCAGCCCACGTTTCGAGTTTTGCCCAGCTCTTTCCCATTGTCCTACACCAAACAATAGTACCTGTCAACCAGATTACCAACAGTCGCGGCTCACCTGCAATAACTCCAAATCGAAGTACAGACCTCATAATGTATCACCTCCACTGATCCTACGACCCTCATATATACAGCGCACAATGCAAAGCTTTCGCGCGACTAGCACACCGAGAGCAGACATCTGGATTACCAACGCAACATATTCTGCCTATACCGAGTACAGAGCCCCCCCCCCCTTCCCCACACTCTAAACACTCGAAGCTCCAGGCTTTACAAAGTACACCTTAAAGTCGCGACAAAAGCTCTCGAGGCCATTTGAGCTCGTGTAGCTTGCGCGCGAAATCGCGGGGGGGGGGGGGGGTGAGAAGCCAGGCCAAGCGGCGGTAATGGGCCGCGAGGGTGCTAACGGCGGAGGGAACCGAATGCATTCCGAGCGCTTGTCCCCGAAACGTTTCGCGGCCTCGAGCTCCGCAGGCGTGGGAAATGCGAGCTGCCGCGCGTTGCCCTGAGCCGCCTTCGTGTGTATCTGCAGCCGCGTCGCTTGATGCCTGCACTACCAGACACGTCGTCGCTGCGCTGCGCTGCACCACACACACACGCACGCACACACCACCTGTGCGAACTATCGCATCGATTTTCTCCGCGGATGCGGATAAGGCTGACTTATTTTTCCGACTCTTGCGGAGAGAGAGAGAGAGAGAAAGCTCGCCGTCTTTTTCCTTGCCGCACGCGTCGCTCGCGGCGTAACGGGATAGCAGCGAGCTTTCGCGCTGCTTTATACTTCCTCGAGACTCGCGCGGATACTGTGTTTAATGGAATCCCGGTGTTGCGAAGATTTCGGGAAAGACACTAGGGATTTTCGGGTGCATTATGGATTAAACTTATCGACTGTTGATGAATCAACAAAATGTAACGATATTTCTGGTCTCATACATATTCTTGCTGCATTTTGGCAATCTTAGTTTACACTCGGGGGCTAGTAATCCAGAGGTCCTGGGCTCAAGTCTGACTCTCGACGATTTTGGTGTGCAACGTGTATATTTCACTGTACATAAAACTGTAGGTCCCCATTGTTCTGCACGAGTATTTAAAAATAGTGGACTCAATGCACTGAAATTAAGTACTTACAAGCGCAGGCAATGCAGAGTCATATAAGACTCATATGTGAGGACTTGAAA
Source organism: Philotrypesis tridentata (assembly GCA_018906965.1). NCBI lineage: Eukaryota > Metazoa > Arthropoda > Insecta > Hymenoptera > Pteromalidae > Philotrypesis > Philotrypesis tridentata. The sequence goes on from JACCIB010000041.1 coordinate 256,550, forward strand.
AGGCTGTAAAAATAAAAATAAAAGAGATGTGCATTTTTATGAGTAAATCTTATCCATAGTCCAAAACGTGCTTCATTCAATTTCCTCAATGTAACGAGTCAAACCGGAACCAAACAATAAAAAAAAACCGAAGAATGTATTTTTGAGAAAGAAGCAGCTTTCAATTAACTCAATGTTGTCTGCAGACCTTGGACGAGTAATCCGTACAGGATAAATCACTCTGCACATAGCAAGTTTATCAATTACAACTCGCAAGACAAGGAAGCGCGCGCTAAAGCGCGTTAAATTGCTGGCTCTAAAGGGGCTTCATTTGGAGTAGTCGTCTTGGCGATTAATTAACTCGATCTAATCGCTTATTCGGCGGTAGCTTCAGCGCAACTTACATCTCCGAACGCTCAACCCGAGATAGAGAGGCGAGAGGAGCCTGTACCGCCGCCACGGCAGCTGCACCTACAGACAAGACAAGTTCGGAATTGCACAGTCCACGAGTAATTGTACACTCGGTTAGCCGACTCTCGGTCTCTCTATTATCCGAGTTTCACTGCGTGTAGCCCCGAGGAATAACGCGCGAAACTTAGATGCCAAGACACACAATGAAACGATAGCACTGCGCTCCTTGACGCGAGCCCGACTATTCCCACGTGCACATAAAGCGCAAAGGATCATCGACACGACGACTGCGCCTGCAGTGGACTTGTGAGAATTCGAGCGTTATTGACACGGTCGTCCGTGCATCGGCCGTGGAAACACTTATTTGAATAGTTGTGAGCCTTGCAGCTTTATTGGAAAATAGTTTTTCGATGTCGGGCGGGCGTGTATAGTGAAGGAATAAATGGGTTTGTGTTGATTCGGTGTGCTTTGGGAGAGGGGGGGGGGGCAATACAGTTTAAAAAGTCCAAAAACGAGAAATGGAATTTTATTTTTATATCGACTGTTAAATAATTTATAAGATAATTTATGAATGTGGTACAAAAAGTTCAAGCAGTCTTCAAGAACCAAAATTAGTCAGTCTTATTTTTTCATGTACTGCAGATTACTCTACATTTTTTGCAGACTTCCTCTGAATGTGGTCATAGAACGTTAAAGTAATAATTTAATTAAAATATTCTAATTAAGCTAAATCTGCTCTGAAAAAATAGTTTCCAGGTCAATGTAGGGATTTTAAATTATTAATGGAAACTGTATATTTTTAGAGAAGATCTAGTTCTGTCAAAGTGCTCTTCGATGACTACATTTAATGGAAGTCTACGATATTTGAAATGAAAATTTTTGATTTTGGTTTTATTACGACTACCTGAGCCTGATATATGACAAATGGTTTTCTACGCTTTAAATTGTTTTTTAATATACAATTGTTTCCTCTATTATTAAACAAATTAAAGAAAAAATTCGATTTTCAGTTTTTGGCTTCTACCATTGAAGTGTTTATTAAATTGAAATGTTTATTAAAATGCTTGTAGGTACATAAATATTTAGATCTGTATAAACTATAATAATGAAGCATCATTGTTATTATTATTTGCCCCGAAGAGGAAGTCTTAGTGAGCTCGAAAAGTAGGCATTAATAAAAACCATTGGCTCGAAGAGATGATTAGATTCTCAATTATCCACTCAATTATTCACTGTATAAACTATAATTAGCGTATTACTAGTACGAAATAAAGTTATCTTAAATTTTTAGAACTCCAAGCTCTAATTTATAAATTAATCCAAACTCAATTAGGTCGAGGAGAAGAATAGAGTCATTTTTTATCAGGGTCTCGGTTCTTTTGAAATTCCATCCAATCTCGTCGAAGTCTGTTCAAACACTTTTTCCAAAAAGAAATTAATGATGTTGAAAATTTGAAATCAATTAACTGCAGCACATGAATCTGTTTCCATTCATAATAAACAAAGATGAATTATTTTGAAAAAACTCCTCGCCAATGACCTGTCTGTAGTATTCTTCGAGCTATTTATTTGCTCGATTAGCAAACTATCAATTTCCGAGGAAAACCACTCAAATAAGAAAATATTTGAATCACTTATCGAATAGAAAAAAATATCGATCCCTACAGAAATGAATATTTGCCAGCAGATTTCAGCCATGTTTCAGTCGGCCGCATCAGGCGAGCAGAAAAAATTTGCATAGAGATACAGAAAATCCTTAGCAACGACGTCGAGTGCACACACAAACTGCAGAGAATTTCCATTACTGAAAATAGTTATTCACGAAAATGGCCTGCCTTTGTGTAAGCGCGCTTTCTTCGGAATCCCTGGACGTGGAGCGGAAGCTTAGTTGGCGCATATAGCGAGACAACGCACGCGCGAGAAGGTGCAGCTATTCTGCATATGTCAAATCGTGCAGGCAAAATTTTAATATAACTTTCTTTCTGCAAAAATTAAGTTTTTATGACTTGGGATTCTCATTTGGAAATGAATTTTTATTTTGCATTAGGACTTTTTGTTGCTTTAGAAACCAAATGCAACATTTTAAGAAATGATAATTGGCATTCAAAGTTTTTTTTTTTAAATCGAAGTTATAAATTGAATGGCCGTAACCAAAATAGTATTGCCCTTAAGGATTCATGCAGAAAAAATCCGTAAGTAACTAAACTATTTTAGGAAGGAATAAAACGTAATTAGTGCACGCGCGATGAATCATTAGATTAGGAAGTTATATGATCACTTTTAACGTCAAATATAATTTCAATTGTATCACTTAAAAATTAAAAGAATTTAGTACGTCGTGCGCAAAACCTGCTAATAAAGCAGCGTTAAAGGAGTGCGCTTCACTACAATGCACTATCTGTCCCAGTATATCTACTTACATGAAAATAAAAGGCCGGGACACGGAATTATTGAGCGAACTTTGCGATAAAAATAAAAGATAAAGCAATCGTAGCACGCTTGAAATATTTTAATCGAACGATGTACACTCGAGTAATCACGAATTTTCATCGCAATTATTATTTTGTACGTATCTTCTTTTCCTTTTTGTACCCTTATTTTGTGTCCAATTATTTTGCGCTCGGAAGTCTAAAGTAAAATGTGACTTTTTTTAAGTTTAATATTAAAGAAATTAAATACTTATTAAGGATAATTTCTTTGTTCGAACTATTTTAGCTTATAAAAGAATGACATTTTTTTTAATTTTTCCTTGGATTTTGATCGTTTATATTACAGCAGTTACATCTTTCTTTTATGCAGTAAGTATTTATACTGTCTAAGTCAATATCAGGTCAATGCGCATTGGGAAAACTTAAAATATGAAATATACTAAAAAAGTCATCCGTCGAGACCTCGGCGATCAATAATATAGATCATCAAAAATTGAATTGGACATCCAGTCAGCTAAAAGGAAATAATTTTATTACAGCCATATTAAATATGAATTCACTCCTTTACTCTAATTAGTGTAATATTGCATCAGTCGGGTATAAGTATAATCTAAAATTTTATACTTTAGTACAGTTATTCAATTATAATAACAAATTCTACACATAGTAAAAGGTATACGTAAAGATAAGTTTTGATATGTTCTGCTAACTATTGACTGATAGAATCCATATACAAAAGAGGGACATAGCGATTAGTATCCGATGGAAATTTACATTAACTTCAGTGTTATTACGAAATTTTATTGGTGAATTTCACAGCGACTCGTAACGCATTAATTTTACAATAAAAGACAGCAGTCAACTTTAAAATGCAATCGAAAATAATCAAATTTCTAATTGATCATAAAAAGAATAACACAAAGAAATCTACTTTTCGCCAAACCTCCTGTAAGGTTAGGCGCGCATACTCGCAGAGCCATCATTACTGACCATGAACAACCGTAGCGCACGCCAAAGACTTTACAGCCACAATCAACAGTCTGCGAACCGCAGGAGCTTTTGAAGTGGCGCACAAAAGTCACCGCATTTGACCGTAAAAATAAACTGACGTTTCATGGGCCGATTCGCCGCTGTGAAAGCGGCCTTACCTCGTCAATTCTCTCTCCCACGCGGCAATTCGAAATTTTGAAATACCATCCCAGCCTCTCGGCAGAGTTCATCTTCTTTTTTTTTCTCCTCGCATCTCGCCGGCCTTTGTCGCGTCGCTGAAATTATGCGTTTAAGTGCCTTGCTCTCAGACTCTCTTTCTCTTTTATTCATGATCTCGAGTCTCTGAACCACTGATGTACAGCTCGCAATTGACGCAATGGCTCTGGGCGTCGCTGTTTTTCCACGGTATATACGCTGGAATTTTTTTTCTCCTCTTTTTACTTTAGACGCGCAACGACTCGCGTATATTTATGAAAGGCCGTGAGAGTATATATATTAGAGAGAGCTGACTTTGAAATTTTTTTGCGTGAAGACTTCGTCGGGGAAAATCAAAGTGCTGGTGTCGCGTATCTTTGTATAATTATAAGTGTAAAGAAGAGACGCTTTTCCGCGAGTCTCGCGGGGATGAAAATCGCGCTCCTCGAAGGCGTGAGGGGGAGATGCCAAGGTGGAAGGCAGATGAGAGTGTCGAGGAGCTGAAAAATAATGAAGTTCTTTGTAGCGAAAGGTTTGGCTGTTCAATGTGTGTTACAGCTTTGGTTTTTATTTTTATATACTTCCGTGTTTCGCAGTGTTTGTTCGACCGCTTTCAAAGATGAGCGATAATTGGGACGGAGGAAATCCCGTTGATTAAATCAGATTAGTATCGGGTTGATTAAATTAGAAATTCAAAACCAATGCTCAAGTTAAACTTATATCTGTACAGCTATTATGTGTTTATTTATTCGATTGCGAGCCGTATACGTTTGCAGCAATTAATTTTTTGTAAACAATAATTTAATGAATAAAATATAAAATGCTTTCAATGTGAGTATTCATCATTAAATCATCAACTTATAATGAATGCTGCTATAGAAAAAAAGATCTCGGTATTTAAGAATATTTGAGAAGTATGCACATCCACTATATTCCATTTATCATCATTAAACATTCATTTACCAAATCTATTCAACATCCGTCGTTTCAAAATGCGTAACCATGAAACTTTATTCTTGAATTTGATAACATAGTAAAATTCACGAAACAAATATTGCTAACTGTATGCGAGAGAAAGTTTATCTGTTGTTTAGTCGTACGTATAAACATTTGTATACTGTTTAAAACTAAACATTTGAATGAAAAACTAAGACGCGGCATAGCACTAAATTTATTCCATTGAACCATCAAGTTTAACAAAACAATTTCACACTAAATAGATAACGAACTACTTTAAAAGTTCGTTCTGCTTAATTCGCACAATATCAGCGTCTGCAATTAAATCAGCGCGCGTTATCCATGCGATGTGTAAGAGCTCTTACCTTTACAAAGATAATTCAATGATAATGCAATTGAAGACCTAATTAGCGTAAATAAACTTGTTATAACGAAGGCTGAGAGTAACTAAATTTTTTTCTCCCTAACCCAAGCGAAGCGCATAAGTTCGCATCAGTATTCTACTATTTTTTGCGAACAACTGACCTCATTTTCGTTTTCCCACGGCTCACTAATTTCACGACATCATCCAGCCGAAGTTCGGGCAAAGGCAAAAAAAAGGCCGCGAGAATACGAAGGGGGGTGGGAGAGGAGGAAGGTGAGCGAACGCGCACAAGAGAAAACAAGAAAAGGTGCGAGACTTAAATTATACCTCCCTTTTGAAAAACGACTCTTAGCTACTCGGCAAGTATACTCTGAGAAGAATAGACCGAGGACAGAGATTAAAAAAGTTCCGGAAAAGTTGTATACTTATATGTGCTGCTCTTGAGGCTTACGCGCCTTCACGAGCCCTTAAACTCGTTATGGATAATATAATGTTCAGATTTTTAAATTTTGTTTCATTAGGGCTTTCGAGGAACTAATTTTGGGCCAGCGTTCCTTTGCGCTAAGGGTTTTCACTTAATTTTCACAGTAATGAAAATAAAGCAGATCCTCTTTTAAAAAAGTGATGGTCTTTGTTGTGAAGCATTTAATACGTGATTCTGATTAGTTGCTAAGCTATGGTTACCATATTTCATAGTTCATCACTGATATACATATAAAACCAAAACAACCCAAATCGCGCGCTTCGCGAAAAATATTGAATGATCACAATTCGGGAAGGCGATCAATTTCAATGTGAAAATTCGGCTTCCACGGATTTTTAGTCTTCGAGGTTTCCCCAAAATCGTTTGTCCGTGACATTTTGCATCGCCCACGGAAAAAGGCTTAAACAAAAAAAACGGCGCACTCGGAACAAAAAATCTCTCAATTCGTCGCGAAAATTCTGATCAATGATCCGATCTCCCGAGCAGAGCAGGCGAGCCGCGCGTTATTTGCGTCGCGCCGCATGCCCAAGGAAAAAAAAGGAGACCCAACAATCGAAAAACAATAACTCACCCTCGGGCGTCAAGCTCCAAAACAAACACCGTCAGCCGCACAGCTCTCTTTCTCTCTCGGCTCGGAAAACAACGTCGCCAGTCCTGCGCGCGCAATCTTTCGAACTGCGAGAACTCGTGACGAACAACGGTTCACCTCATAATCAATCCATCTGTCGACGCGAGGTGCGCAGAGCCGAGCGAACAAGTCGAAATGCTGGGCCCCCGCAATCGTGCATCGTTGTGTATACGTAAACACGTAAAGTGCGCCGCGCAAGTGCGCGTGCGATGCGCTGGTCGTCTAGTGACTGACTGCTGCTCCCGTGGCTTTAGCCGCTCTCGAGCTTGCGGCCAGGCGGCTCGGCTCGGCTGCGCAACGCAACGACACGTGCTTCTGCGGCGCGTTCCCCAGCGCGCTGTGCATACACTCGGGGAATGCTGCGCGCGTATCATATATAGCTCCCCGAAAGCTCCGATCAAAGCTTTTGGAATTTTAAAGATACACGCGGCTGGATTGACAATTAGTGGTTGGTCTTGGTAATGGGGGAGGGGGGAGGGGAGAGTGCGGTCGTTGCGAAGTGGAGATCTCGACTGATTCGCAACGCGTCGGTCGGTTGTTTGAATGGGTGGTGGCGATCGCAAGGAAATTGTTGGGAAGCGAGTGTAAACGTTGGAACAGTACGAGTGTAAAGGATTAAGCTCGTGATGGTTGTTGACGTGGGAGAATTGACTTGTAACTCAACGATGCGACCGTTATATATTTTTAACGCAAATCAGATAGTTTTTAAAATTTTCTGTATTAGTCAAATTTTTTAAAAATTCTTTTACCGATTTTCCTGAGATTTTCAAAAAAATATTCTGTTATTTTCTGTTTCGCAGCCTACTCGGTGTATATAGGAATATGCAACTGCTTTAATTCCACTTTTCAGGTCAAGAAAGTGGCAATTATAGTTAATTCACCTGAATCCGTTGTTCATGTTATTTGCTTACCATGTACTTGATCGTATCCATAAAAATCAACTATTATTATGAAGTTGATCTCGAAACAAAGAGCCTTTATTGATTCAATTATTAATTAGTCAAAATAATGAGATATTTTAGGGGAGCAATATATACTGTATTGCGTAATCCAGTGCAAATTGTTCTCTGCATTGATAATTATATGTTTTGAGCTTGCATCGACATATAGAAGTACTTCAGTCACCTCAGCTATAAATTTCTGCTTCATTAAACATTCTATGTGATCAGCTTATTCGAAAAAGTTTTATGTTAGCTAGTAAGCAAAATTTGTGACTGAATTACGTGCCATATATATACTTCATTCAGAGTCTTGTCAAAATTTTTACAGATAAATTTTTTAACTATCATTTTGAATTTCAATTTGTTTCTAGCAGAGTATAAGCTAAAAGATTGTTTCGCTCTTTTACCCGGTATTACAAATATAATTTTCATTCAGTAATTTGTCACAATATACTAAAATTTTTTGACTTTTCAAATAAAATCTCTTGTTTTGCCCGGTATAACGATGAGTTCGGGCTATTGTTGAAAAAATGCGGTGTGTGTGGAAGGCCTGCGGGTAATATAACTAGTCGTATAGAATTTAAGCACTTGCTCCATGCGCATCGCTTGGATAAGGCTATCTCCTTTCAAAAGCCGTAATGATATATTGCGTGTGTTGAATCTGATTTACAGAAGGGCAATTACTCGTTTTATAAACGAATGAAAATTTATTGATTCTAATATTCTTTTTAATATCAATTTCGATTATTCTAGAATATTTTGTTATCAAAGGCGATTCTGCGACCGAAGTTATGAGTTTGTTTAAAAATAATATGGCTCACATTGACTTGAGAGATTGTAATACATATGATTATTTGCAGCAAGTATCAGATCATGTATTTATTATTAGTCATTCAGCCTTATCTAATCAACTGGTATTGAATGATGTTTTATCCAAGGTTTTCAACAGGATGAAACTTAGTAAATGTTGTATAATTTATGGAATGTGCAAGGTTGTATGCAGGCAGTCAAAGCGAATTTCTAAGTCGATACTCGGTGTCTCAACTGTGCCCCAGGTTACACGATAAAATCATACGATACAGATATAAATTGTGAAATTCAGTCTAATATTGGCGCTTTGAATCGTAATCGATAGAGTGGCCTCTTTTTAATAAATGTCATATCGAAGCTTTTGTTAGAGGCAAACTCCTTTCTCTTCTTAACTTATTTATTAATGGGAGTATTTTGGAACTTATAATAGGAATATCATAAGCAATCAGGATATGCATTTCGATTTTATTCTGACACTCGTATTATATATATAATTATGTGATTTATCTTGTGCTCGCGCTATTTGTCATTTATATACATCATTGCAGGTCATATATCCAACCTGCTTTATTTTATTTTACGAATTTTGTCACCATTTACTAATATTTTTTATTCAAATGAGAGTCTCTGCAGTCATCATGTGGCACCGTTACTTTCTCATTTCCGAAACAGTTACCAAGAAATGCTTATATCAATAATAGTTTGCGTCAGTCGGTTTCTTTCTTTCCCCGCTTACAATTAGTTGGGAGCATGGATTTTCGAAATGTATACAATATACAATCGCTCCACTTTGTAAGTCTCCGATCTATTGTCTTATATTTTCACACTTTTGTAATTTATATTTATAAAGAAGCAAAATTTTTGACAGTTTCCTGAAGAGGACGAAAATGATCGGCGCAACGTCGTTTTCAGGGTTTTTTGTTTTATGTAACCCTTTCCCAAATTACTACCTCGGTGAGATCGATAAATTCCTGCACCAAAAGATTAATTATTTTTCCTGTTAGTTCGCAGAAATGTATCGATTAATATCCGTCTTTTCTCTGTACGCCCTGCTCTCTTACACGCGATAGACAGCGCCAATATCTGTGACAAACGACGAACGCTCAACAAGCGACTACGTGCGAAATTTATCGAATCGAAAAAAAACGAACGAAACTGAACTCTTGGTCTCCTATTGCGATTTTGCAAAACTCGGCTCGGCCATACGCAAACACTTGCGTTTTCAATTACGATCTATAGATTAATGCTCGAGCATCATTCATACGCTGTTCAAACTCTGCGCTCAGAAATTCCATTTTTGCAGAAAATAACTCGCGTATCAATAGCTATATACGGCTTTTTTATCGTCACCGATATAAATTATACTATATTTCTTGCGCCGCATGTACAGTGAATTTATTCTATAAGCTGCACAGGTATCGTGGATCTTGTAAACAATAGCTTGTTTGCAAGCGTTTACGGAAAATGTAAATACGATTTTTCACGGCTTCTCGCGTATCATACAAATTCATCGTTTCTAAACGCGATTTAAATAGCCAAAGGAATTGACGACGTTGTAAAGAGACAGAGAGACAAAGAGAGAGAAAGAGAAGGGGGGGATACGCAGGAAGCGGCAAAGTTGCCGCAGAATATTGAATGTAATGAATACAAAATTAAGCCAAAAAGTCCAAACAAAGCTAGCGACTGACGCTGCAAACTCTGCGTCGCGAAATAGATTTTATTACATTGAATATAGGGACTATAGCAAGTAACATGGAACTGAATTAACTATTCGACCGGAACATCACGTGCAAATATGCCGCGGTAGTATAACTTTATCGTTCGCGATTCTAACGAGCAGTCGTTAAGATACATTTCCGCAGCGAGTTGCACGTCGACAGCACCAGCCGATCGTGAAACTTTTGTCGTTAACCGATCTTCATTTACAATTCTTAGTTCCGCGTTGTGTGTATAGCCCTTCGTTGAAAGCTCATACATGTACAAAGTGTGGACTCAATACCATTGGTCGTACTACAACCGGCTCTACGTCTGAGATACCTGTAAATTAAATGAAATAGTTAAATTAAGTGTTTAAGAATTTTTTTTTAATACTAGCATAAATTAGAGACGGTTGTCCGATTTGATCTGTGAGTGTAAAGTGCATTGTACAAGTTTTTATTTTTCGAAATTTTAACCCAGCGACGTGTGGTTCGTTTGCCAAGCGAATTCAATCGTTAGTGCAGCCCTTCCGTAGTATTCAAATCCATCGGCCGCGACAATTGTACAGACGATATTCCTTGTTTCATATAACTGCTCAAATCATCATCACAGTAGTTCTGTAACTGCGTGTACATAGCATTTTTATTATCACTTTTATTTAATTTGAGATGGGTTCATTTTCTGATTAACGGTTTTCCTGATTTTGCTGTACCTTCTGCTATTTTCTCATTTCATAAGTTCTTATTTGTTCGAAGACAGATGCTCTGAAGTTACGCTACTTCGATTTCAACGCTGAAATCTTCTACAAGCTTTTTATCATCCCAACCTGTCCGTTGTCGAGAACCAATCGTTTTCTTATTTCGATTATCCTCGAGCCCCACGTCATTGTCCAAAAGGCGAAGTTCTTTTTTTCAAATGTATAGTTCTTCCAGTTCAATTTGAAGCGTTAATTGTTGTAGCCGAGGGATGAAAATGATTATTGTCTGACTTTATCTGGGGTTTCGGCATGCCCTTTTTCAGCCTTAACATTGCATTAAAGATAAGATGTACTTGAACGAACGAAACTTTATAATTACAATTTTCAATGTGTCCATCAAAAGTTTCTTTAACGTTAATGCTTCAGTTAAGTACATCCAAGTTGTTCATGAATTATAAAACCACATCGATAGCTGAGAGGGACAAAGATGCCTTGAAAGTTATTTCAAGAAAGTCAAAAGTGAGAATTGGTTTCAGGCAGGGCGTATCTGCGTATACGCTATAAGAAGACGAGCATCAAACCTTGACCGCGATTTCAAAAAGATCGTGTCTCAGAAATGAATTTCATTCTAAAGTTTTGTGATGACAACTCTGTATTCATATAAAAAGATGCCGTTACTATAAATGTCATAATAAAAGTATTGTCATAATGAAAATAGTGGTATAATAAAGTGGCATACTGCAATCGGTGTAGTTTCTGCAAGACATTATTTCCAAAATTTTGTCATATATTTTAGTACAAATACTGCAAAAATAGTAATAATTTAAGTAGGTAAAGAAGTTATGTTTTATCTTTTTTATTTAGAAGTCCGACAGATGCAACGAATGTCTCAGTTATAAATCAATAATAAATTATATTTCTGACAACGTACAACAATTACGAATTTAGCACACTGTGATCGATAGCGTAAGTGAATATTGTAATAATATTTTTGAGCCCCGAACGAGGAACTCTACGTAGTTCAAAACTTTGGCATTTATTAAATAAAAAACTATATTGGCTCGAAGAGATGATTAGTTTATCGAGCGATAGAAGCAATCTTACAGTAATAATATTATTGTTTTGCATATTTTATTTTCTGCATGCTTTATAATTTTATAATACGGAAATGAGATTATTAATTTTAATACGAAACCCAAAACCTTTCTCACTTTCTTATAACAAAATTCAATTTCAACGATTCGCATTCTCTTTATAAAAGATTTAATTAGTTCAAATAATATCTGCTCACAATTTTGTATTATTTCTTGATCTCACCCTTCCTGAATCTAAGTTCGATTTTATGTCATTGCCGAACGAGCCAGTTTCGGATGGTATGACATAATGAATCCTGTGAACGTCAAATTTCTCTAGACCTGCATTGTTATGGCTAGAGCTTCACGGCCTGCGATAGTTTCTCATAGCAGCCATTGTCTTACGGCTTATAAAGTAAATTGGATGCATCATCTTATCCTGAGGCGATCTTTGTAAGATCATTTCACTGTATAGCCATGTGTGTTGATGCGAAGCTTTAAGTTGTCTGTGCTTCATTAATTATTAAGATGCAGTACTCTGCGAAGTTAACAATGATCGTTAATTTTACAAACTGCTCACTGCTACATAAGTACACACTTGCATGATAGCCAAATACATTTACATCGTAATATGTTAATTTATTATTGAGATATTTATTAGATTCAGTTTGGGTTGCAATAATACAAGTATGGATAGAATGTATATGGTTTATTTATTTTCTTGTTATGAATATTTCCGGATCCTCGATATTATTTTTATTAGTATTCTTGGAGTACAAAGTAATTAATTCTATTGCAATATTCACTAATTTTTTTTTTCGTATGTTTTGACACTTATCGCGCACATTAATTTGTTTGTCGTAATAAATCAAATATACTTTAATAGTAAAATGCTTCTAATTGTAGATAAAAATAGAAAACTTTTATTGACCCATCTATTTCATTATATAGACGATTCAAATAAATATACGCTTTTTTCTTTTTGTATATTCTGCAAAAATGAACAGTCCATATTTTTATCGTTTCTGTTATAACGAGCTCTGATTCACTCTATTTCACACTAACCGTTGTCTTACATACCTTTTAGAGGTGGACAAGATTACTATAAGTATACAACATTAATAAACAAACACATCAACTGAACACAGAATTCATTTATCGACTTACAAGTAAGTTATCCAATTCTAGAGTTCTTCTGATCACTGTGGAGTATTATTTATATCATCATTTTTCGTCAGCCACTTGAGAAGAGAACATACATGCATAGAGTACAGGGTGGATATATTACCTTTCAATTTTCAAACATGCCGCGTGTGCGATATGTGGATATGAAAGCAGCGATTTTTACTCCCCAAAAACGATCAATCGAGTTCTGAGATTCCTTATCATCTTTGAATTCACTGTAAGTCAAATCATAGAACTGACGAAAATGCAAGGCAGCGTGGACAATTTTACGCAGATACTTTTTCTGACGCTCACCTTCGCCGCCCTTTGCCTCAAAATCCAGAACTTCTTGTCTCGGCGCAGCGACATGATGGAAATACTGAACAACTTCCGAACACTCATTTGCACTGCTAAGTCAGCCGAAGAGAAAGCGATAATTTAGAGATGTTCGAATATCGCAAAGACAATTTTCTTGTTCATCATGAGCTTGTCCCAGTCGACTGGGCTGGCGTTTCTCGTCGTGCCGTTTCTGACTCTTGAATTTAAAGAGATTTCGTTACCTTTTAAATCCTACCAACCGTATGACATTGCTGCGAATGCAAGGAACTTTTGGATCACCTATATCCTGCAGTGCACGGCAACTATTTACGGAGTTATGTTAAATGTGTCTTTGGATACGATGGTGTATGGATCCATCATAATAGCTGGTGGTCAATTTGAAATAAGTTGTTATAGACTAAAGAATGCCAGGGGTTCATTAAAAGAGTGCATCGAGCACCAAGCGTTAATACAAGATTTTGTCTACAAAATTCAAAATTTCTTCATTGGCGTGATAGTACCGCTTTTCTTTTTCAGTCTAATTACCCTATGCGCCAGTATCTTCCAAATGTCTCAGGTATTTTAAATTGATTATTGTTGAAACTATTGATCTCATGCGATGACATTTTATAAATTATATTCTAAGAAATATCGATTCTAATCACATTGACAGAAACATATAGCGAGATTTGAATTTTTGTCTCTTATTATGTATCTTGCTTGCATGCTGTTTCAAATATTTCTTTACTGCTGGCTTGGAAATGAATTGGAATTGAAGGTAAGCAATAAAATACAAAGTTGAACGTTTTATTACTAAAAATAAAAAAAGAAGTTAGACGAATTCACTTTCCCAGGAGAATGCATTCGTCTAACTTCAAATAATGTTTTGAACTTGTCACTATGATCCATACATGCAAATTTACACCAAGTGGAATCAATAAATAGTTTTCTATTTTTTATAGAGTAAGGCTTATAAATTCTATTTACTTTAGTAAATGGTCCGAGTTGACGTGTAAAGACAAAAGAAGTATATGGTTTATCGTTTTATGCGCAAAAAATGGTTTGAAAATTTCTTATCATGGACAGTGTAGCCTATCATTAACTACTTTTTTATGGGTAAATTAATTGTAAATTTGATTTGCCTATTTGATGCAAATTTAAGCGATTTAATTTCAATTTACAGATTAAATAACATCATATACTTCTTTCAATCTAGTACAGTGAGTATCGACAGAAAAATAAATTTAATTGTACAAGATATTTCACCGTATTACAGCAATATAATAAAATTGTGCTGAAGCATAAGAATAAAACAATGGAATACATGGATACCCTCGATATACTGATATATTGATCACTTAATTATATAAAATATTGACAACAAATACTCGCTGATCTGAACTAACCTATTTAATAACAAACAATCACCAATTTGATTTTTAATAATATAAAGTATATTGCAAAGAAAAAAACGAAATGACTAAAAAAACTCATTTTACTCTTAAGAGAAAACTAATCTTTACTATCTATTCTAATTGCAAATTGCCCTGAGGCTTGTGACTATACTGCATAAATAAACGAGTAATCCATCTCTCTCTCTCTCTCTCTCTCTCTCTCTCTCTCTCTCTCTCTCTCTCGCTCTATCTCTATATCTCTTTCTCTCTCACCGTCGACTCTCACGTATATATGCCTAGGAATATTATACATACATGCCTCATTCACATACCGTCGTATACACAAATTTTACAACAATACCATCGATACAGATTTTGTCAATATGTTTTGAGAGATGATTGAAAATGGTAATTATTGGAAAAGTAACTGAGAAGTTCCTTGTAAGCCCTAGAGAACATCTTACTATTAGACCTGCGTTTATTTTGTATTTCTCATTGGTCTGCTGTGAATGCAAATTATTGAAAAAAATGGCAGACTTTTAATTCTTTATGCGCATTCTTTTATTTATCCAGCAAAGAATATTGATAATTGCGTATTAGGGTAGCTCCATAGGTTATTTATAGAATTTACACAATTCAATTTCACGATATAAAAGAGAAAATAGAACAAAAGAAGTCAGACAGAATTACGATATTGTCATAACATTACTTATTCTCATTTATATACAAAAACTTATACTTACAATATTTTAATCGCTAAAAATTATTGGTTTCAGATAGAGGTTGCCACGTATACGCAGTAGCGTACGTGTGTTTGCACTCCCTGTAATATTTTATATCTACAATTAAAATTTAATGCAAATGAGGGATTCTAAAAAATTTATCCACGCTTACCAGTACAATAAATTTCTATAAATGATGTAAACAATGCTGATAACGTTTATTTCTCAAATACATCACTTCTCTGTCAGAATATACAAACAGAATATATATCTATATCAGAATATATCTGAAACCATAAGAATATTTATCAAAAATTGCCTTCAAAGATGCCTAACTGTAAAATGACTCGCCGTTTTTCTTAATATCCGTCGAATATTAACATAATCAAGACCTCGACAGATATGCACTTTAAATTCGACGAAAATAGAACTGCCTCCTATGCAAAAGGGCGAGTCACACAATACGGGCCGCCGCTGTGTCACCCAATAATAAAAGTCATCGTGGAATTTTAAGCGCCTCGCAGCTAGCGAAATCTCAATAATCTAACTACTTGAGTCGAGTCACGTGAGGTATATATTTACCGTAAGTGGCAAAGTTACTAAATTGCAGTGTTACTGCATTTCGGCTTATACAGATCATCGCTCGACACTTCTCTTTTTTTTACGCGCCTCACTTACAAATTCAAGTGAAATGCGAAGAAGTCCTCTCTTTTGGCTGAAAATTCACTGTTTGTTATTCATTTTAATCCCGCAACTTGGTCTCATAAAATCTTTTCACGAACGAGAGCTAGCGTATTTTTGAAGCTGGAAATATATAATTTCGAAAAGTCTCGAAGCTACATCGTTCTCGCGTGTACGATAGTTCAACATTAAATCGTCGTCTACACAGATAAATAAATCAATGGCAACAACAACGGCTCTAAGCCTGCCTCTGCTGCCCCGATATGCATTACAAATTTACGAGCCACGCGTATTTTCGTATCGACTTGCAGATATATAGTAAGCGGCAAAAGACGACTTTTAAATCCACTTTGAGGGTATATTCCGGGACGTATAGAGGAGCAGCGGCTTCCGTAAATATATACACGCATTTAGAGACTGGCGCACAGGACAACGGCACTTTTGTGTATATCTTCACTGGGTAAATTTGAATTGTCGATCATCAATATGGGATTACTTCCGTCCGCTTCCTGAACGTGCATCGAATTTTCCCTCACGGGAAACCTATAAGGAGTTTCTATGCCTCTCTGTAGCTCCCCTTTTTTTTACACATCGTACTTTGACAGAAGACTTAGTCAATCTCCATTTATGCCGATCGTTCAAATGCTGCTCAACAAATATCAAACTTTTTTTTTTAATTGAAGAAGTCTGAAGCTCGGTACAAACTCGGAATATTTATACAGCGAGAAAATTGCTCAAGTAAAAGTTAATATTTACGTAATAAAATTGAATGCATGCATCGAGTAGTAAAAGTAACTACGCGTTAAAATAATAACTCCCTTTTGAAAAAAAAAACTTTCAATGATAAAATAAATCATTGACAGCGCGAATTTATACCCTCAATTGTAGAAAAAAAATGTTTAACTACTGCATTAATTACTGTATAAAAATTACAACATTTTTTGAAAATAAGCAAGTCACGCATCAACATTATGCCAAAGCGACAGTTATTTAACAACGCACACAGCCCTTTCAATCAGATTAAAAGCTCGTCGCCGAAAGAGTCCGATGACGAGTTGATTCGGCGCGTATGGAACCTGCTGCGAATCACCCCTTTGAGATCGTTAATACCCGGGTAACGACGGGCGTCGGCTGTAAATAATAGAGCCAAATGAAGTCGCGCAGAAAAAGTTCGATAAGCGCACGGCGAGACTTTTGCTCTTGCCGGGCGCGGAGAACCGATACGCCGACGCCCAGCGACAGCTCGCCGATGCCTAATTGGATTATCTTGCTAATTCCGTTACTCCAATGCCTTGTATTCGTATATCAGTTATCTCGTTTGCGATGCACTCTCTATCTCTCTCTAGAATTAAGCCCCTCACATCGAGTGCCCGTAGGGGGCAAACGGCCAACTTTCTCGCGTGCAGAGCGTCCATTAATCGGCGCGAGGAGAGTTTCTGATGCGTTTGACGATGAGAGCAGCGCCGGGAAAGGAATAGCCGAATTGGCGAATGTAAAATTATACGAGCTGAGCTGGGAGCCGCTGCTACTTTTTGGGAAGTTTTCTGCAACGGGGCTTTTGTTCCCACGGCTCGTCTGGCTTTACTGGTATTTGCAGACTCGAAATCTGGAAATCTGTGGCTCATTCGAATTTCGAGGCGTTACAAAGCAGATACTGGAACATCGTGTTTTCGCTTGCGTTATTCATTTATGAGTATATGAAAACATCGGGACTCGTGGGATGGTTACCCTATGTATAAGTGAATCTCATTACAGCAAGTTTTAAGTTTTTATGTTGCAATACTTGAATAGGCAAAGTTTAATAAATCGTGTTTACAGTGTCAGTGATAAGAGAAAGCGCTGTTGCGAAAATAATTTTTTATTATTTTATTATTTTTTAAAATTATTAATCAAATTTTAGAGCATCTTTGGAGATTTACAGATCAGTTTTGAACTGCAACATCTGCAACGTCAAAAGCAGTTTTCTAGGAGTCGCTTGTATTCGAGATAAGCTTCTTGTTATGCAAGAAATCGAGAAACTCTTAAGTACCAAGAAAATTTTGTCGCCGAGAATGCCGTATAGAACCAACCCTACTGAAACTTTTTTAGCAGTAAAAAACGTGCGCCTCAATTGTTCACTGCAAGCGAACATTAAAGTGAATATACTATGTACAGTTTCAAAAATAATTAATTTTGATGTCATTGTTCTAGCTGTCTTAAGTTTCTTTATAAATAAAATTTTCATTGCAAATTTAAAATCTAAAAAATTAGACTGCATTTAAAAAATAATGTACTTGTATTCTAGTATTACAATTCTTACTACAATATAGAAGATATCAAACTAATCAGAATGACTTATTTTCATGATCTTTACAACAATAAGCATGGGCTTTGATTGTGATTTGTATTTCGTACATTTCAACGTGATAAAATTAAAGAGAGCCTCGCGATTAATGTTAAAATATACGTTAACTGATGTTCATAAAGCCATAGAAATTATCGTTGTTTTATACGTGGGCAGTACCTCTAACCAAGTCGTTTGCTGGCCGTTATAGTCTTTTATTTTTCTTATCAGTATACTTTTATTGTAGCGCACACGCGTTTAAATTGCAATTTATTTTATGAGACTTGCAATAAAATAGCAGTGCCTGACCGTAAAATTTTTCGCCATGATTATAAATACAAATTGCAAGTAGATCGTCGCATGAAATATTATTTTTATTAACCCAGGCTATGCTTGATGCCCGTCACTGCCACTCCTAATTACCCTTTGTTTAATTTAATTTTAGCTCTGGTCACCGCTTTCTGGAAAATCGAATTTTCAGATATAACGTTAAGAATGTTTCAATCAGATAGCGCCCAGAAATTAAATCTAGCTGTTTCCAACCAATTGAACATTCGTGATCGCGACGGCATAAAAGTAATCGCCTTACCAGATAATCAATAGTGAATACTTCTTCTTTTCGCCCATCGTGAATTAACAGTTGGCTGGAGCAAATGGAACCAGCAGCTTTAACTGTATCTTAAATAGATGTACACAGTGTGTACATAACTTGGAAACATCAATTTTACCTTCAATTAATCTAACCCTTGAGTTGCTAAGCAATCTTATTTGCAGCGCGTTCAACGCTACCACCACGTATTCTACCATTAAATTGAAGAAATTTCGAACGAATCACAGACTGCTTTATACTTTATATCAATTCAGCATTGGAATATTAACAGCTATTTTAATTAACTTGCAGAAAACTAATTAGATTGGTAAAATCGCATCAGTGATTCGGTAAGAATGCATATATATATAATGTGATAAGTGATGGTAGTAAATAGATTTATAATTCTCAATAAAATGGTTTTCTAAAGTATAAGTCAACATTTTCATTTTGTCCAAGTATAGAGCATCCTATATCAGCACTTTTTTTGTCCCAGTCATAATCCATGGTAGCTTTCAGTCGTAAAACAAAAATTTCGCAAAAGCGCAATATGTGAACAAGTATAGACAGCTACTTATACGGCGTATCCTGAGAGAATGGATCCTCTCATTTTCTTATATATACAGCTGGAGTATTCCAACCTCCTAAATACTACATAGAAAGTAAACTGACATGTAGAGTAAGTGACTTGCAAAAGCCAAAAGGATACATATTGGTGCGAAGTTTATCTATATCGCAGAGTTGCCAAGTTCGAAAGTTAAGCAACAATTTGGTGGTAAAGTGACGGAGAGACAGAGGGGAGAAGCGAAATGGGAGCTAAATTGCAGATCACTCAATGAATCCAGATATTGATGGATAAATGAAATTATAAGTAATTTATTCGAAATCGAATAAAAATCTCAGAAACAGAGAAACTGTATGCGCTATCGATATTAAAACTTTATTAATCAGAAAATTAGATGAGTAGTAATGGAGAAAATTTATTTCTGTGCTGCTATTAAGGAACATATAAGTAAAGTTATATTTGGTAAATATTAACCATTTTCAAAGAGTATGTTTATGTATAAAAATAATGAAATCAATTCATTCAAATCAAGATGTCAAAAAATAAATTAAATCAGTCTTTGCGAAAGAATTATTTTTTCACAATTAAGGTAAACAGAATTATTTGATAGCAATACATATATTATCAGAATAATTTTAAATAAATATCCATATTAAGGCAATTGATCTACCTAATTCTATATAAATCTGTAGATAATAAATAATAAACAATGAAATCGAATATGTTGTTCGTATTTTAAAATAATACACGTAATTGGAATTTTTAATTGTCTTCCAGATACTTCTATAACAACTTCAAAACCAATACGTTAAGCTTATTTTACAATCGATTTCATAATATTATTTGTCTACTGCGGTTACAGCGCAGCCACATTTCGTTAAAATAACACAGAATTTACGAGCGCATTTATGAGTAAAATACGGGGCACGTTATGATTTCCTGTAGCCACTCGTACTCTCTAAAGCCACGTATCCTCCTTCAATCGACCAACCCAATTCGAAAAAGGAAAGTCCTTCGCTTCCAATTAAATGCGAATCCCAGTACAGCACTTACGAACGTGCTTATATCGACGTTAAACCTCATCTTCCTCGTTATGCCATCGCAAATGCCGCTCTCTCCCCGCTCGTTTGGGCCAAGCTCGCGGGAAGTGAATGTAAAAATCTCGAGCCCCCGAAAAAAAAAACAATAAGCGCCCGCTCTGCGCCTATACAGAGATCGTTGCACCCTCGCGGGCAATAAAAAGCCTCCACAAAAAACAGGGAGCGCGCCCCCAAAATTGCAACGAGGCTTCCGTCTCTCTCTCTCTCCCTCTCTCACTCGCCAGCGGATTGTTCGCGGTCGATATATAGGTTGTCGACGACCATACGCGAATTGCCGGCCGCGCGCGCATATATAGCGGGCGCGCAGCTGACAGTTTTTGCTTGATTAATCGTGTAACGCACGCGTCCGGCATAGGGCACATACCTCGACATTAGAAGTCCAGTCGAGCGATAGCAGCAGCCGTTTTGCCAGTGAACCGCGCTTCCACTGTAGGAAGGGGTCAGATGCGGACGTACATGTGCGCTCCGTATGTACGCGCGTATACCTATATACTATATATGCACATTATACTCCTATATACATACAATATGTGCAGCGCGACCGAGATTTATTGTTGGTAGGCCTTTTCACGAGTGGAAATTTTCGATACGTAAACGCGTACTCCTGGTGCGTGTATATACGTATACATTCGATATGCCGCGTGCAGTATGTATTATGGGGGAGTACATGCGAAACGCGCGTGAATAATTTGACGGACGGCCGTGGCCGCTTGCGGCTCTTGATAAATAATTCGTACTCACGGCGCTCAATGAAGCATGGCGTCATAAGTTAGAGCCGCGTGAAAATTTACGTCGTAAACATTGGCTCGTGTGTGCAACATGTTTGGAAATCATGAATACGTAAAGCTGAGTTATTCATTCCGATGTGGGACGGATTGTAACGTTAATTATTAGAATGCCATATTCGCTGTGAATAAATGTAGGGAATATATTTTGCAGTGCAATATTCGCGTGCGAAACCGATGCGTCGTTGAATACGCAGTGACGATGGATCGTATCGTCGTCCCTCCTCACGAAGGACTTGCTGCAGGACATTTCAGAAAAGAGTCATATATTCAACATTCATGAGTATATCTTCGACTATCTGTGAGATAACTATTATCGGTATTCGCATAAATATGCCAAGAGTTTCGTAAACTTGTAAGTCTGTACGTCACACGCACAGCGAATGTTTCAGCTTTATTTTAATATTAAGTTCTGAATCAATTATTAAAAAGATAGTACGTCTGAACCGTGTTAGTCTGCATGATAAACAATCATTTTACAATGTACGCATGTAAAGACTTTTGAATAATAGGCCAATAAATAATATCCATTTATCGTCACTGAAAAATCAAATCATTTGTATTTTTGTATTATTTTCAAAGTTTTTTCAAACGTTGATTAGTCGGCAATTTAGTATAGCTGTTATTAATACAAACGAAATAACGAATAATTTTATCAATCCTATATAATACATTATAATTGGGTTGGGTTACTTGCGTGAATATAAAACCTTCAATCAGTTTGGGAGTATACTGAAACTATAATGATTAAACCAGTCTCATTCTATTTAAGTATTTGATTATTTTCGGATATAACCACTTGTCAAAGTCAATCGGAAATTAGATCATATCATTCACTTGATTGACTAAATTTAGTGATAAAAGCTATTTTATGCGTGATTAATTAACATTAAATTAAGTAAATCTGTGCAATAAAAATAGTATTATTATTAAAATTATATTAGCATTAATTTTATTGCGAAGAGGCAAATTAATAAATTTAATATATTATAGTTGTTTATACGTCTATCTCAATACTGTAAAAAAATGTTAGACAAACTTCTGCCCTTCTTTCCAACTCTGTAGATACTGGAGAATTCACCATCGAATCGATCACATACACACACACACACATACACACACACACACACACACACACACACACATCTTCACCTCATTCATAATAAAAACTCCATCTGCACTTTGGGCTTAGCGAACCTCTTCCGCAGCTTGGCTTAAGGATCCTTATGCAAAGCTTTATGCTGAGCACAAATCGTTCGCTTCCACTTTCCTCGTGCGAACAAGACCAATAGAAAAATATTCTTTCGAAAACAATGCGAATCAAAATAAATAAATACACAAATAAAATCCGCATATCATTGATTTATTCCGTAACATCTCCGTCTTTAATTGTCGAGGCAGAAAGCAGCGCGTATTTATAGCTATGGGACGGACTTGAAAAGTGAAAAAGATAACAGTCTGCCATATTGCTCTTTAAAAGATTTAGCAGTTCACGCATTATATACTCGAGCTGGCTCGCGCACGTCCGCATATTCGAGCTATTATAACTTAGCGAGTCGAGGAGGTAAAAGACCAGCGGCAAGAGCAGTTTAGCCAAAGCATTACTTCCCTGTCAACTACAGGCTATATAACTAGAACTCACGTGACCGCATATATACATATAAACAACTTGGCGTGCTCGTGTGTATGTGCGTGCGAATCAACCGACGAATTTGCTTCTTTAGATTCTGAGGGAGAACATCAGCCGAGCATCAAAACGTCCTTCAACCTGTTTCACATTGTGCATATTAGCGGCGTGGAAAATTATTAATCATTATAAGTATTGGATAATTTCGTACTGTGCAATTATAGCACTAGCAGACTACTGAATCTGCAAAGAGATGGATTTTGTGGATTAATTCACGTGTACTTGTGATGCATTTTCACAGAAATTCATCAAGTAAATATGAATGTTTAAGTATTCCAAATACAATATTTTATTGTTAATATTTATGTAAATATTGGTTTCCGTAACTGCGACTGCTACGTATGCATGTATTTCATGTAAATGTAGCATTGTTACATTTATTATTCTATTACTAATTAATACTTCATTATTTTCGATTGTTTATTTATTTATGCCAACAGAGATCGATTTCGATGTATACAATCCCTTATACAAGGGGAGGTTTAATTAAGAGGATATGAAAGTCAATTAAAATTTTAAAATTTTCATTGAATGTGCCAATGCCTCAGGGAAATCGATAAGTTAAACGAGAATTTTGAACAACAACTCACAAGCTGTGCAGTCAAAACATCAAAGACGAATCTTTTTCGACGCCAAAAGTATGTTATCATGTAAAAAAAAATAATATTAATGTAACAATGAAAATCTACAACTTTGTACCCGTTTATTACATTTTTACGATTTTTCGTAATTTTCTTTTTATATATTAGTCGTATTTTATTATCGAATTAATAGTTATTTTTTCTGTGTAAATATAGCAACGCGAAATTAAAAACTTTAATTAATTTCGGCGTCTCTTAATGCCAATTTCCATTAACGATCCTCCACACATTAATTGAAAATTCCATTCTTTTGTCGTTTACATACTACTACGTAATTTTGAAAACTGAAACGAGTGCTAACATTTACTTTATTTAGCAAAAAAAAAAAACTACAGCACGTCCTTTGTGTAACTGCGAAATTGACTCATCAATAATGAGATACTCAACCAACGACGTAACAGCGAAAAGAGAGGCTTGATTATTTGAATTGGCGTGTACGAATCGTTAGCGGCATACAACACCAGCTGCAATTAGTTGGACTATGCGTGAGCGTGCTAATCAACTACAGCGACCAGTTCTGTGTATATCGATGTTGTATCTGGTAGCGGTGAATTAATCGCAACTACCCCGATTAATCGAGCCCTATGTTGGACAGACTTATTAATGGTTTGAACAATGCGACGAAATTAAGCGGGTTAAGAAATATTGATTTTAATGCTTGATACCTATGTTAATTGATATGAATGTTTACACTTAAATAATTATAACACTATGCCGTCATGTATATATATATATACTCTCGCATTATTATATGTTTAATTCATAAAGAATGTTTTAAATTTTATGTTAAAAGCGATGTAAGTATGCAAAGTTTTTTAAAAATTTTTATCGACTAAAGATATGTACCTACACAAGATACCGACTCATCGTTGGCTTGTGATGAAGTCAGTAATACCATAACGTTAGTTGGTAATCATTTGAAATTTCAGGCATTAACAAAAATTATTTGATAAGATAAATTGTATTTAATTCACTTTTTTCATTTATAAAAACATCTATTAATAATCTTATAAAAATTTAATTTTCTGCTGGTTGATCGGACTCTGGAGTATTAGCTTTGGCGCTTTCTATTTTCCGTATTAACTGCATAGTAAGCAACGATTCTTTTTGAACACTCTTTAAATTTACTTTTGTTTTATTCAATGAGTTTTGTATTTCTTGAAAATCCTGAAACAATTATTAACTGTTTACGAAAATTGTCACTTTAAACATGATCAGTGTTAGTATCCTTGGTTACTCGTCAACAATACAAACAGTGTTGACATTTAAATTTATAACCTAGAAGTACCTACCGTTTTCACTTTTTCGTACAAACTTTTTGTTTTTGCTTCGTCAAATTCAACTGGTTCTGTGTAAAATGAACTAGCTACTGATACCTCGTCCATCTTTAATTCAAATCTATACAAATATTTGTTTTTAAAATTATATGTAAATAGCCTTAGACCTTAGATTCATAAGTAAACAAATAAAATAACACTGTGATATGATTCAACCATGAAATACTCTCGTATAGCTCCTCAGCCGAAAGGTGACATCAGCACCACCTCATAAGAGAGAGCAGAACGAAATGCTCTCCAAAAACTCAGTGATCAGTCAGTTACTCAGTTGGCTTGACAGGCTCGACTACACTCCGTGGATAACAGTCGGTATAGCCGCTTACTGTTACACAATGTCGGTAACACAATTTTAATTCATGTTTTCTTTTTAAATGCTTTGAAAACTTATTTCAATAAACTTTAAAGCTACATGACGTATGGTAGACTTCATTTATTAAGGAGATGTAAATCCATGCTGCAAGCATTGAATTAATTACTAACATGCAAGTAGTACAGATACTCTCATTGAATTTATAAATAAGTAATAATTATGCACGTTTTATGTATTTTTTATCGGCGATATGTTAACTTTAAAATTTAATGCCAGCGTTTAGGAAATTTAAATGGATGAGAGAAACCCGTAAAAAAACAATAAAGATTGTATAAACGAGTATTGTGCATGATGAGCGATAGAAAAATTTTAATCAAATATAAGAAATTGTAAATTACACGTATAATCGAATTAACAGAAAACAAAGCATATTTTATATTTTTTATTCTCAGATTGGTTGAAACACCTTTAGAAGATTTTACGCGTTAGATGTTGGCTATCTGTAGGAAACTAGGGTGTGGCAAAATTGAAAGTGACGGCCGGGCCTGTGTGGATCAATACGTGAATTACAATTAGGTCACAATCTGATAAATTCGACTCAAATCTTTTCAACTGACAATCAAGCTGAATAAAATTAACTGCAGACCATGAATCACATCCATTATTTTTTGCAGAAAAACCAATCCACTTGTTCTTGAGCTGCCATAAAGCAGTAGCATCCTTATAATTAAAAAATTTTAAAAAAATGATCTCGAATCTTTCGATAGCATCTCCATTTATGTAATTAGATTCAATACGTCGTTGAGTATTTATGTCGTAAGAAAAAATACAGTCGATTTGCAATAACAGCAATTATCCTTACGGCAGCAGTTCCAACCGAGCTTCTTATACAGTTAAAAAAGCAATTACAAGCCTTGGCGTTTTTAATGCTATGTAATTAATCATCCCACTACGCGTAACAAAAAATCAAAACATACAGAAATCAGCTTTACCATCCGCTCAATTGCCACTGGAATACACTCCTAAAACACATATACGGCGTCGTACACATATGAGAAAATCCTAAAATTCAAAGAAAATATTGAGCGTTGATTAAAAACAAAAGATTCGTGGCAAAAGTCATAAGGATTTTGAGAACAAGAAAAATGGTTGAATTTCCATGAAACAACTTGTTTTTTATTCCAAAAATTTTTTTAAATTAAAGCTTAAATAGAAGTCGGAGTTCGCGCGTAATTTCTTTTTAACTGTTAACAATTTTTAAAATTCATCAAGAAACACTTCCGATAAGTGTGACGTATACATATACAACTAATCCTCGCCCAGTAAAATGTTATTATCTGTAAAAAAAACAATTTAGAAAAGTAACAGAAATCATTCTACAAATCCCTAACGCTGCTGAAACGTCACATATAGGGATTCGCATATATAATTGCTCTGTTTATACTTTATGTATTGTTCTCGAACTCGCACTAAAAAAGCAATTAACACTAGCGCTCTTCCTCGCGGTCCACGTGTTCTCTTCAGCCGGAAGTTTCTCCCACCGATTTTCCAAGCCCCGCTCAAACCCAACTCTTCGGAATCGCCCGTATAGCAGGCTGCATGCACAACACCCCCGCTCGAGGCTCCCCACCACGTCTCGAGAGCCTCGCTTGCGCGCGCGCGATCGCGCCGAGAGCCTATAGCCGAGCCGCAGCCTCCATCGGGGCTTGTTCATTCATTCCTTGACCGTGTGTGTACACGAGAGCGCGCGTGCTCGAGTCTCCTGGCGTCTGGTCTTGGGCCGCGAGAGAGGAGTCTTGTGTTCAGCTCTCTGTCTCTCTCTCTCTGTCTCTCTCCACACACGAGAGAGCAGGCAGCCGCGCGTGGGTTACCTTTTATGGCGATCCGTCAGAGATCTCGCCGTTTCTCTTTAGCGCGTTACGCCGCCGCGGTGATGCCGCTGCTCTGTGAAACGTTTCGCGACTGAGCTGCCCGCCGCCTCTACTGCGTATACAGTTCGCCGCCGTCGCGGATAAGAGAGGAGAGAGATAGATAATCGAGGAGGACTCTTTCGCCGCCGCCGCCGCCGCCGGGAGCTGGAAAAACTTATTTTGGAGGAGCCAACAACGCCGGCGTGAATTAAGACAGGAAGTAAGAGAAAAACCGTCTGCGCGAGCGTGCGTGCCTGCAGTGTGTGTGTGTGTGTGTTTGAGTGTGTGCGCGCGCTCCCCCTTGCCGCTGCTGCAGCGCGCTGCGCTTGTTTTTCTAATAAAACGAGCGCGGGTCGCTCACCTATTGCGCGGCTTTTTTTAGCCCTGTCGCTCGGAAGCTCTTGTAAGTCGTTTTTCTTCCTTTTTTATTCGCGTCGCGGGAGTGCAGCAGGGCGCGCGCGCGCGCTTGCTCGGATGCGCTACGCTTCACGGCTGCGCGACGAGGCAGGCTCGTTTCGGAGAGCCGACCAAGCGCTGAAAATTAAAGCGCTTTTATTTAGTTGCTTTACTCATCGGCCTGCGCGCGAGAGAGTTGCGGGCGTGTAAATATAACGATGACCGAGTGGGCGTAGTATCGTTTGTCAACTATTTTTTCTTCGCTCTTTTCCTCGGAATATTCTTCCGATATTTTTATTGTAGATTGACCGTGGCTTTGTTTTAATTTTGGCGTTTTTTCTCTCTTGCGCTTTCAATGAGTTTCGTAAGAGGCGCGCGAGCGCGCGAGCGCGCGTTTTATTATTGAGCAATGAAAAGCGTGGGAGATCGTGTTCTCGAGTTGGAAATGTTGTGTTTAACTTTTTTGTATTCGGTAAATGGGCGGGCTGTATACTCGATATCTGATGCAATAGAATTATTAAGATTGAAGTTGGTTTTAACAAAATTTTTCCAGGAGGCAGTGCGGTTTAACACACTTGAAGCAACGTAATATTTATTTTTGAAATTAGATATGCCAACTTGTAAGAAATGACGAGACACGCGTGCATTTACATAGAATAAAGTAAAATGTTTTGATCTATTTTGTGAATTAAAACGGGAAATATACTTAAAAAAGAGATTGGTGCAATCATTCCTTCTGCAGTTAAATATATTTAAAGTTATACTGAAGTGCTTTTAAATGTTGTATGACTATAGCCTTGAAAGTTGAAACGCCACACTGTTAATAGTTTTAAAACAACAACAATGCACCCGTTCTCTGTTTGCAAATGTTATGCGAGTAACTAAACGGTATTTATTTCAACATCCATTTATACATCTATCTGTAAATACAATAAATTATTATTTCAATATTTTTGGTTGCTTAAAATATAAAAATTTACGTGATGCTCTTATAGAAGTACTTGACCCTCTTACCGTAGGATATTACTAAGATTAACTATTTTAAAACTTTGAATTCATCCCACGCTTACTATTAAACCCGCTTTATTAATTGATTTTGGCCTCGTGCAGCTTAAATCGGATACTTTCTACTTCCTCTCGGTGACTTCAGATATCTTAATCATATTATTTTTCGGCTTTCTTCTTGCGTTGATTTTATAATAGCCCAACACCTAAGTCACTGGAACTTGCCAAGAAAATCTGAGTCAGTGTATTAATTATAGACTACCGTATGTTCCAATGGCTGTAGACCGGCACCGTCAGAAATGTGCAGCTGTTGAAATTTTACAAAAAAATAATCTTTGTTTTACACTTAAAATAGTCCATTATTTAAGCTCGACCATTACTATTATCAGAATTGTTATTTCTAAAAAAAAATCTATTTGAGAAACATTGTCTTACAACGCATAGAACTGCAGAATCAAAATGTATATAATGACTGTACATTCTAGCGTTAGTTGATCGTTATTCACATTCTTGGCAATATTTAACTTTAATATTTAACATATGTCTTGCATTTATAAAAAAAAAAATATTAAAACTTTACAACTTCAATTTAGAAGTGAACAGCATGGCCACTAACATATGTCATAAAAGGTAATTGCTTCTGTTAATTCTCTGCAACTAGTTTAATAGAATTTGGTCAATATGTCACTTAACCAATTATCGCATAAATAGGCTCAATAAGTCACAATCACGCATTACGGTGTTGTATTCACACGCTTGCGAGTGTCGTAATACTGTAATGGTCGTTTCTAAATTTGATTAAAAAGTAGTCGATTTCTGTACAAGTAGAATGCTGTGCATGCAATGTCAAAATTATTAATTTTTTCCACTGCTTACTCATGTGCAATTGTTATTAACAATAATAAAAAAAGTTATACTAGCGATATTTAATTCTGCCGTGACAAAATTTTAATTCTTTAATAATTATTTCATGAGTAAAATTGATTTATTGTTTTTCAGAGATGATGGGCGACTGGAGGTGGAGTTTGCTTTTCTTATTAATAACATGGGTGTCAGTCAATGTAGCGCAACATTCAAAACCAACAGGCGCAAACGCTTGCATTGGCAAACAGTCGTGTCATGATTGCATACAAACACCAAGCTGTGCTTGGTGTTCGATGCCTGTAAGTTACATTTTTTTTAATTGCAACTTATGAAAACGTAGATTTCTGACTTACCGACCATTTATACTCACGATTTCTCTTTAATCGATTTCGAAAAGTTATCTACTACATCGACAATATAAAAGTTCGTGCTTCGATTTAAAACAAACTACTAATTATTACATTATTCTTTAACCTTTTTATATCATATACTTTACTTTACAATAATTCTATATTGAGACTGTACCAAGATCAATATTAATTCAACAAATTTAATTTAATCTAGTCGAAAAGTATAATATATTTTTAACATATTATAAAATATGTTAATTTATCATATATTTTACTCATATTATGTATTAAAAATATGATAAAAACATTATAAAATTACATTCTGACAACAATGAGAGGTATTTATTAGTGCGCGATTTTGAAATACAGGCTAAATTTAAACAATATTAAATGATTTTCTATTTCAATAAAGAAAACATGATTCTTTTTAAATTGATTATCAAAATAGCAACTAATTCATAAAATCTTGATATTTTACAGAACTTCGAAAATAAACGCTGTTTCCTGCCCTACGTAAACAAGAAAATTTCTGCGGAATGCCCACCAGAATTTACATTTAATCCAGATAATGAATACATAAAAATACTCACCAAAGAACTTTGGAAGGGAAATTATACAATTGAACCTGGATTTGTAGAAAGGGTAGACATCGAGTCTGGGGACAGCGTTCATCGAGTGGAAGTTTTCATCAACAATCATCAAGTGGAAGTTTTGAAAGTCAATCATCATCATCATCAGGTGGCTCTAGAGCAAGTTTTGATTCAAAGTTAATAGGAGGCAAAGAAGAAGCTGTACAACTTTATCCCCAGGAAATTAGTCTAAAATTGAGAATAAGTAAGTATCGTTATCTGTAGTATTTCGATTTACTATATCGCATTTCTTACTAAGTATTTCTACGTATTTTCAGATGAAGCTCAAAAAATCAAAATTGAATATGCTCAAGCAGAGGACTATCCTGTAGATTTATATTATCTTATGGACTTGAGTAATTCGATGAAAGATGACAAGCAAAAACTATCGGATTTGGGACAGCTTCTTGTGGAAAGTATGAGTAACATTACGAGCAATTTCCGACTGGGATTTGGTAGTTTTGTTGACAAAGTTGCTATGCCTTACGTTAGCATGGTACCGAAATCGTAAGTTAATCTATTCGTAAAAGTAAAGTACAATGTGTGAACAAAAAAAGTCATCATAATTTTTTCATTTATTAGTTTAATAGAACCTTGTGACGGTTGCGCAGCGCCATATGGATACCGAAACCACATGCCACTTTCTCAAAACACTTATCGATTTGCGGTACATTTAATTTTTGTTCATATTCTGACATATTTAATAACATATTTGAAATTTGTAAACAGTATTTTTTCAAACTGCATATAAGGTTTTTAATATGTGAATTTTTGTCCACAGACTGAAGTACGCGATGCTCCTGTATCTGGAAATTTAGATGCTCCGGAAGGTGGTTTTGATGCGATAATGCAAGCAATCGTTTGTCGAGACGAAATTCAGTGGCGAGAAAAGGCTCGAAAACTTTTACTTTTCTCGACCGATGCTGGTTTCCATTTTGCCGGCGATGGGAAACTAAGTGGTGTAGTGAAACCCAATGACGGTTGTTGTCATCTCGATAAAAGTGGAATGTACACTCATTCGACCTCTCAAGATTATCCTAGTATTTCGCAAATCAATCTAAAAGTCAAAGAGAATTCTGTAAACATTATTTGGGCGGTAACCGAGGAACAGCTGAAAATATATCAATCATTGACGAATCATATTGAAGGATCCTATGCTGCAATGTTGAGCGAAGATTCCAGCAATATTGTGGATTTAGTTCGTGAACAATACAACGCTATTTCAAGTACGGTCGAACTGAAAGATACAGCTAGTAGTTATGTCAATGTAAACTATTATTCCAATTGTCTTGGAGGAGGAGAAATGGTGAAGACGAACAAATGTGATGGTTTAAAAGTTGGAAACAAAGTTGAATTTACTGCGGAAATCGTAGTGCCAGCTTGTCCGAAAGATCGCTCGGAATGGAAACAGAAGTTCTTAATTTATCCAGTAAGCTTAGTTTTGTGTAATTTTTTTTACATTTCTGATAGAAAATTGACAATCTTTTGTTGTTTTCCTTTTTTTTTTTAATTGTAAAACAAAGAATTCTCGCCAAAATTTGAATTTAGAATAAATTAACTAATAGTCCCTATCAGGGATCATTGGCATATGCATGCTATTTATACATACAATCATTAAATTTATTATTGCTATTTTAGGTTGGTATAAATGAATCTCTGACCGTCAACTTAGAAATGATTTGCGATTGTGAGTGTGAAAATAGTGATGACATAACTTACGAAATTCAATCGCCACAGTGCAACGAACATGGAGATTTGAGTTGTGGCATATGCGTTTGCTATCCTGGATATTTCGGCAAAAATTGTGAATGCAGTGTAAACGATAGAGGCCAATCGATTTTTAACGAATTTATTTGCCGCCGCGATAATACATCAACTGTAGATTGCAGCGGCAGAGGTATTTGCGAATGTAACCAATGCAATTGTTTCCCTAGAGAAGATCCTGAAGAGGTAATTAATTGTATTTTTGTCATACTTCACCAACATACTTATAAAATGTTTTTACAAATCTGATGATTCCAATGCTACCTTTAATAGATTATTTACAAACTTGGAGATAAATTAGTTGATTCATATTGATATACTAAATTCGTATTAAAGTAACTGATTTATATTGATTGCTATCAGTTAGCTAATTATAATACGAATCAACTAATTCATCGATGAGCTTCTCTTGGAGCATTTTATAAGTTGCATATACACAATTTTTCTATTTGTTCTAAACGCGTTAGACATTTCTACGTAATTAAAAAATTTTCAGTTGGTCACTGGAACTTACTGCGAATGTGACAATTTCTCGTGCGACCGACGAAATCAACAACTGTGCTCAGGAAATGGAAAATGCGTTTGCGGTCACTGCGAGTGTGACACATATTGGACAGGAGCCGCTTGCGACTGTAACACCGACAAAACACCCTGTATTAAATTCGGATTGGAATGTTCTGGACACGTAAGTTTCTAACAAAGAACTGCGAATCTTAGAATTGAAATAATCGAGCCACTGTCTTTCAAACAATTTAGGGATCTTGCGAGTGTGGCAAATGCAAATGCATATCCGAAGGAGAGACGATTTACAAAGGGACGTATTGTCACATTTGCACAAACTGCCCGAATCGCTGCGATGAATTGAGGCCCTGCGTTTTGTGCTCGGCCTTCAAGGCGGGCAATCTCACGGAAACTGATTGCAACAACACATGCGGAATCTACGACATTGAAATCGTTGACACGCTGGAGATAAATGCTGATGCGGATGAAACGGGTTGTTGGGGTTACGACGATCAGGACTGCAAATACTATTTTGGTTATTTATTCAACATGACCACCAACAGATTACAAGTAAAAGTACAAAAAGCTAGGGAGTGCCCGCCTCAAGTCTACGTGTTGGGAATAGTACTCGGTGTCATTGCGGCTGTCGTACTTGTGGGATTAGCGCTACTGCTCGTTTGGAAATTACTGACCACTATTCACGACAGAAGGGAATTCGCAAGATTCGAAAAGGAAAGAATGATGGCTAGATGGGATGCTGTAAGTTTATTTTCTATTTATTTATCGAGAGCATATTGATTTAGATATTATTTTAGAATTAACATTTAATTTTATTGTTACACAGTATTTTTTTATTCCATTAACATAATATTTTTCATATTTTACAGAGCGAAAATCCAATCTACAGACAAGCAACTTCAACTTTCAAAAATCCAACATACACAGCAAGTGGAGCGCACATGTCAATGCACAAATAAAAATAGACGTGATAGTGCCTTTCATTGTACCTTGCGATGATAGTTACACAGTGATGCGTAATTATCGCTTAAAAATTAATATAATTTTAGAAAAATCTTTAAAAGTAATGCTTCAGGCAGCTCTGAAAAGTATAATTCACTAAAGAAGTATGTCTATTCTCTGTAAGAGTTGACCAGAGTATAATTTATTAGAGACTGAAAATATTTAAAGTATATTAAAAATACTGCCATAATACTTAGACTGCAACGGGTTCTAAAATACACACTTAAATAACGAACTCGTTGAGCAACTTAATAAGGCAGCAATCTCTTCGTTGCTTAATAAACACTCTAGTGCACAGTAAATTTCTTTATTGTTTTGTATTACTTTGTTTTTATAAAACAAATTGTGTATACATACACCTTAGAAAAATTTTAATTTATGTTATATACGTCTACATATATCGTTAAAGATTAAGTTTGACTTATAGAGTCAAATGTTGAATGTGAAAAGATAAAATATTTACTGTGTACTTTGCTGTTGAAGTGCCTTTTAGCAATCAAACCTTGAATAAAGGAATTGAGCCTTTAATCAAAAAGTTTGAATATTATTTTTTTTTAAAAGAAAACAATATACTTTACATTGATTCAGTAGCATTTAGTGACAGAAATGTATTTATTTTAAATGTTAAATTTGACTGCATTGGCTTATGAAAACTCAGTTGCAGCAGACACTTTTGCCATTAACAAAATAATATTTTTAAAACAATGGCTTTTTTAACTGTTCACTTCTGCGAATGATTAAAGAATTCATATTCTGATATTTTTTGTTATGAAATTTTATCGAGAAAGTTTATTGCATACATTTTATGCATTTTTCTGTAACTCAAAGCATGAAGAATAAAATAGTACTGCAAGAGTTTGTAATTACATTATATGATTTATAATGTAATTACATATAAGGATTATAATATAAAAAAATTATTTTGTTTTGTATTTTTATTAATTTACATCTATTGATTCTTTTAATTTACCTTATTTTGCATTTTTTACAACGTTAATCTACGTTAATCTACTGACATTTTTAATGAATCTTGCATCATGAATTAGTTTATTGAATCTTAAACATTATTTATAATACTCATTTAGTACTTAATTCAATATAATATATAAATTTAGATATTGTTTGTATGTACCTTAATTGTTTTTATAATAACGATTCTTAATCTCCAGTTGTATTTAAGTTTGCATAAGAAAACTATTATAGTAAAGAATAATGTAAATTAGAAAATTTAACATTGTAAATAAATATAGTTGATATCATCTAAAAATGGATTAAAATACTTTGATATTATACTTATTTTCAAGTCTTTATTAATTTTTAAATTTGAAATTAAATTCACTTCATGAATAAATTAATGAATTGAAACTGTATTTAACACTATATTCAAAAATACTACGAAGCTTTTGTTACAAGATAATGAGTTTACGAAAATATAAACTTTCATTCGCGTTAAAAAAAGATAAACAGAATAATATCAGCAATTTAATTTTTCAATAAATTAATTTTATTCTGCAAATGTATAACAAAGTGTGCCTTCTTGCAAAAATAAAATGTACAATAGATGTATTAGATACAAAATGTTACGAACCTAATTGAGGCTGTATAATTTATACTGCATTATAATTTTAAACTTTATTCAGCTTTTAAATTATGCATTTATAATAAACTGTTCTTAAAAATAAGTAAATTTTATTACAAAAAGCATTGTATATATAAAAAAAATTAAATCAAATTTAATGAATGAACACAAACTTGTTTTTAATTCATTTTTTATTCTAGTGTTAAAAGAACTTAAAATTTCTTTACATATTCGATAAAGTGTATAAAAAAAGAATTCAATAATTTGATATAAGTGATTGAAACTTGGTCTCATTATTGTTATCGATACAACATTCCACCAATAATTCTTCTTAATAACATTCTATCAATAATCTTTCTTATCATACATTTTATATCATTTAGAATTGATAACTTGATTTAGAATTAACTATATCGATCCTAAACATTGTGGTCGACTCAAATAAAAATTAGCATAGTTAAGACACTTATTCCTTACAAATCACAGCCTTAGAATTGAGCTTAGTAACTACTCAAAGTCATGATTTTCCACAGCATTTCAAGACGAAGTTTATATAAGCACTCAATTCTAAAGAGATCGACTATTGACTTTTTTTATATTTATGCATAAGTTTCTGTTTCAAGGGGTATTGACTGGAACATAGAAATATCAACTAGAACATTTTTTTATTACAGATACAGTTTCCGTCTTACGGAATGTAACGTTTTACAAATGTAGTAAAAAGCGTAACGTTCTTTATAAATTTTAAATTATAGAACGGATTGATTCAATAGAATAAAAAAAAGAATTGTTTCCCAATAGGTAAAAAAAATAAGGCTACACACCACTGCCAGATTCCTTAAAGAAAACTCAAAAAATTACCAAGATCAAATAATTTTCAAAAAAATTGATTTACTCTGGCTCTTAAGAATCGCCATCATCGCTCTTGTAAGTGCAGCGAGAGTGAGATTTTTAATTTTCGCAAGCTCAACAACTAACTGGCTCGACGCGCACTTACGAAGACGTAACTTAAATCGCGCCGCGAGTGCATAACTATGTGACACTATATTTCGTGCTACCTAAATTATTCATTAGAGGCTCACCTACTATTCACGACGTACACGGCGCTGAGCCCTGTGCGTCGGGGGAGAAAAACGTTAAATCGTGGGAAGAAGGTCCGGAGGGATACTTCCTCATTCAAGAGTGTGTATGGCTGAAGGGAAAAAAGCGCAAGAGTTAGAGCTGCTCGGGCAGGAAACACCATCCGATAAATATTCATACGGTGTCCTCGGTAATTTTTCGCGCATGACATTCACGCGCTGTACACGCTTTTGTTTCGAAGAATGTGGGGGTTGCCGCTGCTGCTTTGAATTATTATCGTCTCTCCCTCTCTGCCTGTCTCTCTCTCTCTCTCTCTCTCTCTCTCTCTCTCTCTCTCTCTCTCTCTCTCTCTCTCTTTCTATTTTCATGGTCGATGTTGCCGAGCCATAAGCGAAGCGTGAAAATCGAGTGAACATATAGAGGCGATATTGCAGATTTATTTTTGGATTATTCGATGTTTTCATGACAGAATGTTGCAAGGTCGAGCTCTACTGGTGATTATTTATTTTTAAAAAGTTTCACAACGATCTCTTTACAATTTTTTATTGTTGACAATTTGTTCTAATTTTTATTGAATTTCATTTTTTTAAAAAATCAATTATCGAATGAATCTAACCATCAAAGACTGGTGAACATTTTTAATTTCTGAAATGCATTTCTTACTCTCAAAGCAATAAGATCTTGCAAAGAATTAAAAATTTTAAATTGAATTTTTTAAAATAAATAATTTGTTAAAAAGGGATACAAATTAATTGAACTTAACGTTAATCTAAATGTGGATCATAATTTTACATAAAAAATTTTAAATCTTTTATAATTTGATTAAAAAATTTCAATTAATCTTGTTAATAGATAAACTAATACTATCATTGCTACAAATTTCAAAAAGTCCCATTCAAAATTTAGTTTTTCGACATAAATTGGCTATAACTATTAGCAAACAATAATTATAAGAAATCTAAGTCTCGCGATTGATGACAAATACTTAAATATACATGATAAACTTAATTACACTTCAATTGACTGAGTAGAAAAAGTTAGGCATTATTTTCTATGATTTTCAGTTTTAGCAGTAAAACGAAACAATATTACAAATTCAAACAACATAGTGCCAAACTTATGCTTCTTATTCAATTGCAGTATAATAAAGCGTATCGTGTATATTTAAGTATTTGTCACCAATCGCTTAATTACTTAAAATTATTGTTTGTCAATAAATATCGCCAATTTATACCGAAAAACTAAATTTTGAACTTGATTGTACAGCCAGAACATCCTTAACACATTGGTTATAACAGAAAATTTTCAGAAACGCTAATTACTTCTACGATTAAACGTACCTAACTGCATTTGACTGTATATGTCGCAATAAAATAATAATAATTTATCATGATTAAAAATGTGTTTTACTGCGCAACGATACGTCACGAGCATTTAATAATTATAAGAACAATAATTAAATATTATAAAAGAGCCAATCGAAGAGTAAAGTTGTTAGCCGGCGTTGCGCAAGGACTTTATAAGTCTGATTTCTGTCTAATCTCGGGGATTCGCCAGTTTTTCATTGCGTTTTTTATACTCATAACATTGCCTCAAAAAACTATTAGAAGGTATACGTATACTAATACTTTCATGACAAACAGTTTCTGAACTTAATATCTGGCCATCAAACTAAAATTCATCTCATTTCACTAAAAAATTGAATGGTTTCCAGATGCATCATGCGAAAATACAATAAAATTTAATTCAAAGAAGCAACACATTGATCTATTCGAAATTCGTACTACTTTGAATTTTTAGAGCATATATTTCAATTACGAATGGTTTTTTTTTGTAAAAAAAAGGTGACTACAATAGTATCGAATACAAAACGAGTGAAGTTTACATAATTTAATAAACAATAAAAACGTTTTGAGGTTATTGCATTTCACTAACAGACATTCCAAATTAGCAGTTCGCATAATGAGCATATAAAACGTTTTGAGGTTCTTTGGATCTCAGTTGTGAGAACCCCAAAATTGTAGTTTAATTTTCAAGAAAAACATAAACTCATAAAAATGCCACCAAAGAAAAAGGAAGAGGAGGTAGAGGAGGAGCCAGAAATATATGGCATTCACCACGGCAAACTGGACCTCGATCGAACTGGTATAAACCTAAATAAAATGCTCGTTGTTTGAGACATCAGATCGATAAGAGACAGAAAATAGCTTTCATTGTCGTTTGGGAACTGATACGGTTACTGTTGCGTTATTTTCAAATGGATGCCTTACATTTTTCTTTCCCCACGAAACCATACAGTATTTCATACGTAAAGAACAAGTGAAATTGCATAATTATTTAATAATTATTAAATGATTAATTAATTACATTTATTCAATTTATTAATTTTCTGCTTTTTTAATCATACATTTAAGATTAGTTATAAATTTTTTATCTTTTCTATTTTATTTCATAAATGTGACAAATAGCCTTATAAATCTTCGTTGATATCAAATGTACATAAAAATTAAAAATATATAGTCATGGATCCAGTAAATTGTTTAAAAAATAAAAATTTTAAAAACAAATTATTGTACTGCAGAACGAATTATCATTACAAGAAGTAATTTCTTTACTTAATGTAATTTACATTAAACATTGTATTGGTTCGTGTTAGCAATCATAACCAATAATGAAGTTTTTTCATGTCTAAGTAGTATCATATAGCTTATGAACTATAAATAATTTTTCACATTATTTGCCCGACTTTATGAAAAAAAAACCAATTCACCAGTAGCTTTTTATAATACAATCTGTTATGCGATCGTTCTACAAGTATTTTTTAACAATCGAAATTCATGCTGAGTCAATAAACCTTATCAATGACTTAACATACTGAAGGATCGTACTAGTTGCATGAATTTTTTTGCTCCAACTCCCAAAAACTTTTCCTCCTTCAAATGCAAATGGCTTCGTTTGACAACGCTAAACACATAATTTAAAAATAAAAACCATTTACATTTTATACAGCCGACGATGCACGTATACGCGAGGCTCCTTAAGAGCAAAATGTAATGCAGAAATAAATTTTAAATAATGCGAAAGCTCCGCGCTCGGCTGCTTCCGAGAGTCAAAGAGAAGCTAAAAATACAAGCTTCTCCCGCGCAATCTCAAGGAGGTATCCATTCGCAAGTAACCGGTAACAGCTTCTCTCGCGTGAGAGCAACCCTTCGCCGTACTTCTCACAACATAGGCTCTTTCCCTCTCGTTTTCTCTCTGCATCCAAGGCTTCTTTGACGATGCGCCACCGGGACCGTTCGAAAGCGTCGATCCGGCGACGCTTATACCGAATAAAAACCGATATCAGAAGAAAGTACCAAAGCAAATGCTTTGCAAGCAGCACGGCGACTTATTTGACAAGGATGTGAGGCGAATCTTCGAGGGCGAGGTGCTGTCGCCCGAGTACTATATTTCAGTGGAGGAGGAAGAAAAACCAAGGAAGGTGATATTTCCCCCCCCCCCTCTCTCTCTCTCTCTCTCTCTCTGCATATTTCTTTGCTCTGTAACGTCCAGAGTGTGTCTCGCTCTCTGTGTTTGTATATTCGCGCAAGTCTCTTTTTGGTGGGTCAGGAAGAGACGTATTTCACAGACGTTCGCCGGAAGAGCCAGCGCGTCTGTTTTTTATGAGAAATCTCGCAATTCTGCTGAGGCGTGCGCTTGGAAATTTCACTAATCCAGTGTTTATGAAATGAGAGAGGCTCTCTCTCTCTCTCGTCTGTGTTTTCGTCCTGTTTTCGAGTTGTTAGAGTGTGAAATGAAAAATATAACGAGAGACATTCTGTGAGAAATACTTTCAGTTATATTAATACATATAGTGATGAAAGGGACTGAGTAAAGGCGATCCGTTCATTGAATAGTACTTACAAAGTCATTCAAATTATTGTTAGTTGAGTTTGATTAGTATTTATAAGAAAACTACTGACAAATAATACTCAAACCTACACTGAACAAAAATGAATACTCGATTCGAATGCTACGCTCAAAATTACGTTCTTCTGTAAGTATGCTTATCTTCTGTCCACTTAAATAAATCATAAATGCACTTCAATCGATATCCAATTAAAGGTTATTAACGGGACCCTCCAAGAGGCCTTTAATTTTAATAAAACCTAAAAAATAAAAATGTTTATAAATTATTATAACTTATTTTAAAGCAATAAGCCGTATTTTTTCATAAAAGCAGACATTATCTTTGATGTAAGCTATTAAAATCCATACTTAGATCTTCAAAGCCATAGTCAAGATGTGAATAGGAGATGAACTTTTTTCACTGTTTGCAAAATTCCAGTTGAACAAACGGGTCTAGGAACTTGAAACTAATCGGAAAATATATGTAAAACATGTCATTTAAGCAAGAATGTAGAGATTTTGATTTGAATAGCTAAAAAATTTTCTAAATAAGGAAATGTATCAAAATTCGCCCGGCAAATAAAAAATTGAAATTTTTTTCTATAAAAAATGTTCTAGGTATTCAAATAATAGAGAGAATGATACGTTCTACAAACATTTTCCAATTTGTTTCAGATACTTAAACCCTTTTCTTGAACTGGAATCTTGCGAAATGTGCAAAAATTAATGTGTCATTGTTCATGTCATAATAACTACGGCTTCGAAAGTCCAAATATGAATTTTAATATAAATTAATTAAAGGTAATACTGCACACTTTTACCAAAAAATATTGGTTACTACTTTAAATTAACATTAAATAATTCATAAATATTTGGATTTTTTAAGCTTTATAAGTAGCGAGTTCCCTTAAATACTTTCAGGGCTTTCTTCAACTCCAATTTATATTTAATTTTAATAAATTTATAAGTGTAAATTTGAGAGTTTAAGCTCGGGAATATACATATATTTTATAAACAAACAACATCTTCAATTTTCAGATTGTGAGGAAGAAAAGTATTCTCCATCGTCCAGGCTTTCCAAAAAAACACTCTTCTCCTGGCGATTGGTACGGATGTATAGGCAGACAACCAAAGCACTTTAGTCCGCTGAAAAAGCCAATCGAAGAGGAGGAACCGGTCGAACCTAAGCCGAATTTCTATACAGCACCCAATCCCGTTGGTGGACCTGGTTACGTCAAAATATGTATGAATCCGTATATACCTAAGTATATAGAAGGAGAACCTTACGATGTCGAATTCGAGAAAGAACCAGGTAATGATTAATGATATTAGGGATTCTTATAAAATATTTTTTGCGAATTTTCAGAGTTAAACTATCATGCATTATTTAATTAAGGGGACCTTAAAATTGAAAAAAAAACGTTCTAAATAAACCTTAAAATGAGAACGATGATTTTTGGTCTACGAAAATTGGTGTACCTTAACTATATCACATAAAAAATCTATTTTGTTTTTTTCATTGTTTCTAAATTCATGATATTGTTGAATACATTATTCAAACAAATTCGGATATAAAAATCACATGCAATTTTGTATAAGATTATTGAATTGTTGAGAATTCATAGATCTCCCTGAGGTAATGGTGAGGGTAAAAATAATTTTAAACTTCTTTTCCTTCGTTCGACATTTCGATGATCATTGTCGTCCTTCATCGGGAAACTGCCAATATTCATTGGTTCAATAAAAATACAATACATAAATATTATATATGGCCAATTTGAATATAATAAGAATTATAAATTGACCATTTGTAATATTTATGTATTATATTTTTATTGGAGTAATAAATTTAGACAGTATCCTCATGAGAGCAACAAAGATAATATTCACCGAAATGTCGA
Organism: Philotrypesis tridentata; assembly: GCA_018906965.1. Classification (NCBI taxonomy): domain Eukaryota; kingdom Metazoa; phylum Arthropoda; class Insecta; order Hymenoptera; family Pteromalidae; genus Philotrypesis; species Philotrypesis tridentata. The sequence continues at coordinate 298,709 of JACCIB010000041.1, forward strand.
ACAAATGGAAAGAAGCTTTAAATATTTTTCCCTTCATCTTTACCTCGACGAGATTGATGAATTTTTAAATAATCTTGATATAATAATCACCGAGAGCAAAAACCAAGAACAAATTAAGTGTTTCACTTGTCTAAACATACTTCAATTTTTTTATTTTTTGATAATATGAGATGATCAGAACCCCCTCAAGGAAGATCGAAGCCTTAAATAATCTTAATTTTAATCTTAAACCTTGATCTTAAAACTTTTTGATTTTCAATATTTGGTAAACAACAAGTTGAATACAATTAAATTACAGAAATAGATCCGCGAAGGCGTTACATAACCGCTTGTCATAGGCGAGAGTACTTCACTGAGAATCCTTATAAACAAGTGGTTGTTCCCATACGCAAACCAAAATGCCTAAAGAAATTTGGTGGCGTCCGTCATCCAAATCTCTTCCGTATTACGTTTCCGACTACACCCTATGGTCCTAAGTCAGGATGCCTCAACAAATTCCCAGCACATATGGACGATCCCTATGGTGGCGACAAATCGAAATTATCGAAGAAGCCAGCTACCTTACCTGTGCAGCTTACACACTGGAAAACAACAAACTGCGATACCAAGACCAAATATACCACCAGCATTATTAATCGCGTCACCCAAGTGGCTTGCAATGTGATGACTTACACAGAGTATCGACCGCAAGTATATCCTATGTAGAAAAAATAATAAAAAGAGTAATCTAAAATACAGAAGAAAAATAGGTAGATGGAAAATATATGTACATAAGTAACAAGCGTACATGAAGTTTAACATAATTCTATTAAAAGCGAAGCAACTAGTAGTTGTTGTAATAGATATAATTTATGTATTGATTTGTAAAGTGTAAAAATAAACGTATATTAACAATTAAATGATGTTTATAGATTAAGCATATATTACTAGAGGTTTCACCAATTTATAAATTCAGAAAAGATCGACTGTCAATATAAAATTAATGACTATAAAGGAACTGTTCTGCAAATTTCAATTTTGCGCCATTAAAGTCAAGAGTAATGAAAGCATGTTTGGATTTAAAACACGTAAAAATTGATAACTCGTACATTAGAATTTCATCATAAAACATCACATGCGGCTTACTATAGCTTTCAAAGCGATTTTTTTTATTTTTTAAACATATGTCAATGCGTACAGATATCCATGTATGCGGATCTGTTTGATAAAGTTATCAAGCGCGAACATCTATTGTACGCAGACGTTGTTAAAGCATACGATTTAAAGTTTCGTTTTTCACGACTGTTGGTACAAAAGATTTAAAATTCAAGCTCGCACTGAATAGTCGACAAAGGAAACATCTTTTTTGAGACATTGACCTGATTTTCCGTTAACATAACACATATATTCACATCGATGTAAAGCTACGAAAAATTGTCGACTCTAAAGAGCGGGTAATTTAAGATTAAATTAAAGTTTGATTATTACTTATATAATAATTATTACTTACGTAATAATCAAGAGTGAACGTGTTATCGCATTATTACATATTAGAAAGGGTCATTTTCTTTATAAGTATTAGCCTAAAGGATCTAAAATGGCAGTTCGTTTAATTTCTGATTGATACTGCAGTATATCGGCAGAGAGTAAATGGAATGCGTATTATTAGGTAAACTTCGAATTCCATTGTCTCGACGTGTCTATCGAAAATTGTATGACATACAAATAGATAGTAGTACCAATCAATCAGTGGTAATTGCCAAACGTGAATACAACTATATGTATAGAAATTGTCTCTTTTTTCAACTGTACTGTTACGATAAAAGAGATTCAACATTCGAATCCACAATGAACAAATGAAATCCACATTTCGATGAATTGAGCCAGTTAACGAGATTTAAAATGGCACATTTCACAATATCTGTCGTTCTATAACACAGCGTTAAGCCACTAATGAAATCAATTTCAATCATCCTACAAAATCTCGTTTTCATAATCGGTTGCTTTTTTCATTTTTACTTTTCGAGAAAAAGTCCTGTTGCCTATGTAGCTCCACTTGAAAATTCATCAAAGTATTGATAACATTTTCATAAATATTTTCAATGTACTTGTATCTCAATAATTATTAAGAAGAGGGTTAAGTAGATCAATTTTCGGGAGAGCAGTATTATTCAAATGGATTAGTTAATTTATTAGGGATGGAATATGTAACGAGTAGTGAGGAGGTGGGTTTTAGCGAGGGATTGTATGTAACGCGCACTATACGTAACGAGTAACTGTGCGAAATGAGAAACATGGTACATGGAATATAAGGGATCGAAACATATTTTCTTTTTATAGCCCTGATAGCAAATAGATTAATTTAGTTGGTGAACGTTTTAATCAAATCAAAGCTTTTTTGCTGATTATATAAATATCTAAATGTGAACATTGCAATAGGTTTGCAGTTAAACATTTTTTCTGACAATTGATGGTAATAAATTAACCATGGTGCAACGTTTTTAATTGCCAAATTGGCCATCGATTCGCCATAAGATGCTCAACATTTCTAAAAAGCCATGTTTTGAATAATGATATTTGCTGTCTACTTGAATTTGATAATAATAATCTACCTTAATTTAGTAACTTCGGTAAAATCTTTCATATTTAAGTTGTAATAAAATTACGAAATCCATTTTAATTTCATACACAACTTTACAGCATATCTAATTTAGACTATAATAATATGATTATAAAATTATTTTTGCAGGAACTTGCAACTATTTTAAATCAATAAAAATGAATTGTTGAAGTCAGAGAAATTTTCATTTTTTAAAATTCTTTTTTAAAAATTTACTACAAGAATCCTAATAATTTTATTTTTTTTAATTATATAAAAAAAACGTTATGAAAAATGGCAATGTTTATGCAATTTTATTGATATGACTTTAGAGCATTATCAGTAAAATAAACTAACTCTAAATCTGGTCTTTCTAATAATAAAGAGTGACACTGACGAAACTGAAAATTTTACAGATGCAGCGCTAGAAGGAAACAAAAAAAACCAATCCAGGTCAGCACTCGATTTTTCGCAATGCATGATGGCACGTGCTGTTCAGGATTTTCAGCTCTGTTAAAATAAAATAAAAGAAAGGCAAAATAAAGCGGGCAAGCGCTAGAAGAAGAGATGGGGTGCGAGTGGAAAAGAGAAAGCGTGAGCGTAAAACTAGGCTACAAGAAGAAAATACGCCGACGTGAAATAGAACCAACGCCCACTGCCCGCGGCAGAAGCAAATACGAAAATCGCACAAAGTGGATGCGCACTGTTAACAATATAACGTCCAATTTCGCAATGTTTCAAATTCGCTAACGAGTTATCGGTCTGATCGTGAGCGGATTGTATTGTGTTGCGCTTCGTGCGTACATATTCATTATTTTGGAACGCGTATCTATGGCATTGCCCAAGAAAGTAGAAGAAAACTTTGGTAAAAAAAACTTCAGGTGGAAAATATAAACTCGTTATAAAGGGCCACTTAGATAAAAAGTTATGAGAATTTGATAAAATGGGCAAAGTTTGCAAAATTTTGTGAAGAAACCAGATTTGAATTCAAATTTTTAGACGTAAATAACCTTTCGCCAGGCATGTATCATAAATAAATTTTTGTTGAAACGGAAGTTTGTTTCTTATTCGAATACTATATGCATACAGATATTTTGATGTTAGTAGACTTTTAACTTATAAGTATCAGATATTTTCGTGTTAATATTTTGAGAATATTTTTTCTTATAATTCTTGTTGTGTTAATAAGCACTTGGTTGCTATTTTCATAAAAATGTATTTTGAAGATTTTTTTTATTGCACAGTAAAAAAGGCTAACGATAACATCAAATTTGAACGCCTATGAATTTTTTGAAAATAAAATACTGCGCATGTCTGTTTAGTTCAAAAGGATGCAAAAGTAGATAAATTTCAAAAAAGAAGACATTGTAGACTTGACAAGTATAGAATAAATTTTTTTTGATTATTTGATGTAATTTTTCGCTAATTATGTTAAATTTTGATTAGTTACTCTACAACTAGAAAGGAATGACAGGGTGAATATATGTAAATCCTAATTATATTATGTATTTCACATAAATTAATTCGACATTGAGCTTCATGGCTTGAATGACGTCTGTCTTTAAAATCGACAAGCCTATACAGTAAACGAATTGTACTCATCATCATCAGAATCACAGTGCAGTCAATTCTCACGGTAGTTACTAATGAAATTCTAATGTCAGTTCCATTGAGAGACATTGTTACAGTAAATACAGTTTGCAATCAAAGGCAGAAGTTATACCAATATCAAGCAATAAATAAATTAATTTTGTTTCACTAAAAATATTACAAGAAACTTAAAATCAAAGACGAATAAAATTAGTTGGAATGCAAATTTAAAAGCTAACATAATTTTTTAAAAAGAGCCTAAATCTATATAAATCTGCAACATGAATAGTAAGTTTCGCAATGAAAATCACGAGGTATCAGCTCGACATATTTTGTAAAAATATGTGTACGCCATTGTCATCTGCATCGCAATGATGCCGATCGTTAATTATACGAGTTATGAAATTAGCTAATATAATATTTCTTCGGATATCTTATTCCCCCACATCTAGCGTCGTATTATTTCTTTAATTAAACTGCTCACTTAATTAAAACCCACTCCATCCACGCCTCCCCCCCCCCTCCTTCCATCGGCGAATGCAATCTGTGCTGCTACAGATTTAATAATGGAATGTATTATGTGCTAAACGCGACGCTCCGACTTGATGCTGAGAAATACACTGCAAATACTGGCGCACTGCGCGCAGGAGTTAAAATTAATAACTCGCTCGTTTGCCTTGCGTATACATGATTGGGGAAATTTATTTCAGCCAATATTGCAACATTTTGATTTATAAACGTACTCGGACGGAATCTACGATTTCATCGTAAAAAATGAGCTTTCCCGCTCCTATCAACAATACCGCGGGAAATTGAATAACTTTTCCGTGATGCGCGCGAGCCAATATCGATTTATATTTGTTCTTACCGTGGCACACACTCGTTACCGAGGCTTTTCATCCGTGTACACTGTCTAACAGTACAAAGAAATAATCCCACTTTCGAGATAATCTACTTAGCAAACAAGCAAACAACTCAAATAAGAGGAGCTCCTCCGCATCGATACATCTCGAACGCTCAATCTTTCTCCCTTTACGTCCCCCCGTTACCACTACAGTCCGAATCCCAGCGATTCAGCGGCACGTCCCAACTCATCTCGTCGCGTCTCACTCATCGAGCCAAATGAATTCCCGCTGTATAACAGAGCTCAAATATACGCTCCTCGTATACTGATCATCGCGGCGAGCAATCGCCGAGTCCTGTATTCGGCAAATAAGCCGCAAAAGCGCCGGATGCGCGCGAGATTTTTCTCCAAGGGCAATTTCGCAACTTCCGCTTTCTCGCCTGGCAACGCGTGTACCGCGGCGATGGGAGGCAGATGAGAGGCATGTAGGTATAGGTGTGTATACTTATATATCGAGAGCATAGGACACGTGACGCGTCTCTCCCCAATATTTATTCCGGTCCTAAGGCGGCCCATTACTCAGACTCGTGTCGTCTAGTTGTGTGTCTCGGTATTAAACATTCCGAGCATTGCGGTCGCGTCCCGACAACGCGAGCTTCGCCCGCTGAATCTTCCGCCTTCTATATGAGATGTCGAAGAATATGAGAGAGAACTGAGCTGAGAAAAGAGAGAGAGAGAGATAGAGAGAGAGAGTCTCTTACATGAGGTTGTGTAGGTATGCGTGAACAAATTTACGTGATAATGTGATACGAAGGGGAGCACACCTGTCAGATATTTTTGATTTCGAATGTTGTGCTCTGTTCGTTCCTAGAAAAGTTGACAAACGCTATTTCTTCTACACTGCCAAACAATACTGGAGCCTAGTGTTGTTCCAGTAAATATTTTTAATGAAAATGACGTCGATTATTTTATTGCTACGCCTTTCCTACATATGTGTCGAAGTTCACAATGTTGTATGACGATTTAAAATGATGAAAGTCATTTTATCTAAAAACCAGAATACCAACAAATTAATAAGAAAATAATAAAACAGTTAATAATAAAATAATAATGCCCAGACAGCATGTGAACTGACAGGTGGTATTTGTAATTCTGGTAAGAATGAAATCAAATAGATTTTTCACGAACCGTTACATAGTTCTCTAAACTAAGGGCGTGAATAAGTGCATTACTTTTTTCAGGAGAAACACTGCTGCATTAATGAAATCTACGACTACAAACCACTTTTCCACATTGACGAGATCACATGGGGAGCACATTTTCCATCTCATGGATTTGAAACATACAAAAGACGCCATATCAACAATACTTTCTGCCACTGTGACCAACCGAAAATCTTGGAAATTCATCAAAATTACAGCCCGAAAAGCTTGGAAAACCGATCGACTCGGTGCATACATAACGTTTCCATTCGAGATCAGCAATGGAACTAGCGATAGTCCACGAGCGCGCGCGTACACACGCGCTATACTGAAGCGCGGCGCAGCGATCGCTACCTTCTGACGATCGCCCCAGACCTGCTCTTACGTAAATCGCCTTATCTCTCTTATGGATCGGCGCTTGAGCTCTCCAGACAGAGATGGAAAGCGTAATCGACGTCCTCCATCTCGCCGATGAAGCGCGCGCCGCTCGCGCGCTTAAGCTGCTTTAAGCGATTCGAAAGTTGCAGCGGAATTCAGCCCCCGTCTACAGCCGTCTCTGCGCGGAGCTGCCGCTCGACTCTGCAGTTTGCCTTCGTGCCGTGTATGAAGTTTGTCTTTGTCCTGCTGAATTCATGTTTCTCAAAAAGCCGGAGCCGCGGAAGCCGTTTTATCTACTCGCTCCGAGACATTGTCATTCCTGTGCGCTCCTCCACATTTCCAATCGCTTCTTGATCTCGCTATCTCGACGATCACTTCTGAATTATTTACCCGATAAGATTACAAATGCGAGCTGAAAGACAGCGAGATTTATCTGCTTTTCTGAATAATGCGCGAGCTCGCGTTATCGTCATTTCCATCTGTATGTTTTTTTTTCTGTTTTTTTTATGCGGAAAACAAATCGTGAGTACAGCAATGCCTCTCTTCATACTAAGAATGTATGTAATGCATATTACGTAATCAAAGTCGATTGTTAAGAACGGACTTGAGGCAGCATACATTGTTACAAATGAATTGAAGAATTCGCGACTCTTCAAATCATCTTATAGATACGCTAATATTATGCGATAAGTAAATAAAAGTTTGCGGAGAAGCAGTTTGATGCGAAAAACAGTTCACACTTGCAACGATTTGTTTCGCCTCAGCTAAACTGACAAACACGCGACTAAACACGAATATCTGCATGAAGACCCGAAAGCGAATCTACTCTCTCTCTCCCTCTGGCGAGAGAGATTTCCTGCATATACATGTACAAGACCTTTTGCTTCCTCCGCCTCTCCTCGACTACTATAGTTGTAGTGCGTCTGCTCGCGTAGGACCATAATAGAAACCGTATTACCGGACTCGCGAGTTCCGCTCCCGTTGCGCGCGCGAGTCCGCGCAGTGCAGGAAAGGGGAGAGCCGGAGAAACTACCCCTGCCACGCGCGTTTTCGCAAGGCATTAAAACGCGGATGTGCAGGCTGTACTTAACGACAAAACTCCGGGAAAACTGCAATTTTTCACGCAGAACGCAGGAAAAAAAAGCGGGGGAGCGGCTCGGGCGGGATTCGAGCGTGGACGGCGACAATGTCACTGGTGGAACTGAAAGAGAATGAAAAAAACTTTTTCAGGAACAAAATTCGTGGAAATCGAAAGGCCCGAGCGAAAATCTAGCGGAATTATAATGTTTAATTTTGCTTCGCAATGGTTTTTCCTCTTTTTTTAAAGAAATTTTTTAATAATACATTTTATCTTGTGGTAGTTGTTTAAGAATCGCATTGGAATTTCACTAGAAATGTGCTGTTTCTATCGCGGATTATAGAAATTCTAAAGCAAACAAACTATTGTGCTGTATGAATGTGTACGAGTTTGCAAATGTGAAACATTCTTTAAAAATCTCTTATCGTCCCAAAATATTGGTCATGTATTTGCAAAATTAAACGACTAACATTTATTTACCTACATTTGAAGAAATAAAAAAGCACGATAAAACTGGGAGTTGAATGAGCTTCAGCGAGAAGGGTACGTGCTTGTATTCATTTTAATGATGGAGCGCTTGCACGTCAAGACTTTTTCCGTTACTTTTTTTATCGCGCACGGCACAGCTGGTGGGACTTTTCCGAAAGAAAAGTTTTTTCATCGATGCTCTGGTTACGTTGATTTTCCGATTGCAAAATCGCTCGAGTAAGAGCGACAGGGAGAAAGCTTTCTCTTACTGTCCACCTGCACGGCGTAATCTTTTCTTGCAAATGGAAAGTGAAATTGCAACTGAATGGGAGCATAGAGAGTTTCATTCAACTCTGATAGGTTTGAAATGGTGATTTTTTTGTTTTGGATTGAGACATTTTATGATTAGAGAGGAAAATTGATTGGATTGGTACTATTTATCAATCTTTTTAAATCGAAGGTTTGTCAACTAGCAACAGAAGACATTACCTGCCAACATATACATTTTAAAGTTATGTCGAATACTCGAATGTTACATTTTGTATTCTTGTTTACCTTTGTTACATTGCTTATACAGAAACATAGATGAAGATCAATAAGTTATACCAATACTTGCGCTAAAACCGGAAAGCTTTTTGCGAGGATATAGCTTTTGATGAATCGGAATTCAGTAAAAGAAACGTTAGCAACAGGAAGCAAAACTATCGTTTGCCGATAAATTTTAAATAATTTCATACCAATGCAATAATATAGTTAAATTCCTCAATGCACAACACAGAAAATATCGAAAATGATACATCTATTTATAGCAGTCGCATCGAATAACCGACTCATTCCCTACAGAATCCACCCCTGCCTCGATGTCACTTTTTCCAACCAAGCGATATTTCTACTTATTCAGATTTACCACAGCCCCCCGCCTCGCTCTCTTTCTCCCGTCGCAAGCTCTTTACTCGACCAAAGAGAGAGAGAGAGAGAGAGAGAGAGAGAGAGAGAGAACGCGCGCAGTGATCGGCCGAGCGCTTAGAGATCCCGGGTATATATAGGGAGCAGCAGAAGTCAATAAGCACCGACTCGCAATGGAATTTAGATAGCGCTTTGGGTCTTGTGGGTCATCCATCGGCTGAGGGCGACGCTCCGGCATTTCGAGGTGAATTCGTGTCCGGAATGCGTTCGAGAGACCGCAGCGCAGAGATCGCCGCCGCCGCCGCCGCCGCTGCGCAGTAACATACATAGTACGAAAGAGAGAGGTGGGGGAAGAAGAGTGGGGGTGGTAGAGTGAGAGAGAACTGGCGAAATTACGATTATTTGGAAACGGACGGGGGGAAGGAAACGAGCGGCCGTATAGGTGGCGGATGATTGCCGGCGAGATATGCGACTGGGAATGACGCGCGTTTTCCTCTCGATACGATGCCGTGTGACGGGAATGAATGCCGGCCTTCGACGCCTCCGCGTAAAGATCTCCGACACCCGATTTAACGCTGTGATCGAGGCCGCGAGCGCTTTGACTGATTTGTGATGCATACTCAGATTTGCGCGATTGCTGCGTCGGGTCGTTATTTACAACGACTCTTAATGCAGTTTTTGCGTGGATTTTGGACGTAAGAATGACGCTGTTACACAATGGAATCAGGATCGTTGACGTTAGTGCATCATTGAGATAAATATCCAATGTACAATATGGTATAGAACATAAAAGTTTATGATTTGACTATCAGAGTGAATTCGGATAACTCATTGGAGATTAAAGCGTAGCTTCGTACCCAAGCGAGATTTATATTTGACGATGTGTGCCATCGAAATATCTGCGCATCATTCACTTTCCAGTAAAAAAGTCAATCTTCCTCCGAAATTCCGAAGACAAACGGCGAAATAAGGGAGAACTTCCTGCGGTAACAAGAGTACTCGGTATTTTCTCCCATATAATGCGAATATCCCTCAATAGCTCAATCTCCGGCCGCTCCATCCGTTTATTTATCGACGCGTCCGCTGGCGAAACGTCTTATTAACGTGCTCAATTTTTCTCCGGCAAACCCAACTGACCCGGCTTCCCTTTCACTCGACGGCAATTCCCAAAGTTTTCTGAAGCCACTACTTCAACGGAATTTCTCTCTCTCTCTCTCTCTCTCTCTCCGTCCCTCCCTCTCTTACTTTAGCTAAGGATATCCTCGATAATCTGACCTAGATTGATATGGGATTTGGCTTGAAGAGAGATTTCCTGCGCTTTATTGTTATGTGTCTCTCTCTTTCCTCTTCCTCTCTTTCTCTCACTCTCACTCTCCTGTCCCCCTTTTTGAGTGTAGTGAGACAGAGACATAGGGTGCAAATCGATAAATCGTAATTTTAGTTTTACTATTGTTCGCTTCTTTCAGCTAGTTATTTGATGGTGAAAGAATTAGCCTTTTGAGAGATATGCATGAGCCGGGATGAGAGTGCGAATTATTCAGTAGGATTAGCGTTGTACTGAGGATAAAGTATGAAAACTAGAAAACAGAGTTAAATATTTACCGTGGAAAATGTTTGCAGTCACTCATAAATAAGGATTAAATTCTGTATTTTGATGTCTTGTGCAAACTTTATTGTTTTTAATGGTATTATTATGTTCATAGAAATAAGTTGTGGATACTATAAAGTAATTAAGTTCTGGTACTATAAGAGATTAAAATTTCGGTCGATAAGACTCACGTGGAGGGCTTTAACATACTATCTATAATCTATCTATAACAAAGTACAATCGACCTATACATATATCGATTATATATCTCAGCCCACTAAAAACCTCTACATGAATTTTATACGTATCGAAATGTCGATCTCATACATCTCAACTGAACCCCTAGTTTAGCTACACAATGTATACATAGATTGTTTACAGTGAAATCTGAACCATTGGAACTTCGTCTTTATATATATATATATATGGGTGATTCTCTGTGAAATCGAACGATCAAAATTAAAATTTTTTCCAACCATATTAAATCACTTCAACTTGATGAAATACATATTCTTGAATTTCTTCATATTTTTTCATCGATTATCTCTGAGCTACAGGAGGTTAAAGTCGGTAAAATCAGGTATTTTTGTATTTTTTGCTGATTTTCGAAAATTCATAGCTTTTCAGGGAAGCATTTTTCACTATAGACATGAAAAGGAGTTTTTTAAGAAAATTTTGTCTAGTTTAAAAAAAATACTTTAAAAGTCATATATACATGTTGCAACTAGGTTATAATACATTTATGCCTTAAGTAGCAAAAGTGAAAGTTTGCTCCGGACTACGACTATCAAAAAATTCCTGAAGATAGCTTTTTTCAGCACAAAAGTGCCTGCGAAACTCCTAGAACAAGATGGAGCTACTCTGATAAGCTAAAAATAAAAAGATCACTTGTTAAAACCAAAAAATTGGATATCCTATCTGAAAAAAATATATTTAAATAGTAAAAAAAATTCTAAGACAAAAAGTATTCTTGAGATTTTTCCTAATTTCACTTCATTTTCAAGTTAAAAATCGATGAAAATGTTTAATTTTAGCATAAAATTTATTATAAAAATTCGAATAGTTCGAATATAGTATATATTCGAATATAGTAGAAGAGGCTATGAATTTTTGAAAATCAGCAAAAAATGCAAAAATACCTGATTTACCAACTTTGACCTCGTGTAGCTCAGAGATAATCGATGCAAAAAATTTGAAAAAATTCAGGGAAGTTAAAGTGATTTAATATGGTTGGAAAAAAATTTTAATTTTGATCGTTAGATTTCACAGAGAATCACCCATATATATATATATGTGTGTGTGTGTGTGTGTATGTGTGTGTGCGTGTGTATGTGTACGTGTATGTATGTAGAGGTGTTCCGCAATAACAGAAAAGTCGAGAGTCGGGCTCAAACCAAATCGATATTTAATCGTTAACGATATTCATTATTCAAATACCTGACATTTTATGAAGTCTGAAATTCATAATTAATTAGTTAAGCATCCCGCCGAATATTATTTTGAATTGTGTGATTTTTGCATGTTATGTAATTGTCAAGTTTTGTAAAATGATAAATAATGAAATAACGACGAGTAAAATAATCGTGAATTTTCGAAATTCACTAACAAAAGATGACACTGGCTGTAAGAATCCCTTTTGCGCAAATATATTCTACTTACGGCAAGTGCATTTGTATTTGAATTAAACAGTTTTTGTTTGATTCGTTTAACGTCACATCCTGTTTTGCCACTGCGTTATTTAGATCATTTCTTAGACGTGAAATTAGTTGTACTTTGCATTATTGTATTATGGTATGAAATACATTATTCTTAGATGACTTCTGAACCTAATAGCAACTGAAACGTATCTAGTAAATATATCCAAACAACGTTCCTTACTATATTGAAGAAGCTTCACAACAATAAACAGTATCAATTGCAGATTCCGTTTGCTTGCACGTACTCATTTAACCAACACCATTCTCTAAATCCGATTGTTTCAACCACAATTGTCGATCAATAGATCACCTTACAATAGCACTGTAGAATCAAACCGAAGGGACGTTGAAATTTTTGTTATTCAATTCTCTCCGCAATAACAAAGCTCGCTGTTTATTGCATGGAAATATTATAGACATTGTCATTAATGCAGGGATTATGCTATTCTTGGCGTAAGTGTACCTTTACGCCGCAGCTGCGCGTCTCTCTTTAACAAGTAGTAAACGGTGGGAATATAACTACCAGCATCGCCGCCAGTGATACAATCAAGTCTAAGACAGGCGGTGGAGTAGTGCCTGAAGCTTTAAGTAGTGAGCACGTTCTGCGGTCAGCCACCGTACCATGGGCTGTTTCAGTTCAAGCTATGGCTTCTAGCGCAGCGAGAAACTCTCTCTCTCTCTCTCTCTCTCTCTCTCTCTCTCTCTCTCTCCCGCTTTCTCTCGCTCTGTATAGTAGAGCAAAGCAACATCCGCCAGCAGCAGGATTGAACAGTGGATATATTCGTCAAATATGGCGATGATATCTGCAAAGATATGTTGCTTACGAGCTTCTACTGGATTTGTCTCAAAAGACGTGAAGACGACTATAGTACATCGAGTATAATATTATGGTGTCTCTCAATTCTTATTTACTTTTGTATTCTACGTAATGTATAAAACAATCTATATTCGATATTAGTTGAAGTGCAGAGAGTAAGTATATTGCACACAGTAAAAATGTAAAATTATTTAATACAAAGATTGTCATGCACAAATTCAAATTCGATCAATAGGTATATATTATAAACATATTTAAACGCAAGCAAACAATCAACTCAAAAGTTAAATCTTCATTCATTTTTGCTTTAATGCAAGACCCTCAATAATGCAAAATAAAGTTTGCCGCTCGACATTTAGCCTTGAATTCGCGGTCGCGAGATACTTAGATGAATGCACAAAGACTCATGCGGGCGGGTAAGCGATTTCACATCGGAAATTGGATACGCCATAGTTGGAAAGTAACTTAACCGAGCAAGATTGCGAATAGCGATATAATTACTCTATTCCTGTGTAGCAATATATAAAGTCTTCAACTTCATCAACCCTTGTCCCCGAACGAGAGCCAGCAAAGCGTTTGAGTTTCCCCAGCAGTTCTCTGTGCATTTGGCTCATCGCCTTTCTCACGCACCGCCTCCCCGTACAATATTGTAATTATACCGTAAAAGTTAACTTTCGTCCATTATCTGCAATCGCTATAGATTATTGAAATTAGTCAAGAAATATTTCTTTTCAAAGTGTGTGCCACCGAGCAACATTAAATTATCGAGTGTCGAATCAATTTCCATAAACTATAACCGTTGAATATTCATTGCTCAGCTCCCATCAAAGAGATAATACCCGGGAAGCGGAGTTAAAGCAAGTGCTTGAAAAACAAGGAGTTCCGAGAATGAAAATGCTCCTCGCCTCGCTCGCGCGCACCACAATACTCGCAGAACTATCAATTTCTCGAGCCATTCGACACATCGATAACACGTGCTAGATAGACGTTCATCGACTGAGACTTTCAATTCGCCCGGAGCTCTCATCCTCCTCCTCCTCCTCCCCCCTCCGCCCCCGACACCTCGATATGACGCCTCATCTGCTGCAATTGCGGCATTCGAGGCGTGTCAGAAGGCGGGAGCAAAAACAAGCCATCAAGCGAATTCGAAGTGAAGCGTCGAGAGAGAGAGAGAGAGAGAGAAAAAAGCGGTAGCTCAGAGAATTGACAATTCGCTTTAATGGAGGACGATGTGGTTAATCGGATTCGTCTAATCCGATTCTCGCCCCTGCTGCTGCTGCTGCTGCTACTGCTGCTACTGCTGGGAGACTGGAAGGAAGAAAATGGAAACGGTGTCGAGTGATCGGAAGCTCTTCAGCTGGAATGCCCCGAAGTTTCTTCCTTCGTTTCCCTATTGACGCGCTGCGACAATCCAGCGTATATGTATATTACGCTTGACTCTATAACTGTACGGCTATTGCCGCGTCTGAATGCTCGTAGAGCATTAAACGATCGATATTGGTAATTACTCTCACCGATGCTCATGTCCGATCTTTCGTCGTTTTGATGCTTTTTTTGATTATTATTGGTGATTTTTTTTTACTTATTTGCATCCCGTGCATTGTGTTTGGAGGACATGAAAGCTTAATAAAAATGCTGGACTGAATACATTATTTGCAAGGATAAGATAAAATCACGAACATTGTAACACAGGATTTTTATGGTCATTAATATGTTTGTTTTCATCACACTATCATTCATTATTGCAACATAATACATTAATACTCTTATCTGCGATCACAAGTTGCATTTGAAGCATCTTTAACGTGCTATAATAATATGCTGTATGACTATCACGATTAAGTAAGTTGCGCAGTTACTCAATGTATTACAATTTCAACCCAACACAATTATTTTCAGCTAACATACGGTAATTCTTACTTTAATTTTATGGTGACATTTATTCAACCCATAATTCTTATAAAATAATTTGTGCATAATGACTGTCAACGTAAAGTAGCTTATACTCAACAACGTACAACAATTTGTATTCAATGCAACGATATCACTGAATTTACAGTAATTACCATCCGCCATAAACATTAAAAATTCACTACCCCATTTCCCTCGGTGCAGTTTTTACGAGTAATTATCTCTTGCCCATTAAAATACTGCTGAAACTTAGGATTTTAAATTGACTTCTCGTATCCGGCCCCCGGCAGTTTGCTTATCTCTATCTTTCTCCTTCTCTTTCTCGGTTGCTCCAGGAAAAAAAAACAAAGAGGCGAATTGAAATTGAATGGCGCGTGTTTTAGAAACAGCGGCGCGCGTTCTCCTGATAACTCCTTCCGCCTCCCCCGCGCAGTCTCGGTATATATATATATAATTCTCGTGAGATATATAGAGCTCGCCTCGCCGATTAATTGTCGGACTCCCGCGGCCGCAGCTTAAAACTCGAACTCGCGAGCGCAAAAAGTCGAACTCCGGCGAACAAAGTCGTTAAATCGCGAACGCAGCGCCGCCACTTCCTTATCGCTCTCCGGTCTGGCGCGCGCGCGCGAACGAGCCCGCGCGATGGATGTAGTCGCGCTCGCGACTCGCGGGACGGGTAGGAGGGGGAGGGGAGGGAAAAAAGCTTCCGGCGAACGTGCCTACGGCGTTTTATCGCCCGGAATACGCCGGCAGCAGCCGCGGCAGTAGTACAGCATCGTCCGCTGCCTGCCGAGTGGAACGAATTGATTCTCGCGGCGAGGAGCGCGGCGGCGCCGCGCACCGCTCGGCGCGTTCGTGCTCGCTTTTTTTAGAGACCGGATATCTCCTTTGGACGATCTACCTATATACAGCGGCTGTACCTGCGCATATAAGAGGGATATAGCAGCTGGAAGACTGTGCAAATCGTTTTACTTTCTGCCTGGGCTTTCCGGTTCTGCTTCCTGCGGTGGACGATGCTTTGTAGTTGTTTGCACGCGCGGGTACAGGGATGATCTTTTGCCGGAGAGCGGAAGAAGTTTTTTTGGACAGTTGTTTTACGGTTGTTAAGGGAAGTCCAGTCATTTAATTGGACAATTTTAAACGTATTCTGTAAAAACATCACATTATTGGAATATACTTGTACATTTCATTTGTTGCATTTTTTTTAAGTTTAGGAAAGTATGACAAGAGCTTCATTTTATGGAAATGAGTCATTTGAATGAAATGAACTAAGTTGAAAAAAAGCAACGAAAATTCACAACATTTTTTAATTTTACGTGTTAATTATTCAAATCTGTCCGATGCAGGACGATTTCTGCCCAAAATAGGGCCAACGGGATGATCCTCCAGTTATAGAAAGAGAAGTATTGTACGTCGCAGGATTAACTGTAACCTAAAAATTTTAAAAATATTAAATATTTTTTATTTTTAGTGGAATCAGTATTACTGAAACTTTTATGTGCAGGCACATAAAAGAAATTTACGGTATTGACAAAATTGTCGAGAAGTTTAACTATGGATCTCTGGATTACAACTTCAGCACTTTATCGATTGTGCCAACAGCGTACTTTAATTAAATTTGATTGGTCAATAAAAGACTACAAACACATTCTGAATAACTAAGTGTAAGTGGCTACAATAATTATTATTTACGTGATATACTAAAATGTAAATCAACGTTATGTATGAAACACCATTGAATTCGTATGAGTGACTTTGAATCGGGACAAAACCAAAGCCATAACTGTAAGAAGAACATGCTTTCTCAATTAGCCACCTATGAGCCCTCAATTCACAAATTCAATCCAACGCAATGATGGGGGGGGGTGGGGGAGGGGTCGAGTATTGCATTAATTAACGCTAGTAATCGCAAGTATTCTCCATTTAGGAACGCATCGGAATTTCGAGGGAATTTTCTGAGAAATTTATCCCAGTGGAAAACTGTGTATACCCTCGCACGCTTACACAACCCCTGGCTATAAGGAGATGGAGCAGTGTTATTATGTTCGCTGCACCAGAGCTGAGAAAATAAGACTCCGGCCTAGCGTGAATTTGCTCTCACATCTCTATCTCTTCTCTTTTCCAGCACCGCAAAGTGTGCAGAGCAGCAGCAGCAGCAGCAGCAGCAGCAGCAGTCAGCCAACTGCTTTGTAGGAATAGGCTTTTCAAAGCCAACAGCCTCGGTGCGCGCACCTTTTCCGCAATTTATCTCTCCCGCGGCTTGATGCGGTGGCGGCGGCTTCCAAAAGGTACGGCCACGCGCACGTGCGCCAAACGAACGCAAATGCGGCGCAGTTGTCGCTTCGTTATCGGGTAAGGGGGTGCGTGAGAGAGAGAGAGAGAGGGCCAGAGTACGAGGGAAACTGGAATAATGGAGATAGCGCGAGAGCGTAACTTGAGCCCGTGCAGTCGCGAGAATGCGGGGGGGAATGAAATTTATTAATGCTAGTCGGAGAAAATGAGCAGAAGGAACGGTTAGATTAGATTATGGCAGTAATTTATAAGTGAAATTTGCGCCGGGTGACAAATGAGCGATTGTCGCGGGTGATTACGCCGCGATTGCCAAGGGGGCAGACGGAGGTGTGGGGGGTTGCGCTTGTTTCATTGTTCCTTTTGCGAAAGGTGCGTGATGTGTTTTATTGCGAGATAAAGGTGTAAACTGTGCTGTTAAAAGTTCTGCTTCAATTTTCGTGCGATATTGCCAGTGCGGAGGGTCTGACTCATGCCGATTAAAGTCCGAAAGTTACTTTGAAATTCAAATTTCGCACTTTATGTATGGGGGATGAGAAAAAAAAATTAACTAACTTGCTCGTTACAGTAATTTTATATCATTATATGACGAAAGATGACTATATCGTGAATTTGTGTAATGAGTATATTCATTTTTTTATGTTATCTCGGAGAGTTTTATATTTACACCATCACACAACACCGAGGAAAATTAAACAAACGGAGAAGAAATCACATTAATAGAATTTGTCTCCCCGAAATACTGCAAACTAAACAGAAAACTTTGTAAAATTTTAAATACTTAACGGAAGGTAATTGCATCGTAATTCACTCCAATTTAATTTATACTCTTTGTTATACGCAAATTAGTTGACTTTTAGTCAGTTACATTGTGGCGCGAAATTTAAATTTTTAATGGTCTCTTGAACCCTTTCGGAATTACGTGAAACTTCATACGTACGTACTTTATTAACTTCAATCTCTTGTACATTAAATTAAAACTGTGAGCGTCCTTGAAATCTGCATTCAAATTAATATCTTTCATATTAACAATGTGAATTCGCAAGGTTTATTTCCGAGGTATAAGGGTATGACTTAGTTGCGTAGGATTAGGTAGATTATTTAATGAAAGATACAAACTCACGTCTCCATCAAGTGAAACGTTTGAATAGAGTACATTTTTTTTTAATTGTTGGATCATTCGAGGTCCACTCCTCTCTCATGTCAAGTCTGAACTACTTTATCCTTAGAAAAGTACGACAAACGCCCTCCAACAAATAAACCCCGAGCAAACTCAGCTCGTTTAAATATATACGACTAAGTGTCATTGTGTCTGTGAAATATGAGAATCGTAGACTAATAAAATATGTTATTGATTTAGAAAAATAAATAGCTTAAGGTTTTTGCTCTATGCAACACAACTTTGAAATATAGCATGAAACTTCAAATAGAGCATATTGACATTGTGATTTTAATAAATATCAGAATTGAAATGAGAGAGCTTTTTATTCATTAACTTTTTTATATGGGTCTTAAGATTTGATGGAACAGACCAAATTCAAACTACGAATTAAAGAATCAGTATTTAAAACACTTGAATGCATATATATATATATATATATATATATATATATATATATATGCATTCAATAAATATATATTTATGATAAGCTGTTTAATTTGAGTTATAATTGAAATTCTGTTACAACACTTTTTTCAAAGAAGCCAATTAATCGAATTAGCTCCAATGTCTGAATATTAGTTTAGAGTTAAGTTGTGTATAAATATAGAGATTCGAATTTAAATGTACTGAAATAATATACGAGTATGCTACTGATTTTTTAGCAATTTCTTATAACTGTATGCTTGCTTAAATGCAATTATTAAAATATTAAAAATATAATGATAATGCTAAATCAAGAATTTTGATGTGTGGAAAACAAATTTAGCCACTGTATCGAAAAGAAATGCTCTGCGAAATCTTAAGAGAATCGATCAATGATGCAGCATGCACTTTAGAAAAAGAACGCCTTCAGCATGAAAACTATGGGGAATCTGGGAGAAGGCAAAAATCAAAGTTTACCAAGCAAACAAGCTCAATATGTTTGCGCGCGTGAGTCGCGACTCGAGCTTGCTTTCTAACCACTGCACGCGATAACAAGAGAGGCACGAGCTGTATCAAGTGTCTCAGGTGTAACGTACATCTCGCAGAACGTTTTGGTTGGAGACCCTCTGGTGCAAGAAAAGGCTCGTTGCGGCGGACATGGAGAAACTCCTGGCTGCTTTCCAAGAGACAAGCCCACCTTGCTATCTGCAAAGGACTCTGTGGTTATTTGAATTATATGGCATGCATTCTCTTTTTTTATCTGATGTTATTTCTCGGTGTATACATTATTTCTAAAATTTATTAACTTACACGTGACTCTGTTTACTTAGCGTATTTTTATTTACTTTTATTTTTATTGTTTTGAATTTTCCAAGTAGGAAATTAAGTTTTAAGAAATTAATGTTTTATGGGCAATTAAACATTTCTCATTAAATAATATTAAATCTTTATTTTTGAAAATGCAGCTGTACGTTCTTCATTTTAAAATTAAAAAATAATGAACTACTAAAAGTATCATTAAAAAATGGTTAACTTTTATAGAAATTAGTCAATTTATTACTAAACAACCACTTTTGGTTCTTTTGACTCATTTTTATATGAAATAATCCAATTTATTAATCTAAACTGCAAGCCTATTTAATTTGTTTAATTTTTAGCTAATTATTGTTAAAAATAAAGTAAAGTCCATACTTCTATCGACTTATTTTAATACAAATTACGTAATTCATCGCCAAGCCAATATCATCAGACCCCAATTCGAATCCTGACTCCTTCTCACTTATTTCGATACAAATCAGCTGACATACTTAAAAACAAAAGCATGCCGCACCACCTGAAAATCAGTTGAACAATCGGAGACCGAAAAGAAACCCACCACTTTTTTACGACGACAGCAATAAGCTATTAATCAAAATTGTCGGTTTTACGACGCCCGACGCCAATTCTACTGTGTGTCGAATGCCGCAGCGCGCGCGTAATAACCGCTTTAATCCCATGGCCCGCTGAAATTTTCTATTTTCTCCTCGGCTCGCGAGGCATCGCAATAAAAATCGTGTTTTGTTTCGTCCCTCTCACGCTCGCAGCCCCCGAAAATAAAGAGCCACCTGCCTATACACGCGAAACGGACGCACTAGACGAATATGCACTCGCGCACTCGCGCTATATTTATACATATAGCGTTGCGTACACCGTGTTCCTCGCGCGCGAGGGGTGAGAGGAGGCGCAGTCTGTTTTACGGTTATTGCAGCGCGCGCTGCTGCCACGTCGCGGCGCCTTCAATTTACACGCTGCATATTCATAGGCGAACAAAAAAATGCACACAACAAAGCGTAAAAAAACTCACTGGCGCCGTTGCGACGCGCGCGCGCGCAGGTGACTACAACAACATCGACAGGAGGAGGGGTGTGGGACGAGAGAGTGCGTGTAGCCAGCTGCGCGTAGACAGCCGCGGGAATGCGATAATTAATTCCGATAGCTTCCGCCGGCGCTTTTCCTTAATTAGAGCCATTTTGCTGAGGCGTGAGCCGCGACGCGTCTGAAGTGCCTTCCTGCAGCGCGCTAACCGGCGGCAAAAAAAGTTCAACCCCTTCGGGAGATCGAGGCCCGTGTGTGCGTACTCCTCTCTCTCTCTCTCTCTCCCTCTCTCTTTCTTTCGCTCCCTCCGACTTCTTTTTTCATACCCTCGGCAGTTGCGGGCGAAAAAAACGAGGTGCGAGCGACGCGACCAAGTCGCCACTCGTGTGCGAGCGCGAGCGTTAAATCAGTGCGCGGCAAACCCAAATTGAAAGCCCCTGACGGGGCTGACACTTGAATTACGTTTGCTCCCTTCCGATTGTAGAGCCGAGAACGAGGAATCGTTAAGCAAGAATTGCATTGCGCGCTTGACTTTGACATCCGGCTATACTGCCTGCATCATTTTACGCCTAGGGTCTCTTCGGTTCCACAAGCTGTTTAAGAGCGAATTCAAATTTACTTATGCTGTATTTTAATTTAATGCAATTGCAGGATTTCAGCTCGAACATAAAGTGGTTGAATTATCCTTACGTCGTAATTCTTATACTTAATAGCCATTATCTTGATACAAAATTAGCCAGTTTATTGGTAGGGGTTTAATTCTTATTTTTGCTCGCTTGCTTCAAAACTTTTCAATTTCAAATTAAATATTCAAATCAATACAATTACTCGGTAGCTTATAAGCGAGTGAACAATTAAAGAAATTATAAATGTATTTTGTAGGTGGAGCAGGAGAAAACCGAGAGCAATGAACCCAAGTTATTCGATTAATCGCGGAAATGAAAGTCCCCAGCATATTAGAAGGCAGCTCTATGTGCTCGCACGATTTCATAAGGATCGAAACTCATTGGAGAATCCAAGCAGCGAGTACACAGTCCACTCATTTTCCTCGCAATCTGCTCCCAAAGCGACGCACGCTTGCTCAGGCGACAGGCCAACTTCTCTCTCCATTGGCCTCGCTCAATTGCACCCGCGAAGGTAAGCCGCAGAGCCCTTATCCGGCCGAGGCAATCTGCCATCCAGCTTTCTCTCTGTCTCTCTCTCTCTCTCTCTCTCTCTCCCACGCCAGCACAAGGCTAGCTTACAAATGGTCCTACTGCTTCCCTGTAGGCCGACCCCCCACGACTTTTACTGCTAACTGCACGCGACTACTCGCGTAGCCGCTGCTCTCGAGATATCGACGACCTTCCGGCTCACTCCGGCTGTGAACGAGGCGACGTTTGGATATTAAGTTGCCCGCAGAGAATCAGAGAGAGTGAGAGAGAGTGTGTCGTATAGTAGACCAACGCGTGAATCGACTGGAAGACAAACCCGAATAACACTGACAGTTAAAAAAAAATAGAATTTTAATTTGAATACAGAGTTTTGATTAAGATTTCAAGATGTTCATTTTAAAACCACATGTAATTGCGTAGAATACGAATTTCTAATTTTGCAAATTATGCAAAATTTATACGCTGCATATTGTATCCACTATGTAATTAATCACATTCACGCTTATAAGAGAGTTGTAAAGAAGTTATTAAATATGTTCTGATTAAAGGCTTGTTTAACTTTTCCACAAGAGTTTAATGTGAGTTTCGAACAAACCACCGAACGTTTTTCTGAATAGAACTTTTCGAAAATTCTCGTTTCATAAATAAACATTCATACTCAGTATAATAATTAGTTTTAAAAAAAGGGTTTTGCAACTCATGTAAGAATTTTTATACAATACTACTATAATACAATTATAAAAACTGTAACATAACATTTAGTGCTACGTCACAGAGGTGTTACCATCGAAATAATATTATCATTTCCTTGATACGTGGAAAATGTCTAATGTATCTTTGTGAACCTTTATGGTTCTTGCTTCTGAACTTAATTCGGAAATCGTAATTTCCACATCAGCTCGCTCTATTTGAATCTCTATGAGAACTGAGTAAAGTTTCACTAGTATTTACCAATTAGAATTCTGAACTTATTGTGACAACCACCGCTGACATTATTAGTTTTACACGCATCCGAGCAAGCAACTTCGTATCGGTTTCACTGTTCAAGCGAAGCCTTTATCCTTTCTCTTGCAGGGCATGTTAACAACTAGTTACATATACGCGAATACTAAAACCGAATATTGAAAATATGAATGTTGACTCCTATTCCGGAGAGAAAATCAATATTGGATACTCGGAAATCGTATACCTATATACTGTATTAGATTTAAAACTTTGCAAAACTGCGCATTAACTTTTTAACACAAACTGTTCTTGTCTGCTTTATAAATGGAGGTACAACTGCAGTATACTTGACTGAAACAGAATCCATTTCAGCGATATCAGGAAGATACTTTGAAGTAATTTTTCCTCGCTGCGTCATTCCGAGGCGAAGCTCTCGCGAACGTCATGCACTTTTCCTCGAATGCTCGTACACTTTACCATCTTTACACTTTATACTGTCACAGGTGAGTGGATACACATGTGGAAGGGCTTCAGGCAACTTCTCTTCATTACATAAGCACGATAAACACGAGCCGGGAGCTCTCGACTCGCGCGTATTCGACTCGAATACTTCTCTCTGCGGTTCCTCGTATTTTTTGGCGTTGAATGCAAATTCCTTGAACTCCACATAATCTCTCTCGAAAAGAAAAAACAACAACAGCAAAAAACGGCAGAGGATAAAATCACTGGCTCGCGCGCGCGCGCAGGGCGCGTGCCCTCGATATATACACCAGCTCGCGCACTATACCCTTTGTGTAAGCGTAAATTTTCCACGCGTTTTCGCTCTTTTATTTACCTAGGCTCGCATTTTATGCGGCTCGCTTTATATTTACTGCGCATTTCCCGGGAGCCGCTCGCTAATGTGGAGACATAGCGGGGAGCTGTTGCAGCGCACGTATATATATAGGCGCGCGGGCGCGGATGCAGGCGAGGATCGGCGGCAATACTTTCGGGGCCACGTCGACGCACAGCGGCAATTGCGCCCGGCCTCGCGTAAACTCGATACCCGGTTAAATGATGTACAAATGGATAAATAGGAGGGGACACCGCGTGTGGCTGCCGCGAGGCGCTTTGCACGGGAAAGCTACGAAAAACGTGGTCGAATTAACGCGTCGCGAGCGTCGAGTTGCGCTGCGCATGTATATAGATGGGAATATAGATGGGGCAGTATGGCGATATTAATTTGGACTCTCAGTTGCTCGTGGAAACGTTAACGACGTGTTAGCTATCGCTGCTGGTTAATTTCACAGCTGGAAAGCGTCACGCCAATTCCGTTGTGCGGTCAAAGAGTTTTTACCGGCTAATCTGTCCGTGTGATGCGGGAGATCGCGATACAGAATCGAATGGAATCAATTGTAAAATTTCGTGCACGGGTTACAGTAGAAATAGTGAGCGACAGGATAGCTGGTGTTGATACAATATTAGAATGGTTTGTTAAGCTTGGATAAACTTGTTTAATTTAAGAGAAAGACTTTAGTGCTCGAAAAAAAATTCTATGTAATTTAGAAGTTAATTGTCATGTCGAGCTAAAAAATTAAAATGAAGAAAGGAAAGGTTGAAGTTTAATCGTTATTCGCGAAATATCGATTTCAAGACCATAAGTAACACTCAACTTAACACACCACGTTTGAATTCATGTAAATTTCAACCATTCCCTTTTTTTAAAAAATTTTTTGGCTACAGGTGCGAAAAAAAATAACTGATTAGCTCAGGACGAATAATAGAAATCGAATTATAACAAAGGACGAGATGCTTATCTACCAATATTGAGTAAGCAAGTACGTGAGACACAGAGAATCAACGATAAGAGAATTACTGCAGGAAATAAATCTCTGTATAATAAAAAAAAGTTAAGCAGGTAATAAACGGATGCAGGAAAACCTGCTGGGGGTTTATGATAGGCAGCAAAACGAGGGTGCGAGTGTCGGTCTCTTATCTTGATTTATGATATGATCAATTTTAGCGTTTAAAAGGGACTATTCAAGCAGGAGCAGCTTAGCTGTAGCAGGATCGTCGATCAGAGTAGTAGCTCACGTCATGCATTTATTTTGACTTCCTTTATTCTCTTCAATATATATATTTTGATATATGATTTCACTGGGGTTTTAACTCCGATTATTCTTCTAAAGTCAACATTGTATGATGTAAGAAGTTTCAAGTTTAGATTTTAATACAATTAAAAATCTTTGAACAAGGTCATTTTTGTAAACTTTTAAAACTTTTTTCACTCAAATATTGAAACGCAATCTTGAAACTTCATAAAATGATTATTAAAAATGCTAATTGTAAATTGTTACAGTTAGCTTTCTAAATTATTATGCGTTGTGATCTAGTCATTCATTTTTCTTCCGGTGCTCAGGTATACATTATGACTCGAAGTTCAAACGCTTAATTGACTTCCAGATCATTAATTAAAAGAAAACGGCCGAAGAACCCGATCAGAAATCTATTCAATCCAGTCGCGAAAGAATAAAAATCTCACCTATATCGAAACGTGAGTGTGCTACAGCTCGGAAGCTCCCGGCCATAACACTATGGCAAAACGTTCAGCAAAATTAATACTTATATCGTATTCGAATTTCCGAGAATAATGCTCCTGAAATACGTATTCAAGAAGTATGAAGCGAGACCGATAGCTACGTAGAGAGTCGCACGTGCTCGGGCGGTAGCTTCGGCTGCTCAGTGTCGCATAAAATCCGATTTCGATAATATAACGCGAGGGTCTAGAAGCTGCCGCCGTTCGTCTCCCGCAACTCGCTTCCTGCATCCGAAATAGGCGTCGTATATCGCGTCAGAGCCTGAAGGTAACAGACTGCCGTGGTCTTGTTAGGCCAGAGAAACGCAAACGTTTCGAATTTTCCGAGCTAATTTTACCTCTCGCACACCCCCGCACACACACACACACACATTGCTTGTCTGCTATATGCTCGACTGATTGATTAGCGAAGCTTAATTCACCGGCTGTTGCAATTGTTTTCCGCGAAAATCTCCGCTTGTCTAATTTTCCGGGCGCTTCTCAAAATCGTCGACCGAAACGTTGTATACGTATATATACAGTGAAAGATTCGCAGCTAACGAAATCCCGTGTGCATCTGGAAATTTAATTAAACGCTCCGCCTCGATTTACGCGATTGGAATTCATTTAAAATTGCGCAAGAAAGAATTTTCCAGCGAAGACGTCGCTCCTCAACGTCATAAAGTATGCCAAGATAGACTTTATTATGGACTTGTGCTAAGACAGAATCGATAAGACAGCCATTTCGGGATGCAATTTTAGGAGCATCAATGGCCCATGAAAGCATCGCTTCGACTGTCGCTAAGGCCTGTTATTTTCTCATGAAGCGAATATAGCTGCGAAATTTCGCCAAAATAATTTCGTCAACCTCTTAAATACAATTAATAGTAATACAATAGCAAAAATGTCTGACTGTACACTGACACTGTTCACTTCTCGGTATCATCTATTCTAGTCTGGGTCGAAAAATTTTGCTTGTTCTAATCGAATATCGTATTACCTGCTAAAATAGCGACTCAGTAACTAGTTTGAATTGAAGATAATCGTATTACGATTTGAATTATCAAAATGCACAGATATAATGTCGTGGGTATCGCCGTCGTTTTCGCAATATGCCTCTTGGGCAATCCAATAGTAAGCTGGAACACTCGTACTTATTACACCGGGACAATAGAGGCGCGGTGGGCTCCGATTGTCTTGACGTGCTTACACAAAGATCTTGAATGGATGGGCTTTTGAGGGACGTTAAATCGCGTGGATCTCTCTCTCTCTCGCGAGCGCGCGCAAGGATTTCCAGTCTTTTCGACGTGATTTCTTTGTGCGGTTGATTCTATAGAGTAGTCTGAAAAGCGCGAGTAAGAAAATGGACAAAAAGCCATTTCATTCGGTTCGACGTTACATGCGGATTACTTTTTAAGAAGCTAAGTGCTGTGATGTTTGTAGAAGATATTGAAATCCATTTGCGGTGCTCTATTGGACACCGGATACGCTTAATGAATTTGCCGCTTTAACGGGAATTCGTGCTAAAATAATGCAACATTTGTATTTAAAATATGTATAGAATACGAAGATTCAAAAACGTTGATTATGTTCATATTATGTTTTAGACTCCAGTTATATCATTGATGACTAAAAATGTAATTGTCAAGAGTACACTTTTTATTTATTCGCGAAACATTTAATTAAAGTATTTTCATTAAAGTTTGCAAATATCGCATTTTGAAGATTTTTAGCACTTTAATAAATTTTCGTTAGTATACCTACTTTTTTGAAAGTGAAAGCTTTGTAATTATAAAATTTTAAGTTTGGTTAAATCAATCTAGAAACGTCTTTAGTTTCTTTCAATTTTATGTAAGTCCATATAATATTAACTTTCAAATTTATCATGTAAAAATGATTTGTTTTCAACAAAGTCAGCTGCAGCATACAAATCTTTTCATTTCTCATCACATCCTGCTATTCCTTCTAGCTCATGAAAGTATAACATTCAATTTCCTTGATTCATTTTTGTGTTAGCTTGGTATATTGAAAATATAATTTTTTCAATATTCATCTCTGTAAATATTTTAATTGCCTCTTTTCTGTGACTTAACATTAGTATAAAAACAAAGCGACAAGTCTACAGCCTATGCACAAAGAATTCAGAACCCCTTTGTCCAAACTTCGAAATGAAAATTTCATCAACCGAAAAAACTTCAAACCCATCGAAGCTTGAAAAGTCCTTTCCTTGATTCTACCGTTGATTGGATTTTTTGCGAAACCATCCTTCCTCATAACAGACAGATCGTCATTTTTAGAATACATCTACATAGGTATTTCTACTTGCTTTTTTGCAGACTTTCGAAACGAGAGAAAAAAGAAACTGTATAGCTTTTGCGCCAATTTGGAGAAATTAAAACGTTTGAAAGCGTAAAACAAACATTGAAACAATCGATCTCAAGGATTTTAATTAAATTGCAGTACTCGGATTTCCATCCGATTTATCGTACTCGCGAATGCGATTCGTATCAGCTGATGTCGATCATATCAAATATTGGCGTACTGACTAATGAAGACTAGTTATATATCTATTTTATTGATTATTTTTAAAATTTAATCAGTTTCTTGTTATATTCTTGCTCTTTTCTTTTACCCTCAAAAAGCATAATTTCATCTTCAAAATAATGAAACGCCTCTTATAATGATAATTTACTGCTTGGAATATCCTCAGTACTTTCATTTTCAAATTATAAGTTTAGAAAACTCGCTTTTTCATGCCAGTCTACTAAGTTAAAAGAGATACAGAAGTCAGCTAACGTCAACAAAATATTTGAAAATATTTTCTACGCTATTTTCCATTAAGATTTTATTAATTTTTGTGTTATCTAAACCTTTGTGCTCTTTGCCTACATAATACTACGCTGGCACAACAATAAAATATTCAAAAAGAAAATTCAAAATCGTTATGTATTCGATCTTGTATTAAAATAATTACACATGCAAACAACAACAGTGTACAAACCTTATAAAAAGTCATCTTATTTTACCAAAATCCGCGACCCTCATCTCGGTTTCATATAAACTACTTTCCACGCCTTCACACCTCAAGGTTCACAATCTTGTTCAGGCACATACGCAAAGAGAGAGAAAGAGAGGAGGAGAGAGAGAGAGAGAGAGAGAGAGAGAGAGAGAGAGAGAGTAGAGACAAGTTCCTATACGTACCGAAAACTTTGCCCTCTGCTTTCGCACATATCGCATCGAGCTTTATTCGAGGAGTTTTCGTCAGTCTCATTTCAGTTACCTCGTCTCCAGCCCATTTATTTTGTTTACACACCGGTGTAACCGTTCGACAGTCCTCCTTTGCTTGCATCCTCTCGTACTTTCTCTCTTGGGAAATTTTAGCAAATAACGACGGCGCCCGCCACCACCGCCGTCACTTCGAAGTTGGCGCACGTGGCGCGCGAAAGATATTTAGGACCTACTTATTAAAGTGGCTGCAGTTTTTTTTATAAAACTTAAATAATAATATTTTCAGACAGTTTAGAGGTTGAATTGTTTTGATTTTGCATTTTTATGCCGGGGGTGCACAGTACTTCTTTGAGATAAGCTTGTGAATGCAAAAATAATCGAATTGTAAAAGCGAATGGCGATTAAAATATAATTAAATTATTTATTTTGCTAGCAATCAGTTTAATTAACCAATAACACTAATAAAGTAGCATAAGAAATTCATTTCGTATCTAGATGTACGCGTTTAAGGGAGTTTGAAAGTCAATTATGAAAAAATTGAATTTCCTTCCATGGTATGGCCGAGAAAACTAATTTATTTGTACTAACACGATTAATTAAAACTAATAGCAATTAATAAATTACAATGAACCACCATATGCATGCCCTCCTTTACGTAACAAGCAAAATTTTAAGCTTATAGTTTAATAACATGAGGGAGAAAACTTTACATAACTTGATTTCTGTAAATTATTCAAAGCTTTTTCATTCAGTCATCAAAGTACGAACTTTGAAACTTAATAAAACGACTATTACTCAAAGAGGGCAATCATCTCGTGATTCGTTGCAATTTGATTTTCGTATTTTCGTTCGCTGCATTACGCCGCGATATTCAAATTTTTAATTAGCTTCCAGACCCTCTCACGGAAAACTCATTGCGAAATCGCCAACTCAAGATGCAATTATAATTCATAATATTCTCGAAACGCGAGGCTGATTAATTAATCAAAGGCAGCACGTAACTGCAGATTACACAACAAACTCGATAACTCGGAGGATCGACGGCGATTCTAGTGCTGCGACACAATTGCCGGCCGGCAAACTGAATCGCTCGATCATCAGCTCGAGCTTAATTAAAACCATCGGCTCAAAAAGATCAATTGAATCGCGCGCGCGCTGCCTCTCAGAAAAGTCGGGGAAAGCACCGAGAAAACTAATTAGTGCTATCGCTTGCGCATTAGCCAAAGAGAAGCGCGCGAGTGCCGTATCCGAGAACGATAAACCCCCGTGTGTAAAGCAAAGGTTTCTGCGCGGGAGATAAAGGGCGAAACGACGGAAAGAGCCGAGAGAGAGAGAAAGAGAAGAGAGTCAAAACATCGTCAGCTGACTTTGTCCGCGCGCGCCGCACTTCCAAGTCGTGGAGTGCGTTAAAGACGCGATGCGGTGCTTGCGGGAAGGAAACGAGCTTCCCCCCCCCCCCCGTCTCACCCCTTTGGAGAGCTCTTCGGCCTCGTGTGCGCCAGATATGGCTGTTTAGTTTAGCGGAGGAGCCTGCAGGACATTCGGAGTAGTGGGAGGGGGTGGCGGTGGAAGAGCTGCGAAGCATTAAAGCTGCGGGTGTTCGCAACCAGCCGGATATGGCAAGCGCAGAGGCTATACGCAGAGACCGAAGGATTTAGAGCGAAAGAGAGAGAGAGAGAGAGGGTCCGGCTGAAGGTAAAATTAGAATTGAAATTGAATTTACCTTTGTTAACTCGCGCTCTCTGCTAATGATTTACGGCTGGCTGGAAAAAAGCACTCGGCCCGTCTAAGCCCCCATCCACCCCCCCCCCCGCCCCTCCTTTTTTCGGACCATAATTCAACCCGGCCGAGCGCGTATTAATGAGAAAAATGAAAATTCAGCAGTTTCGAGGAAATTCGAGTTAATGAAAGAATTGCCCGTGGGATAGCGGATACTTTTCCAACTTGGCGGTTTACCAGCGCGAGAGAATTACAAGATTACAATTTAAGTATGGAATTTCGGATCGAACGGCGCCCAGCTAAAATTTCATGGAAATTTAACGCAGAGACAGCGGGGTCAGAAACAAAACTAAAGCCGCACGAGATACCGGCGAGACATACCGTATAGCGATACACACAAGGCCAATTTCGCGAACTACAACAAGCTACTGCGGAAACTGGGGGGGGGGGTGGTTCCTGGAAAGCTGTGCTATATACACGCGCACGTTCGCCGCTGTACACGGCGGAGAGTCTTCTTAGATAAGTGCGCACGCCGGCGTCGTCGTCCCGACCGCGAATAGACTCCCCGAAACTGAAAATCGTCGTATATCGCTGCACAAGCGCACGGCAAGGGGATGGCCTTTGTCGTTACACATCCTGCCGTGGCATCGACGTCAATTTTCAACTCCTACGCGCTCCGGAGGTAGATTAAGATTGATGGCGGCGCTAAGTCGAGAGAGTCTCTCGCCAACAGCTGTTTGATCACTGTATGCAAAATTACACGGAGGTTTGGGAAACTCCGCTCCGTTGGCTGTGCTGAATAACTTCATGTTTCGCTGCGCTCGTGTACGGATCGATCGCGTGTCCCGGGGGAAAAATATAGTCGTTCGCGTGATTTCCGGAACAGTGATACACAGAAATGCAGAAGCTCTTTTTGCGCGCTTGTCGATACTTCGAAGTGAACCGGTTTTATTTGTACTAATGTAAACTATATTTACTTATGCCACTTTTTATGCATGGGTCTGAAAGCTTCGATGATTTGTTTTTAGAGTCAAAGACCAATTTCGATCATTTTGACTATATGCTTTCGGTTGTTTTTGGAATTTTCCTAATAAAAACGTTAAAGCTTTATAAGGCATAATTTTTCTTTTGCTTTCAGTGTTGTGTTATTAAAGAGTATATCCATGAATTTGTCGGTAGTTACTGTCTGGGTCGAACAATCGTCTTTACTCATGTATATTAAGCATTGAACTGCATCAAATAATCGTACATTATTAGTTTCGGTATACTTGCATTTTTTTTCTTAATTTCTAGTCGCTTAATTCAAAGATTGAAAAGTCGCGAAATACGAGAAACGGGAAGTTAATCAAAGTGCAAAAAATGTCCAGCAAAATCCAAGTTACATTTACGTGATTCCGGAAATGGCTTTTTTCGCATTTCAAAAGTGGTTTTACCTACGACTTCGTTCGACAAATATAATTCCGACAAGTCGACGCCTATATGCCAGCAAAGTTCAGAATAAAATCACTTGAAATTCACTTTCTTATTGAAAAGTATTTTTGAATGCATTGCATTGCATTCTGAGCTCCGATCGCACATTAACGGCCAAGATTTTAGCACAGATCGACCCCCTCCCTTAGTGGCATGTTTACGAAAATTATAGAAAACTTGGAAACTCGGTAAACCGATTGCACCTCTCGCCTCCTTCTTCTCTACAAATACACAAATACACTGCGTCCCGATTCCATTACCTTATATATACAAGTGCGCTCTCTGCGCTCCCTTATTACCAGCCGGAGCCAAACGAAATCTTAAAGCGCAGCTCGCGCTGTAGCCCCCCTTCTATTTTTCCTCGACGGGCCTCGAGAATTGGTGCATCGCGAATTAGCTCAAAGCCAAAAGGAGAAATCCGCTCTACGCGCGCAGTAAATAAGCGGGGCTGCGGCAATTGAATTAGCAAACGAGAGCGCGCGCGCAGAGCGAAGTTGGGAAAGCTTCGGGTTCTCGGCTCGCGTACTTACGTATTTCTCACTGGCTGCGTTTGGACCCACGTGACAAGATGGCGAAGACGCAGCAAAAAGACGAGGGAAGGGCGCACTCGTGTATATAGTCATCATGTTAAGTGGCTTCTACATAGCCCGCGAGTGAGCGGATGGGTGGGTGTGTGTATGTGTTTATCCGCAGTGGGAGATACCGTGGAAGTCGTCTCTGAATAGCGACAACAAGTTTGTAATTCCAACGACGTTTGATATAAATCAGTTTGTAAGCGTAACGCTAGTTACACAACTAGACTTCGGTTAACTTAGAATTGACCCTCTCCTTATCTTGCTATACTTATATAATGGAATGTTTGAAGTTAAGACGCGATTGTCTGTGGAATATTGAGGACATTTTGGACAGAATTTCCGATCGCAATCTTTTCTAGTGCGTGTAATGAACTTTTTTAAAGAAATGCCGATTAATTAAGCTTGTTTTTCACCATCACTTATAAGTTGTTTGAAATACATACTAGCATTCGTTTTTTCAGATTCATTTTTTACATAGAAAATATTAATTAATCTTTCTATATTATAAAGAATAAGAATTCTGAAAGAATTCTACCAGAACTTCTGTAGTCCTTGTTTGATAGACACTTCTAGAATCCAGATTTTGGACACCCTTAAAATTTTCATAACTTTTCCGAGTATTCTGGTCAATTAAATTGTCTGGTCATACTATTACTTTATAGATTTATAGCAACTTTAATAATTTTTTCATTGAAATTGAATGAAAATCAAAACCAAAATAAAAAAGAGGAATCCCGAAAGATACTAACAGGACAGAACCCTCTGTTTTATTGTTCACGGATCCTATTG
Organism: Philotrypesis tridentata; assembly: GCA_018906965.1. Lineage (NCBI taxonomy): Eukaryota > Metazoa > Arthropoda > Insecta > Hymenoptera > Pteromalidae > Philotrypesis > Philotrypesis tridentata. The sequence continues at coordinate 331,928 of JACCIB010000041.1, forward strand.
CTGAATTACGGTTGCCATGAAATCCCCATTACTAAAAAGGAGAACGCTCTTATCCTTTTTAGGTGATGACATTAAATTTTATTCTTGCAATAGTCATTTGTTAGAACTATCATTTATTATAACTACAAGGGATTTGGGTTATGTTTTGCGCTCAATACATCAACCATGAACTGTGAATCATGGTAAACATAGTCATATTTACTTGATAACCAATCAGAATCAAGCATTAAATGCTTCACAACAAAACCCATCACATATAGTATTTATGAAGAGGACGGTATTAAGACATTTTAATGAAAACTTTGTTGTACACATCATACGTTTCTCTTTACTTCTATTCGTTGCTAATTCATATATTTATTTTGTCTAATATTGAAGACACATATTTACTTTGTTTCGAACCTTTTCTTTTATTTGTGCGTTAGATAAAATAATATATTCCAACGGATACCAATAGGGTTTATTTACGAAACCAGACATTACGGCTTTAAAGAGGTTCGTAAAAACACCCTTTGCATACCAGTTCCATACCATATTCTGTGCAACAACAGTCTAATAACCTGTAAAGTGATTTTTAAGTTACAGTGGCGTAAATATAATTAAAATTAATTACTTTTAAATAAAAAAAACATTATATCAATTTTGATGCGTCTCTATAATTAATCTCATTATCCATTTTAGATAGTTCATTAGCTAAGTTATCTTAAGAATCCTCGAAACCAGTTCTATTACGTACACCTTTTAAGTTCTGTATATACGAAATGCTCCAGACCCCATAGTGATGAGAAGACGCGCGGAAACAAAGGAAAACTTGCGGTACATAACCAAGAGAAGTTACGATCACTTAGCAATGTGCGCGTGCCAGATCGTATACCACGCCTATACACTCTCCTCCTGCATTATCTTCCCTGCGACATCTTTTTAACATTTTCCTAAGTCAGCACCCCCCGCCCCCCCTCCACCCGTCAACGTCCTTATCTAACGTCGGGGAGCGAAAAATGAAAACTTTCCGCAATCGTAAAATTGCATGAAAAACTTACAGCACACCTCTGCATAGAATGTCGGAAAAAACTTTTCCTCAAGTGTATATACAATGAGAGAGAGCGGGAGGAAGTGAGGGAGAGCCCCCTATACTTTGCTTACACTTTTTCCCCCTTGGCAATCTTCCCTTTTATGCGAAGCCGAGGTCTACAAAATGGACCTACGAAATTCAACTTCACGTACGGCTCCACGGCGGTATGTGCGCTCGTCGGTTCGCGGCGTCGCTGTACCCTTCTTTTTCTCTAGTTGATACCTGTACGCAGAGCTGCTTAGGCTCTCAGTATTTTTCTTTGTTATTCACGTTCGCTCTCTTTTTCGCCAGATTTTTTTCTACTTTCGCATGTAATCCTGCGGTTATTTCTCTCTCTCTCTCTCTCTCTCTCTCCCTCTCTTCCTCTCTCCCTGAAAAGGAAATTTACGCTAGAAGAGTATAGGTCGCGCTGTAGCATTTGCCTAATTGCGCTTTTGTTCTTCGTTTTCTCGGTTTGCCTTCACATCGGCTTCGTACTATTGAGTACTTTCGAGTTGCACAATGTTCCATTCATCGTATCAAAAGTTTTATATTACTATTAATTTTACTTTTAAAATTAATTTTTCGATAATACTAAGCATATAGTATTAAAATACATCACGAAATCATTTTTGTGTAAAGTCCTTTTCTACAACCTTAATATGAAAACTTCTACAATGTACGTTCTATAGGTTTTACATAAACAAAGTAAGTAACCTGCACTTTCTTGTTTTTTTGATGAGTCAAGATAATGAAGGTTATGATACTGGTATATAAACAATTACAGTATTAATAATTGAAACATCGTTTGAGGTTATATAACATGTGATGCAATTCAAGATTTGATCATTGAAAAAAGAAATATGTCATCGTTGATAAGAAAATACTCGAAGAGCTCCATCTTACCTTTCGACGAGATGGTTCGTGGCATCGTGATAAACGATGAAAATTGGCGTTGCATTGTAACTATGTTAGTCGAGACGTCTGGAAGTCAAACAAAATATACGTCAATTTTAACTGATGCCTGTACAAAAGGTTGCAGAAAGGTGATTTACAATATCAGCAAAGAAACAATGTTCACTACAATTTACTCAATATTAAGTGATAATCTTGCATTTGAAGGTAAGATAACTTGATGTAAAAGATTTATCGATTTACACTGAATCTTAAAATATTAAATAACATACGTTTTGTGCCTAAAAACTAGGAAATACGTAACAAATTTATTGATTTATGTTCTGTTGCAGTTGTAAAAACGTGCATTACCGTGATAATTATTTATGATTTTTTTTTTAAATAAATTTATGAGATAATATCCAATAAATACTTAACACTCGAATAAACGCGATCATCAATTACGTTCCAATAAACACCTGCCGATCTCCTCCTCGCACAGGCAAGCCATCGAGTTCCCTTCAAAAAATTCGCCAATGCGCGCAGAGCGCAATTCACTGCATGAAAAACATCGTGCCCACAACCAAGTCCGACCAGCTGCTCGAAGCTGCGGTTATCAAGTGGCTGATCTACGAAGCTCGTATCGAGTCGATCGCGCGAAGGAAGGCAGAATGCGAGGCAGCGGCTGCTCGCGAACGCGAAATTTTCACGTTAATCGAGCCGTCGAGATCGTACGATGAGAAAGAAGAGCGCAGAAAGAAGTCAAAGACCAGAAGACCGAGTAAAAAATCCGCTACCGAGGAAGTACGGCTCGGATCGGCGCGCAGATTGAACTCGAGCTTGAGGAAGAGGGGCGAAGAGTGGAAAGATCGAATTTACGTAGACGATGCTCCGCTGGATGGTACGATGTTATTTTAAAAGTCGATGATTTCTTTTTTGCGTTCGACTTGATGAATACCCGAACGAAATGACTTGGAGACTCGTGCGAGAGAGAATTTTGATGCTCTGTAATCTTAATTGAACGTTGCACTGCGCCGAAGGTCCTGATATGTACATCTTGCTCACCGGTTTCTACAAATCCGAACTACCCTTCAATTTGATGGACATCGGGGTGCCGCTGAAGTGCATTTTAAAGCTGAGAAACTTTCGAAACAGCGACTCCAACTTCGACGACAAGACGCTGTCTTCGAAATTTTCAACCACGGCGCTGACTGATCACTGGCGCAGAAGGTTATTGTCTCAACTTTTTCAAGCTTATACGAGTCTTTCCGCAGACTGATTAACCATCCCTTTGACGCGCAATTGTTTGCACTTAGCGTCGTGAAATTCGCGATTCAAAACGCGCGAAAAATAATGTATACACTTTACAACGATTTGGAATTTCACTCCCGGCGACATTAAATATTCTGACGCAATCGCGTTTGATGGATGCTCTCTCGAAAATTTTGGCAATTACTTAATTTGCCAGTCGACACATTTCAGTCGCGGGAAATTCATCCCTCCATAAATATCCGCGGCTACGAGTCGGTCCCTCGTTCCATTTCTCCTGCGCAACCCCGAGCGAACTTTCGATCTATTTGATTATCTAAATCGAAAGCCAGGGAGCCGGCGCTATTTTATATGGATATATAATTAAAATATCCAAAGTTTTCCACTAAAATCCAATAGGATTTCAGAAAGCCCTGAAAACTTCTGGGAAGACTTTCGCTCCGAGGAGCTCTGCGACGTGGCCGTACGTCCGTTCTGTCCCACTTTCAACGGGGACTCCGATCCCGCCGAGCTCTACGACGGTATCTCCTACATGCTCTACGACGTGCACGATATGCTGGAGGGTCACGCGGAATACTTGGCGAGTATGAGGGTGATACAAGTGCAGGATGCGCTGTCGCAAGAATTACAGCGCGACCCCGCGGTCTACGAGGCGATCATGAGCGACGCGCTCGAGGAGGCCACGGGTGTCCCCGAGGTGCTCGAGGCGATGCTTCGGCAGATAGACAAAAACTCGCGCAACAGCCACGGTAAATGAATCTGGAAATAGATTACAATTTTTAAGATTTTTAAGAGTTCGAAAACTTTGCGATTCGAAGCAGGTGCATGGCTTGGTTGAAATCAAATTGGTTGCAAATCTGCACTTTTGTTCTCAACGAAACTATATAATCAGTTGACATCAGGAGTGAGTGCTAAGAAAATTCTTGAATGAAATCGAAGTTATGTATTTAATTTAAAAAATCTATTTTAAATATCTCATAGATTTTATATGATTTTATGAAACTTTTAATGACGGTTAACAAAGTTTTACAACAATTATGGACAACAGCTGCGGTCATTTTCGATTCGGTGGTAAAAAACGAAAATCGGTGTGGACTTATTGTTTGTAAAAAAGAAATCTTTTTCATTCTGAGATTATCTTGTGTTTTTAAAATTAAATATTCAAAGTTTAATACTTTGCCAGTACAAATTTTGCCAGTTCATCAAAGTTAATTTGATAACGTATTGAATGAATGATAGCATTTTTAAGCGGAATATTATCGAGTTTCAGATGCAGCGTGTATTCCAACTATCATGAGCAAAATTGAAGTGTATGTAATTGAAAAATTTAATCAAATGCTTTTTAACAACTGATTCAAAAGAATATCTTTTAAAACATGCAAACCGATTACTTAACAATCGTCTTCGTCCAAATTTAAGCCGCCAATCCTTTCGAAAATCTATACGAAAATAATGACTCCGAGCTGCGGAAGCCTCGCGAAGAATCGCAAAGTACTTTGAACTCCCGTGAAATTATTCATCTGCGACGCGGCAAAGCTCCCCCCTCCCCCTCCCCAATCGATCATTCGAAAGCCTATACCCGCGCGCTCTGCCCGCTCAATACAGCGTGCGAGCGTGCAACGAACCGTACGTAAGACAAGCGCGAAAAAGCCCTCACCCCGAGCATTAAACTTGCAGCCGCGAACGCGTCAACGGTCTCGGCTGCGCGGCATTCTCGCAACTCGGATCGTTATCCGAAGGAGCGAACACGCTGCTCGAATGACGTCTATGACGAGCGACGTCGTCGGCTCACCTCCTTCTCCTCCTTCGCGGCCTCGACGATTCCGCGACGGAAGCCCTCGACACCGCCAGAAGCAGCAGCAGCAGCAGCAGCAGCAGAGGCGGCGGGAGCCTGCAGCGCCGCGACTTCGTTAAGCAAAGTGAACTCCGCGGCTTTCGCGCGTCTTACGGAGAAACTTCGCCTATTGAATTTGAAATACGAGCTCATCTCAGGGGCGCGCGACGAGGGGGAGGACTCCTCGTCGCGATGCCCCGGCCCCGAGCCCGAATTAATTCTTCACGGGGACTCGCTGCGGTTAAGCGCGCGTCGCGCTAACGACGCGGCGGAGCGTCGCGGGGCGGCAAGCCCGAGAGCCGCTGCCGGCGGGAAGAGCTGCGGGAGCTGCTGGGACGAGGCGCCCGGATGGAACTTGCCGAGTTTCCGAGTGAGCCTGCCGCAGGAGGAGCCGAGGATTGCCAGCGCTTGGCGAGAGACTGCGAGGGACGGGCTTGTCGAGGTGAGGGGGAACTGCTGTTTTTCCGGGGTAATTAAGCTTGCGATATAGAGGCCCTCCCCGCCCGCTTTCAGCCGCTGGATTTATCGGGACAGATGTTTCGGGGAGAGGGAGCAGGATGTGGGACGGGGTGTGAAAATTGGTGAGATACTCTCGCGCTGCGCTGCTGGCGACTGAAAAAACTTCTTTCCGCGGATGACTATTTTTTTTTTTGGTTAAAAAAAAATGCTCCACTTTGATTTTGATGAAGTGCTCGTTCGGTCGATACGTTAAGAGGATTGTTATATCTTGAGTAAACTGGATAATTGAATTTTATTTTTGTAAGCTCTCTAATTGATTTAAATAATGTTTTAAGAGGTGATGTACACAAGAATACAAATTTTTGATCTTCAATCGCTTTTCGACAACTTTAATTATTAACCAAAACACTCTTGTTGTTACTTCGATTTCAGACGGAGAACTGCAAACTGCATTTGCCGAGAATTTTCGACTGTTGCAAAAAGGAGGGTATCGACGAATCCAGAGCAAAGCATTTACTCAATCTGCTTGGCTTTAAAAAGATGTTAGAAACTCATCATTTCAGCTCTGCGAAGTCGAAAATTAGTTTATCAAAATTAGAAGCCGGAGAAAAACTTTCCGTATTCCCGAGCTGCAGGCAGAAAGTTAGTAAACTAAGGATTGAAACTGACTCGCAAGAGAATACAAACAGTACAAGTAATGAAGGGTTCGAAGCTCAAAAGAATGGAGTGCCAGAAATGCATATAATTGCAAATGATAAAGCTTCGAGTTCTGCAGAGAATAATTTGACGAGTCCGGAGATCCAGGCCGTTCCCAACGTTGCAAATCAAATTTTATGCAACTTCAATTTAGAAACGAAGCAACTTCGCGAACAGGAGCAGCGGAATAGTAGTTTCGACGAGTTCGTGGAGAAAACCGTACCGGCTAAAAAAAATTGCTTATCAAGGGCAGCCTTGGAACGAATCAAAATAGCGCGAAATAATAATAACGAATGTGAGTTTAAACGCGGCAGTAACTACGTATTCGCAGTTACTGCTCGATACGAAAAATTCAAAAGAAACCAACCGCTAAGGGGCAAACATACGGAGAATCGACAATTTCCCACTTTTCGGAAAGTTTTTTCAAAGAACCTTTTGCTACACGCAAACATTACTCAGTCAGATTGGCTACTGCAGTCAGTATTTTATTTTAATTGTTAATTTTTAACTTTTATTGTTATATTTGTACTTATGTTTTAGTGTCAATATTTTATTAATGTTATCTTTTCTCAATCAATCAATCAATCAATCAATCAATCAGATCGACAAAAATTAGCTTATACAACGAAGTATGTTGAATTTAAAGCAATTTTTAGCAGTAAATCAGCCCTTATCAGAAGGATATAGCGTCAATTTATACTACTACTGATCTTCAAGCTAAGCTTTCTCTCTGATGCTCACTCATTTAATTTCTGAGCTCTGACAAGTCCCATTACTGCGATCATTAAATTTTTAGTCACTTACGACGGATTTACGAGTCAGCAATCCAGCAATTTTTCACACGATACTAATTCAATGCACTCCTCTGACCAATTTGAACCAGATGAAATTTCAATTTTCTCATCTTTTACCAATTCAACGCTGCATCCGTCGATGCGCACCGTTCCCGCGGAAACAGTCGATTCTCCCGTATCGTCGCCACGCCACAAAACACCGTCCCCCAGAAGAAACGACATCTCTCCACCACCGCGAAATAAAATCGGTAAAAGTCGAACTCCTCACCCCCCCCCCCCTCTACTTTTTAGCCAGCGTCACCTCGGAGTCCCGGCATCGCTCGTCGAGATCGTCGCCAACTTCGACGAGCTGGCCGCAGTGGGAAGAGAAGCCGCAGAGCAGCGCCGCCTCCTCATCTGATCAGCAGCAGCAGCAGCAGCAGCAGCAGCAGCAGCCCCAAAATACGTCAGAAGTCTCGGCAAGAGTTTCCTCATTAAAGCAGTCGTCGTCGTCGTCGTCGCAGCGAAAGGACCGCGAGCCCAGCCGTATCCTGCGATCCTTCGAGCGCTGCTCCGGCCTCTTCGGCCTGATAGACGCGGCGGCCCTCGCCCTAGACGGCCAGCTGCAATGTCCAATGGCACTCGAGGAGTTCGAGGACGCCGAGCTACTTGCGCCCTCCGCGTTTCTGCAAATAGTTCGGGATTGCTTTCAGGAGGAAGCCCGCGGTGCTGCGGTCGCCGAGGCCAGGCACTTCGCGCCGACCGACTCGATATTGCTGCTCTTCGAGGTGAGTGTGTCCGATGCGCCCTTGCCGAGAGCCTATCGAATAATCTCGCTCGATCGAGAGCGAGGGTGGTTGGGGGGGGGGGGCAACTCGGAGTTTTGTCTTTTGCCGCCGTCGCGCGTTTGTTGACGATTGTTTATGGGCTCGGTTAATGGATTTGACTTGTTTCCTCCATACGTGACTAATGGTATGGAGTTTCCTCTGATGGTGGAGCTGGCGCTCGACTACCTCCGTCGAATTTATTATTTGAGAGGCACGGATGAGTGGAATGCTGCGCGGGGGGGGGGGAAGTCGTGCGTGATAGTTGGAAAATAGGTCAGTAAGTAGTAATTTTATTTTCGTGCCGGATCTAATGAAAAAGGCGAAATTCAAATGTCAATCGCGGCGATATGCATCGGTATATATATATGTATTTATACAAGTCAAATATGCGCTTGGCAATTCATATGATACTCATAAATCCTGCGTTATATGTGTCTATATTGTACATCTCCGGGATTATGACGTAAGCCACACGTAAGTTCGTCTTGCGTGAGTTCCAGAAAATCGCGTTTTACTATAGAGTAGCACCAAATGTTAAATTTAAAACGCCAATTAATTTATAAATTTTAATTCGGTTACATATATTTTTTACGTGTTGATTTCAATTTAATACGTGATACATATGATAATAATCTGTAAAGCTAATCATGTGCCAATAATCTTATTATTTCTTTGTACTTCGGAAATCAATAATTTTGAGTTTTCGCGGTAGACTTTGGTTACGGCCAGTTTAGGGTGGAAAAATTATTGTGGATTTGCGGTGCTACTCCGATACCCTGAGAATTTCAGAAGATAGCTGATACTCAAAAATAGCGAGATTTTATCAAGTTTCCTTTGCGGGACGATCACTTAAAAGTTCCCGTGCACAGGTCGATGTCTCAATTCCGATAAAACGTGGACATTTTTACGCGTTCGAGCCTCGGACATATTTTTAAACTATTTTCGAAAAAAATTACATACAAAATTACATACATAAATTATCCATCGTATCGGAACACAATCTACGGAAACATACACGCCATCAGTTTCCACATCGTATTCCAAAAATACTCGTCTCAAAAGAAAACTTCTTCAATAAGCCGTTTCCTCCGCCGGCAGAGACGCCCCGGCGAAACGATCAGAAGCGACGTCACGTGTCCGTTGCGAACGGCCGTCTGTCTGCGCGACTTCTGCCACTTCGTCGTCGAGGAGGAATGGGACTGGCTGGAGGAGCGTCGCCGACGACGCGCCAACACCACGAAGCTAAATGAGCGACGCCGCAGGCAGATTCTCGAGGGAGGCGACGTGGAATCCCAACCGATTTTCCGGGACGAAGATTTCTTCCTGCCCGACTCGCTCAAGGCTTGCGTCTTGCGCGAGCTGATGAGGAAGCGGGAGGAGGAGTGTTACGAGGAGGCCGAGTACGGGGAGTCGGCGATGCTGAGCGAGGAATGCAGAAAGTTACTCGGTCGGTAGTCATAAGTTTTTTTTTTAATGGTTATTAGAAGTATTGGAAATCGAATTATTCCATGTAGTGGAAACACAATTGCGAGAACGCGCGTAATGTGGTGGACGGTTTTGGTCCGATCATTAATAATCCCCTGATTAACTATACGAAAGGCGAGAGAAGCAATTTAAATAATCAATAAATCAGATAGCTTATATTGAAACATTAATATTTGTAGGAAATAAATGGAAAATATGACGGATTGTGGGATAGTATTAGCTAAGGTCATGTTTTACAGTTCCTCCAGCAGATAACTATATATCTATCTCTGAGTAATAATATTTTATTTGCGGATAGCGCGCAATTTCATGGAAACTCTTAACATATTGAAAGCAGATCATCCCGGCTTAAAGGATTCCCCTCTTATCTATTAATAAACTAAAGGCACACTTGAAGTAACCCTTCACTTTATGAATAGTCCATCAGCGGCAACTCTGACCCTGACCCTGAGTATCCCACAATTTTAACCCCATTGTTCTTTCTCGAACTATTGGAGACGATCCAATTAAAATATCAAACAGCCGGCCTCTACGGCCCATATACAATAAAAAGTATCATCATTAAAATACGCGTTTAACGCGCTATAATAAGAGCAACTCCTCCCCCCGACAGCGAAGCGCAATTCAAAGCGGAGAAGCGCCAAACGGTCGGCTGCTGCAGTCTCCCCGAGGGCGTCATTCCGCTCGAACTCGGGCTTGAAAACCAAGTCGGCTGAAAAACGATCCAGCCTGGCGAAACGACAGCAGATCACGGCCTACTCGTTTGCCGACTGTTCCGCTCCCGAGCCACCCCCCGCCGATGTCCCACCGGCAGTTTTGGACTTCATCGGATACGATCTGGGCGACGGCTTGACTCGGCGGCGGATTCACGTTTCGAATACCTGCAGGAACTGGGAATCGCCGGTCGACGGCAGTCGTTTGCGCCTCGCGCGCGAGAGCTGGTACGTCGGGCTCGAGGAAGTACCGAACGTCATCAGCATAAGCTTGACGATACCGAAGAGTAACGGAGACAACGGCGAGGAATACCAGTTCAACTATCACGAGGTTGAGGGACAAGAGGCCCAGAGCTTGTTTTACCTGTTGACGGACAGCGGGATCAACATTGCTTTCTCGAGGCTGCGGAAAGGTGCGAATGAAATTACTTTGCTGTATTGAGTTATTCTCCTTGAGATGAGCAGATGCTGGAAATTCATTGTTTTGTTGCATGAGCTACGTACAATCTTTCTATGCATTGTTGAAAATTTCAATTTATTTGTTTATTTTTTATTTATTGAAAATTTAGCTTTGATACTAACTAATTTTCTTCATAGTTCACGCGTACTTTTTAAATATCCAAATGCCTTTCAAGTAATTGAGTATTTCTTTAAATGCAAATACAATTATTTGGAAAAGAAAATTTCAATACTCAAGTACTATACAAAGTATCATCGTACTTAAATTTTCATTTCAAATCGTGCTCAGAAAAAAAAATAGATCCGCACCATCGCAGAGCTTCGAATCAGCAATTTAAAACGTATTCTTCGAAAATGCGCCTCGATGTATACAGCGACAACATCGTAATTGACAATCGAATACTAACACTGTTATCAGCCCGTGTAATAAAGTCATCCGAATTCCAATGCAACAGATCCCGAGCCGAATGAATTTCTTTATGAAATTCAAATGTCCCTGCCATCTGGCCTGATAATCAAACCGGTGGAACTCGAAGACGCGGATTATCCATTTTACATTCTCCAATACTACACATCGACGGCGCACAGCCGTGAGAATATAAAAGCCGAGAAGTATCGAAAGTACTTGCGCAACGGGGACGTCGTAAAATTTTTAACCGACGGCTCGATCATTGTTTTACGAGCCAACGGGACAGTTGTTACCGTACTGAATTCCGAGGAAGGTAGGTAGCCTCGCAAGCTCAGTCCTTTTCGTTAACCAACAGATATAAAGTTTCATTCAAGGTGACAGCGATTGGCCGTCGGATAGCGAGACGAGCGACGAGTGTCCGATGGAAGGGATTTCACGGCGGACCAGTCGCATACTCGGAGAGGTACATACGATTTCGAAATTTCAGTTAAGGGCGCCAATACGCGTTGAATAGAGTCGAGAAGCGAATGATCGAATCCTAGTTTTATATCTGTTGGAAGTTGTTTAAACAATGTATTTAGTATGGACAAGTATAGCATAAAATTAGGAAAAACGTAAACGTAAAATAATTTTTACATGTACCTTGCTGTGCCAGATTTAGACAGTTTTCCAAGATCAAACGTACCGCAGACCTTCGTTAGGTATGGACATTAAAGAGAACTCTTACTACGATGTATCTACTTTGAAAAAGTGTACTTTACAGACGAGGGTGGGAATTCAAAAATAATTTTAAAAGTTATATGCATTTTTTAAATAACTTTTTAAAAATCTTAATTACACTCGTCTGTAAGCTGCTCTTAAAGTAGATCTGTCATAGTGCAAGTGCTCATCAAAATACCCAAATTCGAAGACTCGTGGTACCTCGACAGACACGAGCCCAGTTCTCGAAATACACACGAAATTGATTTGTCATCTGAAAACTATTCCTGAATCCATACCTCGTTTAAACAAATTAAAGCCAACACGAAAATGTACTATCACAAAGTGCACCAAAGTCAGAATAGCCCGTATCGATCAAATCGAAGGCAATCGAGGCGGGACTGGAGAGTCTAGAAATGAAATGGCAAAGTGGACGAAACAAACAGACGGGGGGGGGGGAGCAGGGGGGACAGCGCGCAGTTATACGAAATGCTGGCTGCAGCATTCTATAGGGAGTATTAGCCATGCGATTGAGCAGAGTACGACTTCTCTCCATTCGCTTGATTAACAGTCGTCATCGGAGATGCCTTGCCCGGCGCGGCTACGCTACGTCGCGCTCGGACTCGATGGCCGGCGCTACGAGGTCCACGAGGGCCGCGGCCAGCGCGAGCTCGATCGATTGCGCGCCAGCGTCGCCGAGAACTATTGCCCGGAGGAGAAGTTCGCGCGCAGGGCTGACGGGACCGATGCACTTTTCAATGCCGATGCCGAACTCATTGTGTGCTTTCCAGGTGGGCTACTGTGCGCGGGTGTGGCTCTCCGCCTCCCCGTGAAAACGAAACCGTTGTTTCCCACGCGCGAGACGCGGGAAGTTATTTCGATTTGCGAACGAGACGCTGTGTTCGCGCTTCGTTCCAGCATTGCTCGACGAGGGAGGGACGAGCGTCGATTAAACATTCAAACTTCGCGCCACGGTGCAAAAAGCAACTGATTTGATTTTAACGAATAGCAAGAACGTAATTGCGAAAGAAACTGAGATACAAGCTTTAAATTCCGTAAATACAGATAATTATACAACGGTGTGCAAACATGCCTTGATTTTTTTAAATTTGTCTTTTAATATTTTTAGAAAGCAGTTAATCGCTTTTTAGTCTGCTACAATATTATGACGCGAATAAGTTTGAATTTTTAAAATAGCTTTCAGACCCCGAAAGTGGAGTAATCCATGCAAGGGTATCAGTTAGTCAGTGTGGTCGCACAGCAGTTAATGAATTTAAAATTTAAACTAGACTTTGAAGCTTTCCAAGGATTTACATTATTACGGTTTTACACTATTTTTTACAAATGTTTAATAGCAACGTACTGTGGATGCTTCTTTCCTCATTAAATATCGTAATCCCGTAAATCTTGCCAAATTCTAATTGCAATCAGAATCAGTATTACAATCCATTAGTTACCAAATTACCAGCAGTTCGTTAATTTTATTTTAATAACTCGCGACGTTGCAGACGGTACACGAATCCTTAGTTACTGTAGATTCGACGACAACTTAGTCCACTGCGACTGGAGTCCAGATGAGCTGGAACTGTACTTTGGAGGCGATAAGCAACCCGAGGGTTTCGTATCAGTATTAGTATCCAGTCGCGCCGAGCATCCGAATTACGCGACCGTGGCTCATGATTTTGGGAACCTATGCTGTCTGACCATGTGCGGCGGATTGCACATGGAGCTGGAATCAAGCGGTATATGCAGATGGACTTGTGATGGAAATCAACTTCAGATTGACGTAAGTGAGGACGTGATTTTCTGCGTACAGAATAAAGGATGTAAACCGAATATTGCATTTTACCATATTGCAAAATATATAGAATCATTTGCCGAAAATACGATATTGAAGCGTTTAATAAAATAACAGCTAAACATGCTAATAGTAAATTAATTAATGAAGTTCTGTTCTTTGTATTCAAATGATATTTTCTGGAATAAAAACCCCATCTTATTGTGTACCCCATTCCCGTTATAGCTAAACGAAGACGCGGTATCGGTGACGCGCAACAGCCCCTGCGACTGCGACGAGGTGCCCACTTCCAAGACGATTTTCCATCTCTTCGACAATATATCAATGACAAATTCCCGATATTCGGAGCAGCTCGGCCAGAGCTTACTCATGACGTTTTGCGACAATGCAACTTACCTCTCCGTGTGGCGTGACAATATCGACTTTGAGATCACCTCAATAGCATCGGATACCGGGGCAGTACCTTGTGGCTGCAGCCATTGTGGCTGCTGGAAAAAGAAGAATGGATTTGCGAGAAGTAACTGCAGGCTGTTTGCGGTGAGCAGAAACGGGGAGGCCTGCGAGTATCATCATCGATCAGCATCGTGGCAGTACGTGGAAAAGCTGATGTCCCTGTACGAAACGGCAAGTCTGGTCCGTCGACCTATTCAAGGCCGATCTCAGATGGAATATCGATTGGGTCTGTTACCGCTGGATTTCGAGGGGAGTTGGATGCTGAATTATGAGGTAAATTTACCCGACGATTAAAGGATTTCTCGCGTTTGTTTTCAATTTGAATTTCGAAAATTTTGTATCGAAGTACAGCTTGCGTCAGTGGGGAGTGGATTTTTATGCAAATATTGCACCGAATTTGGAGTACAAAATTTGGCTATATATGAGTAGAGTTTAAAAAATGTTTTGGCCATTTTTGACCAGCGAAATTAATAGCAACAAAAAATCGCTGATGATTTGTGCAACAATTAATAAAATTTTACGTTCTTAAAAATGTTACTTATAGCGCCCCATAAAAAATCGTCTTAACATTTCAATTAAATTAATAATTTAACGATTGAATGATGTTTCATGGTAATTTAATGAGATAATAAGTCACACTCAAAAAGTTATGAAAGGATGAATTCAAATCTAATCATATAATTGAAGTATTTTAAAATGCCTGAAACTAAATCAAGTACATAATCCATAAACAGATCTCGAAATCAAGAAATATTAAATACTCTTATTTTCGTTCGATTTCATTTTCTGATATCGCATTTGAATGAGCTGTGTGCAAGAAAATTTCTTCGCAGAATCTTGTCCCAAATCACCCATACAGTAAACCTAACATTGCAAATACGTGCGCATCAAAATCTCATGTAATTCAAAACACAATATACCCCATTAGAGCAGCGCACAATGTAATCAGACACTTTTCACCAAGGTAATGCAATTCTCTCCTCCTCAATTGTCACTCGTCTTGCCCCCTACACGAATTATCGACGAAAAAAAAAGAACGAGGGAGGACGAACTCAACAGTACACCCACACGCTATGAAAATGTATGCGGCAATCTGAATAATGCATCCCTGCGCACAGATCCCGAAAGCAAAACCGTCGTCGAATCGCCGTTTCGTCTATGGATCAGTGGAGGAGAACAGCGCGAAGTACGACAAGCCGCTCAAAGCCAGCGTCAGCTCGTCGGTGCCGGGGCAACGACGTGCCCGCTTTTTGATGGCTCGGCTCTTCGAGGGCATTGGATGCCTCGCCGAGAACTCTTTGATTAGCATGCAAAAAGCACTGCTGGGCTACTGGCGCGAGGTATGTGGAATCCCCCCCGTGGACCTTTCGTATCCGTTAACGAGGCGTTAAGTGGCTTGCTTATAGTGCGAGAAACTAAATTTTTATTTTAAGGTTTTCGTATCAACTTGTTAAGAATAACGCTTCGCACAAGTTACGAGGGGTTTCGAGCTTGATTTTAAGGGGATATAGCTTTAAATACCGTCAACTTTCATGCGGAAAATAATTATTTTTCTTGGGGTTGTTGATACTTAAAGAAATTAAAGCAATGGAATTATTTAAGTACTGTTTGTTAGTTCAAGTAAAAAAGTACTAAAATATTTTTTATTTAGCGTTTGAGTACTCGAAAGAGTACTTAGCTACTCAAAAAAGCATTCGAATGTGTCAAATAAGTACTGAATATTTAAAAGAATTACATAGAATTATTTTATTAAACGATGTATTAACAAGAAGTTATGAAGTAGTTACATAACCTTAAAAATTGTATTCGACCATAATCAATGACTACTTACTCTTGTTTACTGCATTAAAATGCATTGTTCTAAGGTAGCTATTATAATTATTAATATTTAGTATGTCTCGCGTTTACATAATTTTGTGTTTTCTTTTTATAAACAATAAAAGCTACGTCGCGATGCGACAGAATAAGTTGACCGTCACTTTCAATTTTTTTTCGCAAACTGAATCAAAAAAATTCTGTATTTCGATGTAGTATATACAATAATGGATATTACCAATTTAGTTTTGGATAGTGTAGAATCCATATTAAACAATGAAAACTACAGTCCGAGATGCTGTCATCATCGGTCACTTTGGCTACGACATCACCTTTAAAATTATTCTTCAGTACTTTCATAATATTTTAACTCTCAATACATCATTTGAATACTGGAAAATTTTTTATAGTAATGACGAATGCTTAAAAAATTATTTGAAAAACTTTTGAAATTAACATTGGAGTCTCCTGTTTGAAGTATTTTTATTTATTTTTTTTTTATGACCAATATAAGATGTTGAACATTTCTACCCAACACAAAACAAAATAAACAATTCTTTTACCAATGTTTGCAGTTGGCTACGGGAACATTCGATGAAAGTGACTACAAACATGAATGCGATCTGGCATGCGAATGCCAAGACGATACCACAGATCAATTCATAGAAAACATTGCCACAGGAAAAATAACTACCATACCAGAAGAAATGTACGAAGATGGTCGACGAGTAAGTCTCCTTGCTCAGTATTTTCTCTCTTCTCTCGTTCCTAGAAAATTCAGCATACCTCTGATCACAGCTTCCGATAATGCCTTGTTTTTCAAATATTTTACCAGAAATCCTTTTCACTCCTCACATCCATTTCATATCCAGTTCAAACAATCCACTATCGAAAAATGTTTTCCTTTCTTCCCCCTGCAATCGCCTCGCGCTGTCATTAAAATGAAGCAGCGCCAGCGACAATTAATGAATATACAAAATCTCTCGAAAATTGAAGCATCTGCGCGAAACGAAGGCGGAACGAGATGCAAAGCGAACCCGGCAAATGATCGATCGCTGCTACCAACGAAACCCGACTCCAGATGAATGTCCTTGGCTTGGATAATGAATGGCGTTGAAAAATCTGCCTCGTCGTTCTCGTCCCGCTTACCTCGCCGAACGGTACTTAGGAGATTACAAGCTTGCGCAGCATCAGAGCCCCGCTTAAAACGCTCGGCTCCCTCCACGGCCGAAAGAGAAAACGCCAAGCGACAAGGATCTTAAACATTTGCTCCGGGTATTATCCGCAAACAGAGAGACAGAGAGAGAGAGAGAGAGAGAGAGAGAGAGAGAGAGAGAGAGAGAGAGAGCGAAGGAAGTCGCGCGTAGGAAGGGAGAAGATCGAGGAGATTCGCCGGCCCTTTGAAAATTGATAAGAGAGGAATCTACGTCTCGGACTTCGGATCTCGCGTGTCGGGAGAAAAATTCGTACGTATTGGCTTTGGCGTTTCGGCGATGGCAAGTGTAAAAGGAGAATGAATAAAGATAAACAGCTGAGGAAATGCAGGCCCGAGTGGTGTGAAAGATTTTAAATATGAAGGTGAGGGTGGCGTGGCGCTCCAAGTTGGGATATAATTAAAGTAATTCGTACGAGGTAAGGAAAGCCTTGGAAAGGGAATTAGTCGAATGGGAAGGTCGGGAGCGAGTAAGTTGTGTAGAGAGCTAATACTCAACACTTAGTGCGCCATTTATTGCGCACCGTAGCTGCTACAACCTCGACGATAAGTCGAGAAGGCATGAAGCAGCGTTTGTTCACTTAGCCTTTTTCACCCTCTAACTACAATCTCCAGTACTGTACATTAGTTTCTTTGATTTTTTTTTTCTCGTTCGCTTTGCAGTTCCACACTAAGAAACCTTCTTCTAATTCAAAGTGTCTTTTATTGCAGGAATACTTTAGTTAATCAGCTCTGACTTAATTGTTCAGCTCTGATTGTTTAATGTTCATCGATCGAGCAGAGAAACTTTTTGCTAAAGAAGAGAGGCAGTGGAACAGCATTTTTTTTTCTGCGCTTTGTAGACCAAGAATATAGAATTCCACACCTTAACGAAGCTGGCAGTCGATAAATATTTCCAATCACGGCCGTTAAAAAAATTTGATGACTCCTCAAAAATAGCTCTGTTTGCTTTCCTTGCAAAGTGATAAACTTTATCTTCGGATTTTCTCCCCACGACTTTTCTCCATCCAAGTCGTCACAAATCGTGCAATTGCCCCACGTCCCTCATCCTGTCACAGCCGACCTGTCGTTAAATTTATACCTTTTCTGCGAACATTCCGTTTATTTATCGCTCATTGCTGCTGGTACTTCGCGCGAACGCGAGAAAAACATATCAGTCTACCTACAGGAGCTTGAGCATCCAATTTTCGATACCGCTGACATGAATGTGTTTGTTTGTATCTTGATAGTATAGCGCCGACTGCTCGTAAATGCAGTTCAGTTTTTACATGAATTATAAACGAGAAAAATGACTGCTCCTCGGGGTAACGACTGCACCTAGGAAAATAAAAAATATACGTGTTATTATTTAACGCTTCCTTCGCTCCGTAGCGACAGAAGATCGATAGTTTGCAAACAATCACTCAAAAATGCTTTTTCTCTTGAGCACTGGAATTTCAAATATACGAAGTTTATGCTTATACAGTGTATACAACCTGCTAATATTTTATATTTAATAAGTTAGAGATGCTTCCCGGCTCTTGCTTTTTTGTGCCAAGGGCGCGTCAGATAATAAGATGCAAGTTTTTGTAGGGCGTTAAGTAAAGTCGTTGTTTCAAAACTTCAAAATTAAGGTATATACGAGGAAATCTTTTTAAATTAGCCGGTTTTATGGGTCAACTAACAAATTTTAAAAAAGGGACTAAGACCCTTTCCACCTAGTTTATCTCGTTTATTACGTCCGACAATGTACAGCAATGTGTGCAGCGCTGCTTCTTTTGCACTTGAATGTTTTTATTCAAAGCTAAGGTAAGAAATGTAGAGGATAAAGTAGTCGTATTATTCAATGGCAAATAAGATACATCAATGAAAGTGTGAGAAAAAAGTTTTAATTTAAAACAAAAAATTCTTCTTATAAAATACGCTAATATACCGATTATCTACGTTAGAACAACTGAAAATGGGAAACAACTAATTTTTATTAATTTCTTAACAATTAAATTATTACCATTTGTTTAATAAAACTATTTTCTGCCACTATCGCTTTAACCAGCCGTAACTCCCATTTGGTTGCGCATCTACCTATTGCAAACGTTTATAAACCAGAACTCGTGGTTAACGTCATTCATCAACATGTATACGAGGACCCCCAATACTCACGAACGCGTAGAATCGGGAAGAAATTTAAATAAAAAATCCCTACGAAATGACCTAATTAAACGGGCTCTACTGCTGGCTCTGCCATTAATTCGAAATTCTTTCAACATTCCGTTAGACGCCATTCCTGATAAATGCATTACCGTTCATTATTAAAAGGCCGTTCACGTTTGCGCAGCGTAATCCGAGATATTCGAGCCTTCGTATTTTACAAGAAGAAATTCTTACAGAACAATTTAAACTTCATCTCTGACGCTGAAAACGTGATACTATCCGCTCTATCGATTGCCCGACGACGAAATTGTACCGCAACATTATCAAGTCCCCTCCCGACAAATAAGAACTGCATTCCATTGAAAAATCCCTCAGCCACGTCGCGCACACACACGTACGTATTCGTTTCCGATCCGCGGCTGCTGCAAGCTCGCAAGATTAAAGATCGCGTTAAAAAATATTCGGCGAGTTTCGATGTGTGGGTGACTCTCATCTCAGCGGAATATGCAGCGGGAATTCTCAAGGATATAACACCCAATGTATACGTGTATACAGACGCAGAAAGAAAGAGAGAGAGAGGTGGGGGGAGAGAGAGACACGTGTAGTCGAAAGCCCGGGTTCTCTCGGTGCGCGCGACTAACCCCGAAGGCGTTTTATCCGTTATATCGCGAGCGTGCCACGCCTATGCGATTGCGCTCACGTATTTTTAACCTATATCATTTCTGGCTTCCCCACACCCCCCCCCCCCAGAAAGAGAGAGAGAGAGAGAAAAGAAGCGGCGCGTGCCGGCAGCCTATAAGGTAGGTGCCCACCAACTTCCACTATACTCGCCCCTGCGCGCTGCGTTATAAGATTTTTTCTTTATCGTCCGGAACGCTCCTCCGGGAACTGTGCTGTAACTTCTGCTTCTCAGGCGAGCTCGTTCCTTCCGCCCTGGTCCTCTCTTTCGCCCTCTCGTTCTCGCGCGACGAGGACGGCCGGCTGATGCTTTTACGGTATATATAAAGACGGGGCGAGTTTATCGCCGTGAAATTAGAGAGCCGGACGAGCGCGAAGGGAGTATTGGCGCTTTTTTTTCGGAAAAATTAGCGACTTCCAGTTCTACGATTAGATTGGTTTTTTCTTTAATGCATAGGCTTGTCGTTTCGTCGACAAGACCGGGTATAAGGGCTGCGAGAATGCAGTTATAGGAAAAATTTTCCCAGCTAGCGGAATACATGATTATCCACAATCGTTTACAGCACTTCTTTTGATTGACAAGATCATCAATCGCGTTTTAACGCGGATTTGGTTAGTTAGTAGAATGTTGAAAAAAGTTACATACATTAGTATAAAATAGAAGAAAATTTGTTGATTATCGAAAACTGTTCAAAACGATTCGCTATAATTTACATTCTATCGACATGCATTTAAAAATAAGTTTTATTCTGTATTAGACTAGCATCTATTGATATGAATCAAAATAGGTGAAATTTTCTAGCTCTTATAAGATTTATTTCACTTTTATTACACATTTACAGTATTTTTCATATTGATCTGCATTTATTTAGTCATATTTAATCTAAAAAAAGCTACATCTAAAAAATCTGAATCTGAAAAAATAGTACACGGCGATACTATTAACGTAAGTAGTAGTTTACGGCACGGCGTATTATTATTCTATAAACACGGTGCTCGAAGAATGACTTATACAACAAGTGTACCGCGTACGTTATTTTAAAGCACTGACTAACATAAATCCCCTGCCACAGTTATTTACGTCATTAGCAGTCTAATTTTGCCATAACTACGCTCGGGCACTAACTGCACATGGCAATAATGGGCTACTTATTTTTAAATGTAGATTTATGCCACGCAGTACTGTAAAATTTTATTATTACGATGACTTTAATTCGATTTTAATTGTTCATACCGAATCACAAGTGTCTTAATCATAATGGATAAAAAAGAAAAAAAATTGTTGAAATTACAGTGCATATAAATTAAGAATTGAATGATCTGCAAGATATTAATCTACTGAACTATATTAACATGAAATAGTAAAATTAATTAAAGTACTGAGATTAATTAAAATTGATATGGAAATACGGAATTTGCTTGATTGATAGATACAGCAAGTATTAATTATAGCTACTGACCGGAGTTGATTGAGTATATTAATAGACTTTGGATTTGCATCAATTTTGATAACATAATACAGCAATGCATTTAATGACAAAGCAATCATAAATAAAATAACAGGAGAGCTATTCCAGATATTTTTTAACGAAGTAATCGCAGGGCATTTGAGAAATAGTGGAAAATTCCACGATAAAGTAACACACTTCTCTTCGACGTAGCAGCTTCAATAAATCATCGAAAAACTAGAAGGAATTCCATTCTCGATTAATCTACGACAAACTCGATGATCGATTTTAGCGCTGATAGAATAATCGTCTAGTTCTGAGAGAGGGGTAGCCGAAAGGGTCTTTAGTGATTTTTCTTAAAGCTATAATTCTCCTTCATTTACGATTAAATCATAAGACGTGTTATATGGTGACTTTATACTTCAATAATATTTTGAATTTGACAATAAATTCATGAATTTATTTATTCGAAGTATTGATTTTCATTTTTAACGTAAAACGGAAATCAATTTTTTTTTCTGTCGCTTATTATGCAAGATTGTACATTTTCATTATTTCGTTTATTATCTTTGCTTACTTACGACCAAAGTAAGAACAAATCAATTCCCTTGTCTCTCATCTTCACCTGAATATAACCACCCAGAGAAAAATTCGCGGATCTTCCTCGTCGGTAGTGGAGTAAAAAAAAAATTCTTTTTTCTCACATCGAAAACTCGATCGAGCCACTTTTTCATCTAGTCTGACATATCTCCCCTGAAAACTAGGACCAGCAGCAGCTAGCGACTGATACTCCACGCAGTAAACGATCGAGTTACCGAAAACCTTGTTATTCAACGCACAGTGATCGGATTACTCGAAGGTGCGTGTGCGCGAACATCGCGGATTGAAAGCTGTGAAATTCTCGCCGAAACGTAATCTAGCGCAAGCTCCGAGTCCGAAGTTTGCAGGTTATTGGGTTATCCCCGGCAAAAGTTGATAGGTCTTCGATTTGATAAACGGCTCGAAAAATGAACGGCGAACGATCAAACGGAGGATCATTTCTCAGTCGCGAGCGTCGCTATTGTGTAAGCGCACCGCTTGCCCCGCTCCATGGCTATGTCTCTGGATTACCTTTGGTTCCGCGAGCGCTTCTCGAACTTATCAACGTAACTCAGACATGATCTATGTTGCGTGACGTGGCACGTGTTCGCGGGAACGCAGGACTGTATCTGATCACGATTTTTATCCGGGAAAGCTGTCGCATATACTTTTGAGGGGGAGAGAAAGAGCATACATTGATGAAGATTATGGTGCGGTTCATTTTTTTTCTATCATTTTTTCGGTGGCGAATGAGAAGTTTTCACCCTAGACGATGTAAAATATTGTCTTATTCGATTTTGAATTGTTAACATCATTGTTTTAATTATTGTGATGTAAAATTGAATCTAAAGTTTATTCGTAAGAAAGCTGTAGCTATTTGGGATTTATTTTCTTATCATGAAACAGCAAAGGGGTTAAATTCATAAAAATTCTTTATTAGTGGAGTACTACTTTTTGAAACAGACGCATGCAAATATTTAGTTGTTAAACACAGCAATTTTGGCTGCGCGTTTATGAATGAAGCAATCAATTGGTCAGTCAAGACAAACTCTTTTTCTATATAATAAAAATAAAATTACACGAAATCATCTCTGACTATAAGTACTAATATGTTATTTGGCAAAGTTGAAAGTTTATATTTTAGTACCTGAAAGAATTAGTTTTTATAAATCATTCAAAGTTTAGTTACGTATACTGTCTGTAGGCATAAACATAAATCTTTGGGAGTTAATCAAAATAATTGATGCATTTCAGTAACATCTTCGAACACAAAATATTATATCGAAATGTTCTGCCTAAAAAAACGATGTTACCTAAATACATCAAAACTCACAGGATCATAAAATTCAATTAAGTAAACTGCATCACGGATCTACAAGTCATTTCCGAACAGAACATACATTTCCCATCCCATCTCCAATCAAAATTCCAACTTGTCCCACAAAATCCGCGCCATTACTCGATCGATAAAAAATTTACTGCCACCGATAATCCGGCATTCAAAATTCAAAGAAATCTAACTCATTGTCATCGCGTTCACGTGCCCAACTCTCTGACTTTTCTCCAGACAACCCCCCATCCCAGCCCAACCTCCCTCCCGCCCTCGGCATCCCCGACCCAGATTTCAGAAGCTCATCGCGTCAAATCCGCACGGCCAGAAACTTAGCATAAACGTACGCCACACGGCGAAGTTGGCGAAAAAGAGAAGCTTCGTTTCCCTCCTCTAAATAAAGACCAGCCCAAGCTTGCTTGAGGGAGCAGATATCTGGAAGCGGAAAATTTTCCCCTCTCCCTCCCCTCCCCACCACCTTACGTGGCAGGACTTCGTATCCGCGAATATCCTCGTGTGTTATACCCCCTCCCCTCCCGCTCAGTCTTTTTGTTTCCCTGCAAGTAAGAAAGAAGAAGAGGCGGTGGCGGCGGCAGCCAGGCGAAAGTTTGCTCGGAATGGAGAGGCGGCGCTCGCTCGCTACGTGGGCTGCGTGTCAAAGCAGTCGGCGCCCGCTCAACTGCATCGGGAAAATGAGTACTTTAGAGGTCACGGGGGGTATAGAGCGGCGGAAAGCTCCGCGGCAGCTGCGCGAGGATGAATCGCCGATAGCCTCGCTCTCTCCCGCGAGTGTTTTATACCGGCTGTAGCGTTGATGACAGCCGGCAGCTGGCCCTCTCGCCGAGTTTCCGAGGAAAAATAGCGGCGAGAAAGCTCAACTTTGCTCCCCCCCCCGCCATCCCCTCCCAACCCACCCCATCCCGTAAAGTTGGATCGCTCTTTCTCATTTTGCTTAGGAGACTATACGCTTGCTTTTTATGCACGCGAACGTCTGCTTCGATACTTTGTGTTTCTCCATACGTCCTCGATAGTCGTGCTTTACGGAAGGAAGCGAGGGAGACGCGCAGTACGTGTACGGAGTCGCGGCGTTGAATGTTCTCCGCATGGATTCCTCGAATCACGAGATTTTGAATTTAAAGTAGAAAATTACTTGGGCAAACTTCGTATTCTTTCTCGCAAAATGTGGGTGTATGCCGCGTTTTCTGTATTATTTACCCCCCCCCCCCCCCATCTTTCCCAGCTGTACTGGGAACTTCGGAATGACAAAACGTATATATATATATGTACGTATATATAGACCGAGACGCCGAAAACCCGGGGAATTTTTATCATTTCGCTGCTTGCCTCACTTTCACGAATGCAAAGCCCTGCCTGGCTCCCCGGGATTGTTCTTATCGGGCGGGCGGGATCTTGCGGTTGAGATTTTGAAAAAGCATTTATCGAAAGCCAAAACAGAAACGTCGATATTATCACAGGGAAGGGATAAATTTTGCAAGTATGAGCCCGAAAAATCCCGGCTCAAAAGCTCTGCGCGGCGAGCGCGCCGGGGCCTGCGAATCGAATCGCGAAATTGTAAATAAGGTGAGTATATAAACTGATGGCTCTTTATCCAGCTACACGCCGGGCTCTATACACAGCGATATGCACGATATGCCGAAGGACTTTCAATAAGCCCTATATGCTTGCGCGGCGAGTTTGCCTGATAGTTTCAGTGTAAGCGCGTAGCATAGCTTTCGTTTTTGCCTCATGGATTATAAAAAAGCGTTAGATTCGGATAGGAATAATTATAGAGATCTAATAGTATTTTGTACTGATGAAACGTTCGTCGCATGTATGCGCTATTAAGAATTTTTGATTGAGCGATACTTTTTTGTTCATACTTGTTCAGTTTTATTAAGGGGTTATGACAGGGTTAAAACCTGAAAAAAAAGAAAAATCATTAGTGCTGTAAAAAATTAACATATATAGGTACATTAAAAATTATATTTTTCCTTTGAAATATAAGTATTACACATCACTTTTATGCATAAAAAATATGCATTAAGTGAGTGTAATATTTAAAAACAATTAAAGGTATTTACTTACCAAAAATCATGATTTTCATCATTTTTATTTACTTGCCGCAAGAATTTTCAGAATCCGTACCATCAATCTTCATGAATCTAAGTGGTTTATCTTCCCTATAAGTCTGGTCTCAGACTAAGCGGAGCAGATTCCTGAAAAACACAAAATTAATACAATTAATCCCACATTATTGACAATATTAGTAATTATACTGAATGTTACATATGTAAACATACGTAACATTCACTTTGAACTTATCTTTTTCCAATTCTGCTCCGCTTAGTTTGTGAGGAAACCTATTCCAAAGGTTTCTTCAAAATTTGAACCCATTTGGTCCTCCCATTGCTCTGAAAACCTGCGGCAAGTAAAAAAAAATCATGAAAAAACTAAATCCGAGTAAAATGCATTTAAAATTTTACTTAATATTTCATAATATAAAGTGTACTTACCAATAATTTTCAGCGTCTAACCCAAATATAATCCAAAGGTAGCTCTCTGAGGATGACATCTGGAGAGTTATTTTTCCAAAAAAGGTTCAATATGAATGCTTTTGTCTGCTGAAACAAAAAAAATGCATTAAGTGAAAATAGGTTAAAAAATTAAATTTACAACTTTTGAAAAATTTTTATGGAAAATGATTTAATATACTTTCAGTTAATATATTTTTAATAATGATCTTAAAAAAAATCTAAATAGTTAAAAATAAACTTACAAATGCTGCACCTCATCCATGTAGTCAAAGAGCAGAAATAAACACTAGAAGCTAGAAGGTTTTGTCCAGATGTGATGAATGAAAAGTAGGTCAGAGAACAGCTGATCAGCTGTTGAACTAGCAGCAGACTAAACTATAACCAGAGATGAGTAGAGATGCTCCTCATGTGCATGGTTATGTACAAAAAAAATAAAACTGAAAAACTGTCAGTTCTGCCCTGACCAAATTTTCATTGGATTTTGTGATGTGTCTGTGTTGATAAAAAGTGATAGACTTGTAGTGAGTGCTCGTTTCAGTTTTTGGTTAGGAGTGGGTGATTGTATATTTGTGTGTGGGTTTGGGAAATTAGTATGCCCCAGCTGAGTAGAAATCATCATCTGGATTATTCCTATTCCTCTTAGCTTTTCGGGCTTCTAGTGTTGATTCCATTGCTCTCTTATCTGACCAGAAAAGACGTTGTTCATCTGCACTCTTGACCCAGTCTACTGCAGAAGATCCCGGATGAACATTAAAACTCTTCATCACCTCAAGTATTCCTGCCTTGCCATCATTGAAGGAAGCAACTGCGATGAAAATTCCAATCTCCAAGACTGTGAGGCCACTAAAACTTTCCTTGGGGATGAGTTTCCAGATGGACTGGTTGAAGCTTTCGTTGCTGTTCTGGGTGAAGCCTCCAACGCATCTCTCCAGCAGCTCTGCTTGGGTCAAGTCTTCGTAAATTGGCTTGATTGCTTCCATGATTGCCACAGGAATACTATCTTGATGGTGAAAATTTTTTAATTTCTTCTTGGCTTTGGAAACTTGCCATTTACACCAGCTGTCTGATCCTGGTGGACAAAGGTGGTGTCTTGGCTCTTTATCTGTTGATGATTTGTGATAAAATGTCGCCCAGATGGCATTGGACATTTCATCAACAGAATGGTGATGGCCTCGGATGGCATTGCCATAATATTGTGTTAGTTGGTCAATCCTTTGAGCTGTCAGACGGTTCTTTCCACCTATCCCTGCACCATCAGACAGCTTTTGGCCAGCCAAAGATTTCTTCATATTTCTAAGTCTGGTTCCCATCCTCTTCTGTACGTGTCCCACACATTCTTTCTTCTTGATGGAAAAATCCTCTCCATAAGGCTTAGCATCACAGAGAGCCTTATACACCTTTGAGTCGCCATCTCCTACGTAGTTTTTGTATTTGATACCACGGATTGCCTCTGATCTTCGAAACATTTCCACGATACCATCTACTTCAATTTTTCCTGAACTTCCTTGATGATTAGCAGAGCACTGGTCTTGATGTTCTTCTAACCACTCTCTGTACTCTTCAGTGTCTTCTTCTGGATGCGCTTCACAAGCTTTGCAAAACAATTGTTTTGGTGCCACATCAATTACTTTGCCATTGCTGTTCCGGATCAATGTTGACACTCCTTGGAGGGAAGAAAAGCCTCGTTTCCTCCAAGATCCATCACCAGAAACCGTGTCACAGCAATTCTCTTGATTCTCACCTGTGTTGCAGCCTTCTTGCATAGCTGCTTTCATTGACTCATTAGCTACCTTTTGACTTGCAATTTTTAGTTCATGATTTATTGAACCAAAATAACTATGAGCAACTGGTGGTAAAAAGTCCATGATTCCACAAAAGGTTTTCAAACCAGTGTATCCATGACCAAGAGCTCTCATAGCCAATACAACTCGTTTATTGATTTCAAAGGCATTACGCTTTCGACCAATCTGTCTGCTCGAGTCAGTGGAAGCAGCTTTGTGGCAATTAGTGCAAATGATGGATAATTTGCTACCCAGGCCTCGGATATCAACTTCATTGAATGTGACATCTCCGCCACAGTTTTTGCAAGCCAGAAATTCTTGCAAGCCTGGTAAAAGTAAGGAAGTGTCATAAATCCTATATTGTATAGGACCAGCTTCTACATAATCTAATTTTTATTTTTGCCTGGACCTCGATACAGGAATTTCTGGCTCTACAAACTGCGTAGCTGATGTACCTGATGTGGATGGTTGCATAGTGCTTCTTGTTGGAGATCTTGCACTAGATGTTGAAGGAAGTGGCATTTCTCTCTCTGGTGGTGTAGGCGATGAAGGATCTTCTTCAGATGGTGCTTCATTTCTTGAAGATGGAATAGGTGTTGGCGATGGTCCACTTTTATAAAAAATCCTTTGCCTCTTCTTCTTTCGTCCAAATCTGCGTTTTCCATGTGCAGATGAGCCTGGCTTTCTTCTTCTTGAACGACTCATCTTATTGTTTTTAATAAATCTTTAAATTTCACTTCACAATAATACACTATTTATAACCTTGATTTGAAACTAAATAAAATATTTAAACAATTTTCAGTAAAAATTATTAGTTTATAAAAATAATCTTAACTGAAGAACTGAAGATTATTTAGTTAAACAATCACTGATAATTATAAATAGCAACTTTAACAACCTGCTAGTTGTATGGTAAAGCAAAATTCTACTTAGAGTGCCGTTCACTGTAAATACCATCTACCTCGGTCGGTAACCGCCAAATTTAAAATTTTTCGAATGTGCCGTACATATATATATAGTATACATATATATAGTAATATAGTTGTATGCTTTTATAAAACATGAAATCGTAATTTCAGAATAAAATATACGATTTTTGAAAATCATGTTTTTTTTAGTATTTTGTTTATAACTTTTTAAAAAAATGTTATATTGAAAAACGGGTTTCGGTAGCTTATTCTATGGTAAATTTCCTACAGAAAATGCAAATAAAAAAACATCGATTTTTTGTAAATTTTAACCCTGTCATAACCCCTTAATGACTGCAAGTACCTATTATAGAGACTGCAGAGAGGTATACTTCAAGGAGAAAAAAAGAATTATTTTATAAAAATTACAATACCACTTTATCTCAGGACGACGGATATTGCAAATTGGAAGAGATGCTTAAAAATAGCCAATGCACGACGTTCTTGAGTTATTGGTAAAATTAATGATTGATTTTACGATGATCGACTTGCCGAATTGCCGAATTGATTAACTGATAACTGAAATACATATTATGCCGTTGGAATCGGAAGAAAAAAGAATTATTTTATACAAATTACACTTTATCTCAAGACGACGGATATTGCAAATTGGAAGAGATGCTTAAAAATAGCTGATGCACGACGTTCTTGAGTTATTGGTAAAATTAATGATTGATTTTACGATGATCGACTTGCCGATTGAATTGATTAACTGCTAACTGAAATACATATTATGCCATTGGAAATTAGTTTTGAAATAAGATAAGAGGGGGAAAGGGGGAAAGGAGGAAAAGAGAGAAAAGAGGGAAAGGGAAAACTTAAAATAAAAACATATGAAATAATGTTATTGTTCCATTGTTTATAGTACTAAATAACTAAACTACTTAATAAAAAGATTGAAAAGAACCAAAAAAACCACTTCAAAACTACATGAAACGAAAGAAAACTGATAATAAAAGGGAGAAATAAATTCTTAAATTCCAAATAAACAAGCAAAATATTGTCTTGTGCCGTGTCTGCCTTACCCTGGCAACTTCCCGTACTTAACCTTATACTATTTCAGTCGTTCAAGTAGATGCTTCTAAAAAGTTCTATTATAAGTAAGATGCATAGGACCATAGCTCTTGATAAACGGCAAAGTTTTTAAAACGACCGTTACTTGCGGTTCGATCAGCAAATCAATACAATGAAAACAAACTCCTTCATCTCGTCAATACAATAAAATTATGCATTTCCAGCTGCAGAAATGTTCAAATCGTACAACTTATAAAACTCGGAGAAAATAAATAACCCTACACATCTGTAGAGCACCTATTTACCCAGTAAAAAAAATCTCTCCGCACATCTCTACCGGTGTCTGCATTCTCTCGTTGCAGATATCCAGTATTTCGTGCGATCTGTATCTCGTTTCTTCATCCGTTCTTTTGCATCGATTCCCAAAGAAATAGGCGACGAGATTTCCTACTCCCCTCCCCCCCCCCGTTCCCTTCCCCGCTTATTTCTCCTCTACGTCCTTCCCGTGCCTCTCCCCGCTGCCGCTTAAATCGTTCCTCCCATCGACGCGGATATCCGATCTGACGGGATTGCATGCAAGCTCGCTCTGAATTTGAAGAGACGTCGCTGGCGCTCGAGTCGGAGATACTGTTGCTCTTATACCTCCTGAATACTGCGCGGATCGATTTGCGGATGTATTCGAGAAAAGAGTAATATTGTAATCTTGCGCTTTCGGAAAATCAGCGGGATGACAGCTTTGATTGTATTGGAATGTAGTGGGCTATAACTGCGCGCACAAATCGAATCGATCCTCCGAGGACTGGCGAATATTCCAATTTGTTTGTCTGCGTAAAGACTGATATTGGAGAACAATAGACGGTAAATGTTGAACTTTCAGCACTGCCGGGGTTATGCGATGCACTGCGGCATGGGCGTGAAATAAGGATTTACGAGTTTGCGCAGATACTTCGTTCGAGATTAAGAACTTTACCAATAAGAAAATGAACAACGTATTATAAAGTGTTGCCAAAATATCAGATGTATTTACAATTTTTTAGCAGTAACGCGTTTTTGAGTGAAAAAGAATTTACATCAATTTATTCACACTTCAAATTTCTGGATGTTAAAAGCGGCTTGTCCCTTTAATGCAATTTTATGCAAGCTAAACGAAAGAAATTAAAAAATCCCGCTCTTCTGAGAAAAAAGAACAAAACAGACTGAAAAACGCCCCTTCAACTCTCGCATCTGAAAAGATAAACGCGAAAATCGTGCACACGTCGTAAAAACAAAAAAGCTACCGTACCCGGAGGCGCCAGAAAAGACTTTTTGTATCTTCGCATAAAAAAGGCGATTAAAATCTTAATTAGCATAATAACGAATACATCAAAGTATATTCCGGCTCAACGAGCACTTTTCACGTCATTCAGCCGTCACGACAAAGATCATTATCGGAATCTTATTATAGTACCATTGGAGATTATTCGCGGCAAGTGGCAGGATAATCTTGGTCGACGCACGCGTACGTATATATCCGTCCAACGAAACTTCCAGCCGATATAGCTAAATATATCCTCCGGCCGGGTATATACGTATATATCTATCTATCTATTCCAGCGCGGGGCATTATCGTAATAATAAGACCATCATCCCAGCCTCATAACTCTCATCAACTGGGCAGGTCCAGACAAATAAATCCCCGGAAATCCAAGTGAAAACAGCATCAGCCGTACGCTCGGCCGCCTCGGTGATGACCGACTTTCCGATTCCGCATTACCTTCTCCGTTTGCTCGCTATACACTGTATATCTCGCCTCCGTACAGCCGCACAGCGTTCCCCTTTCCCCCCCCCCCCCCCGACCCTCCACCCCTGCCGTCGCGAGTCGGCTATCAATCATGGAGGATTCGAGTCGTGAAAACCTGCTGACTGGCAGAACGGTTACGCTTTGACTCGTATAAATGACCGGCGGACTTTTGCACTTTGCATTATTATTCTCTCGCTCACGGTGTGGATATATGCGCGCGGCTGCTGTGGAGCTCTTTATAGCGGTGGACGGGCGGGGGGGGGGGCGGCGGGGGAGATATACAGAGGACAGCTCGTCGAGTCGGGAGCAGAAGAAGCGGTGGAATGCGCAATATCGCGGCCGACGCTGTTCGCAAGAGATGATCGATTTCTAATACAAGATCTTTTTCTATTTTCTGCTTTTAATATCTGCGCTTGAGTTCGGTAAAGAGGTAGGGTGGGGGGGGGGTGGACTTTTCGAGAAGTTTATCTGAGAAAGAACAAAGGGGGAATTCCATTATCTATACAAAGTAGTGTACGGCTCGGATTTTTCAACGCGTCACAATAAAAGCGATATAAAAAGCCCCTGTTTAAAGCCCCGCTCCATTCGCGTTGTGGATGCTTAAGGCTCGCCTTGAGAAGTTACTCGTACTGCGCTCTTCGAACATAATAGCGAAGCTCACAAAAGAATCGCTGGAGAATAACTTTTGCGTTAGATTTAGAGTTGTCGACTCCAACAAAACTCTTTGAAGTCTGCTTCTGCTCTTTTATTTTTCGCTTTTTGAAACAGTAATAATTATAATGATCGTGGAGATCGCAGGTGTAAGTATTGTTAGCTGTATCTATGATATTATCAAACAAAGCCTTATCTCCTATTGGATATTCAATGCACAATTTATTGTTACCTTTTTTCGTTGTTTATTCATTAAATTAAAAGCACTTTTTTGATTCCTATCTTTTTTAATAAGATGAATTGTGTCAATGTTCAACTTCGTTCAACATGAAATAAAAGTGAAAATCAATAATGCAATCCCGACTTTATTAAGTCGAGTTTAAATTTTAATTATCATCGCAAAGTCATTGATGCAAAGTGATTAGTGCTTACGAGCATAAAAATAGATAAAATAAAACTGGAAATGACTGCACGTTATGTCATATTATGAGTTGAGTCAGCTTCCACGTGAAATTTTTATTGGCCATTACAAAAAATGAAAATGCACACTCATTTGACTACAGCCATCTCCCGATCATGGTACTCCCATTATCGCTAGCATTACCTTCCACTTCACATTAATTACATGCAAGCTGATGTGCAAAAAAACTACGGCAATAGTAATGAACAGCTACAGCGATCGCGGCATTCTCTTATTCTATCAACTGTTTGCCGATATTCCCTCGTCCATAACTCTTTATAGTAGACAGCGGCCGCAGTGTACTCGAGAGTTGCCCTACACGTGCGTGAACCAATGTTTACGAGTACACGCGGCCATAACTTGGCCCACCGGTGCTGTTCCAGAAATAACTTTAACAGTCAAAGTAACGCAAATGCGTGACTATTGCGAGGCAAACAGTTTACCAAACTCCAGAGCATAACGTGAATTCGATGAAAGTTGTAAAACTTCCAGCTGTTGATACGGGAATGTAGCTTGCATGCTATCAACAATTTACGTGATTCGCACTGTTTCATTGATTTAAGCTGAGAGATAATTCGCTTAGAACATGTTGATCCGAATGTTAATTTGATCGCTCACTCGTACGCATTTATTTATCCAATTACTGTATTTGAAACTTTCAAAATTAGGATCATTATTAATTATGATTATTAGGAATAATTAGGATTATCACGAAAGTTACGTATTCAGTTCATTCCAATTCATTTCTACAGGAATTTGCCTATTAAGATATTAATCATGAATTATGCATACTATTCGCATAAATAAAGCTGATATCAAATGGTAGGACTACCTAAAATTGAAATTCTTGTTGCACATATATTTCATTCACGTAAGGGTTTTTTACCGAAATCGCTGCAATTCTCAATACGCTGGAAAAGAATTATGGATAAAAGACTAATCAAGATTCTAAATGAAGCTAAAATTTCATCAAATAATCAATGTGGATTTGCAAAAAACAGGGGTACTCAAGATGTCCAACCACTGATATCCAATTTTCATTGTTACAATTTAAGTAATGTTCACCTACACTATTTCAATTATATGTATATTGATTAAATAAGGCAATAAGAACGATAAGAATAAAACGTACTTTTGCAGTGCGAAATGAAATTCGCATAGTACAAATTTCATTCTAATGGACCTTGGCAATGGCCAAGTATGTAATACGATACAGAAATGCGGAGTAATAAGATAAAGGAACGCGGATTGCTATAAAAAGGACACTGCTGTAAATCGAAAGCGAGCAGCTCAAGAAAAAAAAATAATAGTGCTAGGAAAGAAACGAAAAATAAAGAACTTCGAATATCTAGTTTTAATATTGGCTCTTCACGCCAGCGGATCCCCTTCTTGGAAACTGACTTCCCGTCGAGATTCTGGCCTCCGCCTATCGTCGCGCAGGTGTGACAACGACCCCTTCAAGGATGCCATTCTTTTATTTCATTCGCGCCGAGAGTCGCCTCTTCCAAAAGGAAGAAACTACCGGTGATCTTTTCTGGGGCAGCGACGACGGGGCACGTTGCATTTCTGCGCGACAAACGAGGGACAAGGAGATTTCCGGAATACGCTCGTTGACGCGCCCCAGAGAATGGGAAAAGGAGAAAAATTTCTGTTATTCCATTGCAGAAAGGGAGGTACTGAATTCTCGTTTAACTCGCGTCACTCAGCCGCAAATTGTCTGCGATCTGAACCTTTTTTCTGTTTAGCCTCTCCCGTTTCGAGAAAAATGGAAGCTCATTCCCTTACAGCTTGCATTTGTCTTCAATGTGCTTTAAATGCATCTTACATTGTTTGAAATTAACATATTTCATTTTTACAGGTACCGCAATCAGAATCGAAGGTAATTTTTATGAATCGCATTTATTTCAAAATGAAGATAAAGGTATATTCTCTGATGCCCTTTTTCAAAGAAAGGCTGCGGTAAAAATGAAAATTGTGAATTTTACTTTTGGCAGGCTTGTTGTACCTAGAAATTATTGTATCTAGGTACCAGTGTTCAATATATTATTTTAACGAAAACGATGTAAAATTTAATTTTTTGTTTTTCTTTTTAACGTGGTTAGATCCACATTAGACCCTGATGTTGTTGTTACGACAAATGTATATTTGCAAAAAAAGCTTGATGGAAAACAGATAAAGAAATTAAAAGTTTGTACCAATTAATCATCTTCTTAAATGGAATCCAGTTCTTAAAAAATCAAAGTCATCTCTATGTAAATAATGTGCATTGTGCAAGATGGATTAAAGAGACTATTCCGACTACGCATAAGTTGTTATCCAAAGCGAAGTAAAATCCAGGATTGTCCTTTTCGCTTTAAAGTGCTATATACATTTTTTTATCAACTCTTGCGTAAAGGACGACGTTTAATTCCTTACTCCATTGCATAACCTTGTTGAAATGAAACGACTGCACAAAGCTCGTTTCTACTTTTACAATAGAAGAAAAGTGAGTGTACACAAACATGAAGTACTAGACGCAAAGAGCAAAGAACACGCTATACTCCTTCCCCATAATCGAATCGACGTAATCCTATATATTCATCGCAAATTTCATGAGCTTTAAATTACGAAACTTGGGCAAATCCATTTATTATGGAAAATCGAATTCCGCGTAAATATAATATCGCTCAGCGGCAGAACGTACGCAATAGCTGAGCCAGCGATCGTCCAACAAGATAGGAGAGAGCGCGCGCGCGCAGAGTGAGAAAGGGTGCACTGCTCTCGCCTCAACTGAACTAAGAGCATTGTACTTAATCACGCCGAGACAAAGCTGCGCAAGCAAACCGATTTATGAATGCCCTTTCCACGCACGCAGGCGGGCAATCGCGAGAGCACTGCACCTCCGAGATATATATATAATACACAGAGCTGCACAGAGAGATTCTGCGAGAGAGAGAGAGAGAGAGAGAGAGAGAGACTGGATGGAGATGGGGCGGGAGAAGGAGAGACGCAGTCGGCCGACCACCGTCCCTGCTTCCTGAAGGTTTCAATGTAACTTGCTGATTTATGTCTAATTACAGAGCGCGCTAATTAGGCGAGTGTTAAAGTAGATAGATCCAAGAATTTGAATTGCGCTCTCTAATTACTTTCTTTTGGAATGTCAAAACTTTGCTGCCCTCGAGTGGAGGAGCGTAGATATCCGCTGAATAGATATTACATTGGGAGTTTGAAGCCCTGCGCTATATTTCAAAGCCGTATATAATAATGGTATTGTGAAGGTGGTTGGCGTGTAGCTGATGTTTGCCAATCAAATTGTTTTGACGAATGAAATTGGATGTAACTCACAGGACTTATTCATCTTATTAGACACTCTTCGCAATCAGTTTGGTTGTTATAAATCGCAGGTAACTCTAATGACGCAGAGTTCAAAGCGAGGTTCAAAGAGAGAATAGAGAGAGGCTCTCCAGAGTGTACTTCAACTTCGATTGCCAACTGCTAAATGGTACAGGGCACTTGTCGGCACATACTCACACACTCGCAATCAATGAATAATCGATATATAATGCTCGTATTTTCCCCTTTCTCCGTATAAAGCGGACTCACAATTGTATAAGTATCCATACTGCTGTCAATTGTCTATTATTGCGGTTCCTTATCAATGTTGTGCATGTATATTTGTGTATACACACACACACACATATATATATATATATATATATATATGTTATTATGAATTACAAAGTTTTAAGTACTTATACTTCAAGTACAGTACTTATTTTTGTAAATGTACTAATAATACTAAGTACTCGTTTATCCAATATTCATAATAACTACACTGTAGATACTGCTAAGCAAGACTTTTATAGTTATTGATCCAATATTTAAAAAAGAGATATTTCATAATTTATTTGTAACACTCATTTTTTAGCCTAAAGCTATGCTTGCAAAGTAGATAGAATTATATACACGCGAAGCTAAAGACTCGCTCCAGGATAGTAGATATATTTAGTAAAACATTCTAATTGGATATCTTAGTCACATATGCAAATTCTTGAGTTTGAATACGGAATTCGAATATTCTGCTCACATTGCTGACTTTGTTGGATGAGAAACAACATCTAAGCTACCGCACGAAATCTCCCGAGTATTCCCACTGATCGTCCAGCCAAGAGCAGCCCGCAGCATGTACTGCTCAATTTTGACACTGGCGTGAATTATGATTCTCTGCTACACCCCACTAAATCATCGTCCTATACTTTTTTATAACATTAGATGTACGCTTTGCGTTATTACTAATGAATCAAATTATCCGTAAGTTGTGCAAACATTAATTTAGAACATGTTACTTTACTCTGTTTTTTCAATGCCTTGTATAATTTACTAGATAAATAATATGCGGAAGATCTAGAAATAAAAAAAAGTTTAAGTATTTATTATCTAAGTACCCAAGATGTCTATATAGTTCATTAACAAATCAATCCTACGAGACCCTAAAAGTGAATCCAATTTGAATTCTTTCGTAATAACTTTGACTTTTAAAAGTACCAAGACTATATTTTGTTTCTGAGAAAATAGTAAATCATCATAACCTAACATCATTTTTCACTATGATCAAGTAATGTGATCCAGACAAAAAAAAGTACCGTCACGTGCCGGTGAAGCGTAAAACTCTGCTTAACAATCATCATCAATAACAACAACGACGAGCTTCGCGAAGCTTCGTGCGAATCGATAGGCAAAGCTCGAGCTCGTCTCCGAAGCTACGAAGAAAAATAGCCTCTTGGTTCTCCTTACAAGATAAAATAGATAAAGATAGGTCGAGGAAGTGATCTCGACGTGTCGCGAACTGTCCATATACTCCTCGTCCCCGACCTGCTAGCAGTTTTTGCAAAGCAATGATCGTTTGTACTCATCAGAGCTTGTTGTTGAAATCGGCTCTCGCTAAGTACTTGTTTCTCAGTTCACGGGGCTCAACGCGCTCATTAATATTCATCAAGTATGTAGCAGGCAATGAGCCGGCAAATACGTAGATTGTCATTTGTCGAGGCGCACACCGGAAGTTTTAATATCAAAGCACGTTTCTCTGCTAAATCACTCCATACATATCGAGTTTCTCAAATATAATTTGCTGCAACGTTGTGCGCATTATTTGGGCCTGTGATGGATTTTCGACAAAACACTTTTTGATGTACTATTTCTTGTGAAATTTTTAGTTGAGCAACAAAATTTAAGGACCAAGAATTACATTTGAACTATTCGGTAGGATCTGGATATTTCTTTTCTGTTTTATATTTTAACAAATTGTGCAAATTTATTAGATATCAGTAATAAATACTATTCAGTTTACGCACTTTATAGCAGTTATAAATTAAATTTAAATCCATTTTTTATAGCATGTGAAAGAAATATGCTTTCAAAAAATATAAAACTGAATTATGCCTTATAAATAATTTATTAATTTTTTTGTTTTTGTCAATTTTCGCCAATTTTGAAACATTTATAGAATTTTAAAAATTATTATCAACTTTATTGAATTTGGTGAGTATCAAAGAGTTAAACATTTTTATGAATATTAAAATCTTTGAAGTACCCCCGATTTTTATAACAGAAACCGAAATGTTGTCCAGGTATCAAATTAATCCCGAATTGGCAAAACTTTATCTACGAAAAAAACACAAAGTATTTGTTTAAATCAATACTATAGAACCAAACACTCTTTGGAGACGATATCCAGGAATCAGATGAATCCTCCAAGCCGATAAAACGTGGATACGATAAGTAGGGTATCGAAATCAACGATGAGTAAGAAAGCTCATCGATTAGAACTGTGTGACAAGTAATCCAAGACTCGAAGTAAAAAAAAGCACTTCAGAAATATTAGTAGGCAAATATAACATACAAAGAAATGAAAAAGAAACTATCAGGGAATCGAACAATCACAAAAATCGGATGGTTCTGAAAATGATGAAGCCATTATACGTCTCTCGATTCTTGAATCCATTCTACTATTCTCGTCTCGCTCCTCCTTATTTTCGACTCTGCCGCAGCTTTTTCCAATCGGGACTGACAAGAAATTGAACCGTATCAGACAGAAAAGGGATGAGAATGTCTGAACATAGACAAGTTCATTTAGAAAGATAAAATTTGCATCAGATGATATTGCTGAAGTAGAGGAAAACAAAACTAGAGTTCGATTAAAATACGGTTTTGCGCATTTCAAAAGGTTGCAAAAGAAGAACGACGTTCCCACAAATTACCACGTTACAAATTCAAAGTTAAAATAATAGATGCAAGATAAGTAAAGTCATTACAAATGCAACTTTAGCATATAATAGAAATGCTGATGAAATAATTTGAACGTAGAGAACAATAAATCTAGTTTTGTCAGTTTATCTGTGCAATAGAAAATACAAAAATGTGGAGCTTTTCTTCTCAGTTATAATTATAACTCTGCAGTGTGCTGAACGTTTATATCAAGTTTCTATTCTCAGAAAATTTGTAAATTCAATAGAGAGCCGTCTGTTTGTAGTTTATAATTCGTAAATGAAACGTATCAGTACCAAATACTTATGCAATAGCATAACGTAATATTATAACGTGTGAAAGGAATTAAATTTCGTTATTTTACAGAAATCTATCTAGATAGCGTAGATAAGTTCTTTCAATGATTATTAAATTATGAAATTAACAGATAATCGTAAAAAACTGACATTGCAGTAAAAGAAGCATTGTAGTTTATATACACGGTAATAAACACTCTGATACTTAAATACTTGTTTGTAAGCCACATACCTACTTAAAATATACTCACATCGTATTTTGCAATTAAATACAGATTAGGCGAGCAATATGAGCTAACATCATATCAATTTATAATGCACAATA
Source organism: Philotrypesis tridentata (assembly GCA_018906965.1). Lineage (NCBI taxonomy): Eukaryota > Metazoa > Arthropoda > Insecta > Hymenoptera > Pteromalidae > Philotrypesis > Philotrypesis tridentata. The sequence goes on from JACCIB010000041.1 coordinate 370,992, forward strand.
ATTTTCATCTGTGCAGTTTCATTTTAACAGTGTTATGAAAAGTAATTTTGAAAATTCTAAAGAACTAATGAAATATAAATACACGTATGAGAAGGAAATACTTAAAGAAATTGAAATCATATAAAATTGAATTAAGGAGTAAATATCATAATTAAAAAAATGATGTTTATGTATGTATGAAGAAGATAGTAATGGAAAAGAGGTAGTTCTAATTTATATTTATATAATAGTCTTTTCGCTAGGTTCAACAGAGAGCTACACTGATTCTGACTAATTGTCAGTGTGACAAATAAATAAACAGTGAATAACGCTTCCAAATAAAATTTAAAAAAATCCATGACTTCATCCATATCGAACACTATAGTATTTTAAATATTTCATAAAAATTTTACAAATCTCAGTCTCTAAAAAAAAGTAGTCGGAAAGCTCTATTAGCTTTATTTCTCTCTCTCTCTCTCTCTCCCTCTCGCATGAACAGTTATACCGAAACTCCCGCTTCATTAGAACTTGCGGACTGACGTTCTACTGGTTAAAAGAACAGCGCCAAAAGGAGATAAATGTACGTCCAGCCCAAACAAAGAGTGGGGTAAATGGAAGATAGAACTACATGGTAAGAAAGACAGTGGACTGTCGGGGAGGCGGACTTTGAGTATGGCCTGTATCACATAGCGAAACAAGTTTTACCACGTTTCGGCGGAGAATACACCGTCCGAGCTCTCTTCTCAAGACCGAAGTAAGTATATACATATACTTACACGTGTAGATCCCGGCATTATTCAGCCTAAAGTTTCTTATTATGTCGAGGACATTTTCAGGTGCACTACCAAGAGCTCCGCCGTCTCTGTACAGCTACATTATATGCATATATGCATGCAAAGAAGCGTGGCGCTGTATATAGCTCGCGCGAGCGTTAAATTTCAGGCAATAATTTATCGCGGAGCCATGGGCGAACAGTCAGCACTTTTATTGCTCTTCTCGCGCCCCCGCGCGCGCGACGAGAACCGGGAAAGAGCTCCGTCCAGACAACGTACTAGCTTCTCTCTCTACGTATACATATATATCCACACACACACACACACAAACACATACACCTCCAATATATATGTATATATTTATATGCGTGAGGACTGCAATATCTATAGCTACGTACGCTCTTTGCACTGAGCTCTCATGAATATTCATCGCGCGCAGAGGCCGACAATTTTCGTATAGTATACGAGATTAATGACGACTTAATTAGATGCCCCTGTGCGAGTTTTTGCCTATATCGCGCTGGGTGAGTTATGTGAAAGAAAAAGTATTTCTGCCGTGACGTCTTTGACGTTTTAAAGCTTTCGTATATAACGCGCATCGCGGAAATATAACTTAATTTTTTTTTTTCAAAGATGAATTCCCTTGGAGAAATTCTATTCTGGCGAAGTTCTCTGCCGGAGAGCATTATCTATGGAAAAGGTAACCGTCGAGATAGCGAAATGACATGCATTACTTTAAGCCAGGAAAATCGTATTATTACATTATTACATTATTTCATTAATTCACATTGTACTGCAAGATAAGAATATGACTGCAATCTTTAACTAGTTTCTCCTGTTAATTTAATAATTCTATTGTCCTAATAATTGTATCAGATAAATTATTTTTTCTTACATACGTCATATCTTTCATTTCGTTATACACAATAGATGAACAGTCAAAGTATTCAGTTGACAATAATATTAACAATGCGTACATCTCTATTATCAAGGAATAGCGAGGAAGCTAAGAATCATTCCTCACAATTTGAACCAGATCAGTGGACTCTTAAAATCTCTGGAGGTCTTGCGAGCGTTATCTAATTTCGCAGTCGAATTGATTGTTTGAGAGCCCATAGAACTATGGCTCTTTTTATATTATCAACAGCTTAGAAAATCCGTACAAAATTCGCACATGAACACCTTGAGATCAATAACCTAATGTGGGCTAATCAATACTGGATAATTTCCTGTTAACGACACCTTATTTCAAAGCGTTATCTAGAAAATTAAGAGCTACAGCAGATGCAATACTTTAATATTTTTCCAACGAATCAACCACGACACGTAAGCATCCTTTCATTTCTTTTCAAATTTTTCCAATGCAATTACCATTTATCCACGCCGAGAGTTAACCACGCGAGTCTTCGTGGAATCGCTTGCATGCATGACAAAAAATGCCACACAGCGTTGAGAGATCTGATTTCGTGCGCCTGCTACACTCGACGTATAATATTGTTCGATTCGCAAATAGCTGGACGTTGTCCCATCGTTACTCGACACTAAGCACAAGATATGGAAACACGAGCGTTGGAGAGATATAGAGATATGCAGCCGGAAATCGAAATCGATGTATCGATCGATGCTTATATCGTTGAGATCAATATTCATGCACATGCGCGATTTTGGCATGACGGGAACCGACGCAACGTGCCGTGTAAATATTCCGGTTACTGGTCAATAATAAAGTCGATGAATTTTTGCTGCGTAAGCTTATCCGGCTGTGGCTTGATTGCTCAGCTTTATACTTCGCTTTATATATGCCGTTTACCAGATTCTCGAATACGTGCGCAGTCGAAATGATGGACAATAACTGTTTCCTTTTCTGTTTTTTCATAAAGCGGTTGCAATAATATCGGTGTATACACAATTACTTTTTAAATGGCAACTTTGTACACAGCGATATTTGCACAATAACTTGTTTACCTATTGGCAGAAAGCGTGATGCACTTCGTGTGAATAGAGACAAAAGTCCGGATGCAAATTTTTCTAAAGGCTGTGAAGTATAAAGGAATTGGAAAGTTGAAATTTTATAAAATAAAAGATCTCATGATCTTATTGTTATCGAGAAAACGCTGACGTTAAAGAATCTTTGAAGCTTATTCTCTGTTCAGTTTTGGACAAATAATTACAGAAATTAAATAAAAATGTAAAGTCGTTGCAGTATATATTAAAGAAAATATTTCAGGTCACATTTTCAGTGACACAATTTTTTATTTTTAATAAGCTGAAAACGAGTTCTTAAAGAATCAAACGCAGAGCCTGAATTAAAATGAATTAAAAATACAAGGTTTAATTTAAAGGAGTTCAAATAGCCTCCAACAAAACATAACTTATGCTTCGTCGAGTATTCGCGTTTTTTCTCTCTTTCCTACGACCTTCCGACGTTTTCGCTCTCTTTACTTGCTAGCCAAAAGTTCTTGGGCTCCCTTCAGCACTCGCGCTAAGTGCTCTAAGTGGTTTACTCGCCGGTCGCTTACAGAAAAACATATGCGTGCAAGAGACGCTGTCGGGAAAAGGTAAAGTCATTCAGATCCTCTTTATTATGAAGTAAAATACTGTACCCAGCACAAATGTATTACACGTATAATAGACCGTGTTGTTTTTCGGCTTCGATATTTTGTGGCTCGAAGTTCATTTCTGCGAGTAAAATATGAAATCTGTTGCAGGGCAAGATGCTTTTTAAAATCTAAAGAATTCAAATTTGAATAATTGTTTTTTATTGAAACGTTATAGCGTCGTATCACCATGAATTAATACAGTTCCAATGCATCACCGCGCGATTTCAAATATAGAATGAAATTAGAGAACTGCCCTCTCGAAAAAATGCTCCCGGTCATTTCAGCCGAAAGTTTAGCAGTTTATATATTTCATCGCTGCTCGCATTCGAGATCAGCGCAGTCTCGCTCATGACAACGGAACCGACGCAAACTTTCAATCTTCTCGATATATTTATAGCTTCTTTTCCGCCATTCCGCATTAACTGCCGGGGGTGATATCATTTTTAACGATAAATCACGCGACTCGCTCCGGACATTTATTCCATTTCATTCGCCAGTTCTGCTTCTTTTTTATGTCACTAGGTTACTGCTAATGGTTGAGCTGATCATTTTAATGCAAGTATAACTTGATGATTAAGTCGTATCAATGTGTTACGGACGTCAATCGTGTTAGCATATTCGATTGGTATTTCCTGTGCTTTTGAAGCATGATATACTGTCAGGTTTTGAATCGCTGATAATGATTATAAATGAAAATGTTGTAAGCTTGTGCAATAATTATTAATGTCATCCTCATCGCCAAAATTATTATCATAATCATTTTTATAGACTTTGCTATCCACATATCTTCGTAATTATTATCGACAGGATTCGTCAGAAGTACTTTCTCGTTGAATATTTATGAAACTATGAATAAACGACAATTTGCCCTTGCTTGCAGCTATTTGCTCACACAATTCACACAAAAAGCTCTTATAAAACTATATATACCTACTACAGCAACCCCTAGTCTACACTTGTGCCTATTTTTAAAAATTTCTAATATGTGCTGTCCCCAACAATATGAAAAACAAGTTTCTCCCCTCGAAGTGATAATCTAAATAGATTTAAAAAAAATGTTTCATGCAGATTTTCGCAATAATAAGATTACAAGATGTGGAAAAAAAATTGTAAGTTTAGTGATGGATAATAAAATGCTGTCGTCAAATTCACAATCTTTATTACTTACAAAATTAGAAATTTATGGAAATAGGTAAAAAAAAAAAGGAAAATAGAGGTAGCTTTTAGGATATAGAGCACCCTTAAGTGAGGCTGTCACTCGAGCAAAGAGAATTCGCAGCGCATACTAAACGCAGTCGGTGGTTCAATAACGGCCTTTAATTCGCATTCGCCCCTTGCGCGCCAAGCTTCAAAATGTAATCAGCTGCATATGGGAGAAGCTCAGTGGCTGACAAAAGATACGCATTTTGCCGGCAATGCATATGACAGGCGAAGAGAATACCGATGTCAGTAGAGTGTGAAAAAGCTCTGTGCGCATGGGTCGGAGAAATTTGATCAGACTACGACGCTTTTGTTAACAAAAATTTTATTCTTTGAATTAGTATTTGAACTAAGCTCGATTAGACAATATAATTGTGTTATGCGTCGAATAGCTAATTCAATGACATTTGAATTACATAATTTTGATGCACTATTCAAATCCTATTCAGTTTTTATACGTTACTTTGAAACTTTGTAAAACGGAATACAGTCTTAATTATTGAAAGATTGTTATCATAGCAAATTCTATTGTATTTACTCCATTATTCTATTATAAATTCAACCATTCGAAATTGGCATCTTGGCAAAGGGAACCCTAATTTTCAAAGACCGAGTCGATGAGCGAGTATTCCAACAGTAAACAATGAAATTTCAAAGGAAAAAGAGCACAAACAGATGAGCAAAGAGAAGTCGCGAGCTATTAACCGTCTCAAAGTGCTCAGGCTAAAGAACCACCAAAGATGAAAGGGACGCTGTACGTTTTAAGGAAGGGAACTACCGATTACGAAATTCAACGGAGAGTATAGCAAGTTCGCAGAAGAGAAGATCAGCAGAAGAAGCGAGAACAGTCAAGGTACTTGATACAAAGAAGAGCGGCCAAAAAAATGGACTCTCCTCGCCAGCTGCTCACGATCCTCTCTACAACAGGGAAACTGATCATCAAAGGGAGATCGAGTGGGAGAGCTCGAGTCTTTTGTGATACACGCAAAAAGTTTACCGCGGGATAAGAAGTTAATTACACTTAATTAAGAAACGTTTTGCAAGACGTAAGAAGAGCTAAGTTGAAATTAAAAGATCACCAAATGGCCAGTAAAGTGTCAAAAGATACCTTTACCTTACCAAAGGCAGGGAATAATTTGCTAAAGTTTTGAAGGGATACATCTAATGTTAGAGGAGCTTCAAGAGTTGAGTTTTATTCTTACATTTACATTGTTTAAAAAATATATATCAAATAGTTGTGAGCTTAGAAAGTCTATCAAATGCATATACCAAATACAATAAGTTTTCAAAGATCATTTAATAAAGTAATTAATTTTTCCACTTTTATAATCATATAGAATCAATTTCTATTGAAGGTAGCTCTTGCAATATAAAATTTATAGCTAACACGCATTAAGCCCTCAGGATATTGCATACGCAGAGATTACTTTACGCTCTGTATACAGATCTCCTCCATACCTTGCAGCGTATAACATCTCTTTATCATCATTATTATGTGAGCTTCCAGACTCTCAATTACCAGACAACTAGGAGTTCCCGCTCAGTCAGCCTCAAACTTTACGAGTTCCAAAGTTTATTCAGATCGTCATCAGGCCGGGACATTCCTTACTGAAGCCATCTAAGCGAATATAGATACGTATGCGACGTCCACTGCATATTTACGTTTGGTCACAGTAGCAAAAGGAGTCGGTCGACAGGTGAGCAGTAGCAGCAGCAGCAGCAACAGCAGCAGTACAGAAGAGCAAAAGAGAGATAGAGAAGGAGAGAGAGACAGAGAGAGAGAGAGAGAGAGAGAGAGAGAGAGAGAGAGAGATAGCAATTCGCGCTCAGGGACTGCTATAGTTGAGCAGTGCATTGTCCAGTACTTGGGTCAACACGTCGACAGGGAACGTCCATTACTTCATCAAACTTCCAGAGCCTCCTCCACGAGCACACAGATGTATATGCACATATGTGGAGTCGACCGGTCACCGCCAATCTGTGCCCTGACTGCACTGGGATGTAGTTATATGGCAGCGACACTCGTACGTGTAAACAGGTTGACCCTTTGACCGTTTGCAAATGTGATAGTTCGCCTCTCTCTCTCTCTCTCAACCTCTACCTCTACCTCTACCTCTGCCTCTACGACAATCTCTTGCTTGTATCAATAAAGGCTTGCACGCGTGAGATGCTGTGCTAGTAATGTTGTCAGCAAGTTTATTGACGAGACACTTGGAGCTCATCTCGAAATTTCTTGACTGATTGATGCGTTCAAGCTTTGATATTCAATTGGTCATGCTTACTTTGGTCACTTTCAACGTTTCCCATTTATGAATGAAAATTCAAAGTTACAGAACTAGTCGAAAATCTCTGTTAAAAATTTTAATAGATTCGTCAAGCAAACAAGTGCTTAAAATACATAATCCTAAAGTTGCGTGAATTCATTTAAATTAATTATTCATTTTTCGATGTAAAAATAACGTAAAATAAGTGCAAACAAAGTATTTGAATTTAAATGAAAATATCGATGAACTAACCTTTTTACCAAAATGTTTATATTTATTTTATTTTTATACTCTCACACTTGGAAAAAAAGCAGTACACAATTTGATCAGGCATGTCAGAGTCTCGAACAAAAAATTTTGATTATCGACAGGGGCAATCAATAAAATGTTTACAGTGCCCGAGTCGCACAACCGAATTTTCCTATGCAGTGACTGTCTGCAGTGTGATTTAATCGCACTGTGTTTTAATGGACACTAGAGCCTAGGGATTAATAATAGGAATTCCCATAAGACTGCAACACCAATTTAATGGATACGGAGCCGCAATACCACCGCTGTATCGATAATTCTGCAGTTCTGTGGTTTCACCTTCTCTCAATTGCACTGATGTTACCCGTTTTACTCACGAATAGCGAACGCCCTTTAATCGATATCTTTTCATGGAAAAATTAGCTAAAAGAATATTGTACAGCAGTAATAATTTAAGAATGACCCTTCGAACGATGTCAATTTTTGCAGAAATAATCTAAAAGAACATTATGCAGTAGAACGTTTTTGAGAAAATTTATACATAGCCTAAACGTACACCGTTCTCATGAATTCCGGAACTAAAGTTTTATCCAGACTTATGCATTCAGATTTATGCCATTAACGTTATGCGAAACGTCAGGTAAATTAACTTTATTCTGAATATTAGTCAATTTTATACTTTTAATTTTAGAATGAGTTTATTGGAAAAATCTATCAAAATAAAGGTCATTTTTAGTAATATACGTATAATATTACTAGTTATGTGCTCATGTGTACTGATTCATACCGATTTTTATTCATTAAACATGAAAAATACATTGATATTCATTGATACTGTGACTGTTTGTACAAATATTTTACTAAAATAACATGTAACTTCATAAGCAAATATATTACACAATAAATTCAAATATAAGCTTATTGTTATTATCGCATTAAATTTGAAACACCTAAAAAGTGCGTTAAAATTCGGCTCATTTTTATAATATTTCAATGTGTAGTATTTTCCATTTTATCTTTTAAAAAAAATTAAATCTTAAATTAGATCAGAACTATTTATACTGCATAATAGTAAGTCATATATTACAATATTTATGACGTTCATAAAGTTAAGTAATCGCGCAATTAAAAGTATTAAAAGGGATTTTCATTTTCATAAAAAAATTTTCGATTACAAAAAATTAGTCAAGTTCACTAAATACGTTACGAGAAAAATTTCCCTTATTACAAAAATAAGAAACGAGTTACCAATCGTAACAAAAACACTTTTTAATCAAATCAAAGTCATCTCGTCCACGCGCGTTAGGATGCAAAACAAACATAAACTCAATTCGCAATTAGCCACACGAAAATTTTTGAAGCAGTTGCCATATTCCGTTTGAGAGCACTATAAGGTTCCAAAATAGCTTATTAAAAAAAGAGCTTCGTCCTCGAGATAAATAGCTGGACGGCGTGTGCAAACATTTTTCCCCCCCAGCTAAAATGGAAAACGCGAGATATTACGCAGTTAAGAAGCTTTTTTGGCGCGCGCAGCGCAGATGCGTGTGCAGCACCAGCTGTATTCAGAGGGAAAGAGAGAAAGAGAGAGAGAGAGAGAGTCACGCCGGAGCGGGAGATTAGATGGAGAACGGAAAAAGAACAGGCGGAAACAAAGCTAGATGAGCTTTCGTATTTTACGAATTATGCAAGCCGAGAGAGAAAGAGAGAGAGAGAGAGAGAGAGAGAGAGAGAGAGAGAGAGAGAGAGAAAGCCGGAGATATAAGTTGCCGCAAAATACTGTCCAACCTGGAAAATTGTGACAAACGAGCTTTTGCTCCTCTCGTACCGCGCGTTCGTATGCACGTGTGTATATCTGCCCTCGGTCTATGCTCATACGCGTGCGTACAGAATTCAGCCAACGTGTCTGTCGTCCACAAACACTCGCTGTGTGTAACGGGGAGAAGAAAAACGAAAAAACATGTATAACGGTTAAAAACGGAAATTCGCATGCGAACGTGCAGGTCCGTTAAAAGGGAGGGGGGAAGGGGAAAAAATCTCCTGGGAAATCCTCGCCACGGTCGCAGAGAAGCTGCTCCCGAGGCTTTGCCGCTGAAAAAATACCGCCTCGTTATTTGAACTTTCGGCTGGCCTATGAGCGCCTGTTTTTCCACTGGAATGACTTTTCGCGAGGCAGCGAGCAATGGAATTCTTTAACTAATTTTGCGGTACACTTGTTGTGCGTTTATAAGCCTGTACTTCTTGGCGGTATGAAATTTGTTGGCTGCTCGCATCCGATAAACCGAATGAAAACGGATGTCCGTCAATTCGCTCAATGTAACGTTCTAAATAGTCTAAATGCAGTAAAGCGTTAAATCGTATTTACCCGTAATATGTGGAAGTGCGTATAGGCTCTGCAGATTAGGAAGTCGATGTTGCAATTTATTCACGTTAATAACGTTCCATTTCTTCTCTATTTGCATTTCTACCCATATTTCCTTCTGCTTTTCATATTCAATTGCAATGTCAATATACAGATTTAATGAATTTAATCAATCTTCCATTATCAATTATTAATACAATAATACAAAAATTCTTTTTTTTAACTGGTTTTTCAAATAGTTGCTCGAATCACATTTTTTCACATTGTAGTCTCTGGATATCATCAAATACATCCCTCCAGTCCCATAACTACTTTGTTACTTTTTTTTTTTCATTTTTTGGATTATGGATTTAGTGATCCGGTGAGGAAAATAAAACAGTCTTTCTCTGTTCTCCCGTGCGTACTATGAATTTTATTGTATTTTTTTTCTCGATCGTTACAAACAGTAAACAGCAAATACTGACATTAAAGTGTTTTTTCGTCTCCACGCAACAGTTTTATTTACTTTTCATCTCACTCGATTTCCTGTTTACAATAGGTATCGACGCGCGACGACATGCATTTACACTTTCGACAGCTTCTTGCTCTATTATCGCTCATTATACGTATTCGTCTACCGCCACATCCAGGGTAAACTTACATTCGCCTTAATTTACGACTTTAATGTATTTATTAGTATCAATAATAATCGCTTATAGAGCATTGTTTACGGTAATTTCATGGATATACAAGTACGTGACGATGTCTGCTTTTATGACGCTATGAAAATGGATATGGGATAGTGAGATGAGTGTTATAATGGTATGATACTGAATAATCAAACAAAATAAAATCATCACAGGATGCACAATGTGTACTTTTATAAAAAAAGCCAAACGTTTTGCATAACTAGATTCCTCTTGTGTAGATTATATATCATTCGATAGGTTCCTTGTCAAATGAAAACCGTACGCAAGAGGATGAACGTGATACTAAACGCTAGGCTAACTGTAAGATAAATTTTTAGTTATTTCTTTGTGAGACAAAGAAAAGTTATTCAGTAAAACGTATGCGATCGCCAATGATTGTTAACAATAGCATAAAATATGGATTGTCTTTGAGATTAAGCAATACTTTACTATACATTTTTTTATGTGACACTTCCCTGATCAGAAATATTAACGATTTTGTCTGATTGTCAATTTCAATATTAACAGTGTCACATTGATGTTATCACGCTGTTAAAAAATTTATTTATTTGAACATATTTCATGGTATAATTCAATCCCATTTTGTTCTTGATTTTGGTAAAAAATGCTTTTATTTAATTCAACGTCAACAACCCAAATTTTCGACTTTCTGTTTTTGTTTACAGCACACATTTTAAAAATTACTTCATGTCAAATTCATTTAGTTACAACAATCAATGATGTGTCAATGAAAATTATTACTTAAAAATGAATATGTATGCTTTTTTCGTCTTTTAGACGTATCCGTATGTTTATTCATTTATATATGTTTAAATTATCAGTAAATAAACATCTATCATTGCTTTATTTTTTAAAGAATTTTTTATTCCTTATCGTGCGCGAAGTAAATAAATAAACAACATAACAATTTAAATATCAACAAAACATAATTCTTAATTGAATTCTAAATTGACAGCAGTGCAAATTTTTACTGAAAAATTTTTCTTTGTCTTATTTTCACTTTAACACTTGCGATTCGCTCGAATGTAAATAATGTTGTTGTTTTTACACTTGGCGAATTGAAATGGTTTTTTTTCTCCTAAAATCTAAGATTTGATGCTTAGAACTATTAATAAGGATATACGTCCTTTTTCTTGTGTACCTCCATTTCAATTCTTTTTCATTGGTTTTTTTTTATTTTTATACAAATATCGTTTTTTTTTTTGTTACCATGACCATCTGAGCGAACCTTTTACTTTATTAAATGGATACTTTTAATAAATGGTATAAACGCGTATTATACAACACTTAAACTATTGACATTTTCTTAATAATATTATCATAAACCTTAGGAGTCATTTATCTGGTTAAAAACATAAGTATATACCAAATAATAATGATAATTAATTATGCTAAGCACAAAAGTGTAGCTCTTTACATAATAGCAAAAAGTATATCGTCGCACTTATTGAGTTTTACTGATGTGCAACTTTTGAATTGACTGCATTAGTGTCGAGCAGTTTAAAAATTGATAAGTAAACGGTTCACGATTTGTCATTGCACATTTAGAGGGGTTTCCATAATCATCCACATTTCCAATCAAATATCATTATATCGTTGTTACTATAAATGAACATTGTAGCATATTATATCATTTCAAAAAAATAAGAAAAAATCATAAAATAATGCAAGTATATACAATTAATTTATTACCCACATAAAACATTAATTGCACAATAAAGTAAATTTTAATCTTTCAATAACTTATTCCCAATGTTGTGGTCTAAGAATATTATTAAGAATTTGATCCTTTGAAGATTTGAAAAAGGAATAAAATATACATTTTCTGTGTACCTCACCTCTCTCTCCCTCTCTCCATCTCTCCCCCGCCTCTCTCTCTCTCTCTCTTTCTCTCTCTTTCTCTCTGTTTTAAAATATAGTTCAAGGTAGTAAAAAATCCATAAAAGGTTTGTTGAAGTAGATACAGTTGTTAAGTAGATTGATATCTGAGTCTATTTAAAACATATTGTTTTTATGAATTTTTAAAAATATCTTTAGCAACGTTTTAAAACAGAAAAGAGGGAAGCTGAAAGAATGGGTTTAAGAAGACGAACAGAAAGACAGAGGGAGAGGAGAGAGGAAGAGATAGTATTTTGTTTCAAGCCTATCGTAAAAACTAAAAATAATTTAAAAATAAATGAAAAAAATGGTGATATGTTTTTCTCGTGAAAAAAAAATGAATTTCAGAAATGCGGATGATTAACTCCACTATATTCTTAGAATATATATAAACTGAAATATAAATCATACCAAGAGAACTGGCAAATTTCTTACTTCTGTTGTACGTATACTTTCGACAAAATTACTTCGAGCAATCTCTTTTTTCTACCTATGAAAATTACTGCGTTCCTGCAGACAGAGTTTCCACAAAAACTCATCAACGACGACGGCCTGTAACTCACGCCCACTAGGTATCTATATTTATATATGTATACGTGTAAAAAAAGGAAAAGAAAAAGAGAGCAGCACAGGTTTTCCTACATTACTATTTCTTTCACAACTCTCTTTCTCGAGTTTATGCAGTATATTTACAAGACTTCGTCAACTAGCCTTCCTCCTCCTTCTCATCCTCTCTCCTTCTCTTCTTCTTACTTTAACTTTATATACGATGTCATATTTACAAGAGTATTTATATCCTTATCGCTTTTATTAAGATTCAAAGTTAATGTCGAGTTGTTGGTGTTTACAAAACAATTTGATCGATTGCGGAGCTGCTAAAATATGGTTGTTGCTGCGAGTCCATGCCTTATCACCGTGAGCATTATGTTTTTCATTCATTTCATTACATTTCATGTACCTTTTACCTCTTTACTCTCTATATTGCCGATATATACCTTTTAGATTCGTAGAAAATATTCTAGTGTCATATCGCTCGACCCTTTCGCTGAAAGTAAAGAATGATTCTCGATTTTATTTATAAACGCAATGTGAAAGACGATCTCGACTATGAGTTCTTGTTTGAATAAAGCATTCCACATCGGAATCTCACAACACTGCTAAGCAGAACGATCCTTCACTCTCAAAAATTGAAAAAATACAAGCAAAAGTTTCAAGTCTCTTCACACCTCTCGACGCGTTATTTTTTATTTTATTTTATTTTATTTTATTTTTTTCTCAACTCTGTCACACGAGGTGCCATTTCGCGGAATTATTTTAGCGAAAAAATTACAGAGACGTGAACGGAAACCATGACGTCGAATCGTTCATCCCCGCGTGAGAAAACAAAGTTTTTCGACACCTCCATCCATTTTTTTAATACTTCCGTGCTCTCCCTGGAGTTGCACGAGTGGCTCTGCACGGGGCGGTGGACTAGGAACGTCATCGTTGCTATTCTCCTCGCGTGTGGCGTGTAGCTCTGAATATAACGCTTCAGTTGGCTAAGATCAATTGCGGCTCGTCGAGGCCTCGTGGTCACCTGAGGAGCGAGGTGAGAGTCAAGAGAGCCGTCAGAAGAAAAGTCGATCTCAGACCTCGGCTGGCTCCGTGTTGCATGGCCGCTGGATTTTCACCTGCAATTAGAAATGGGAAGTACGGTTGAATTATTAAAAATTAACGCATCGCAATTTGTTGATTAAAACGCTGGGATTATCGAGATGTTTAATGACATAGGTATAATATCCGTAAATAATGTATAACCCGCAGTTATAAATTTATTGTTTCATTAAGCAAGCTCAGTGAATATTTCATAGCTACGTTCATTTACGTATTTCTGCATATTTAAATTGCCTATCGCTGGTTCGTCTAACAGTTCTTTTCGCTCGCGTCGAATATTTACGTTCGTTAAGTCGCCCGTTAAAAAGCAATAACGCTCGGCGCCTCTCTTTCTCTCAGCGTCACGCCAGTCTTTCGCGAGTCTCTCCCGCGGCGCAGCGAAGCCTCATTTTTTCTCCTACTTCCCAACATTGCACTGCAGCAGCAGGACTACGTGCGGTCTTCTTCTCGCCCTGACTATGTATCGATTTCGCTTGTGCGGAGCTCGTCTCGCTGCACCGCGCGGTCCTAACTACTTGGCTAGCGCGACCCGGATGGGGTTGGGGAAGGCGCGCGAGACAAGACTGGCGGTCACTCTGAGAAGCTCAACTTTAAACGGTAACGCTCATTGTCGTCATCATCGGCGACTACGACGAATTCAAGAACCGGGTGTGTACTCCATTGTATATATGTATACGCGTGAAGAGGAAGGAAGAGAGGGGGGCGGAGGTGTCGGAGAAAGTGCTGAGAGAGAGAGAGAGAGAGAGAGAGAGAGAGACTTCCGCTGGCAAAGTCCACTTTATATTACTTATTAAGTAAGTGGTAGCCGCGTGTGGTGCAGATGGGAGGTCATTTCGGAGACTACTTAAAGATAAAGGACTTAGAAGAAGAGATACTAGAGTTTGTGAAAGTGGCCAAGTCAGAGATTTCGCCAGTTTTTGCACGAACACGAAAAAATTTTGAGAATTCAGGAAAAGGTCTTTGCAAAACGAATAGAGTTATTAACTAAAAATAAAGATCCGCTATTTTCGTCGTATAATGAAGGAGTTAATAATATTTGATGCTCGTAGTCTGTAAATTTTTGTCTACGTTCAAATGATTCAAAAGCTCGTTCTAAGGGTTCGAAAGTATTTTAAGAGAACTCATGATCTATCTAATTCAAGATCATTTAATTAGAATGCTGCAAAATTCAACAAATTTTATATGTTTAAGCATTGATATAAATTCCAATACTTTAAAAATGTTTTAAACGGTTTAAGATGATTTACTTAATCAATATGTTAATCATTCGCCACATAGAAACTAGCATGTTTTGTTACAATGAAAATAACAAAAAATTATTCATGAAAGATTAGGAGTATTGTGTCGACCCTTATCAAATTAAATTGAATTTATTTCATTGAAGAATAAATAAACCGTCGAAAATGATTGATTCCAATCCAAGGATCATGTTTAATTTGATATAAATGACTCCAACTTTACCCATAAATGAAGAGGTACTGACGCAGGGATTAGACTTAAATTTTGGCTGCAAACGTCTTAATAATTAAATATTATTAAACTATTCATATAACGCAAAAAATATGCTAATCTAAACAGAAAAATTTTTAGTTATCCTATTAGAACTTTAGTCTCATAAGTATTTTTGTATCTCAACAGCCTATTTCTATCCTGAACAGCGGTAAAAATAGTTTCCTAATTTAACCCAGGACAATGTAAAAAAACAGAAAGACATTTCAAAAAAACATGTAATTTCACTTTATCAATAAAGCAGCATCGAATGATTACGCAGTCAAAATTAATGAAATTTCCTGCGAGCTGCATTCGTAGGAATTCTCGGGCATGTGCTTTTCTAACCCTGAAAATTCTAAATTCACGCGAAAAACTCGATTGAGTGACGAAAAACTAAAAAGAAAGGGGAAAGTAAAAAAAAGGATGGCGTCGCATCTTGAGAGAATTTCGCACGGGCTGGATCGACAGAAGGTGGAGGCGACAGTAGGGTGGGGAGCAAATTTTCCAGTAGTCTCGCGGCAGCAAAGTCATCAGACCTTAATACAGGTGTAATCCGTTTTACAGGCTGCCGAACGAATAAGTTCGCCTTTCAAACTTTCCAGAGCTCGAGACCTACACTCCGCTTCTAAGTTTGGCGTTCGCCAGCAAGAGAAGGAAGCGTCTTACTTTTCTTTCTATCTTCGTATTTTCACATCACACAGTCGTTTACAGTTCACGTTCGCGCATTCCATTTGTTTCGTATCTGCTGTCATTCACGTTCCTTTATGTCTGTTGGTTCGTATTTGCGCTTTTTAAAATTTGAATATTCTTGCTACTGGCAGTTTTTTAAAAATTAAAATTTTTATATTTATGGATTTTTTTGAAAATTTGCTTATGTATTACCTGTAGTGAAAGAGGCTTATTATTTAAAAAACGTATAAAAGTTTAAAATGGAGCGCATCGATCAATGGAATTTAAATTCGAGATTGATGTTGCAAGCATTTTATGTATTTGAATTCTGTGTTTGTCAAATTAAATACATCAGTAGCGTATGTTTTTAATATTTCGTAAAAGCTGTCTGCATTATTTCTACTAAAAAGAGAAATAATAAGAAATAATTTAATTCAAATCGATTGAAACAATGAGATCCAAAATCATGTACCCGATTTATTTAATATTATGTTCGCTAAGTGTACTATTGAATTTCATTATAAAAGCCATAAATTACATTTTGCTGATAGATTTATTATATAAAGATATAATAGTTCTATCATCGAATTCACTGTCACCGAAATATCCTTTATAGTTTGTCGTAATATGTTTCAAGGACTAAAATAAGCTTTGGTTTATTGGAATCGGATAAAAAACAATAAATAATTCTGTATTTAAAGAATTTTTATTTTATGAGAAATATTGGCGCACTATTCTTGCCAGTCCATTGAATGTATATAAAATCCGATTTCTAATACCTAGCTTTTTTTAGATGCACTTACTAAAATATAAAAAGATCAATGAAATAACTGTAAAAATTTACTTTTCAAATAAACTACCAGTCTCTAAACCACTTTAGCTTCGATTTTTACTCATTGTTAATCCAGTGATTTCCAGTGATTCCACGTCGTAGGTACGATATCGCTGCAATAACTTATTATCAATTATCAATCCTTCAAACAATTTCTTTATTTTTATGGAGCTTTGGACGACTTCAAATGCAATAACAAAAACGTACACAGCTTTCGAGTTTCTGCGATAGCCGCAAAGAACAATATTTTCTCAGATAAATATAGAAAAAGCACTGCTGGCCACATTGCAAAGATAGCGCTCGTGTAGCTTTACAGCTTGGACCGAAATGACCATCATAGCTGTCGCGGGAGTGTAAAGTTTTCCACGCGATTCCCGACGATTTTCAGGGCTATTACTTTATCACTTCGACCCGCTGAGCGCAGCCGTCGCATCGAGAAATTCCGGAACGGTCGGAGAGGGTTGAACGATTTCTTATCGCTATCGAAAAAAATACACGACTTTCAACTTCAGGAAGTTTTATATTCGACAACAAAGTGTGACAGAGTTTTACATAATTGTAATAGTCAATTTAATTATTTAAGACACCTTCCATAAATTTAATATTATGGGATAGTACCTCAATTTATTTATCTTCATGTAAATGTACAAGCGTGACGTTAATTCTCTTTGACTATATGATATATACTCAAACGCTCATTTTGCTAGCTCCTTAACGTTTCCACTAAGATTGATTCAATTAATTAATTCTAAATAATCCGCGGTGAAATAAGAACATGGAAGAACCCGATTAATCTGCAGCAGCGTGAAATCCCCGAGGGGATTGATACGCCATCTTTGATGTTTTGCTAAGCTTTCAATTAAGAGCTATACCATAAGGCGGCTTACAGCACTTTTAATTCTATGTCTCTCGTCCACCGAACGATTGCTGTCGTCGACCTCTGATTGAAATGGCCTTGACCAGTTATTGCTTTATACGCGCGCGGACACGTGCATGTATATATACATACTCGTTTGATACTCTTAATCCTACAGTGACTCCAGGAAATCCCGTGATCTCGGAGGGATGAGCAATTTCCCCTTATACAATTTTTATGATGAGCCAAGCAATAATTGCGACTTGTTCGGTCGAGAGACACGAGGCAAAAGATGGAGGTGGCATCGTAAATCAACAGAGAGAGAGAGAGAGAGAGAGAGAGAGAGAGAGAGGAGAGAACGAGAGTGAAACGCGCGCGTGACATCGTGCACGGTGTATGAAGGGATGGTACAAGGGTACAAAGAGACAAATTAGAGGGCTAAAGAGCAGAGAGCTTGTGTGCAGAGAGAGAGAGAGAGAGAGAGAGTCGAGGAATTCAGAGGGGGTTGGGAAGAGAGAGAGAGAGAGGTACGGAGCCAGGGATTAGGATTTAGCTAAGATGGCTAATTGGGAAACGTGTCTCTATTCTACTGCTGGTGTGCGTTTCTACTGTTGCTTTAATTTCAAGCTTTTCTCTTCACAGACGTTTTCTGTCTTTTTTAATTTAAGTCTTCATTTAGACGTGGAGCCCAAACAGTACCTAAATTAACTCTAGTTTAAATATTAATATTTAATAATGAAACTTTTCTCATTACACGTAATTCTGTTTGTTGACAATTTTATTACAATAAATGTGTACCTCCGTTAAAAAAGTCATTGTTTAAAGTGATAGAAAAGCAAGAATAGTTATTTAAAAAGTCGTTTATCAATGCAAACTCACAATTCAGTTCGCACGCATTTGGAAAACTACTCTATTCTCTAATTATGACTATAAATCTTGAATCGATCTGATAATATAAAAGAATATAACTTTCCAATTCAAAATCAACTCTAATAATTTGCATTTATAAATCTGACAAAATGTATTTCATCAGTTCTCGTGAATAGATTGTACTTCTCTGCCATGTTTTAAATAATTATAACTTGAAGTTTTAAAAAATTTCCATATTATAAAGAAAAAAACTTTCAATATAGTAATAAACTATAAGAATAACCCTTTATACTTGAACTATAATCTTGAATATTTATACTTCTTATATAATATATTATACAACTTATAAAAGCTCTAATAGTCAAGTAGTCTTAGCAAATATTTATGCTAAGATACCCTAAGAGTAGTTAGTATTTAAGCCCGGCGGTAAGAGGCTAAAGGGAATCTGAATGAGAAACTGCGTGTCTGGGTTAATGTTCCCTGAAATGATTATTGGCTGAAATTAATCTTAATTACGCGCAATTTTCAACGCCTCGCTACCTTCGGCCCATTTTCGGCGTTTGCCCTGCCATTTTCAGAGGCTCTTACACCTGATGAGAATATGCATACGTTAATTCTTATGCACGGCATTAATCATACAGCATTGAGCAATTATAATAAATCATTCCTTTATCCGGATTTCCGCGAAATTTTAGAAAATTCAAATTCGAAAGAATTGGTAAGACCTTTTCTAAATATTGTGTGTATAGATTAGTGTATACACTATCTATCATGAATTTATCCCTCGGTATTCTTTGATATTTGTGTGAGGAGACTCTATCGATCTCTCCGAGGGCAGTTTGCAGGGAAAAATTATTACACAATTTTTCCCGTTTTCAACGTTTCGATGAACATTGTCACCCTCATCAGGAAACTGTCAAATTTTATTAAAAAGTCATTTAATACAAGATTTTAAAATTGTTAGAAAATAAGACAATATCAACAAACTTACAAGATGCGCCGATTCTTGTAAGTTTGTTGATATTGTCTTATTTTCTAACAATTTTAAAATCTTGTATTAAATGACTTTTTAATAAAATTTGACAGTTTCCTGATGAGGGTGACAATGTTCATCGAAACGTTGAAAACGGGAAAAATTGTGTAATAATTTTTCCCTACAAACTGCCCTTGGAGAGATCGATAGAGTCTCCTCACACAAACTTTCCTAAATATGTTCCACATAATTAAGATTTTTTCGATCTTTTAGATTACAAATAATCCACGTTTACTTATTGTGAGTAAATGTGATTTTCCAATAAGACCATTGAAATTATTTATACTATTTAAGGTTCGCACTGCAAAAAGTTCTTAAAAAATAAAAAAAATACTCAAACTTATACCCTATGCGTAATTTCTGCAAACAATGATAAGTATGACGAGACGTGTAACCATGATAGAACTAAGAATTACTAAAATAATTGTCAATAATAAAAAAATAATAATTAATAAAATAATTTTCTCATCACGAAAACTAAGTAAAAAAATAAAAAATTACTTAAACTTATCCTATGATTAATTTTTACAACAACAATATACAACTACGGCGCGAGGTGAATAATGTAAATCTTTTGAGTATGATTAAATGAATTATTATTACTCAGTGTTCCACAACTTATACAATAACGAAGAATTACTAATTTCATTAATGACTCGATGTGAATTACATAAACACATACCTTGGGAACTATAAATTGAGGTTCCGTTAGAATCGATCGTGTTAGCTCGCTTTTATCCTCTTAACAATACTTGATTTTCGATCGCCCAGAAAATTGGCGAAATATTCAAGCTCAATGCGGATGGAGCAGAGAGTCCAGCATTACAAAACAGACACGCGACAAGCCAAGTGCAGAGGGGGTAAATCTGCGGGAATTCAATTTAGGATCGAATCGAGCCGGTCTCGCGCGTTCAGAAAAATTTACGATTCTGTTTACGCATTCGTAAATCGACCCCTCAACGCGCCGATTGTCTACTGCAGGCTTTGTGAATCGTCCTGAGACTGCTATACGAGCAGCCCACCCGCTTTAATTACGTCCCTCTCCCAACAAGCTGGCTTCCTCCCCCCCCCTCCACCCCACCTCCCTCCCCCTCCCCACCTCCTGCAGTGCCGCTGCTGTTAGCTGGTTATAGCGCTACTCTCCCATGTGCTACTTTGCATATTTGCGAGCGAGAAAGAAAACGTCCGAGTGGGAAAACAGCGGGGAATTTAGGGGATAGGCGTGAAGGAGGGGTTTACCCCCTCTCCCTCCCCCGCCTCTCGGCCTCTTGTTCTGTCTGCCTCTTTCTCTTCGAGACTTAATTGAATGAAAGGGATGGTTAAGCTAAAGAGGATGCTCGAGAGGATTTTCCTGTAACGCGCGGGTACGGCGCGATCCAGTTTGACGGCTGTTTTTTGTTTGTCTGTTTGCGTAGAATAATTTAATTGAAAGTGAATAATTTAAGGAGACAAAGGGAGTTGCAGCTATAAATTAACAATGTACAGGAGTAAATTGCAGAGTAAGTTTTAACTGGAAAGTGATACAGCTTTCGCGCTGGGAATATAACTAATTTTACTCTCAGTATTAATTATGGTAGCAACATTTCTCTGTACATCGCGAAATGGCATTGATTAAATTATATTGTTTCAAGCATTATCAAGTTTTGCATGTGAATCTGTGTTCCTAATGGATAAGTAACATTACGCGATGTTATTTAAATGCCTATTCATTCTAGTAAATGGATGTGTAATAAACTAAATGCATGACATTATCGTTTCCATTAAATCGTACAAAATATAAATTCAGCTATAAATCATTATTTATTTTATCGAGTTCCAGAAGTGTATCCGTCCGCTGAATTCAAAAGAAAATTAAGTATTTTTTTAAAGGTGTCATTCTTCTAACAACTGTAATGTACACATTATCCATTTGCAAATCAACCCCTCGTCATCCATTTCGAAGCGGGATAAACTGCGCCGATTAAAAAAATCCACCCCGAGCAGATCAGCGCAAGAAACATGTTCTTCCGTATGAAATATGTAAGTCACGTTAGTTGGACTTAAGCACTGAAATTTCAACGTTCCACACTTCCGGCTCACTTTATTGAGCGTGAAACAGCAACTAAACAATCGCATAAAGTCCCGTTAACGCCAGCATCGGCCACACGTCCTAGCCGTATAACCGCAGCTAACGCTGCTTAACTTCGACGATCGTCCTGGCTGCGGTTTCGCCGCGCAGTTGTTTCACAGCGACAATGCTATACTTCTCGCATTCAACAAAACCGCTCCACCTTCAAATTTCCGGACACGTTGAGCCGTAAAAAGAAGGTGAACGAGAACTAAACGGTACGCCCTAACAGGTATATAAATCTGTTGGAGGCAATCATCGTTTCGCGAGCGCATTCCCAATTTTTACGAGTTGACCCAACCCAACTGCGCTTCTGCAATTCTACGTTTGCATCGAGCGCACTTCTACCTTTTCATTAATGTAATGCGTGCGCGAATCCGCCGCAATTATCTGCATTTAAACGTCCACTACGGCAGAATGTCTGCGAACGCGCGAAAAAAGCGCTCCGACTTTCCAGGAGCGAGAGAGAGAGAGCAGTGGGGGTAGGGCTTAAAAAGCGATTACCGCTTTTGCTTCACCTTCTTCCAGTCGCTCCCACTTTTTTGCGAGCCACTGCACTGCCTGTATATCCAGTAATGTAACGACGAGTGATAGAGTCAAATGAAAGAGAGAGAGAGAGAGAGAGAGAGAGAGAGAGAGAGAGAGAGAGAGAGAGAGACAGAATAGAGAAGCAAAAGGCAACATTGCAAGAGAGCGATTCCTCTGTCGCGTTTTTTTTTCGTTTTTTTTTGACCGGTAACAGCCATAGTCGTCGCTCGCGGTTGATCTTGATTCTGGGAACTGGAATGGCCGCTTTTTTGCTGGCCCTATACTCTCGGTACGATTTACATTCGATTTCGCGCGGAACACTCGATTTTTTGCCAGCACCAACGTTCCGGCTCTCTGCTGTTCGTTCCGAAGAGTTAATTATCCTGCCGCGGCTTCCGCTATTTCTTTTAGTGGAACATTTTCCTTTTCCTCCTATGACGCAGTTAATCTCGTTAAGAGTAACCTCGGTAAAAGGTCCATCACTCTGACGCAACGAATAGAGATCGTTTATATTCAACTTTTACTGGTATACATACGATAGTATATAATCCGTGAATAAATGAATCACAATTTTAAGTAAAATTTGTTTGAAAAGCAGGGTTACAGGTTGTAATGCTCAAACTGTTTTAAATGAAACAGTTGAATAAGATCTTCTCGACCGCAGTTGAAAAAAATAATGCTCAACAAATTTGGTATGATTGGTAGGATTGATGGCACATTTGCATGTATGACAATTTAAGCATCTACGGAATATCTTGAAGCAAATATGCATTTTGCATTATGTTTGGCGAAACACAACAGGTGGCTAAGTCAGAAAGTAGTTAGGTAAGTCGACAAGTGGATATACATAAGCAAATATAATAGGCAGATGGCTCGTGCGTAAGTGTGTAGATAAATAGATATATGGGTAAACAGGTGAGTAGGTCGATAGGTGAATACATCAATATAGTCTGTTACTCGGAACGTATGGACAAGTTGATAGGTAGAAAGGATGAATACTTCGTTAGACGGATAACCCAACTTTTATCATCGAGTAAACAGCATCACAGTCATATCTCACTATAAAATTTTAAGATATAGTAACCGAACTAAACACTATAGTGCGACTATAGTCGCTTTATTTATTTCTCTCTACATCGTTACTCTTACAACGCCATCTAGCGTCTTACCTCCCTCAATTTATTCCAAATCAAGAGACTTTCACACCGTCTTTCCTGGCTTTTGCTCGATAGTGAGAAAACGGTTAAACACGTTATCCCGCGCTGCATGATAAAAATTCAGAGTCGGGCTCGTATACAGGCCCGATGTATCGCTGGAGAGCCAACGAGGCGGAAAAGTAACCGTCGGCTTTTTCCTACCATCATTTCGGGTCTTTGAACGCGCGCGCGGCAATACTCGGTTGTCGTGAGCTTGAGGGGATGGGTGGCGTTTCTCTCGTCTCTCGCGTGCCGGACGTAACTCGATTCCTTTCACGCTGTGTGTTTGTGCGCGCGAATGTGTGCGCGTCTGGCGTCGGATAACCGCACGGCTGCGACGCCGTTTGGCTCCGGATAAGCGGCAGTAAGCGTCGCGCGCACAGCCGCATCCGCGGCCGGGCTAGGATAGAGGGGCGGGGGGGGGGGGAGGAGGGCCAAATGGTGGAATATTAACTAGGGCTAACCCGGCTTGAATGAGCTGCTAATGAAGCAATGTTGGGGCGTGATTATTTTGCGCGCGCCAAGAAATTTCCACGGCGAATGTTGATTGTTTGCGCAGATTGATTTGCTCGGCTGATATACTAGTCATCGCCCACCCCGCGGTACCGGCGTTGTTTGTTTTACGAAATTTATTCGTTTCGTTGTGCCATTCCGTCGATTGAGTTGAGTATAGCGAGGATGCTTCGTGCGCGCTGCATTCGTGGCGAGAGCTCGTAACGCTGTGTTCCATGATTGGCTGACCCAATTCGTGTATTACTACTGCGGATACACGTATTTTCATCGTTTCTTTATAGCCGTAACGGTTCTCTCTATTTTTACAACGGTATATCATTCCGCATAATACTCTCGAATTTTAGGGTTATCACACAGTGCTGAATGTTTCCACCGAATTTCTTGTACGTTCAAGCCGAATATTTACTTTTTCAAGAGTTACATACAGAGTTTATTCTTGAGCTCAAGAGCTGTCATGAGTACAGCTAATTCACATAAAAAATTCAGTGCAATTTTGGGAGCAGTGTAATTTTAGAAGCATTTTCGTGTGAGTGTAGTATGTTATCTTGATACAACGCCTTCGATCTCGGCGTTACATCCCTATGTACAATGAAATATTCAGGTCAGCGGAAAAAGCGAGTGTATAAAATCCAAAAAGACATACATATGTAACAAGTAAGCAGAGAAATGGCAACTACTCTTCGATACATGAGGCGTGAGTGCACGTATATACAGTCACTTGCATAGGAAAGAGAGACCTCCGGCGATTTTAACCAGCACATCGCCTCTCGCACCGACTCTGCAGGCTGCTACAGACTCGACCTACAGAGAAGAGAAGAGTGTGGGAACAGGAGAGAAAGAGAGAGAGAGAGAGAGAGAGAAAGAGAGAGAGAGCTATCTGGCTGAAAGCCAATGAGCTCGACGCGATTACAATTGTTTATTGCCAGGGCGATACCGGTCAACTTTTGCCGAACAATCCTACATTATCCCAGGAGTCCAGACCTCCACCTCTCCTATACTGCAGCCTTAACGCCGATGAACATCTTTCCGCGACACTGACTAGCGCTAGCCCTGGGAGGCTTCACTTTGTCACTGTGTGCGCGCGCGAGTGTGAGTATGCACAGGAGAATGAAGCGTGGAAGAGAGAGAGAGAGAGAGAGAGAGAGAGAGAGAGAGAGAGAGAGCTAAGCACACCGCAGGCAGTAACAGCAACGCAGTAGTAGTAGACTTACTGGGAGCTCAAATGGATTTCGGCCACTTGCTTGCCAAGTGCTTTGGGATTCTACGAAAGCGTAGCTCTCGCTGCATACGAACCTCTCTGTCTCTCTCTATCTTTGTCTCCATCTCTGCTTCATTTTATGCTAAAGATTTCTCCCTCTCCCTTCTCTACGTATATATATTACTTCTGCGGGTGCTGTATGTGTATATGAACGTGTGGAATGTAGCGACGCAGTTCATCCTACAGATTTTTTCGAATCTTCGATTTAAAAACTTGATGCTGCCTTTAAAATTGTTTCGAGAACAAATGTTTATTTTGCAGAATTTTATCAATTCGTTGTTAGACAGTTACGGAATTTAGCGTCAGACTCAAAATGGACTATAGTTACACTTGCAATTTTACTCCTGAGACTATGCGTATAACAAACTCCATTAAACATGGCGTAACATGTCGAAATGAGTTACAATTTTCTATAGGTAATCTAACGAACAGAGAAACTAGTTGGTCGTAATTGCTTGTACCAAAGATATTGCAAACAACTGAAACACAACAATCTAGGCTTGAAAGCCAAATTTTGTCAGTTACACATTTTCATAACGACACGACGTATTTATCAACCAAAGATTCCCGCACTGCCTTGTTCAGCGCAACCGAATGAGGTTCGCTATTACACGCGTAAACTTGAAAATAAACCAGTAGCAAACTTCGCGTATATCTAACATTTATCCAGCAACTTTCTCAGTACAATCTGGCGCTTGTCGCGAGAAGTAAGAAAGAAACACGGGCGCACGTTTCTCGCGCGCGCGCAATACTCCCAGTTTCTTCTCTTCTCTCTCTCTCTCTCTCTCTCTCTCTCTCTCTCTCTCTCTATCCGCGCGCCATCAAAGCTAGAGGCAATAAGCACACACACACGCGCGCGCGCGCGCGCGCGATTTCGGACTAAACTCAAACCATTCGCCGTTCGTCCTTATGCTGAAAGACGATCCTAAAACCCAATATCGGGTGTACTGTAAGTTGCAAAACTGCAATGGCGACACTAATGCGACAGAGTAGGAGTCCATACACTGTATCATATAAAATGTTACGACATCCATAACGCGTTATCACATCCACGTACCCGCTTTCGGAAAAGTTGTCCACGCAACTGCGCGCTGCGGGCCATTCGCTCAAAATTTCCACCCATACGCGATGTGATGAACGCGTACACTGCAAGGGTTGTATGATGCGCATTACGTTATATTACTGATCAAACGTAACTTCTCCATAAAGTTTGCCGTAAGTCTTCCACGGCTAACAGCTTTTATCACTGTATCAATCCAGATGATATGGTTGAAGCACGTATGAATTTCTAAATATTGCGGACATGACATGCCCAGCACGATTCTGCTGGGGGTCACGGGAAAATTTTGAATTTCAGGATTTCGGTTGCATCGAATACAGAACTTTGTGAAGACAATTGAAAAAAATTCAGATAATCAGTTCTACAACGCGTGGTAATGAATATCGCTGGCGGGTGGCGTTAATTTGAAAGCACACTGCAATAATGTTCTACCAATTAGTAAATTAAACAAAAGTGTCGATCGCAAGGTATCCTTCCCCTCAAATGCATAAATAACGCTTCTCACCAGTGAATTCAGACCCAAAAAGCCATAAGTAGGTCAAACGCAGACTCCGAAAACTTCGAGGACACATCAATATTACTTAGATATTCCGTCTAACTGCCAGCACAGCTCCCTTCTTATTAAGTCCGTCCCGCGAACTAACGTGTACATGCAAAATAAGCTATCGCGAGAGATACACTCGGCTTGTCTCGCGCAGGCGAAGTTCTCGTGCAGCCCTTCTCTCTCTCTCTCTCTCTCTCTCCCTCACCGCCTATAGGCGGGAAACTCGCTCACGTCTTGCGAGCCCCGCGTACTCGCGGGCTTTCGGCGCGACGAAGAGCAAGTGCGCTTGCCGTATAGATATACGTAGAGAAGAACGTTTGCGGCGCGAGAGTGCGGTGGATGGTGGCGCGCGCGGCGAGATAGGAAAAGTAACAAAAGAAATAAAAAGAAGAAGAGGTTAGAAGGAGCTTGCGGGACGCGCGCGCGCGCGCTTTTATTAATGTGCAAAGCGTGACAACCGGTGAAATAACCTGGATTTCTTTTCACGAGCGCGCGCCGCGTAACCGCAGAAAGTTGCGCGCCGCTACTGCCGGGGGCCCCAAGGAGATCCTTTTTGCCATTGGCTAAATGGCCCGAAACTTTCGTTTCTTTTATAGAATCCTACTCCCCCTGCCTTTCCACTTTCCACAACTGTTTTTCGGTCAATGCTTATTTTTGGCCAAAATCCTAATGGTTATTGTTTTCCACACCTCACCCCCCGACCGCCCCTCTACACTCGCCCCCGCGCCCTCTGCCTGCTTTTATCACGGCAGACTAAACGCTACGATTTACTGGCTTGCAGCGCAATCTTTCGAATTTCATCGGCAACGAGAAATTCGACTCCTCTCTCTCTCTCCCTCTCCGTCTCTCTCGCAATAAAAAGTTGGCATCGGTTTTTGCGGGGAAAAAAAAATTCATTGAATTTTTCGCGAAACTTTCGCCATTAAGCCCACAGCCGTTATAACGGCTCGGACTTTTGAACCGTAATCGATTATCGTTATATTCTGAAACTCAATTTAGCGCTCATCAAAACTTTTCTCTCACGCCTCGGCGTTTTCTAAATTATCAACCAGTCGATGTACTTAGAATTATTCGCCTGTCACTAATGCACTCGCCTCGCGTACGGATTTCACGCTTCGGTGCTCGGCAAACCAGACCGCGAATACTTTGGCTCGACATTTCTAATAACACATTGCATAATAAGAGTCTAAACTAAGTTGTAAGTACTTCTCGCATGTATATATGCATGTGTACGAATGCTTGTGCGCGTGCGGCGCGCTGGCAGCTCTGAGTGTATGCACGAGTGTATCGCGAGTTTTCTGAGTAATTAACCCTAGTTTCAGAGTCTTAGGGGTTGGATTTTCTCGGAAGAAGTGATGCAAAAATCTTTTATTAAAAAAGAATGGTATATTTTCTTGGAGCAACTTTTTGTCCAATTCAAATATTCCGGCGATTTGGTCATTTAAAAAATGGAATAATAAATTTTGTAAAAGAAAACGTCGGTGAGTGCATTCGCAAACGAATTTTCCATCGAATCTAAAACAAAAATGGTATATTTTTTTTGAACCAACTTTTTGTCCACATCCAATATTCCGATTTCGTCATTTAAAAAATGGAATAATAAATTTTGTAAAACGAAACGTAAACCAGTGCATTCGCAAACTAATTTTTTACCGAATTCAGAGGAAAAGTTAATAAAAATTCAAGATAAATCAAAATAATGCAAGCACGCATGTACTGTGCGCAAGCGCAAAACCACTTCCATGGAAGTACTGCAGTGAGCGGAAAAAAATTGCACTTCATTCCCAGGCTAATAAACAAATTCACAGTCCGCAGTTTTTATCTTCATACCCTGTACACTCCCGATCGACTGGAGCTATACCGCCCTCATTGTCGCGCGATTCTTTTCGCCGACAGCCACTTGCCGTTCTGCCCCCCCCTCCCCCTGCCTCTCTATCTCCGCCTTCCTCCCGAAGAAAGTTTCGGCCATAAACGTCCGATAGCGATAACGAGCCAGCTATACCGCAGGCGCCACCTACCTCCCCCCCCCCCCCGCGCGAGCGTTAACGAGTCGGATAAGAGGGCCCAGGGCACCTCGCTCACCGCGCTCTCGCGAGAAACTCGGTCAGAGGCGGCAAGTTTCGCGCTGCCGAGGCCCAGAGCGACGCTTCGGTCTTAATGCATCCGGGGGCCAAGCCAGCAGAGAGAGAGAGAGAGAGAGAGGGAGAGGGAGTGGATCCTAGACAGAGACGTTTAATGCAGAGCGAGCCGGCAGAGGCTTTTGGCCTCAGCTCGATCGCCGCAGCGTCGAATTAGCCGAACGACGCGACGCGACGCTTAACAATCGATGGAGCGTGCGGGGGAGGCTGACGCTGTTATGTCTTCCACCCTCCCACTTCCCCCCCTACACCCGTCTCGCGCCGGCAGTTACTGTCTGCGCGCGATGTGTATATATAGCTGCTTAGCTGACGTCGGGGAATCACACTTTATTTTAAAGCCGAACACGAGCTGCGACCATGAGCTTTAGTGCGCGCGCGCCTCGGC
The DNA here is from genome assembly GCA_018906965.1 of Philotrypesis tridentata. NCBI lineage: Eukaryota > Metazoa > Arthropoda > Insecta > Hymenoptera > Pteromalidae > Philotrypesis > Philotrypesis tridentata. The sequence goes on from JACCIB010000041.1 coordinate 400,116, forward strand.
GAGTCATTGTTTTTCATGGCTAAGTGGCTAAACTTGGAAATTTATCGCGATCGAACGATCCATCTCTCTTTCTCTTTCTCATCCGCCTCTGCGCGCGCACGTATACAAGCTGTAACCGAGAGGACTTTTATGTTTTATACGATATCCGGAATAAATTTGCCAGAGCGAAAGAGCGAAGGAGAGAAAGAGAGAGAGAGAGTAATTCCGCGTATACAGTAACCAAAGCCCGCCGCGAGCATTACGGCTCGTTTCCGCGAGTGCGCGCAGTTATAACGCGCGCCGGGGCGCGCAATTAAGCCCGCAGCGCGGCGCGGAATAAGTTAAAGCGTTTATTATGGGCAGGACAGCGTTAACTTTGGAATATCATTGCTCGATTGCGTAACCTGTAGCCTCTCGCTCGTGAGCGCGCCGTCGCAGACCGAGAGAAAATATAAACGACGCGCCCTATCTTTCTCCCCGGCACTTACAGCCATTAGTGCGTTTATAATCAGCGCGCGCGCGCGCATCGTTTCTGGTACATCCCACACGCGCGCACAACAATGAGCGGCAAAGCTTATTAAATCCAGCGCAATTATCTAACGGAAATTGTATTTGATTAACATTTCAACGAGAAAGAGAAAGAGATGCTCCACTGGTCGCGACGTTGCAATACTTCTCGCTGGAGTGTGTAGGAGAGAGAGGGCTGCACATTTAATTAATAACCGCGCGCTCTGCGTATCTCTCTCTCTCTCTCTCTCTCTCTCTTTCTCTGTCTTTGAGCTTTCCAGGCGCGCGCGCGGGAGAGCAGGAAGCAAGGGGAGAAAGTGCAAAGATCTGGAAATGCTCGGGCGGCTCGCTAAGAGTTTCAAGATGCGAGCCATCTCTCTCGCTGCGCTTCCGCATCGCGCTAATTAATAACCGAGACGCGCGCCCGCCCGTGGAAAGTGGCTTGCGCTAAATGTGCGCCGCACTGCGAACTTTCGCGGACGACTGCTCGTTTCCGCGAAGCTTCGCGCTGCTGCGCGGCTTTTCTTTCGACTGTGCACGCGCTCGCGGCGCGACGCTCTTTCTCTCTCTCTCTCTCCTTCTCTGCGCCGCTCTTGTTTGCTCGAGGTGATTGATAATCCGCTGCTGTGTATACGGAGGGGGTCCGGCGCGCGCTTCTTTACACGCCGTGTAATGATACGCGCGGGAGGGAGATTAAGCGTGGCAGCCGGGAAAGCTCTTGTGTAATATTGATTACACTTGGGTGAATTAAGCTTGTTGCTCGGTTCAATTAAAATTGCAGGCTGATGCATTATTCGGCGGGGCTGCGCTGCGCCGGTATTGCGATTTGATTTGTTGAATATATTTCGCCCGCGCGTTTTCCGCGCGGGACTTATTGTGCGCGCTCCGAGCCTCGCAAACAAAACGAACGGACGCGATCGAATAAATTTCGCCGCACACGGCGTATGCACATTATGCATGTGCTGTGCAACAATAGTAATGAGTGCGCAGTGTTGCATCCGACGATGCCAAGCACGACTAGCAGCTACTTGTCAAGCGCGTTTCTATTGCTTCCGGCGTTATGGCCTTCTTTGCCGGCAATAATTCTCTCGTTGCCTGGAACTGTGCTATATACCTTTTGCGACTACGGCTAGACTGCTGTAATGCGCTTTCATGTTTCTCCTGCTGTTTTGCTGCGTACTTATATAACTGATATGCAGACGCGGCGGTCGCTCGTCGTCAAAGACTTTTCTTTGGCGAGACGCACGAATGCTTGAAGATGGGGAGCATCGCCGTATTAAGAGCTCAGTGGGACAATCAACGTACAGTACCTTTACAGAAAATATTATGCGAATTTGACTGAAAATACGGAGATTTAAACTCCAAGTTACGCTGGAATAGTTGAGCGTAAATCATGCGATTGAGAGGAAAAAGAAGAGGGCATTTTTCCGTTTCAATCATCAGCGGATCAGAAAATTCTGAAAAATTAGTCTTTTATAATACAATATACTTATTAATTAATTTTGAGATAATTTTTAATCAGACTTCTATAAGGATTTAAGAAAATTTCAAGTTTCCCTACGATTACGATAAGTCTCCTCTTCGAAAGGATGCAAAAGCTTTATTATTTCTCAGAGCTTATTTTAATGATACCAATTATTAAAGATTCGGGATAAATTTAACTGTCAGAACTATTGAATTTACCCGAAAGTGAATGAGAGAAAGATAGGGACTACGCTTCTTCCATAGTTAAAGATAAAATTACTCGTATTACAAATTCTGTACCCACGCATTAAAAAGTAGATTTCGGGTGGGTCTTCACTAATTGATACAAAGAAGAATCTCATCTCGAACACTGTGATTACACATCTACGAGAGTTTTAATATTGACATAATTCTGCACGAAAAATTGCGAAACTAACATTCTGCAATTACTTTTTCAAAGTGTTATTGCAGCCGAACAATTATTGTAATATCTCTACCAGTTGACCAATAATAGAACATCGAGGTGACGAAGCTGCAACAGCAGGGGCACCAGTGTTGAGCGCAAGGTTTTCCACTTGCGAGTTTCATCCTCGCTGCTGATACGTTGCGACAAAAACTGTGCACAATCTCCATGAGGGGAAAAAATAAAAAACAAGAGAAAGAGTGAGTGAGAGAGAGAGAGAGAGAGAGAGAGAGAGCGACGTAGCAAAGTCGGCAGACACGTATATATAAATGCATACATATATATACCCACACAAGATTGTAGCGAGGGTGGAGTGGAGTAGGAAATGGGTCGCCTGAATATTTCGAAGGCGAACTTTTCTATGAATACGCCATGCAGTCGTCGTGGGGTAACGCACACAGCCAGCATACAAAACGCTGCGGTAAGGATTCGCTGGAGAAGATGAAGTTGAAACAAAACAAAGAGAAGAGTGAGCGCGGCGGTAAGCGAAAAAACGACAGAAGGGGGCCAACTAGTACGCGCAAGCAAAACAAATGCGAAACCTATACGCAAACCCCCTGTGTACAGGCCAACGTATCGTATTGTCGATCGACAGATGCGTATACATATCGATGATAATAGGCAGAATTCCGAAAGTAAATTGATTTCCAGTAAGTGGATTCGTACGGATGTAGGTCGCAACGCGAAATTATATGAACACACGCGCGCTTTACTCGAAAAGTACCTAATAATTAATATATCCTCCCGATTTGACACCGTACAGGAATATCGAGGAAATAACGCCAGTTGTATCGGTTAGTATATTAGAGTGCACACGGGGCTCGATCGAAAAATGCAACACGAAATCAGCCGGGAGAGGAACCTATATTTCTCAAGAGCTCGCCGCCTTCGCGATATATAATATACACATAGAAATACATGCGCCCGAGGCGGACGATCATTCGGGAGGTCGAGTGTAAGAGCCATTTATGGATACTCCTGCATGTATGTATAATGTACACGCCAAAAAGCCCGATGTATTCGCTTTCGAAGATTCGCGCTCGGCTCGCAGAATAATTCGAACGATTCTTGTGCGGAGAGAGAGAGAGAGAGAGAGAGAGAGAGAAATTTAGGGGCCGCACGGAGGCGAGCTGGGGGAAAAACTGGACGAGAGTTCGGCCGCAGGACTTTTGTTCGTAATGTGCGGTATTGAAAATATTCCTTCGATACGAATTTCTGAGATCGGTGGAATGCCTGAGGAATAGCGGCGACGAGCTATATGCCGCGAGTAAATTGTGTCGCTGAAACGGTTCGCGGAGATACGCAGAGCGACCCTCGTTAAATTTAGGAAAATTTCAGTTATTATGACTAATTGGAACGGTCGGATTAAAGCTCCAGCGAGATCGCTGATATTACGTAAGCTATCTCCGTGAACTTTTGGCCCGAAAAGATTGCGACGATGGTTTTTGCTGTCGCAAAGAGAAAGCTTGTTTGTACAACGGTAAAAATTTTTAAATTCAAAATTTTGATGAATTTCGATATTTTCCAGTGTTTTGGAGTCAAAATGTTCCGTTGTTCAAATACCAATTATTACGCTCTCGAGTGGTAATAGAATAAGCAGAAATGGTGCATGTACATAATCGTAAAATTCTGACTTAGAACTGATTAAATTTTCTATTCAATCGTTCAATATTAACCCCTTTTTGAGATTTTATGCAAATTTCATAAAACTGATATTGACGACTGAACGATTCATGAAAAATATTTTTATTTTTATTAATTCAACATTTTTTACTCTTTTACTCTTTATTGAGAAAACAGGCTGCCAATTCAATTAGTAGCGATTTAACGATTTACACGTATAGATTATAGATTTATGCATAAATCTTTTTTTGGATAAAAGCTAATTATATAGAAATATGATACTATTTTATTAAAATCTAAGAGCAGCTTGTACAATTCTAAAATCTGTTTTGAGTTCCAAGAGTTGTATCTCCACATCACTATCCAAATTAAGAAGTTGTGTATAGTCCTAACACTATACATATACGACACGGTACTACATCGAGTTATTGGTTACATGAGCAATCTCATTGTACAATTAAATCAAGCAGTCGAACGACGAACCACAACATAAATAATTTAATTTTCTTGTGTGCTATCTATTTCAGTGCTTTTTAGCCTGCAACGTTTTAATTATTTATTGCTATGTGTTAGTGTATAATCTGTTTTTATTTCTCGAAGTTTTAATAGATATTGTTAAGGAAAAAACATTTTTATAATAAACTGTGTTACTAATTCCAGAATTATATTATTTACTGAACAAAAAAGCTCTTCTACTTTAATATTTTATTTGCTCGGAATTTACTTCAAAAAATACATGTTACACCACAATATCCTCTCAATTTATTTCTATGTATACACATAAATTTTTCCATAAAAGGCATTATTCTTCGGGAGTTGAGCTTTTAATATCTGAAATAAGAAAAAAAAATAAATAAAATTTTAAATATCAAATCGATGTTTACTGAACCCAGATAATAAACTAATCTGCTGTGCATTCTCAAGGAACTACATTCTTTCCAATTCAGCCAATAGTTTGGCTGCTTCCAGCGTCATCCAGTCGTAAGCTCTAAGCTCGCGAAAGCTCTTCACCCACTAAGCGCATAAATTTTAATCACCCAGAATTCTGCAACCTGCATTATCATGCTTGTGAACTGTGAATTGCCGAAGCAATAAAAATAAAAGTCTGGGGAGAAATGATTTTCGCCTTCGAGAGCTCAGCTCGGAATCAGGTCTCGTATCATTGCTTCTCGACAGCACGCGCGCTTTCTTTCGCTCGCTTTGCCGTGCATAAACGCTGACGGTCGTCGCTGCGGGCCTTTCCTCGGCAAATCGGGCACTGGCTCACCGTTATATAACGGTTAAAGCTGAACAATATCGCCGTGTCTCAACGCTTACCTAAGACCGCGACCCCGAGGAAAACTATACCGTAAACACAGCTCGAATAAGGCTTAACACGTGTATGGAGTATGTATACAGTGGGAGGGGTAGAAAGAAAAAGTATAGCTGCGCTGCATCGTCTATTTTATCGAGAGTACAATCCGGGCAGTTCATTAGCTCACTGAGTACTAGTAGTGGAAGTGAGCTGGCGTAAAATACGCTCAGCTCGTTAGAGACTGACGTGTACACATTTTTTTCTTTTCAGCCCGGCGCAGAGGCTTTTCTGCTACGGTGTAAGCGTAATGTTTATTCGTTTAAGCTCAATTAGCGGATAATCGTTCGTATAAAGAATGTTTTTTTCCGTATAATTCGTCGTCAAGGAAATGTGAAGAAAATATACAGATATTAAATTATAAAAAAAAAATTGCAAGAAATGTATTGTAAAATGCTGTATCAAAGAATGTTATACATTCGAGAATAATTTAAATCCCACAAAACAGTTTTAAAACAAGCCTTCCAAGATCAAAATCCATAAGATTCGTTTTGACATGAAAAGCATTTTTACTAAACGGATTTCCTCTGAATACCTTTTCATTATAAAATAAATTGGTTTAATTAATGTAAAAGATCGATTTATAATTCTGTGAAAATGATTTTTTAAGATTCTTTTACTTATACCTTAATTACACATGTATTAGTACATTACGATATACAAGTGGCCTAAGTAGTTCTTTACGGCACGACGTGTATAACCGTACGAGCGTAGCGAGTGAGGTTAGAGTCGTACCATGAAGAATTAAAAACGTACGGTGCCACAATGGACTACTTAGGTCACTGAGAAGCGTAGCATAGGTGCGGACTTGGGTCACACAGTGCTGTAAATACACTTTTATAAAAATCAAAGATTAAAAGTAAATCTATAGTTTTTATAAAAATAAAATGTATGGCTTATGAACCGATTTTAATTAAAATTAATATGACTTACAAACTTCCTCCATACATATTTGTTGTGGTAGCAAGTACTTTTATTTGACTTTTATTAAATCCTTTTTAAGTTTTCTACCAATGCTAACAATAAATTTCTCCATTTTTCACGTGTTTCAAAAGTAAATCGAAATCACCTTGCTAATTCCACCTTATGATTGTACGCGAATTCAAATTAAGGATTGAGAGGCGCGTTTTCCAAGCGACTGAAACGAGCATTTAATGCTCGAAATCGATAACCGCGGCAAGTGGCCAACGCAATTTGTTTCGCGTTCCGCTCAAAGTATAAATTATTTCAAAGTAGCAGACAAGGAGAGTCAAGCAGTGGAGATAAGCGGAGCAAGTGGTATTACTAACCGTTTAAAACGTGGACGGATACAGTAGTGGCGGCGACGTCCGCCAGCGCGCAGCTGTAGTTGCCGCTATCCTTTTTGTTGGCGTTGGCTATGTAGAGGCGCGATACCGCCCCCTCGGCGCCCATATCAGTTTTTACGCTGTAACAGAAATCGGAGGAAAAGTGTAAGTATACGAATTTGAGCAATTGACATTGTTGAAAATTTCATGAGGCCTTAACGTTAGCTAATCGAATAAGGGGGTCATTTGACAAATAAATTGCACTCATCTCATGATAAACACTGCAAAAAAAATTAACACACAGCTGTCATAAAGTAGTTCGATACGGAGTACGTTGGGTGAATGGGTATATATTGAAAAAAAAAATTCCCACTCCATTCTTCTCCCTTTTTTGTGCGTTTGTTAATGTATGCAGTAGCTTTGTCGAAAATAGATTGAACGAGAGAAAGAGGAAGGCATGTATATATACATATATATGTATAGATATATACGTATATCGACTCGTGTGACTGCTCACCAAGTTAATTATTCGAGCATTGCAATGCTTGGCTCTCTTTGACGTTGAGGCAATACGTTACGGGTTGCCAGTTGATGTTAAATTTATGTGCGTGTAAATGTTTGATACATTCGCGCATTCACAGCATGCATTCCCTCCACTTCGTATGCAGATTAAAATGCCCAACTTTTTTTCGCAAACGTTTGAAAAGACGTTACAAACGTAAAATGTTTGAACTTTCTGGTATTTGATTGGTTTCACTGAGTTGATAATTATTCTAAGCGGTGCAATATAAAATTTTGTTTCATTTCAGAAGGTGAGTCTCCTTTAAATTACGAATAAGATATAAATATTTATTTGTTCTTTTTCTACAATAGGTAAAATTATCTTCAATTTGGGGACTTTAAGTTTCATTAAAATTCTTTCTAACCCTATCTAAACTGTTGGAACTCAAAAATACCGATGGATCGAATAAGTTCAAATATTTGGATAATGTTTTCAAATGTTAGTGATATGAAATAATAAATAAGGGGATTAGAATTTTAACGCGTAGAAAAGAAAAAAAATATGAATAGTCAAACATACCTTAGCGTAAGGTATGTATATGCACACAACTTATTATATGGTGAATTAAAAAGTGTCGAAACAAATTTTTTGTTATATAATCAAGATTAAAATATAGATTACGAAAAATGTTGTCTGCTAATAACAATAAAAGTATATATTAAATGATAATTATTTTATTCAATGGTTTACTTTCTAAGACAGATTGACTTACTTCTTAAACAGATAAATTACAATTTTAGTACAATTTTTAATATTATGACATTATTCGAACTAGTACAAAAATCGTGACATGGGGTGAATTATTTACTCCTGATCCACGTCGAAAAGATATTTCATTTTTTAAAAACAAACATTAATTGAATCTTTTATATCCCTGCTTTATACGAAGAATACCTTAATGAACGAGCATACTGGCAAATATTTGAGCAAATACGCAGGCGATTTACATAGCTATTCGCTCGATATTTCATGAATGTGATGTACGTAGCCTATTTAGGTCTTGTATACTTCGTTTTACTAGTTTTACTTAAAGAAAATAAATGAGAAGCAATTTTTATTTCTCGTTCTACCGTATTTGTCACAAATAAGAGCTTATATATTGAAACTATTGTCTCATTCATTTATTCATTTTTAAGGCATAAAATGAAGAAAAAAACGTAGAAAAATAGTATACTACAGCTTGAATACAGGAGGGAGATCTTACTTTTAGGATTCTGGAACATTTTGAGAAAAACCCATGGAGTTCCAGATCTATTTCGGAGGAAGGGAAGGATCCAGAATCCACGTGATCCATTGTACCAACAAACGATCTGCTATCATGCATTTAAACACGAACAGCAGAAATCAATCGACTTGTATATTTATGCAAAATCCTTTTATATGTATTTTCATACATATTCGATTATTAAAAAGTGTATCAAAATTTAACAAATTTGAAGGCTTTTTAAAGATAATTCTATATCCAAATATTTATGTATTAAGTTTTTGTTCTATTTCCGTCAATCACTTTTCTGATGGTACTTCCATGAAAAAACTTACGATTTTCACTGATTATTACAATGCGAAAGCGAAACTACGAAAAAATAATACGGACCTTTAACCGAGTTTCTTCCTCAGTTCAGACTCAAAAGTTCAGATGCAAATGTTTGCAAATATCCTGCTTATTCGCTTCAATTCTACCCTTATACTAATGCTGGGCAACTCAGTTTTTCATGCTCATAATACAATGCACGAGTCGAGAAAAATATTCCTTTTACTTTAATATAACTTTAACGCGAGTATACTCGCCGCCGTCGTTGTCCCTGTTTTTCAAAGAGCGCCACCAGAGCTCTGGTAACTCTCCGCGATCCTCGACGACTTTAAAAGTACTCCCGACGTATAAATCAAGCCGGACACGCCGCCGCCAACTGTAGGACAGCGACGGCGCAACTGCTGGGCTTGGCAGATCGCTCGAGCGCCGCAAGCCGGAGCAAGGAGGAAGAAAGAAAGGCTTCATTTTTGCTCCTTGGCTAATTCATGGAAAAAGTGCCGACAGTACCGAGTCTCCGGAGCTACCTCTCTTCGCTTTCTTTTTCATTATTTGCCTATGTGGCAAGTTTTTCTTTCTCTCGACGACTACCGCGTGTATACTTGTTTCGAATAGTAAAAGGGCCAACTTATAATTTTACTTTACAGCTTTTGTACAAGTATAAGCATTAATTTAAAGTTTGTTAACTTTTGTTGGATACTAAAAGAAGTCATAGATATAAGATCCAGGGCTATGACTATGCATTTGGAAATTCTTCAAGGAATGTTAGGAATTTATATAATCTCGCATTCATTATGGTATATAATACATATTATAGTGTTATTACTATTTGAAACATAATACACTTTTGTATTCGAGAATTACATTATGAACATTATCTACAATAATTATTCCATGGATAGTAGTCTTGTAAATTATAATGCAATTATTCGCAGCACTAACAAAATAAATTTATTTAACAATGGATATAATGAAGCTATACGGATCTATGGATTTAATCATCTCTTGCAGATTTAGAGAATATTTTTGTACAATGTTCACTGGATTTTCAGCTCCTGTTGCGTTATCTAGAAGACTTTTCCATTTAATATATTCAGTTGAATAATAATCTCGTATTCTATTCCAGATAGATTTTAAAATTAAGACTTTATTCTGTATTCCGTCCAAAGGTAGTATATCAGTTTTAGTTTGAGAAGAGATACCTTGTGAATTTAAAATTTTGAATAACTTCGTAGCTGGTGAAACTTCTTTAAATTTTTCCTTGAAATTTATTGAAGCAGAATCGGTAATATTAAAGTATAGATTCATGCATTTATTTAATGTTTGGATTATTCAATGTGTTAATTGCTTGTTGTGTTTCATGGAAACGGCATCTTTAGTTGCTAAAACGTTTTCTTTCAGTTTATTTATGTTTAAAAAATCAATGAGCTCTTCATGTACATGAGATCTTATGTTAAATTATCTAAGAGTATTTGCACGGAATGGACATAATTATTTATGGAATTAGAAAATCGAGCCCATTATTGTTTAACATGAACTCCTCTCTCAAGTATTATTGACCCAATTGCCTTTTTACCCAAGAAAGGGACTTGATTCTCTTAAAATTAGATAACGACCTTGTTCACAACCAAAATGTCTTTCCTTAAATAAAGAAGGTACGAAATTGGAATAGCATTTCAGAATACAGAATACGTATTAAATTTGCAGTCAATTTGTCAAAGTTACCATTATACACTTCCCTTAAAAGCTTCATATATCTCCAGAGCCACTTGCAGCAACAGCGCATCAGTTAAATGAACAATTCTTTTCTATTTCCATCAAAGCGTACGTTCTATTTCCATTAGTTCTTCTGTTCTCAGCTCGCGAATCATGATTACGTAAGTTTACAGCATCGTAAAAGGGTGAAGCTCCATTTCCATATCTGATTTCTTTATGTAAGCTGCGGTATAACGGCCGCTAGTGCACGCCGAGTGTTTTTGTGTACATTGGAAATTGCATTATGCAGAAGTCTTTCAAAATTATCAGGAACAAGAGAGATAAAAGGGGATGCGTTTTTAGAGCGTGACAGGGCTCTTAAAACAAACCGGGGGCTCGTTCTCCAAACTCGGTTAAAATAAACAATTTTCTCGTGGGAAGCACGAATAGTGTGCACTTCTTTAAAATTCAATTTCCCTTTTATCCAATTATCGAAGATAAACATTTGTACCTCGATCTTAATTAGATAAATGTTCACATCACTTTTGAACATCTGAGATTAGCACGATATTTTCTGACTAATACAGTTAAATAGACGAAGTATTGATTGTAGGATTTGTATATTAGTGTCAACAAAGAAATGCTTATTATAACTATTCAACCAATTGAAATAAATCTAAAGGCAAGTTACATAAAAATTACTTATTTATGGTGCATAACTCAATCTTGTTACACCGTTTGAGTAATACATTACAACAGCAATATCATGCGTCCACTTTATCGTGGTATATACGTTTACCTACCTCTGTTCAGCGACACCTATTCCCGCTACATTGTTTCCTTTATCGCGCGTCATTTTGCTCTATCGTACTGGAGCATCGTATCTCCATTCGAAGATTTATGGACTTGCGTAAAACTAGTTAACTCTTGACCCCCATTCTCTTATCAATAAGGACAGAAAAAACGATCACTGGTGGCTGAAAGAACCTAAGACACGATTAATTTAAGAAATAGAATGAAAGAAGCCAGGAAGCAACAGCTTACGTCGTAAATGTCAGTTTTATCATAACTCACAGCATGATTTTGGCCGAAACATTAGGAAAGTTGTCACTTTCGCGCAAAGTCACACAATTATTAAACTTTGTGGCGATAATCCCCAAGTTGCGTATGCGAATGTAATCGCGAGAAATTTGCACAAAGTGTCACGTGCTAAAGGTCGGTTATTCTGAGAACCGTATGACAATAATTTGAAAGCTTTATTACTATGGTGCTATCCTATTGTTGTTTTCAAAAGTTTTATAATCTCTTTATTAGACGTGACGAATTTTCGTAGAAATTTCTGAAAATATATAAATAAGCCAAATATTCTATTTTAATAAAATCAAAGCAAAATTCTAAATTAAAAAAACCACAAAATTATATCAGCCTTTTTTATCCATTGGTTCATTGAAGTACAAGGAATTCATGACTGATATATTGTATCCAAAACATAATCCAAATTGTGCATCAGTCATGAACTGTGAATCGTGGTAACCATAATCATGTTTAGGATGAATGCAAGGTAGTGATGCGACACCGTAGAGCTTTTTAGTTGTATAAGGTTTGCCAATTCTCAAGTTCTAGCGAGATGTAAAAGAGGGATTGCATTTTTTTAAGACGTATAATGTGTTTTATTTATTTTATATTATTTTATTTTTATACTAGTGTGTTATTTATTTTATATAAGCCCTCATGAGGAACCCTATGCCGGTTAGAAACGTTGGCTTGCAACGTACACGGACCCTATCTCCTAACATAAAATCTCTTTTTAAATATTTTTCAATTAAATAAAGATATATGCATGGATTTAACATACATATAGTCATGTGTATAACATTATTTCACGATTTATTAATTTATTTATGCGAGTTATTTTGTTTCCTGGAGCTCATCATTAGCAACAAACCATTATCCATTACTAGTTAAGCCTCGATAAACATTCGTACTTTTTTTATTTTTGCGAAAATTAATTATTTATAACGACAAAACATGTAGGACGGGGTAACTCGCTGCTGCAGCATCGGAGCAGTTCCGCTCACCCGTATAAAAGAGCGCGTGATTCCGCGGAAGCGCGGAAAAGCATTCATTCTTCCACTGAAGCTGGAGCTAGAAGGAGCAATAGGTCTCCTAACTAGCTGAAGCATTCGGGGAAGCGCTGGCGCTCCGGAAAGCCCTGAATGCGGAGCATTGAGTCTCCGAAAGGGAATCGGACTAAACGCGAAATAACAGCGAAAAGTCTTCTGCCTAATGGCCATTTTACTTATTGAAATTTTAAATCAATGAAGTTAATTGAAAATTCTAATTTTTTCTAACGAAATATTCCCTTGGCGAGATGCAAACGTTCTGCATTATGTCAGACTGAGCGCTCGCATATCTCTTCTTATACGCTGGACTACCTCTAGACTCATTACGTGGTCTAGAAGGCAAAAAGCGATTTGCCAAGACAAAAAACAAAAAATAAATTCTAGATTTTCAGATAAACAGGTGAGACGCAAACACATAGCATTGCGTCTATGTTAAGCGCTTACGCATTTTTGCTTCCTGAATACCTCGAGATCCAGTGTGTGATCTCGAGTGGAAAGGGTTTTAAAATCAAAAAATAAATTCAGTTTTTCAGCTCGATTGTCCTTTACCAGACATTACGTCCTGATAAAGAACAATCTTCAGTGCGTGAGGATCAAGTAGCCGTCTAAAATTAAAGTCTTCATCTATTCTGAAACGCATTGCGTCGTCTCATGAGTAGAGAAGCAACGTGCACTGCGTCACGATTATCTTCATTTTCGTTACTGAACATACAATGCATTACGTTATTGTATATAGAAGTGTCTATAAAAAATAATTCAGTTTTCATTTACTCGCGACATACTTCGATTTATTCGCCCGGTATCCCGGACCATGTAAAATTTAAATAATTTATCAGTCAATTTTTTTTTAATCTCTCGACTCTTTTCTCTCTCCGTTGCGCGGGGGCGGGGGCGTTTCAGGCTGAAATAAATTCAAAAATTATAGCTCGAAGAGATAATTCTATAATTCATTCCATTCTAATTTCAAAGATCGAGCAACAGCAGCATTATTCTAAACAATCATGTTTACTTAGCAACCAATCAGAATCGCGTATTGGATATTTCGCAGCAAAGGCCATCACTTTTTTTAATGAGGATTGTACATGAATAGACACATGAAAATAAATGCATTCAATACAGCCCCCGGAGAACTAAAGTCAACGTTGTCACAAGGAGCTATCTTGGTCTCTTTGCAACCCTCTGACTACCGGTAGCCGCAATTGTCTGCTCGTGATGCGGGAGCCTACTAAACATTGTCTGCATGGACCGTGGCATGGACCGAGCCTCGTCGGCATGTTTATCGTTTCGGTGAACGCGCCGATAGAAAAAGCGGTGGCGTTGCAGTTATCGACGCCTGACTTTTTGTACTACAGTTGCTGCGTTCGTTCTTGCGGAAATGATATTTGTCGGCTGGTCGATGTCTGAAAAAAGTGGTTGTGTGGAAATTGCATATTGGATCATCGCTTTGTGCATGCGCCCTCGATGAAAAGGTTTCATTCCGCTCGATCCCCGCGTGAATGGCTTGATGAAAAACTGCGATATATTTCATCTTGTTGCTTCGCGTCAATGCTACAAATCCGAAGATAATATAATTTTTACATTTTTCTTTTTAATTTTATGAGCGATAACTATTCATTACAAACTGTTTAAAATTTTTACCCAGTATTGTAAAAAATTCAAGTTTATTTTATAAATTATGTATGCTTATCGATGTGTTTTATATCGATAATATACGGTGAGAATACATGTATGAAAATTCTCCAATATACAAGGTATTATTATTCATCAAATGAATTTATGATTTTATAATTAAAATAATATTAAATAAATTATGATAAACTAGGGATCACCTTCTTGCTCACTTCCTTTACCAAATAAAATATTGTAATTTTAACTTTTAAATTTACATTTGTAGTATCGTTAGTTTAAATATAATTCTTAACATTTATATATAAATTTCTTGAATATCTAACTTTAAAAATAATTGTGTGCCGAGTATCTACTTTATACATAAAATCAATCATATATGCAATGCAAGTATCTCTTAACATAAATGTAACTTTATATCCAATGCAAAAGCATCCCTCAACTTAAACCGTAGAAAACTCTTGTAGTGTATGTATGAGGAGAAAGTAAAAGGCAAAAATTGAAACAAAACAGCAGCACGCAACTACTTTCATTATGTAAATATATAAATGGTCAATGTATTATAATGTTGTTATCCAATATATCTCTTCTATTTTACCACCGTATACCTAGGGTACGATCATATTATATTGTATCGTATGCCAATACTAATAGTTCCTTATATATATACTAGATTCTGTTTTTCCGATTTAAGTTTAGGGATGCTATTGCATTAGATATAAGCTTATATTTTGATCAATATATAGTTATATTCTACGGTTAGATCAATATAATTAGCAATGATTAGCTCGATGTATAAAATAAAATAAATGATTAGATTGAGAGACTTATTTTCAAAAACACTTATTCTAATATAATTATAGAATACTTAGTTGGATTAATCTTCTGAACTCTTCTATCATGTTATATTGGACTAAAAGATTGAAATTAATACAACTGAGCCTTTCCACACATACATTGAATAACAGCAGATCCAAAAACAAAAGAATGTATACGCAAAATCCCAGCATAATACTCCATAAGGGATGAGATCTCATAAAACCAAAAGAAGGGATAAAGCTTAAAGGTATGCGCGCGCAGACTCGCGAGAGAAGAAACAAATAGAAAAAGACGGACGCATGCAAACGTTTTATCGCGTTCCCCTTTATAGTACGAAGGGCGCACCGGCGCAAAGCCTTTAAGAACACTCTTCACGTAGCTCAAGAAGCTTTCATAAGTCTTTTACTCGTGTGCTCTCGAAAGTGAATAGCGATTTTTCCCTCGTCCCGATGGAAAGACGCATTCCAATCTTCTTCACGCTGTTATTCATTTTCATCCGCGCCCCCCCCCCCTCCCGCCCAATCTTCCCACTCAACATTCCCCACTACTTCTTACTCTGATAATATTAGATGGAAAAGAAGATTTTAATAACAGCCTCTCCTTCACTCTCGCATTAATATCATATTGCGACATCAATGCAACGATCTCTGTATTATGGATTTTTCTACCATATATTTTATTACAATTTTGCCCTAATTTTCCAGTGGTTCAACTTCGTTAATTTGACTCCGACATCCTATTCTTTCTCCAATCAAGCTTAAGAGATCTGATGATGGAGAAAGTTAACGAGAACGTTACTCATATGGGAATACGAAATAGATAAAAATGATGCAATAAGATTAAGGAGATGAGACTTTTCGACAGCGATGGTGAAGGCCTTTATTAATTATTTTCAATGAAACATTTAAAATTTTATCACCTATATAATCATGCAGTTATCTTTTTCATTAATTCCTGCATAAAGAATTTGATTATATATTTCAATTATAATTATATGAACTAATTAATGTGTCATGGTTTTACACAACATGCAAAATGCATTAACGATTTATATACTTAAATAAGTCATGACGTTTATTTTATTGAATAAAGTACATTTAGTTACTCATTAATTATCACGTCTCTCCGGGCATATTAAATTATATAACTACAACATTAAAAGAGAGAAAGGAGAGGGAAGAAAAAGAGAGTACAAATAAAATAAAAAATTTAGTTATAACATTTCATATAATTTACTTGATAAATATTTAAATCAATCATCCACTGTAGCCATACGCATATAAATTCTTGCATCACTTACGAATGTACGTTTTACGCGATGATGCTAAGACTTTTGTTGTACCGTTTGTTATTACACTAACACCGATAAAGAGCTGCTTGCAATGAATGTCGCCATAAACACTGTTGACTCGCCAAATTCATCTTCCAACAGTAAATGGAAAATAACTGTGCATCATTGAAGGAAAAATGAAATACATGCACTATTGGAAGATTGACAGACACGTAAATAAAAAATAACGCATTTTTTAAAGAAGATAGATAGAAGATCACTCAAATGCAGGTGTTGACATTGAAGGTATTAACATTCGTCGTATAGCATAAAGAAAGTAAAATCAGTTCAAGAAAACAATAAAACGAATAAGGACTATATTCAAAATATAATAGAGTGAAGGCCTTACATACGACATGTGTGGTTTGAGCGCTATAGCTCTAATCTTGATTACGCTCTACTTGAGTATGCATCGATTTTGCATCTGCAAGTCTACAACGAGTATCTCGAGACACTATAGAACTGCTATATTTGAACGACGGATTTTAGTCTACCATTCTGTGGCTATTAATCCTCTAGCACCCATTACTGAATGTCTGTGAGGATTAACATCATTTTGTGCAAGCTTAAACTAGGGATATACCTTTCTGCAGGGGTATATTGGTTCTTTCAAACTATATATTCATTTAAACCACAATTCATACTTTTTTCCTATCTCCAATTTCTCATATATGACAGCTGCTGTTTATTTGCGACGAATTTTCACATGTTGGCGCCCAATGAGAACATTTGCAGAGTCGCTAACAAAAAATTGCAGTGCTGGATTGCAAAATTTTCTTTCAGTATAGAACTATCGAAACGTTCATTGAAAGCATAGATCGATGTTCTGCTCAGGTGTCAATATTCACTTACGTTCACAATGAAATCGTACTGCCTTCGCAGCCCTCTGCACGTCCGATATTACATCATTTTACAATGAACGTGGCTTTTCTTAGTAATTAATTTAATTTTCTTCCGTTATACATCATGGTATTCCATTAATTACATTCCGAAAAGTGGTTCTTCCAATGTACAAAACTGATATATTAATTTGCTGCGGCAAATGCATTGACCGACGTTACATCATACTATAACGATATTTTGAACTTAATTAATTTATACGTATAACAATTCAAATATTCCCTCTTTCAATTCTTGGATAATGAATTTGTTATGAATTCAGTACATTTTCCTTTATAAATAATTTTAAAAAACAAACTGCAGTAACGAGTTTTAATACAGAGATCAATACAACCAGGAAAATTTGAACATAAAAAAGATATGAATTACAATAAAGCAAAAATTTAAAACAAACTTAATTTTTTTTCACTAGATATTTTATAAATTTAATTTTATTAACCTTCTTGTTGAAAAATTTCAATTCTGTATACTAAAAATTTGTCTAATTAAGTCAAAGTAGTTAAGACAAAGTAAGGCAAAGTATACGTTCGAAATATTACTACTCAAACTTTAGCGTTAAATAATTTATTTAATTTAGAATTGTTAGAAAAAAATTAGCTCACGTAAATAAGAAGTTCTCAAAAAAAAAAAACTATCAACATCGATAAGATAATTAATATTTCTTATTTATTCCTCCTAGTATTGATTTCTGCAAGTGAGCAAATAAAATGCTGCAAATCGAAAAAGGTAAAATTGTAATAAAGCAGTCAACAGTGTTGGCACTACGGCTTGAAATCGTTCCAAAGGACTCGCTCAAATTTATTTAACGCCTGCCTTCGCAAATCCATTTGCGCGCCTTAAATCCCCGTATAAACAATGAGAAAAACGAATTGTAAGAGCTCATCACTGTTAGAAACTCTAATTCTGGCGCCAATCTTTCAGCCTCTCTTTCTATCTCTCTTTCTCCTTTGATTTGAGCGCTGCAGCTTCTTTTCAAGGCAAACACGAGTCTCTAAATCCGCGCGCGTCCGACACACGGGTCGCAGTGCGCCCTATATACGTATATACACGCAGCGAAGATTTGTTCAGCCGGCGTAGCCGAACGTGGCTGCGCATACGGCCAAGCGCACTGGTGGTAGACTTTTTTTCTCCATCTTCTCTTCCTCGAAAGGGAATTTCATTCCCACCGAGGCTCGAAATTTTACGGCTAGCTTCTCCGGGTTGCTCTGGCTCCCCCCCCCCCCCACCTCTCTCTCTTTCTCTCTCTTTCTCTCACTCACTCATTCTTTCTCAGGGTTTAAACTCTTCTGGTTTCAATGCTGCCTTATCTCGCACTACGTTTCCTAGAGCTTCAGGTTTGTCTTGAGCTGGCGCTTGATATTCCACTCAACAGCGGCTTATAGCGTTAGAATTCAAGCTTCGTAAGTGAATTTCTTTTGCGAATTTCTTGCGTACTCCCAAACGGTTTAATCGACTACTTTTTTAAGCAGAGGTAAATAATCAGGACCAAGTGGTTCATCTCGTTCTTCGAACACTTAATATTGCTACGCGTTGCAATAGTATTCGGTTCGGTGTCCGATGTGCTTAGATTTTGAGCTCAGTCACAACAACATAACAACCGAAGGCGCGCCATCTGTAGATGTTGTGAATTGCGAATGATGTTTCTAATTGCCAAATATTTGTGAATGCGCTGTTAAGGGGTGAGGAACTAAAAAAGCTGACACAACCTCGACTCTGCAGACAATTAAAATATTAACGCTGACGCTTTGCCTGTCAGAAAACTTTTAGCAAAAAAATATATACTTTCTCTATAGCTCTTGCCCTCTAATCTCTATAATCGCCTCAACAGCAAGCTTATCTGCAAGAGCAACCAGTCAACGCTTGAGACCAGGAAAAACAATGGCTGTTGACGCTCGCGATGCGAACACGTCAATTCCATCACCGCGCGATCTCGATTTTAATACCGTGATTTCAACGCAGCCGTACGCACACAGCCACGATCAAATAGCATGGCTCGTATAGTGGCAATAGCACAAGCGCACGTGCTTCAACGTTGTGTTTGTGTACTCACGCTCAGCTCTCTTCCACTGTCCATACGCATTAGTAGCCCACGGGCATATATCCCTACATACACATACTCTCAAGTGTGCAGTGCCGCGGATGAACGGCCACATACGCATCGCTCAAGAAATACAAGCCGTGTGATCGGGTCCGTTATTGCTGATATTCGATGCGATCGAATTGAGGAGATCGTATACAGCGGCTACTGAACTCCTTCGAGGACTATTCGATGGGACAAGTAAATTATGAGAGCGGGAGTCGTTACTGTCCACTGTGCCTCGCCTTGCTTAAGAGTCTGCTTTAAGTTCAAATGATGTAGGATTTAAAAGTTGAAGCAAAAGCAATGAGAGAGACACAGAATGACTCAAATCGCACCCTTGCTCCACTTTAAGTAAGGCAGTTTATGTAATTAAAGGGAACAAATGACGTTTTCCTTGGTGTCAAGGACATTAAGATCAGACCATTTAATGCGCGACTACAACTCGTGCGCTTTACGTGACAGATAAGAGGCAAAGCAGCGGATAACTTGCTTCAAGAAGTCGACGCACAGTAAGTGTCTCGGCATCCGGGTGTGTCATATACCGTGGGAAGCGTCTTACTCAAATTAAATGGAAGACGAATTTTGATGAAATGATGCCAAGACTGGCATCATCAGTTAGCCTAATTAGGATAGACTGAATACTGTATCTAGTGCGAAGTTCTACTTGGAGATCATCCAGGATTCATTTGCAAAGCGATAGATTTGAGACGTGAGCGTGAATATCAGCGTCCGAAAGTCTGAATATCATAACTATTTTTACGATTGTTATTAATGCATTTATTATTATCTTTTAATAACATTATTATCAGTAAATCACGTTTGATTTTAAATTCCAACTACAAAAATTTGTAAATATTAAAAACCCTACAACCTTCTACATAAACTGAATGATGATAATAGCGAATCTGTATTTTTTAATGTGATCAATTGATACTGTCCAGTATTCAGAATTACAAATCAGAATAAATTACAATTTATACATCAAAGACAACGTGTTTCGAGACTCGCTACATTCAGACGCTATAAAAGCACATAAAATATGTATTGCATAAAACATGCAAAATGTACAGAATTGGATATCGAAATGAAAGTAAGCAGTAAACACCTTTCATTTTGCAAAACCTCTCGTTATTCTTCATGCAAAGAAATAATACATAATTACAGAATTGATAATTTTGGCTGGTCCAATTGCTATCAGGGATTACGAATTAAATTTTTACGAAATATAATGTACCCACTTAAAAGCGTAAGTCTATTATGAAATATTTATTATACTGCAATGGAAAACATCTGCTAGCATATGTAAATTCGACTGAAACGCATTTCAAAATTTGAGAAAATTCAAATTAGAGTTTTAATTATAATTAAAAACTACGCATAAATAATCAAATTGTGTCACACAACTATTTTTTTTTTTTTTAACGAGGCAAAGAAAGACAGCTTTTCATCTCGTGCGGCTTATCATTCGACTGCAATTTTCTCGCGTGCTCTGTAAAGTTTAGTATAATAAAAAATCGTGGCTCGGAAAGCAAACAGGGGAAAAGGATTTTAAATTGGCTGACTACTCGCTTTGACGTGATAAGTAAATTTTCCGCCAATTCAACAAGACAATTATTGTTTCATCCATTTTTCTTATCAATTCTTAAAACCTTACAAGCGTTAAATTACCGTTTAAAAACGATCGGAACACCCCTCGATAGTAAATAGGTAACTAACTCAATTATAACTACTAGGCATCCTTAAAAATTAAGATTCCCAAAATCACTTTTCTACACTGCAAATGAAAAAATATAAAACCGAGTGGACAGGAGGTCCAGCAAAAAAAGATTGCTTTGAAGAATAAAGAAAGAAAGCAAAAGAAAAAGTGTAAGATGTAAAGTAAAAAGGCACAACTGGGAAAGGAAAGATCGTCGAGGAAGTCCCAAGAAAGAGAGAGAGAGAGAGAGAGAGAGGGAGGGAGAGAGTAAGAGAGAGGAATAGCGCGGGGCAAGTTTTGTAGGTCGTCCGGGCGCGAGAGTAAGTACGGAAGGAGAGAGAAAGAGAGCGAAGAGCGAATATTGCGCGCTCACGTTTCAGGCTGCGGCGCGTCGGAGTGGGAGAGGAATACGCCGCGGAATGAAATTCTTCGATGGGGCGGTAAACGGCTGCTGCCAGCCAGCGCCTAAGTAAATAAAAATAAAAAGCCGCGCCAAACTGAGCCAGCGAGCGATCGATGCCGAAGTCCATGCCGCGCGCGCGCTGCACGTGTGTATGCGGCTGTGCGTGTATAGTTATATGAGAGAGGCGGGGTACAAGTACTCGCGCCGACACTGGAATTCTATTATCCGCAAGATACTCTCCTCTGATGCGGAGCACTGCCAAGGTGCACAGCGCGGTGCGCTGCTGCTGCTGCAATACTCTTCTGGGATGCCGAGGAGAAAAGAAGCGCGAAACTGGTCGGGATCGTAGAGGAAGATGCCGTGGCAAGAGGAATGGAGAAAGTTGTACGAAGTGAGAATGGGAGAGAGGAATTAGGATTGGATTAGACGATTTTTTATTGCTCGTTTAACTCGGGAGAAAAATTGAGGCCGGTTCAATGTAACGCACCGATGAATTACGAGATAGAATTGAAGTACAGAGTCGCGTGTCCGTTATCCCTTTTCACCTTTAGTCTGCTTTAAGTGGATAGTATATTGGGGATTATATGATACCAGATTAAGTATTTTACTATATGCATCGAGGAAATAAAACGGGTTATTCGTTCCGTATATAATCGTGACTTTTCCTGTATTCTACGTACGTGCTTCTGCGGTGAAACTATGTGAATTTACTCGAATACGATAGCACCGTTACGCCACAGATTTTCGCGTATACTGTAGGAAAAAGTTTTTGTCTTAGCGTCTGTGCGTTTGATACGAAATCGTAACAATAGACTTAAGGGGTTATGACAGTGTTAAAACCTGAAAAAAAAGAAAAATTGTTAGTGTTGTAAAAAATTAATAGATATATAGGTGCTCTAAAAACTGTATTGTTGCTTTCAAATACAAGTATTATACATCACTTTTATGCATAAATAATATGCATAAAGTGAGTGTAACATTTAAAAACAATTAAAGGTATTTGCTTACCAAAAATCATGATTTTCATCACTTTTATTTACTTGCCGCATGTTTCTGATGGAACCGTACCATCAATCCTGATAAATCAAAGTGCCAAATCTTCATTATGAGTCTGGTCTCAGACTAAGTGGAACAGATTCTTGAAAAACACAAAATTAATATAATTAATAAAACATATATTGCCAATATTAGTAATTATAGTGAATGTTACATATGTAAACAAACGTAACATTCACTTTGAACTTACCTTTGCCAATTCTGCTCCACTCAGTTTGTGACCATACTCATAAAGAAGGTTTCCCACTTTGGTTCATCATGATTGATAGTACGGTTCCTTCAGAAAGCTGCGGCAAGTACACAAAAAGCATGAAAAAACTAAATTTGAGTAAAAGGCATTTAAAGTTTATAATGTAAATCATTCAAATGAACTCAGCTATATTTACAGAAAATATCCGGCATACCTTGATTTGATTTTGGTACTCAAATATACATACAATAAAGTATATTTGATGGTACGCGCTTGTCATGCTGTGTGATAATAGCATTTAGAAGCTGAAAATAAAAAAAAAATTATCGTTAGCTATTCATAACCAAGTTATGTTTATGAATTACAGTTACATACAATACTTACCATTATTAAAAACACTTCAAGTTCTTAAAAAGTATGCAGAATAATACTTCAGGCAGTCAATATAAGCTCCCATTTTGCTGGCTTGCACCCGTATACCTAAAAGCAAAAAATAAACCAACAAAGAAAAGGCTCATTATGAACACTGTTATTACTAATTAGCTTCTAATACTTATCTGAATAATTTTTCTACTCTGCAGAAGCTCTTGCACTTTTGCAACACCACTAAGGTTATAAGCATTGCTACAGCAGCTAGCAGACTAACTGCACTGATCTAGTGTCTTGGATGAAAAACAGCTGTTTGGCTGCTTTCTGCTGCTTTACAGAAAATTCTACTATACCGATCAAACAGAAATCTTCATTCTCGACCAGACGCTGTGAGGCACAACCTATTCGAGTGGCAAATTCAAATTTGTTGAATGCCTTTACTTTAACACATTGAGTTTAGTAACATAAAATCACACATAGAAAAATTAATTTTACAGATTTTATTTATTTTACGGAAATAAATTAATAACTCTTGAGAAAAAAAACAGTTTGTAAAACGGTTTTTAAGTCATATTTTCAGTCAGATTTCTCATGAAATTACTCTGTAAAAAGTGGGTTAGAACAATCCTTTCCACAAGTTTGGCCTAATTAAAATATTTAAAAATCACGATTTTTCAAAAATTTACTTGAAACAGATTTGTTAGTTTTTTGTTGATATCTTCCAGGAAAATTTTTTTAGCCAAAAACGGCTTTCAGGACCATATTCTACAGACTACTAACTATGAAAACAGTGAATAAAAAAAAATGGGTATTTTCAAAATTTTAACACTGTCATAACCCCTTAACTATATTGAATATTAAGGTAATTTGTCAATTTAATCAAATTATATATCAAATTATATGCGATATATATGCGATATGAATGCATATTTATATAGAAAATTAATTTTAGTATACTAAAATATGAAAAATATATGTTAAGTGAAAGCAATTATTTTAATTTACATAAACTTAAAATATTACCTTTTTAAAAGAAATAATTACTCTTCTTAAAGAAGTATGTTATTTTATCAAAAAATTCATAAAGTGAAATTAATATAATATTTAAATCCAACAATTTTTTCAAACTTTTACTACTCGCAATTTATTTTAACGCGAATTTGGTAAGGCAACTTGTTTCCTTCAAAAAAAGTAGTTAATAGTTTCATCATACCTTCCAAAGGAGAATAATTCGCAATTGTTAACGTAACATTGTAGTTACGTATTTTAGTTACATTTACTGTGCTCTTCAGCAAAAGTATTCACTATTTACATATATAAATTCACAATTTATCAGACATATATGTACCTACATTATTAAATTTTAAACATTTTTTCAACTATATTTTCCTACCATTTTTAATAAATGCGCTTTTTTAATGCTGCAAAAGTGAAAAAGAAATACTAAAAGTAATTAATAATTTTTATTTTAAAAATTGAAAAATACATTAAAAACCATTACTATGTGCAGAGTTCAGAATAAGACCGCAGTTGTAAGCATTTGAATTACAAAAAAAACATGAAATATTTCTAGTCTAGGAGCAAAGGAGATGGAGCACCACGGTATCACCAAAGTGATTTTTGACAATTTAATTGTTTCAGTCGCCATAAATATTACCTATATTTAAAAAATGTTTCAAAAGAAGTCCTGGTTTATTGCAGGACGATAACCGGGACCAACAACTCTTTTTATTAATATTAATAGATGCCCTGGTTGATCTTTTGAAAGACGGTAATTTTCATGTTTACTATAGTGTTTTAAAGTTAAAGGAATTTATATTTGTCATGGAATCAGTTCATGTAATTTTCAATATGAATGAAAACGGAATGGAGGGGGGGGGGGGTTGGCCAGAGAAGCTAGCAGGGAGGGGCCGGAGCCCCACTAGTTTATTGCTAAAAGATAGTAACTATCACTAGTTACCATAAATAACGATGAAAATCCTTAACTAAAGTTAAATCAAGGGAATTTGAAATGGCAATTGTGGCGCAAAATTCGCTGCATCAATACGGGCAGATGATTCCCGGTCATTTCTCCGAATCCAAATCTCTGCATGGACAGTTTTCCGAACAACCTTAATTCCAAAAAGTAATTCTCCGCATCCAATATTCGGAATGCAAAAAAATCCGAATGAATATAATATAACAGAATTTAATTTAAAGAAATGTAAATATTATGAGCTATGACACGAAGAAATTCCAGCTCTTTGCCGTCTGTTTTATATACATCACAGTCGTGCACAATGACCTGCAGCCTACGCTGTGAATCCAGCCATTTCTTTTTTTGGTGCAGCACGAACTTTTCGTCCAAGGCTTATTTCTGCTGCAGTAACATCAGAATCCGCTTGTTCTTTCTGTAATTCCTTATTGGCGGAATATAAATCTGGATGATGTTTTCCAACGACGCACTGGAATTTGTTGTGCCATCCTTCACTAACGTTGTTTGTTTTATGAGAACCATCCAGAGCAGTGGAACGATTTCTACTTTTTTTTTAATCGGCTTTACTCAGGTAAATATTAAGTTAACGAAACGATTTAAAGCATATTTTGTTTGTTATGTTCTTGATAAAGAATATCTATTAGATCTTATTCACTTTTTCCGTATACAACTAATGTAACCGGCTTATAAACAAATTAATTCCGCCGATTTTATGATAAATTTAAATTCATTACTATTTTGAAATAAATATACTATAGAGTTCGATAGCACGTACCTGACGCTTTAAGATAAGCTATTAAAAAACTCAAAATGATAAAAAGAGTCAAAGGTATATGGAAAATAGTGCACGTAGAGCGTTAAGCAACTTACATTTTGCACTAATTTTGTAATATGTCAGCTTCTATTTAACTTTTTTCAAAAATTCAAATTTTTTTGCATTTGTTGGGATAAATGTTGTTAATAAAATTCAATTTATTTTTTTAAACTCAAGTAGATAATTTTTTATGGCGATTTAAACAATTAAATTGCCAATAACAATTTATACGACCATTTTCAGACCTATCACCTTTCATATTCGTAATCAGGAGGCAAAAATACATAGAATCAGCTTAGTGATACCGTGGCACTCCATCGGCTACGAAAATCTCCTTTGCTACTATTACTATTCGGGAAATAGGTTAAAAATTGAGAAATTAACGTTTCAGATAAGATACTGAATAAATAAAGAGAAATTTCATTTAAATAAGAGAGCCCATGAAAATGGAATTACACAAGATTAAGAATGATAAAAAATCAGAAAAAAAACTGGTGGAAAGAAGGAAACGGAAACGACTAAGATCCCCTTCATATCTTCTTGGGTATCTTCCTGATTCTACTCTAAATCAGGTTCAAGTTATTACGTTATTATGCAAAATCATTCATTTTTTCATCAGACATAAAAAAGACAAATTACATTTTTAAAAGCCTCTTTGATACTTGTTATTTAAAAGTTTCCATAACATAACAAGACCTTAACGAATTCCTTTAATGGATAAAATTTAAATAAGCAAATCCCAAATGAAAGTCGTAACTCCAAGTATATGCGAGAGCAGACTCTTTCATAAACGTACTTTTATTTCAAATAAGTTTGGATATGAAAGTATAAAATACACAGTGCTGCAAAACGTATAAATATTTCATGCAGTTTCTAGAGTATTACACTAGAATTCATTTTTTGAAGTCGTCGAAATTTCCCTCTGTACCGTACTAAAAGCGAAGCAAAAACTCAAATCATTCTTTGTGGTAAAACTCAAAAGTGCTCTCTCCTCTTTGCTGTTCATCCAAAAAAAAGACCATATGTAATCCCGCACGTTATTCTTTTTCCCCCACCCACTATCTCTCTTTCTCCCTCTCTCTCTCTCTCTCTCTCTCTCTCTCTCTCTCTCTCTCTCTCTCTCTCACTCTCCCCGACTACACAGGACGAAATTGCCTCTAAATGCAAATCCCGCATTTCATTCCCCCCCGAAGAAAATTGTAATATCCCGGAGCATCGGGACTGACACCTGGAACGGAATTAATTTTCGCGGCGTGTCTGAAATTAATAGCGAACACGCGACTGAAAAAAAAGAAACAAACATCGAATCCTACCTCTGTGCATTCGCCTCGAAGACTATATAGCTCGCTGCAGCAGCAGCAGCAGCAGTAGAGACAAAGCGAGAAGCGACGACGACGGTGGCAGCCGGAAAGAGAGAGAGAGGACACAGCGAACCAATATGCGGCATCTGGCGTTACATGCTTCAAGCTTCGCATAACAAGCTCAGGAGAGCTTGCTGCGCGCTCGTTGATGGGAAAAGTTGCAGCTTGCAAGCTCAGATGTCTACCCGTTGCCTCTCTCACCCTCTCGCCACTGCCCTCTCTCCTTCCTTCCGTCCAGCTCTTCCCGTCGCAGCCTTTGGCGATGCGCTCGACGGCCTCCCTCTGAGCATATATCGTGCTTGTACGGGGGAGGGGGGGGGGGTAGTCGCATCATCCTGCGCGACACACACCGACACACGTGCGATGACATGGGGAGAGAGAGAGAGAGAGAGAGAAGTACGGAAGGAGAGAGATGCCGGACGGACTGCTCTCGTATTTGCCATGGAAGACTGAGGGATATACATATACACATGCGGAGGACGAGAGAGAGGCGCGGCTCGATTTGCGAAATTGCACGTGATCCTACGAAGGTTGAGGAAGGAGAGATTGTAAATTGCTGGCAGGTGCACAGCGATGAGTGGAGCTTGGGCTTGAAAAGACGAGATGCGAGAAGCCGAGGTATGTGCGATGAATAGTTTCATATCATTTGCCCTTTGTCCGACGCGTCGCTTTATCTCGGTATTTATATGAGTGAATTCGCGTAACTGTGAAGGTTCGCTTGGGTGAGAAGATTAATAACGGTCTTAAAATATTAAAATTGAAGGCTCACCTACTGGAATTCAGTTTTCTTTTGTACATTAAGCTTTTCGTGCTTCGCAAAGCAAATACCTAAATTAAATGATGTCGTTTCTTTGGGACGGAATTCAAATAATAATTTCATGCATACTTAGTTATAAGATAAGAGATTCCCCGATAAAATACTTTATTGGTACCATTAGAATGATTGGTAATAACATGGATTTTGTAAACGGTTCACATTCGAAATAGTATTCAAATTCGTTTGAGCGTAACGGGAATTTAAAAATTAATTTGATGGGAGCAGACAACTTTACAACTCTCGAAATGAACCACTGTTTCATCAATTCAACGGGAATTCCGAATAGATTGAATAAATTGCAACGCTTTTCCCGGCCATCCGAGATCTCGGGAAGAAGAACAGGGACAATGAAAATGCTTATCTTCGTCGACTTGATATAAAGGGCGCCGGCCGTAAGGTATTTTAAAACATTTTATCTCCCGGGTAGTAGGAATCACTTTTTACGTAACACTAAAAGATTTTGAATAAAACTGTCTTTGGGAGAGAGCCTATCTTTATGCTGAATCTACAACGGGCAGGCCCGAATAAACAGGAATGACGGGAGACAAAATCCGCGCGCGAAGTTAAACGAAACGCCGGCCTCGAGGAGGAGATGAAGAAACTGCACCAAGGACAGCGGGACGAGCGAGGATAAACAAGCTGGGCTCCTGCACAATGGAAGAAGGCGTGGACATCAGGCCTGGAGAATCGCTCGGGCTTGCTAAGTCTTTTAGACGGTGCACGCAGTGCAGACATCGTATAAGCTCTCTTCCTCCCTCCTCTCTCTTCTCTTTCTCCGCCTCATTCGTCTGTGGAGGTAAAGCAAGGAGAGAAGCCGAAGAGAGAAAAAACGGCTGGAGAGCCGGGTGCGACCTACTTTCACGACTCGTTTTTTATTCCCTCTCGCTATCACCTCGCTCTTTCTGCAGACTCGTTTCATCTCTTGCTTGCTCTTTCTCCCTCTCTCCTCTCCTCTCTCTCCGTCGGACGCTCTTAATTTCTTCAGAAAGCGCGATCTTTTTACGTTCTCGCATTCAGAAGGGGCGAGAGTACTCTGGGCGAATAAACAATTTCCTTTTTTCCCAGCTATGCACGCGAGATATACTTTCGTCGGTAAAGCTCTTGTAGCTACTGCACACTTGACACGAGGGCGCCGAGATCACAGCGTAGTTAATGCTTTTTAATTTGAGCATATAGGCACTCGTTCATTTGTTGGTTATAGTATCACAATAAAAACGATATTGCGCGGGTTGAACGAATGGTTGCTTCTTTTATTCAAAATTATAAGTGCCAATTTGAAGTTTAACTTGCATTGTATCGATTACATATTTATTTATACAATATGTAGCCTCGAATTATTTAGTTGATTTCGGCTATAATAATTTAAAGCGGGACATTTTCATTAAAATTCATCTTATTAGAATTGGTTATCATTGTAACTATTACGAAAAAATAAATAAATAAAAAAGAAAATCTTTTTTACTTATTTATATACTAGAAAGTTTTCTAAAGGGAATTACGCATCACAGTACATTCAATACAAATATATGAACATTACAGTAGTTACGATGCACTCGATATTCGTTTTCAAACTTCTCATTTTAATATGCTGCTTCCATTAATTCAGTTAATTATGGGACGTTTCGCATGGATAATATTCATAATGAAAGGTTATAACCTTTGTGAATTGCATTCCACGATTGGCTGACTTAATTTACTTATTACTACTGCAGATACACATTTCCATCGTTTCTTTGGGGAACCTTTATTGCTTAAAAAATTAAAATAGAGAACATTTAACGTTTTATTAGATTAATAAAATTAATAGTTATTAACGTTTCAGTCAAATTTTTAAAAGAAATTAGTCTCATTTAACCATAAGAAATCTCTCGAACAGAACTCAATCCATAAATGACTACATATATAAAATGCAAAACTGTCATCGTTAGTATAGTCTGATAGACCTGACTGAAGTGGCCCATTAATGCACGAGGAGTAGAGATATTTATGCAGGGCGACGAGCCTCATTACAGAACAGTTTACCTCAGTCCGCACTCAGGTTTATTCCTGATGTAAGCAGTCGATTATTGCACTGTCAAGTTAACATAATGGAGTAGCGAGTGCGACATTCACGGTGATATTATCGGTTACTTAGATCATGCATGAGTCTGACTTAAATGCATCTATACTCAATTCAGAGTATTTATTACATTTGGTATAAAAGTGCCTATTTATACTAAAACATTTCGCAAAATAAATTTGAGTAGTAGTTCGTGAATAATTTTAAAAGTTAAAAATTTTAAAAATATTTTCCACAAGGGAATACTTCGTAACGCGTGTTTCATTTTGTTTTACCCAAGAGTCGTTTTTCAAAATTGAAGCAAGAAGCATAACTTGAATATATGGATTCTACTTCGTCAGTGAAGCTAGATGCGAGTAATACGAGAAGTATCAGAAAAGTGAGTATCTACAGTGATCAAGTAGTAAAATCCAGTTTAGTCAGACAACTTTCTCGGTGCAATGTGTACTAGAAAAGAAGATCCTAAAATAAATACTCTTCTTATGCTTTTTCATATTTTATATTAAATCTACAGCCGTAATAAAATAATACACGAAATTTCGCGCAATTTAAAAAAAATACGAGCAACCATACATTACGGAAAGGACCATCTCAAATACAAAGAGAACATTTATATCTGTAACAAAGGTACTAAATACACGATCTACTATCTATCCCTGATCAACGATAAACTCGTACAGACGACTGTAACTTTTTTTTCTGCTCTCACGTGGCTAATGTGTCGCACAGCAGTCCCTAACCATGTAATCGTCTCGTGAGATTTAAGGGGCCGACGCCGGCGAAGCTGAAAAAAAAAAATATACGGCCGAGTAGAAAAGAAAGTGACGCACGGTAAGGAACTGGCGCGCGAGGCAGGAACTTTTACGAGGTCGAACGTCGTCGCGCAGCTCCGACTCCCCCACTTTTACGTATACGCACATGGTCCTTATCGAGTTTGTGCTGTTCCGAGTTGCAGCTGCTAGAACGGTCGTAAAAAAAAAGTGAGCACGACGAACTTTGCCATGTATACGCGCGGGAGAATATGAGAATATCGGCGCTGCTCTCGGTTCGCCACGTGCGAGCCATCGAACCATGAAAGCGAAAGATCGCCGGGTTACGTACGTATAACGTCCTCGCGGCTGGCGCTAAACCAACGGCGTAATGACCGAATCTAAGTTTGAATATAAAAAGAAGCGCGCGCGAGCTCGCGGGGCCGCCGGTGTCTTTCACGACACTTTTTTTTTATCCAACGTTTTAGGGCCGTGTCCTCGAGGACATTGTAAAATCGTAAAATCTGTAATTCGGCGTGAGAGGGGACTGATGGAAAAATTCGAGCAAGCAGGTGACAGTGCGCTGTAATGCGAACTTTCTGCGCCGTTTCTCCTTTCTTTTTTAGCTTTCTCACGAGCCCGGAAATTTCGATTTCGAGTAAATGGACCTATAGTGGTTTGTGTTGAAAGAAACTGCTGGTGTAAAGGGCTTGATAAAGACGTTTTTAACGTGCTAATTCATTTTCTGTTTTAATTAATTGCGTAACAATACTGAAATGGTGGAAGTGTACGATAGATTCTATGTGACTACGAACTTGTACCGAGCTTAATATATACGGTGGAGTACGTCTTGGCCAAAGGAATAAGGCAATCGCTCTCTCAGTACCCCCTTTCAGGAATCTCAAAATCAATAAAAATAAATGACCCTTTATAAACTATTATTTTATAAAGTTTCAAGTTTAGATTCTAGTATTTAAATGAAAAGGCTTTTAAAAATGTACCAAAATCACAGTATTCAAAATTTTTACAATCAATTATTTTTATATTGTTCAAGTTAATCACTTCTTTAAAGACGGTCTCGTTTACAATTAAATTCGATAACATTCACAAAAAATAAACAGTTAATTACTCAACGGTAGTACATAGCATTTTGTCCGTCAACATAGAGATACAAATAGCTCACATCTCAGACAACAGTATTTATCTTGATCGCAGGTAACCCTTTTAAATAACCCGCGAGCATTGAAAAAATCCAATTATTGCAAAGAAATAACGTAGCAATAAAAAGACTGCCAAAGCGCAAACTGCGCACATCCAAGCGCTTATTTAAGATCTTCCACGTAGATAAATAACTCCCCAGACTTCTCGAAATAAAACGCAACGGACATACGGGGAAAAAAGGAAAGAGCCGGCCGCTCGCACGAGAGACAGAGAGCGAGAGAGAAAGATAGAGAAATGCCCAAAGCATTCACTTAGGTAGCTGAAATGCTCGTTTGTCCATTGGACCTTAGCCGCTTGCGAGCCGGTCAAGAAGCGGCAGCAGCAGCAGCAGCAGCAGCAGCAGCAGCAGCAGCAGCAACAGCAGCGCCAGCATATAGTTTTGGGTCACGTTGCGTTCAACTTCTTTCCTTCTCCTTTTTCCCCGTACTAGTGAACGATACAGGGCGCGACGTGAGTTATCGCGCAATACTCTTTGAGCGAGCTCGTTATCTTTTTTCTCACGGCAGTCGAGACGTCCCTTCTGCCAGCCATAAAAATATTGTCCGTGGAGCATTGCGCTTTCTAGGGTTATGATTTGCGGGTGATTTGTGCTATGTTTTCTGTATACTCAAGGCAAAAGTTATGTTTTTGGAGAGGAGGGTCTTTTCTCGAAGGAAAAAATTCGCTCGCTGGAATTCGCTATATATTGGTAAATGGAACTGAAAAAATTGGCGACTTGTCAACCTTTTTTTATGCTTATGATACTTTGGTTAATATTGCAGAACATTTCTTTCATATACAATAATACTCAATGAGTAAAAATAAATTATTGTGTTAATCTTAAAACATCATTATTTGAGATTAAATTGTAATGATGAACATTAGTTCTTTATTATTCTGTATATTAACTCTAAAAAAAATTAATATTTTCCCCGTAAACAACTTTTAACCATTATGTTTGTTCACTTTTTCTATTTTGTATATATAATATTGTATATATAAAATTTGTATATATAAAATTGTATATAATAATTTTATGCCACTCTAATAATTAAATTACAATTAAAGAATTGTTTAAAACGAAGAGGAATGAAAAAGTCATAATGAGAAGGTGTAACATCGCTGCACGCAAACTCTATTTCTTATCTCTAAGCTCAAATTAAAATCAAGACTAGCAAAAATTTATATTAAAGTTCAGCGCAAAAACTGGTCATTGAACTCTGAACTTTTTTACAGCTATTAGACATCCATGGAAAAGCACAGCATAGGATCTGGAAAATTTTGTCAGATATTTTTACCTCAAATAAAAAGTCAAGGTAAAAGTGCAGTAAAAAGTATGGGATCTACTTTGCAGCCAGACTTATGGACTAAGCTGCACTTTTCCTAGATTGTGCCTAAAAAATTTTTTTTACGCTCTGAGGGATAAATTAATAACGTCGTAACTCAAAGTACACAGAGGGCAACGCTTACTTCTCTTAAAAAAGTGATGGCCCTTGTTGAGAAGCATTTAATACGTGAACGTGATTGGTATTGTTAAGCTCAAGTTTGAAAATAGCTGTGTTCGAGTTTATAGACTTTAATGAATCTTTTTAACTAGAATAACTTTTTAACTAGGATAGTTATTTTTAGATAGACATGTGTATTGATATTGCTTCCTAACATCAAATTACAGGGTACTTTATCATCTGCGATGTTAATTTTATCTAATCTTATACCAATAATAGAGATTGGAAAACAAAAATAAACAATCATAGAATACTTAAGTTTGCTAGTTACTATTTAAGTTGGTGTTCCCAAATTAATATAAATCTAGACTCTATTCTTACTCGATAATTAATATCCTATTGAACTGTCAATTAATATTAACGTAGTACCTTATTCCATACGCTGTAACTACTACTCATAAAATACTGTTAAGCATATAAAAATGCCTACACCTGCAATGCTTCCTCAGTGGATCTCACAATAAAAAAAAATTAATTACATCTCTCGCAACACTTGTCGTAAACGTTGTTCCTGCAATCCTCATTTCAAACATCTTTTTATCCTCATTCCTCCACCACTGTGCCGGCAGCAGCAGTAGCAGCGGCACTAGAAGATTTTGACGAAGCAGGCACGAGTTCACGTCTGGTAAATGATAGCTTATCACTTGCGAGAGAGTGTGCTTGGCGCTACTCCTTTCTTTGCAGAAATATAGCTACGCGTGCGCACGTATATACCGGCAAGAATACGAGAAATGATGAGAAGATGAAATTTCGAGGACGAATGAGCTCGCTATGCTACGCGCGCGCGGGGGAGAAGGAGAGAGGGTGAGGAAAGGAGAGGGAAAGAGAGAGAAAGAGAGAGAGAGAAAGAGAGAGAGAGAGACCAATTACTTCCAACGCGGCGAACGATGGGAAATGTGATTTTCTCCGGCGGCTGTGCAATGTTGTCTCTGCAGCATTGGAGCGTGCGCCGGAGCTGAGCGAGTGTCTGCTATTTCGTGCCGTTAATCTTCGAGACGGCTTCTTGATGTAATTAAATATCGGTCTGGTGCGCTTTTTTCCATTAATGTACGTACCGTGGAAAATGAAAAAGGTAATTGTTGCGACAATGATACATTTTAAAGCTGTGCTGCTTACAAATTTATGACGCAATAGAGGTTTTTATTACACCTGGATAGAGCAAGATTGTGCTG
Source organism: Philotrypesis tridentata (assembly GCA_018906965.1). Classification (NCBI taxonomy): domain Eukaryota; kingdom Metazoa; phylum Arthropoda; class Insecta; order Hymenoptera; family Pteromalidae; genus Philotrypesis; species Philotrypesis tridentata. The sequence goes on from JACCIB010000041.1 coordinate 434,818, forward strand.
CAAGAAGTATAATCATGCAAGCCAAAATACTTTTACGAGCTGTAGTATAATTATGTATAACTTACTCTTGCGATACATAATTAAAATCGTAAAATACCGACAGTAAATTAAATTTCTTATTAGAGGTTTTCTCTCAATTCATCCGATCTGGCTCTATCAATTACCAATAACCACAGAAATTATAAAAGAATATCGTAACTAATTATAAAAGACTGCTAGATTATGCAATGTCTTTATTGATATAAAAGAAGCATTAAAAAGGTTCTACCAATTTATTTTATTTTGAAAAATTTAATTAAAATAACCGCATTAATGTTACTAAATGTTGGGCAGTATTACTACCAAATTATAAAATATTTCATTGGAATTGTATTGATTGGAAAACATTTCATGATGTGGCAACGTTGCCTCACAGCTGTCAATTTTTAAAATGAAACAAATTACATTAAAATTAAAAATGAATTTAGAATAAGGTAACACTTTGCAGTTATTAAAAAATGATTAAAAATTAAAAAAAAACATTAAATGACTAACAACAATGATTAAAGCACAAAACGAATCTTGAGAAAAGCTTTTAAAGTAATCGAATTCTCTTAGAAAAATATTCTTCCAAGTCTCGGCATCTATAAGTGAAAATGAGTAAAGGCTCCTTCCCCTTCCCACGACCCACATTCAAAGCAGCGTCATCGAAGTAAATGAAAAAACGGCCAGAACAAAGCTCAGTAAAGTGCAATCCAAATAATCTCTCAGGAAATAAGGCAAAAAATTTTCGTGAAAAAAAATAGGCTAAGAAGAAACTACCACTACACCTATACAAGCTCGACAATAACGACCCATAAAAAGAAGGCGGCGATACGAAGATGAAAAACTAGGCCGCATATTATAAAGAGTTCTTCGCGGCAGCGCGAAAACCGTGAGAAACAATAACTAAATTTAATGCAGCTCGAGCGCATCCATGCATCATCGCGCGAAGATGCATTTGTACCGGCGGAGAGTAAACCCGAGATTTTTTTCCCCCGCCCTCGCCGAGAATTACAATGGATGCAGGCCATACTTTCTCAAGCAGGAGCGCGCAATAACCATTAATGGCAAATGCGAATGATCGCGCGCAATCTCTCGCGGGACATTATCGCGTCTCGGGGACGGGGGATGGTGGGGTAGGGTGTAAAAAGCGGGCACTCTTCTCCCTCCTCCTGTCGGCATAACCTAGTTCCAGCGCAGACACCGGTTAGTACTACTCGTGTACTCGTGCGCCGAGAGCTGGGAAGCCAGTCGTGTTTCTTGGCGCAAGGCGCGCGTAATTCATTAAGCATACAATTCCCCCGCAAGTTTCATTGTCGTGCACGACGAGTCTCTCGTTGCTATTCACCTGTTGTTGCTATTGTTGTTGCCGCCGCTGTTGCAGCAGCCGGTACATCTTGAGGGATGTACCTGCCTGCTGTTGACTGAGTTGAGAGGAGGACGGGGCGGAGGGTGGGGGGAGGTGGCGGAGGAGGGGTGAGGAGGGAAGCGGGATAAGGATGCATAGCGCGGGAAAGTGTGCAAGTCGGAGTGGGGAACATGGTAATCTCAATCCTTATGCAATCCATTTGGCTTTGTTTGAAAGTGCTTGGCCCTGCTCTGCTGGGATGCGTTTTAGATTTGCGGTTGCGCGCGGAGTTTCCGATGCTACGGGCTTGATGGGCCCGGGGAGGAGAGCTTTTTAATGATATGGAAATTATTATACGCATAGCCGGCGCATCACGCTTTATACTACTGGGAAGAGCGCTATTTCATTAGGTCTTGCGACCAAGTGGTATGTACGTTTTGTCAGACCTGAGATTTTAATTAAATCGATAATTGGATTTCTTAACGCCTTTTTAATTAAAATTTTAGTATTCTCGACCGATTCGCTGTATCGTCTTTCTTTTTCAATCGTAAGCTTCCTGCTGTAATTCAGAGCGGATATTGTTTCCTACTTTTACGCGATGGAGATTAATTAATTTTTATAGTACAAAGAGTGTAGCGCTGGACTTTAAAAGAATTAAAGTTTCTTTTCATTGATTTCCTCACTTTATTCGGTGCTCTCCGCGTGTCTGCACAGCCTCTGGCTACTTGAGAACGTCCGATCCTCCCGTACGTTATATGATCGACCGCGAAATCATATATACGCAACCCTTCGTGAAAATCCCTGTTCGCCCACTTCGGATTCTCATGGAAAGCGATATACCTCTAGCAGACCGAGTTTTCACTATTTGCCCAAATACCACAAGTTAGCCTGGTAGAAATCCAAACATCTAAAATGATCTGTAAACTAGGAAATGGTTACGAGACATACTTGTTTCCTAGATTGCGATGAAACGCTTTTTCTTCCACTATTTGAGCGTTTCATGGAGTACACATAACCTCAAAATTATAGCATTAATAATTTTACTGCTTACAGTGTGCAGTAAAAACAAAGAGCTGTACATATTTCAAATGTTTAAAGTTGTAAAGAGCGACCTATACTTACAAGCTTGAAGATATCTCATTTTAAGGTATAATAATACATATCCGCCATTTTTGTTCTAGAAAATGTCTTAGAAATGATTGTTTGCCCTTTTTTTTATAAAATAAGACGTTTACTATTTTTTAAATGGCATAGTTTCCACAAGGATATTCTCACAAGACAAACAGAACGAGCTTTATCAACTCAGTAGACTCGTAAATATTTTATAAGCTATAGGAGATAATATATCCTTTTCACGCGCCGTATAGTACGTGGTATGTACTTACGTCGCAATGCTAAAGAAGCCGGCTTCAAATAAAATAATTCTCATTGTGATTTCAGTCTTATCCAGGAGCCGGAGACTGTATATAAGCCCAGGATAACTCGGATTTACCTACTCATTAGCTATTCGCAAGTGTACGAAAATCCGCTAAGACGAGTAAGATGAGACATCTAAGCGCGCGGTGGTTTGCTCCATTCGCTCTTGTATACAAAAGAAAACGTGTAATTCCCGGATGAAATGCGCTGCCTCGTAGTGCGGCTGTTACGCGCGAATTTATACGATGACGGAATAGCTCTGAGTGCAGCTCAGAAGAAATGAGAAAAGAAAAGGATAGTGTGATATGCTATTACAAAAATGAAAGGGTATCTCTTATAAAAGATAGACCGAAGGAGCTGATTAGCTAGTTAATTGAACGGAAGGAGTTGTTGAAAATTACAGTGGGACATTTTATTTTAGATAACTTTTATTTATTGGCGATGATGATGGAACGACGATGAATTGTTTTATTTAAAAACAATTACCTTTGTTTATTCAACTTAAATCGTGTTAAATATACCCCAGAAATATTGTATTTTCATTCTCTTAGAAACGGCTTTTAATTTAATGCACACAATGTCCAATTCAATGCTGCATTGTAATTGTAAAAGTTAGTAATTATAAATAACTTCTTAAGTAAACAATTAATAGCGAATTCATGAATAACTAATGCACGCGGTTGGAAATAATGGCTCAAAGGGACGCAAATTATTTCCGCTAGTATAGGCTATATTAATCACTTCCGTTTCGAGCCTTTGACCTAATATCTCGGTATGTAGCGTATACAGTACCACTAGTATCATGTGATCATGTGGAGGCTATACCACACATAGCTTCGCGTACTTTCTGAGTTTTTTTACCCATAGTGTAACCCTTCAGATTACGTCGATGTATCACGAGCCTACTTGCACATTATCTCTCTATTCGTTTTTCTTACTTTTTTCTCGGCTACTTTGACCGGCCGAACGGCATTACGTCATGTATGTAATAGCATAGTACTCAAGATTCACTGCCACCGTTGTACTATGAATCTTTTGTACTACAACGTTATAATACACAGATGAAGCATTCAATTCCGTTGTTCATCCCTTAGACCCTAAATCGTGAATATTTTACACGCCGGTACAAAACGTTAAACCTGACGGACGAACATTTCCCCATCGATCTATCGCTTCGAATTGATTATTTACAAAAGCTCAACGCAATAGGCCGTAACCATCCCCCCATCCACTTTATTAAAATTACACGTCTAGCCGGCGCTGCAAGCTGTCCTCATCACGTCCTCTTCAATCCTTCAGCATCATCTTGCTCGCGCGCGAGCACAACAGCACCGCAGCCATTAATCGAAGCCCTCCATAATTAAATCAAAGCAAACCCGTCGTATTTCCAAAGAGTCGCCGTATATATCCGGCGCGTCAGCCGCGCGCTCACGTACCTATATACACAAGCGCGGGGGAGCAAAAAGCTCGGATGCGAACGGCGCGGCAGAACAGCAGATCGGGCTCTGCATTATTCAGAAGTAAAAACGCCGCGGATCACGATTTATCGTATGTGTGTGCTCGTGGGAAAAATAACGCAAGTAACGTAACACAGATACGCGCACGCGCTATATAGCTGTACGTTTCTGCGGCTGACACCTGCCCGCATCGTGCAAAGGCTGCGCGCGCGCGCGCGCGCGAACTCCTCTGTACATACTCGGCGTCTTTCCTCGTTCTCGAACGCGCCGGGGCGCGCATTTCGCTGGCACAGCAGTCGAGAGGATCATATTAGGATCCTCTTTGTATGCAGAACCAATATGCATGCTGCTCCCGCTGATATTCGTCCGCCGCCCCCCTCCCTCGTACCCTACTGCACATTCTCTCGGTATAGTGACTTCCTTCTTTCTTATGTGCTCTTCCCTTCGCGGCTGTTAGCCTCTCCCTCTTTCTCTCTCTGTCTCTCTTTCTCCGTAGCTTTTTCGCAAACTGCCTTTTTGCTGTGTACGCCGATGCGCGGCTATGAATTCTCAGCATCTGTCTCCGCGAGCGTTCGAGGGGAACAAGTTTCGCGCACTTGAACGGATTCGGTCCACGATGCTTTTCGAAACGCAGCCAAGAGCTTGGCTCTCGAAGTTTCGGAAGGTGATTTTGTTTTTGACAGTAGCTTGCACGCTTGTTTACGAATTTTTATGGGTAATGTGATAAGAGAGAATCGGAGGTTTGCGTAATTTTGGTGTAAGGTTAAGGGAGAATGTCGAAATATTAAACTTTTGAATTGTTGTGGTGTGGCTCTCCGTTTAAAGACTTTTTTTTTGTGATCTAGTTGAAGTGTTAAAAAAGATATATTTATCTTCAAAGTAAATATATTTATTCTAATGATATCGAAATTTAAGTGTAGATCGTCAATTTTTACAAAAAAAAATAAAAGAAAATGTTATAAAACAGATCTAAACCGACCATTACGCGACGTTTCTCAAAGTAATTTGGAAATCCCTTAATGAGAATAATTACGCTCTAATCCAAGCCAGCGAAACAAAAAAAAAATGTGAGCGAAAGCCATTTGGAGAAAGAACTCTAATTTTACTCTTGCCATCGTTGAAATAATAGCTAACGAATGCAACGTCCTCTTTCCTGGATGCATAACTCAACTCCTCATTATCCTCACTACTCATTCTCTCTTTAGTCCAAAAAGTTCGAATGGCCAGAAACTCGCTCTAGTGACAGAGGCCACGGTAGCCAGTAGAAGAAAATTCGAAAAATAAAAGGCTTTTTTTGCCGACGTACCAGACACACAACTGACAATTTGCACGAGCAATTTTTCGAGGCGCGGCGTCGACGACAGCTCGGCTGACGCGCGCGATGAAAATTAGAATATACCGATGTCGTCGGGACTTGGAGCTCTCCGCGTGATTTTTGTTACTTCGCCGAGCTTTTTCTTCATTTTTCTAACAAAGAGAAAGAGGCAAACGTCGCCCTAAAGGGTCTGCTATGGTAATTAATTTCGCTGAATATAGCACAAAATTTTCGAGTTGACGGATATGGTACGTTTTTACGCAATTGCCACATGATTTTTTCGACATTTTTCACTTCCACGCGAGTTTTGTGCGTTACTGCATAAACTGCTATTTGCATCGGAAATGTCGCTCTGCGTCAGAGCGGAGTGGAAATGAAAAATTAATTTGTCAATTTGAATAATGGAGGTGCGAAAACCAGTATCTTATTTTACTTATTTCAGGTTACACAAACAATATTTATTTACCAGATAAAGGATTTTATGTAAATGAATGCAAGTAGAAATAAGAAAACTATGAATCTTTTCGAGCCAATTTTTTTTTTATTTTCCGCCGACGTTTCGAGCCGTTTCAGCTGCTCATTAGGGCTACAAAGCCAGTAAATATAAAATTAATTATTATGAATTTTACAAAAAAATTTTTTTTACATTAAACAAACCAATTTATACCTTAAAATAATTTAAAATCACATGTGATGATGCTTAAGGCAACATTTTTTAATTATTTTAAGGTATAAATTGTTTTGTTTAATTTCTGCATCTGAAAAACTTTATTTTGAAACTCCGCCTATCCAAGTCTTGACCAATTGCCAAAATTGTCAGTTTTTATCTCTGGAAGGAAGATTTGTAGAGAGGGGGACCTTCACCGTGAATTACGAGAGAATTTCACGTTGTGACGTAGCAAACATAACATCGCAACATCGAGAGCAAACTTGCAATTCGCCAGCGCAATTGTATCGGTAAATCTTAGCTGTTTTTAATTTGTACATCCACTGCAATAGTGTATTCGTTAATTTTGAAGTTAGAAATAAACTTTTACTTTTTGCTAACCTGAGCTAAAATACAGCATTCTGTTATTTATTCGCAAGAATGCTAAATACTAAAAACGATACTAAAAACGATGAAATTGACAAAATTTCTTTTATAACTCACATATTCCCAGTGTGTAAATTGCAACTCACCTGTAACAAAAAAAGATGTTAAACTTAGTATGTAATGTTATTTTAGCTTTGGTTGTTTATACGCAGTTGATACATCAGTTCATTATACTTTATAAATTTGTGTTTACAACTATACATATTATAATTGAATAGATTCGAGCTTTATCTTAGCACAATGAGTTGCTTACTATATACTGAAATTTTCCTGTTATAATGGAAATATCATAACTCAACTATATCTCCCCCGAATCATCTTTCACAACTTTGTAATGAATCGATATTATAAGATACTCATGTAATCAGTACGAAGTAAAAGATCTTTTAGCAAAGCCGCAGAACCTCAGCTTCTTCGTGTAAATTAATGCAGCATGTTTACGTTTTCATCTTACTATAGTTGTATGGACAGGCATTTCATTCCTTGTAGAGTGCAAGCGCTTCAGTTTCTTGATACTATGAGCAAACGAAAGTAGATCAACTTTAAGAATAGATACTACAGGAATGATTTAGAATAATTGCTATTTACTCAGTTTTTTCGAACAAATTTCTGCTATCAATACTTTTGTTGGAAATTAAATCTTGACTCTTACTTAAATTTTGCATCAAATTTAAAAACATTTTATTCTTGGTAATAGAATCACTTCATTTTGTCTTTAAAAACTTGTTAAATGAAACACAATTCTGCAAAGTACATACTAAAATACGAATTAAGATAAATAGACTTTACAAATAGAAAATAATATAAATCTCATTTTAATGACAATAACATTACTCATTTTTATCTTTCAGTTAGCATTTATTTCCTCGAGACATTATTGCAGCAGCATTAAACACGTTTTACGATAAGCGCATTTCGAGGAACAAGTTTCTAAGCGACGAGGTCGCAGATACCTAGCCACGCGCTGACTGAACAGGTATATCGCATAAAAGTTGAGCGAAGAAGGATTATATATAAGCATAGAGAGAAAGAGAGAGAGAGAAAGAGAGAGAGAGAGAAGCCATCTTTTACGCGTTAACCGATACGAGCAGAGTACGCATACAGTCTCTTGCGGTGTTTCATGAACGAGGTAGCAGTAGAGAGATTGTCCGCATGATTCTTCGCTATATCGCGTAAAAAGTCGTGGCCGTTGAATTTACGTTTCCGAAATAAATTCCTACAATTCCGCGCGCACTCACACATCTATATTTCTTACCGCGACAGTAGAGAGCTATCAAATTTTTTTTCATACGCGTCTTTTACTAGCTGAAAATGCATTGGTAATCCCGCTTGATTCCATCGATAACGTTCGCAACCATATACCTACAGTAGTGCACTTTTCCATGCATTAAGGGAATCTGAAACCCATTGTGACCGGTCGGTAACCGCGCGATAGAAAAATACTTGAATCTCAAATAATTTAATGAATTACCCAAATCCAAGAGATACTTGCCCTTCGTATTGGCATTACATATCATTATGTAAAGTTTGGAATCAAAATTTTTAGATATTGGAGAGAAAAGCTTGTCCGTAAATCAGTAGCTGTCGGCAGTAGTAAATTACGTCAGATTACAACTGATTTTCGGACAAGCTTTTCTCTCCAATGTCTAAAAATTTTGATTCCAAACTTTGCATAATGATAGGTAATGCCAATACGAAGGGCAAGTATCTCTTGGATTTGGGTAATTCATTAAATTATTTGAGATTCAAGTATTTTTCTGTCGCATCATTACCGACCAGTCACTATGAATTTCAGACCGCCTTAAAGTCGATTCTCTTGAGATCATGTTTATAAATATGCATGATTCGAGGGCGTCGTTTAGATATACGTGCAATTATAATACAATTGCGCAGCATGCAAGTTTTCGAAGATTCTCTAAAATATATGGTGTGTAACGGGGATTCTTCACTCGTTAGATGTAGATTTCTCTACTTAAATTCTCCGTGGGTTTTAAATAAAGGAGATCGGGAGCATCATGCAATTGCTAAATAAAATACACGAAAGATTCGGTAAAACGCTATTGCATATATTATTCTAGATAATTGATTAGACTTTGAACAGTGAAAAATATACAAAAGTGCTTTCTTTGCACATGCGAAATACTGAGAGCCGATGATATTGTACGCGCTGGTGAGAGTGAGAGAGAAAAGCTGGTACTTACAAAAACTGCGGAAGACGCTCGCACGGGAATCAACCTAATATGCGGTCTCGCTTCAGTACAACTGTCCGTTGATAGCCACACACGACTCACAACCCTACAATGCACAAATATATGCATCCGCGTAATCGTAATTCGTACAATAATCAATATCGCGCAGTATTTGCCGTGCAAAAAGGACGCTAGCCTTTGTTTTCAGGATACCGCTCGCGCGCTCGATGGTTGAATCAAATCTAATCTCTAGCCTAACATGACATCACGAGCTTCTCTCTCTCTCTTTCGCTCTCTCTCACCAGACGGCGCGTTCATAAATCCATCGACTCTCGAACAGTTCTGCTGCCGCTGGAACAACCTGGAAAGGCTTTATAGGCTCATGCACCGTGACGATACTCGTCACAGGTGATAGAAATGAATAATTTTAATAAAATACTAAATATAGAGCCGAAATGAAGACGCTCCAGCGTTATTAGCTGTAGTCCGGTGAGGGTGATATACACTTCAGGTAGAATTTCGAACTCTTACGCTTGAATATTGTCTGTGTAATGTGCGTATCTCTGGGTATGGTTGTAGCTGTATGTCTGTGTATATATACTGTACAATTTTTCGTTGAAGATAATGTTTCTTTATTGTTGACTTTATTTTCTGCTATTAACATTTTACATTTTTGCTCTTAATCGAGTAATAATTCTATTTTTTCTTCGATGTCATTCTGCACGCTGACCTGTAGCATAAACATTTACCGTTCAGCCTCATCAAATACTATCTCAGGCTCAGCCTCTTCGAATACTGTCTCTGCTTCTGCATGATTTTATACGGTTTCAGCGTCCGACCGGCGCGAATCCCACAGTAATCTCCCAAAAAAGAACATGTTGCGAAGTGAGATTTGCAGGAGGGCTCTGTAAAGCACATAAGTTCCAATTACCTGACACGCACACATTTTCTTCAAGTAAACCTTCGACCTGATTAGCTATCCTATAGATATATCTAAAACCTAGGACGACCAACAGTGGATCAAAAAATCTCTGACTACTAGCGCCCGTTTTGAAAAATAACGGCAAGAGTGTCAGTTACTCGAAAAATTCCTTTCTTGAATGCGATTACTCTTCAGTAGTTTATATACTAGCACAGTTCAATAAACGCCTAATGTTCCACTTTTATGGTAGTCATCGAGTGGCTTCCCGCGTTGTTGACAATCAGTAGAATCTTTTATATATATGCGACTAGCGCTATTGTCCTTGTACTTTATTTTACTGTTCTTCGAATTGTCTATAAAGTAAAGACTCATTCATGAACAAATAATTAGTAAAATTTCCTGGCAGGCACGCTCCCTCACTCCTGTCTAATACTAATGTTTTTCTCTCACTCTCTACTACACGGGCACCGAAATTGGCTGTTACTGCGAAGCTTAGGTCTCATTATCTGACAATGAAAAATTGTAGTATTAAAAAATAATTCATTTTAATCGCTGTAGTCTACTGTATTAAATAAGAAATTCGGCATTTCGCTTCATGCGCGATATGGGTTACATTTTGCATTTAATAAGCACATCAGTGATGATCTATGAATCATGGTAACCATACTCATGTCCAAAATCGCGTATTAAATGCTTTACAATAGGACATCATTTTTTGTAAAGAAAGATATTTTCATAAGAGGGATTAGGTTTTCTAAATTACCACTTAAGATGTTGTACTTGAAGTGCAGTCTCAGTGAATTAACTCGGATCTGCCTTGCCCTAGGTGGCTTGGCAGCTTTATTTTAATAATTTAATTTTAAAATGAATTTACACTTAAGTTTAAAAACTAAGAATTTACGTTTAACTTTTTCATTACACTGATTCGTAAATCAAAGGATTTGAAATTAACAAACACAAATTTTGTAGGAAAAAAGCCTTGAAGGCATAAAAAAAATCAATTTATTAAGACACAACAAAACTAACACTTATATACACTAATTCTTTTGTTGTTATTATCGATCTCTCCGAGGCAATGGTTTAGAAAGGGTTTAAAAAATTAAAACTCCTTTCTTTTAAGAAACGACGTTTCGGCGATCATTGTCGTCCTCATCAGGAAACTGTCAAAAAATTTTTTATTACAATAAACATACAGACTTTAAAATGAACAGAGTTTTTATTAACAGAGATTTAACAGATGTTGATTGTAAAAAAAAAAAAAAAAAAAAAAATTTGACAGTTTCCTGATGAGGGCGACAATGATCGCCGAAATGTCGTTTCTTAAAAGAAAGGAGTTTTAATTTTTTAAACCCTTTCTAAACCATCATACTAGATAGTGTATACACACTCATCTAAATACATTAAATACACTAACTTATACACAATCAGAATTTAAACTAGTTATAATTAAAGGCATTTCGCTCACACACACACAGCGATTTTACTTACACGATTACTCGCGTGAAATAGGATTTGAATTGCCGCAAGGCCGGGAAAGTGTGCGGCAAAACGGCAAATTCACGTGGAGACGTGATAGAATTCGTTTTCTTTGTGTTGAATTAAAACACGACGGAGCTCCGCACGCACTGAGGAGTCGAATTAGAGTGATTAACAAGTGGGGTTGTCACGCTCTCGGGCCCGATATCATGGCCGAAGACGAGCAGTAAAGCGCTCTCTTTTTTACGGAGTGCCAAAAGGCAATCTACTCGATCACGCTCATACACATATACATGCATACAGAATATATGCGCATGCGCAATGAAATAAATATATTCAAGCCTTTCAACGACATAACACTCAGCCTATATGCACCCTGTGTTAAAAAGTCATATTTTGGGGTCTTTAATACTGAAAAATTAGCACAGTTAAGAAAACTGAAATTTCAACCACGTATAAAGTACCTAACTTAAACCAAATTTTATTAAATTATGCTTCTGTAAGAGAACATCCTTAAATATACCATTTGCCGTTCTTACCTCGTGCATACATGATGGTCGACAAAGGAATATCTCTTCCTTTCAATATAGTAACACAAAAGTTTATTCACACTTGTCAAAAATGTTCAATGCACAGAGGCAGAGGCGTCAAACGTCTTGCTTGTTTCGATGCTCGTTCCGCACTACCGATCTGTTCGCATGTCTGCAGAAACTGTTTCATCCCCCTTCTCTAGCTGTTTCGTCCCGTCTAGCCATAGACATAGGTAAGAAAACAACCGATACCTCACCCTTACTACAATCAGTGCAATAAACCCAATCTCATTTATAGTTGCTAACGGATGAACTCCCCCCCTCCCTTGTTCCAAATATTTCTCGTTGTAAACTCAGGTTTTCCCCGCAAGCTAATTGAAAATACTTAATTGTTATAAAATAAATACCAATGAATAAAGTATGTGAATTCAATTGAAAAAAAAACTTAAATTATGATGATTAAAGATACTGCTTGTTAAAAAAATTGTTCGAAAATTTTAGCATTTGATACTTATTCACTGAGACATTATTTTTTGTACTTTTTACATGTTAATCCGCCTGAATTTTATAAAAATTTTATCCAGTAAGTTAAGAAATATTTGTCAAAGAATGGTTCAAATTCACGATTGTAACAAATTGCTACAAGCTGAAATTAAAGACATTCTGCGCTATCATTAACGAAACGTCGGAAAATAATGCTATGCTTCACTTCATGCGTATCACCGAGGCAGTAAATCTGTAAACCAGCGAATAGCTTCAACTGTTAAGTAAACTAAAGGACAGAATATACTATCACCGAAAACACTAGAGAAGGATGAGACTCGGCAGCCCAGTGACACCAAGACGCCTCTAGGTTGTTTAGGAAATGAAGGATCCAGCATTGCACCACCGGTGCCAAGAGCGGAATACACAGTCTTCATGGAAGCAAAGACCACACGTGTACGAGACACTCGAGTGAACGTCACTGATGTGAAAATGCCGCGAAAGTGCTCGCTGCAAATTACAAAGCTTGAAATCTCGTTTGCACGTTCTCATTGCGCGTCGCAGATTCAATCAACTTTTACGAATAACGCTTTAACTGCGCGTGTGAAATATGGTAATTCGTATAGGAATCGATAACAGGTAAACATTGGAAAGCTGGCAGTTGTCACCGCTTTTATTGACTCTGGCCTTTCGAACTATTATAATAAGCGACTTGTCAATAGAGCATATTTCAAGAGTGAGAGAGACAGTGTTGTGGTAGCAAATTAGAATTGCTTAATTTACGATATTGAATTAATATAGGTATATTTTGAGCAACGGATAATTCCTATATTATGCAATATTTGAACAAAATTTACGATTGTTTATCCGGTCTACCGAAGCGTCTACCGACGATTACTTACGATAGTAATATGATAATCCTACCCTGATTTGTAGCTTTACATATATACACTTGATCGAATTATAAATGTAATCGAAGCAATCAAACATAATCTATGAATATAGCGATTATAAAGTTGCTCTACGTGTCTCCTTCTGGAATTAATAGGTCTGAACTAAAAGTGTCCTTCAAAAAGTTCAAGCCAAGTTTTATGCACTTGCATCCGAATAATCCCAGGTCCATCAGTAAAGAGCGTCAAATCGAGTTGCTACAGCATTTCAGCTGCACCATATATTAAAATTCAACAAGCGTCGGGCCCTCCATCTTTCTGTTCACGCGCACCTCGTACAGCCTCTCTTTCGCGCCACATCATTAATTACAACGTCGTTCGTTCGTATCGCGAATAATGTAAACTCCACTCGTGGAAAGAGCATGTGCCACTCTGCATTAATCACATTTAAAGGGACACGTGTCAACGGCTAGCTTTTTGTGGCTCTTAACGCCGCGCCGGCGAATTTACATTCACGGCCTCTCGCCGACAGGACTCTTTCGCACGCTCGTCAACTCGGGCGCACTGATTTATTTTCCTTCGTTGCAGTTACGCAATTGTAAGCTGAATTTCACCTCTCGCTACAATTTCGTTTGAGTTCTGAGTTTTCAAGTTTTTACTTTAGAACGGACGGTAGCGTATTATGATTTTCTTTTTTTGCGCTGCACCCAAAAAATTTCGCTCGACGAAGCAGATAAAACTTATGTGCGGTTAAAATATGAGAAATCGAATTTTATTTTGGTATAAATATAAAAATGCGCGTAATAAGCATAAATAAGCTATGTAAGGTTAATAATATGTATGTTCCACATTGTTAATGAAGTTCATACTATTGCAATAAACATATTTAATGCATATATTTTTCATATTTTAACCATTTAACATACCAGTTAAAACGAAAAGTTGAACCAATGAATAGTTTCATTATTGCTCATGCCGAGGTTAGTATGACTTCCAATACATGTGTATTGGTTATATGTACTGCGTCTCAGTACTGCTATGGTGCTTCGCGAAGCCCGAGTCAGATCGTCCACGACCGTTGCACAAAACACTACGTTCGTCACAACTCTTTTGATTATTATTGGAAAGAAAAAATAAATCCTGTTAAGCGTAAGTTCATACAGAAACGAAGTGCAGTTATTTGTTTTCACTCCCACTGAACACTCCTACTTCTATAGTAGTTGCTTGCCGAGAGACGATTACAATTACTTTAAATACAATAAAAGAAGAAGAATTAACTTTTATCAAATTTATTATTAGTTCTTCAAATTAAGTATACGAGTAACGTAAACCCAAATGAAAAGAAATAATTGTTAATCCATACGCTTGTTTCGTATCTATCAGTTCATCTGCCTAATGAGGTCAGTGTAGAAAGAAAATTGAGAAAAACACTTTAGCAGATGACGGAACCGTGAAAAAAAGCTCGCATAACCAAGAAAGCATAGAAGAAAAAGAAGAATCCGGCAAGTAATTCGTAGAACATGAATGGCGAGAGAAAGTTTGTGCAGCGATCGTGTCTCTCTGTCTTTCTCTCAGTTCCTTTCCACTATGCAAACCTCAGACAGTCAAGTAGGAGAAGAGAGGGATATAAGAGGGAAAAAAGTTGGCGCGACAAGTAGTAATTTAAAATCGGAAAGAAAACTCGTCAGATCCCAGGCTCAGTCGCGTTCGCGCGCGAGATATGATGCGCGGGTGCGCGCGGCGCGCAACGGCGAGGGCGAAATCTTTAAAACAAACATCTTCTGCCCCAGTTCACGGCGGTCTATCCCGCGGGCGCGCGCCGCCGGTGACGAGCTGCACGGTAGCTCGCTTTTTCAACGCTGCAAATGCGGCGAGCGCCTTTTTCCGCTACTTCGTCTTCGTCGAGTGGCTGCGCGCGGGGCAATGGCCTCTCTCGCTTCTTCCGTCTGGACGCGCCACCGGGACTTCTCTGACCAATGAGACAGCCACGACGACGGCTCGCTAAATCAAATGACGCGTCATTTCTCATTCCTGACGGAGACAGCCCTTTTTTTTGCTCCCGTTTGACGTTAACGTAACGCGCGTGGCCTCGCTTGCCGTTGGGGAACAATAATTATAGCTTCGGAGTGAGCAGACTGTTCGAGACGCACGTTACTTGAAATATTTATAGAACAAAGCGCTGTACCGAAATGCGGGAGGAGGTCGAGTCAGGAGGTAGTTGGTACGAAAATTCCCATCCGCGCGTGTAATGACTTGTTCCGAGCTGCTCAATTCGCAACACTTTTATTGCTGTGCTGGTAGTCACCCGGCACCACTGCGCTTTTATTACGGGGTTCAAGGCCGGCATTCGAAACAACTCGGTATTCTCCAAAGCCATTAGAAACGACAGATATACGGCTTAGATCCGACGGGCAGGTAATGAGCGCAAATGACGCTTCTCCGTTACTTTACTGCACTACCTACTCGAATAGTTCTCATAAAGTTTATTACACTTTTAGTCAAATTGTTTTACTGGCGAAATAAAGAAAGTTAGAATGGATAATAATGTCGGGAGTTTGGTTTAGATGATTGTCTAGTCAAAGTTCAAGACACTTATAAGACTTGTTTGATCCTAAAAATATGTTGTAATCTTAAAAAATATCTAAACTTAAAAGTAACAAAAAGCTTTCTTAACTTATTTGCACATTTTCTTTTATTATAAATTTATTTTACTACTATTTAGTTATGTAAACCACAAAAGTTTACTTCGGCATATCATTTTGATATAAATTATTAAAATTCTTAAGTAGACGCGATGTCTAAAAAAATAAAATACACTCGCTAAACTCGGGCGCTATTTAAACGCCGTGCAATAATTGATCACTTACGTCACATATATCGTAATATACTATAATTATAAATGAGGTTAATTAAATTTTTTTAAATTAATAAGTCAAATTTTTTTACACTTAATAATTTGAAAATTCACTTCAAAATTAATAATCCTAGTTTTGAAATAATCTTTCTAAGTGTCAGTTCATTTTTAAGATATTTAATAATAAAATATTGTCCATAGCGTTCGTATACTTGTTGTCAATCCAACATTAGACATTCGACATTATGACTATACTTGGAAAATATATTTTTAATTCGCCTTTAAATTATACAATCCAGTTCTACTTATCAGCTTAATTTCACAAACGAAGTCACGAAGAAGAATAAAAATAGAAGCAAAAACAATTTAATACCAAGAAAATCTAGTTTACTCTGAGTATGCCACGTCTCCTTACTCTGAAATACATTCTCGCGTACACTGTATTCATGCCGAATGAAATCATAATAACATATCACACCCCTTAGCATTGCAATTTTTCAATTTGACATATGCGACCCACTTTAACGCGACGAAAAAATATTTTCGCATTAACAATAGCCAGGCATACCTGTACGCGAGCGCGCATCATCGAGCTTTTTATTATCGTAGCGATCAAAGCACACTATGTTCAAAGAATAGTCGGACAACGGCGACAAAAACCGCACGAGCAAACCAGCGCCAGCCAATAGGAAAAAGTTTGCGCAAAACGACTATCCGCCGCCGCGCGCGACTGTACACATGCACACGTACACACGCTCGACAAGAGAAAGGGCGAAAGAGAGAAGGGGAGAGAGAGATGCATGAAGCTTTGTGCGACGAGCCGCGGCACTTTCGCATTCACGCCCGGCCGCAAAATGTCGGAAGCTCACCTCAGCGAGCTTTAAGAGCTTTTAAGCCTCAGCGAGTGCGGGCGTTAAGCCGAAATTTATTCGCGCGACCTTGTTTACAGGCGCGTCGGCAAAAACAATCGCATGTACACGCGCGCGGAATCAAGAACGCGTATCGCGATGCAAATGCTCGGGATGCGATAACAACGACGTTCGACCCTTTGATGCGGCCGTGCGCGAGCACAAAGTGAGAGCCCGCCGGGGTGGGGGAGGGGGAGGGGAGGGGAAAAAGACTGTGCGCGCGCGCGCGGCTTTTAATCGCGTAATCCTTGCGCGAGGATTAATGCTATACGCCGGTGAAAACACTAGACTATACCTGCAGAGAGAAAGAGATAGATCGAAAGAATAAATAGTGGAATAACGAGGAGAGGGGGGGGGGGATGCTCGAAGGCACGAGAGCTTTATCGGCTTCTTCGCGGGGACAATGGCTTTTTTATTCGCGCGCACGGCAAACATTGAACTTTTCAGAGCAAATTTTTCAAAGAGCTTTTCGAAAAGTCCGCGCCTTTTGAAAGCATCCCGGCGGAATCAGCATATATAGCTGGATATAGCGTTAAGCTAGTATAAAACAGGAACTCACCTAGTCAAGCGAGCGAGTTCGCGCATTTGACTGTAACACGGCTTTTAGATGCGGCGACATCAAAGAGCTAGGAGCACGAGGTGTACATGAAAAAATTCATAAAATTTGTTTAGTCTTGAGTTTTTAGTGATGCATTTCCCAGGTTACTGTTTTCTTGTTCTCATAAAATTGAAGCAGCGCATATGACCAATTCTCATAGAAAAATGCACTTTTCGGGGGTCCAGAATTCGAAAATTTTTTTTTACACTAGAGGTTTCGGACCGATCAGACTTTCTTCTGTTAGCTGATAGATAGTCAAAAATGCAGAGGAATATGGGAAACATAGAAAATTAGAATTAAAAATGTGGAGATATATGGAAAAAAAAAGAAAATCGGCTATTCGGATTTTTATTTACTTTTTTTTTTGTCAAATGAACATAACTTTTGACCAGAGCATCGAATCTTTATTGTGGTGTAATTTGAAATTTTATTTGTGCCTCGGAAACATTCGTAGTTGTCATTATTCTAGTACTTCGACGCATTAATTTTTTGTGAAAAAAAACGTAAAATGGCTCAGAAATATGGTTACTAGTAACTTTTCCCATGTTCCTCTGCACTTTTGACTATCTTTTGACTTACAGAAGAAAGTCTCATCGGTCCGAAACCTCTACCTTTAAAAATAAAATTTCGATTTCTGGACCCCCGAAAAGTGTATTTTTCTATGAAAATTGGTCATATGTTTGCGTTTACTGTAGGAACTAAAGAGTTATTGTTGAACTTTCATAGCTAATAATTTTTTTCGCGTAAAAACTATACTATATTACCAAGAATGTAAATGACTTACTTTTATGCTGTAGTCAGTCTATATCTTGAATTTGAGCCAAATTTAAACGGTTAACCTCGCATTATACAGTACTTTCTTAAATACTAGATACAGTCGACTGCTTAATTACTTAGACTGCTTCAAATTTGATCAGTTTAAAACTAGCCGCGTACTTCCGTTCCACGAGACAATGTTGGTATAGTCCGCATTTCTAATTAACGTTATCACGATCCTTTTTGTGAAAAAGCTCGATTCCGAATAAAGATCCGCTCGAACGAAACTAAAACGTAGCTCAGACAACGGCGTACTCGAGTAACCCCGAAGGATATGCAGAGCGTTAAAACAAGAAAGCTCGCGCCATCCGTAACAAACGTAATCCACATCATTATACCTCTCCGCAGCTGCGTCGCGAGCTCTCTCCTTCATCAACGGCAAGAAAAGCTCGCCCTCCCGAGTAAATTAACGGTAACACGTTTACAAAGAACCGGCTAAAAGTTCAGCTCAGCCTGGCTTTCTCTTTAGCCCAACAAGCACAATAGCTTAGTACAGGCATCTCTCGGCAACAATGTGTACACGTGGAGGGGATTCAATTGAAAATTAGCATAATGCCCGTTAACGACGCGAATTCGCCCCCTCGGAAATTCCAGGCTACAATTCGCCATTATCGTGTCCCTTGCCGGGCGAACAAACACACTCATCTCCCTCGACAAAAACTTCGTGCCTGCGGAGTTGTTGCTGAAGTTTCTCTTTTTTTTATTTCAAAGGTACTGCACTGCGGGCACGGTAGCGCGCAAGTTAAGAAGGTTAAGAAAGAACAAGAGCTGCCGCACGCGAACGCAGGAGAAGCGAACAGAGGCAGGAAGCTAATTAGCGGCGACGAAGCTCTTCGCGTGAAAAGATCGTCGTCAACGACTGGCGCCTCCACACCTTCCCATCATCCCCCTCTCTCTTCTTCCCTCTCAGAATACCGCATGAATGGGTATCAATGACTTGGCTGTGTGGCTTTCCTCAAGTAATATAAAGTATGTTTATGTGTAGTATGTGTACGTAATATTGGAAGAAACAAGAAAGTGAGTCTGGAAAGACTATATTTCTGTGTAGCGCACATCTTTTATTTGAATCCCTTGTATTATTCGAGCCTCCTTCATTTCGCTTTACTCTATGCTCGTTTGCTATTATATTCGGAGATACGTACCGTGATCTCTTGGCATTTTCAAGAGATAAATGACGCATTGTTAGGATTGACGATTGTATTCGACAAAAGGGTTCCACCCAATAAAACATCGTGAAGAGACTTCGCGATGTCTTGGAACTGTATACACTTTTGTGAGCTTTCCTTACTACTTATAGCTGCGCTTATCAGCTGTTGCAGACATTTGCGTGTCAGTCAATTCAAATATAGAAAACTAAATATTAGGAACCGGACGAACAACCTTCTTTAAAGTGAGTAAATTGGCATATTACGATCCGCGCTAGTATTCTTCAAAAAACGAATGATGCTAAATATAGGAATCTTCATTGCTTTTTATACAATTTTAGTTTGACGATTTTTAGACGAGAAACCAGAACGGATTTTGGCAAAATCATTTGCCAATGTACCAGAAAATGTAATTGCTCACTTGATTATATGACTTTTAAATGAAATATTAATACCTATGCTAGCTCGATCGACTTTGTCTTTTTCTAACCAAACATAAATTTACAGAGATATCTATATTTTATAAATTATTATCACTTACGTTTCGTTTATGTGTAACATCCGGAAATACTACAAGACGTAAGACTGACGAAACGAGCTTGTTTTCTATTTTTTAAGTACGGAAAAGTAAACAAAAGGATTTACTCAAGAGGATTTCACAAATTGAAAATGGTCTTGAATTACTCAACACAAAACACAACGGCGACAATGCCAGAAACTGTATCCTATGCATTGCAAGCAAAAATAAACAGAACGCGGAGAAAGAAAGAGGCGCAAAATAAAAATAAAAAAACTACTTCGCGCAATTAAACCAGAGGCTTTTATATCTCAGTATTGAGTTAAAAGCGCTTATGAGATGGTAGACGAAAGTAAGAAAAGGTACAATAAGAAATTTTTCAGCACTTTCTGAGAAACCAATTTTCTTCGTAACCTATTCCAATCCGGTCGACATTACAGTAACAATGCTCGAGAGATCTGTTAACTATCTATGTTTACTCAACATCTCGTTTGATGCTTTTCCAGATAATCAATATTTACTCTACCAAATAGACTAAATTCATTTTGATTGCTTTCTACTACCATCAGAAGATTGACAGTCGAAATGTGGATTAAAATGTAGATATAAATAAACCCTTTTAATTTAATTATTGTAGAACTGTGCATTGAATTCATTTGCACCATTTCAAAATCGTCCTTTTCTCCACCAGCGCAGTTTTGCAGAAACATAAAATTAAAAAAAAAACGGTCGAGTAAAAGTCCACAAAGTAAACAACATAAAAAGAAATGCAGTTTATACCTGTAGACGGCATAAAGTGTAATGCGAGCAACGCTGCAATTACACCATTTCGTTTGAATTGCAAGACAGCAGAGAAATGAATTATAATTAAGACAGCGGCAGCGTGTGGTTTACGGTGCCAGCGCTTATAAAGCTACGTGCAATGACATGAATTTCACTCAAAGAGCTCTGGTTTATTTGATGGAAAACCAGCTTCTCGGAAACGGCGCTTCAAGGAGGGCAGTGATGAATTTACAGGAATACGTTAAAAGCGTTGACGGTCAGGACACTCGAAGGAAAACCCCGTTCCATAAAAGCTTTTTTATAGCATTCGAGCTAGGACAGAAAAAAAAAGGAATCTTATCTGCAGCCAAAGTCAAAGTCTGAGCCAGAGAAAATGGCAGCCTGGCAAAATGTTCCTTCCATCAGCCAATTTTGTAATTAAAAACGTCAGATCTTAATTCTTTTGTTATCGTAGATTGTAAGTACATGCATGTATGTAAATGGTGAAATAGTTATAATATTGGTATTTTCCCAATTCAACATTTTTAATCATTTAGTGAAATTTAGATAAGAGGTGTATTCGTGTGCGAGCAGAGCTTTTGATTATCAGTGTTAGAAAATTTTTTTATAATTTTTGAGAACTTAAAGAGAGTATGTCCCCCTAAAGATACCTATAATATAATTATATTACCGTATTTTTTATCTCTAATAACGCGATAGATATAACGTCATAAACTTCAGTGTTAATCAGTAATTTAAGTTTGCACTAGGGTAATGAATGGTAAAGGATGGATTGATTAAGGAGATTTTGTATAGTTAACATAACCGATGATACCCCTTTCTCAAATAGTTTTCATCTTTTGTTAGCAAGATACTTCATATTATCAAGAATCAAAAAGTTAATTGATCATTATTCTTTTGCAGCTTCAATTAGTACAACACTCACAGAGATTATTAAAACTCTTAAAACCGATCAGTACGGAATTAATTATGTAATCATACATGAATTGTAAAAGAAATTATTATAATTTAAAGTACGCTCTACTTTTTATATTAATTTAAGGATGCATAATTATGCAAATGTCAGACTTGTTGTTATCTAATACAAATTGTAAAATTGGAAACTTACGAACACCACATTTTGATACTATAAGCAACTACATGGATGCATTTTTCATGTTTTTGTTCTTTTTTATGAAGAATTGTGTAAGGTATTTGAACCAATCAATTTATTTCTAATCGCCATCAGTATTGACATTTATTTTGTTATAATTAACTCCATCTATAAAAAGAAAGTACGATGATAATACATTAAGTAAAATATTTGACTTTATGTAATAAGAAAGGCAAACGGCGCTATTTTGCCCGCAGACAAATGGCAATTGGTCCCTTAGTTCAAAAAATTTCGGTGGCGCTACTTTATACGTGATTAAACAGATCCGGACCCAAGGGGAGAATCAGTCCATTTTATTGCACACTGCAAGCACAAAACTGCCTTAGAAATAAAATTAGAACATTGACTTTCTAATAAATACAATGAAAAAATGCAGAGAAGCGCCGCAAAAAGGCTGAATCGAAGAGAGGTCGACAGTTCAGAGGAGTGAGAGTCCTGATGGCGTCCAGCCAATATTTGTCGGTGTACAAGGGTCCAGGAATTCACGAGAACCGTTCATGCGTACGCGAAAATTCCCATTGACCGCAAAAAGTAATTTGGCGAACACCCGTGAAGCGCGCCGAAGAATCTACATGAGCGTGTGTAAGATGACCCGGGCGCGACCCGTTTTTTACCCGTAGTCTCCCTCTCTTTTTCCTTCTCTCTCTCTCTCTCTCTCTCTCTCTCTCTCTCTCTCTCTCTCTCTCTCTCTTACGCACACACTCTCTCGCTGTACAATGCCCGGGTTCGAGCTAAGCAGATTCATTAGAGAGTAAAGCGCATACTTGCAGGGTACAAGCCAGTCAGAAAATGTGGCCTGACATAGTTGCGCTGTTTCTTCTTGTTAATGGTCAAGTGCAATCTATAATTAGAGAGAAATCGTTGCGAGTAAGTGAAAATGGTAGTTTTTTATGTATAAGTATAATGGAGAGGGTTAAGAAAAAATTGTAGACTAATGCAGGTGTAAAATGCATGGCCAAAATATGATATCGCTGAAAAATTCGGTTTTACGAATGAGTCGAGAAAAATATGCTTTTATAGTCACTACGAGTATTTAAAAGAAACTATATTAAACAGAATTATAAACACTGACATTTCATATTTGTTTTATTAATGTTAGAATTATCCAAATTGGTGATTTTTTCTTTATTATACACTTAGTTATAATCTTAAATTCGAAACAACTTCCACTAATCTTTAAAAAAAGTGCTACTCATTCATTGGCATACATCTTATTCCAATATAATTAGTGTTGATAATCATCAATTTTTATTTCATGCACGTCTCTTTTTGATGGCGTAAAAGGATATCTATCTTTTCATTCCTTCGGAAACTAGATACTACTTTAAAGCTTTTTCCTGGAGAATGCAAAATTTTATTTTTTGTTCAAGATTAATTTTTTCACAAAAGAATCATTATGCTTTTGCGGTAAACATTCGTACAATGCGTACTTCTGCGTACCACACTGCACATACAACGTGCTTCGCACAACAATGCTAGATTCCAATCAAGATACTCCATATAGCAAACGTTCAAAACCGTGGCAGAAATATTACGAATATATTGGCTTATTGTTGGCTGATTTTGAAGTTAACTTAATTTCAAATAGTTAAGCGCACAAAATTCCTTGAACAGGGAAAAAATAGATAATAAGTGCGTACACTTTTGAAATTTTTTTTAAAGATCATATCTTTCTATGCGTGAATTTTCCCTCGCCTCATTAGCTACGGCGATCTACTCGTGCAAAGCTCGTCTATCGCATCCCCTTACAGTCGCGCTCTTTCTTCCCAAGCACGATCAGGTGTATGTCTACCCTTCCGAAAAAAAACTGCAACATGTCCCGGAGACGCGACGAACAAATGCCGTCTTTGCCCGAGTCAGCCGTATTGTCGAAGAAAAAGCATGAGCTTCGGGAGTCAGCAGCGCGTCTCGTCTAATTCAATTCAACCTATTTCTGATTCCGGTGAGCGTAGATGCCCTGGACGAGCTCACGGAATTCACGATTACTATACCGACGAGTCTGTCTTTCTCTGTTTCTCGCTTAATCTCCGGCTACCTTTGTTACTCTATCTCATTCCTTTGCCGAGACTGATCCCCTTTCTCCAACTTAGTTTTGTAACCTCTTTTGCGCCCCGTTTTGTTTGTTACTCTATTTGCAATGCCAGATCGATTTTGAAAAGCGAGGTTGCCGATAATGAGATTTCAACAACTGCAACTTTTAATGAGGCGTATTCAAAAAATTGCGGTTGATTATCAAATTTTTCGACGTCTTTAAGTGGCGCATTACAGGCAAGATAAGATCAAATTTTTTCCAAGAAAAAAAGCTTTAATATGTAGGATATTTTCTTTACTTAAAATTGCACAATAATGAATCTATTTAGTAACAGAACCAAATTAATAACGTTGAGAAATGTACAGTTTATATTATTACAATGTTATGGTTTCAATCAATATTTTTTCTTCCTGTTCATAAATTGTTATTTTACGTACCAAACAGAGATATAGAAACTTTTGAAACTTTGAACTCTCTTTACTTTTACTTTATTGAAGTAAATAAAAATATTTGAAATAGGTACACACATTTTTCCATTTTTTTTTTTTTTTTTTTTTTTTACAGCACACCAGACATAAAAACTGAAACATTTACAACTTTTCTCAATACTTTATTTTTCCAAAGAGAAAACATTTTTGTTCAGATATAACCGGAAACTCTATATTTGTTTGTATACAGAATGTTTTGCGTTCCAAATACGGTCGCATTTTTTTTTCACATTCTCAATATTCAAAGAAATTCAAGTTTTAATCGTGAGGTCGATCTTGTGCAAAGAACGCTATTTAACCCAATTTCCTGAAAATTTTCTTTTCTTTTTCATCTATCAAAGAAAACGAGCCCTAGCGATCCTCCCGCGCACAATCATCCCGAGTCATTGAATTTATTTTCTTAAAATGCGTGGCCCCTTGCGAAAAAGGCCAGTTCGCGTCCCAGATAGTGCAGAAAAAAAGCTCTAAAGAAATCGGGTATAAAAAAAAAATAAGACGACTAAAGTGCACAGTCACGCTTCTCATAAGTGCGAGTCAGCCGAGTCTCCAACTGGTGTGTGAGATCCAACTGCATAGATATACGTCGTTGCGTAATGATGATGCCTGGGAATGTTCGCTTTATTCCTCCTTCTAACCCCGTCTCGGAATTATAAGTCGTCTGTCTCCCTCGAGCTCATCGTCGTGCAGTAGGTTTCCGCCTTTCGCCGGCTTTGTTTCGTGGAGACTGCATTGTTCCTGCGCAAACTGACAGCGACGAATCCAAGTCATTTTTCTTCTCCCGGGAAAAAGTTCAACTTGGAAATTGCGCACGAAAACGGGAAGACTGCACTGATGATGGGAATGCAATTGAGCGTGACGCGTTATGAATAGTCTGATAATGAGATGTAAGGTGTTCAGAATTGACGAGAATTAAAGGGATAAACTACCTTTAAAAATAAAGTATAAAAACTGTTGTTAAATTGTCACTTATTGTAATAGTTAAATAAATTTATACATGTATCTTATCTAATGTTAGTACACAAGATTACGTTCGAATTGAGGGGTCTAAGTTCTCTAGAAAGATCTTCGAAGTCGTCCAACACAGTCCGACCTCTTTCACCATATAGATGAAATGAGCTCAAATTTTAACTGAGCACCCTTAACTATATATTCTGCATGTTTTGAATAAAAGGAAATCATCTTTAGTTTTATATTTTAAAGATCGTTTGACGCTTAAAGAACTGGAACAACAAGCTTTTTATGCAATGAACGATTGATTCGTCTGCAAATTAACAAATCAGAAAATTAAGTCAGAAATAATTTATAAGCTCTTATAAGACTGTCTATTATATACGACGCAATGATTTCTTAAATAAAAAATTTGATGTTCTACATCGTGGTACGTGCGAGGCACAGACGAGCTTCAATCGATTTGGGCACTGAACTTAAAAATGGCTTTGTAAAATGTACGACGCTTTGTGCGCACTAAAATTCTGCTAATTGCCTTGGCACGTTGCCCGTAAAAGTTCGACTGCCGAAAATATTTTTGAGCAGCCGTGAAAGTTGGTGCTCTCTTTATCAACGTCTGGGGTGCAATAGAGTTTTTTTTTCTTCGTCTGAAATATAGCGAAATTCACAAGTGGAATAAGTATTATTCTCAACGTAGAGAAGTACTAGAAAAAAAAAACTTGGCAGTATAATTTTTCAAATAACAAGCCGATGATCAATTATTTTTTCTTCAAAAATAATCGGTAAACGTAATTTTCAAAATTACTTAAAATGACTTTGATTTGAAGGAAATACGTGGTCTGACAGAGAGGATCACAAAGCTCAGATGTAGACGCGTATAATTTTAACGCGTACATATGGAATAACGATGGGACGTGCGTGCATCCATCGCTTTGGTTCACTTGGTGCTTCAGGGAACTGTAATAGAGCGATAGGTGAGTGCGAACCATTAGGTCGTCGTCGAAACGAACGGTCAAATGAGGACGCGCAGCTAATAGCACGAAAACGTGTCAACGCTCGACACCACCGAATCGCTTGATAACCGTTTTAAATGTACGTTTGCAATAGTGGTCATCACTATCTTATTATATAGTGTATTATAATTTGGCCGAAATGTTTTATTACGTCAAACTTTGTGATTTAAATCTTCAGAAAATATATTGGACTGATTGTATATAAATTTGCATGACAATTTTATTACTAGAGATAGTGTAAAGAATTCAAAATATTTATAAAATCTTGCTAGAAAAATGGAACCTCATTAATTACATCTTATTAATTGCTGCAATAAATGGGTTCGTACTGGTTATTGACTTAACAGGTACTCAATGCATTTTCATATTCAAGACAGAAGGAATGAGCAAATTTTTGTCTGGAATCTTACGGACAGAGCAAAGATATATGAATCTCAATGTGTTTAGTAGCCATATCACTCAGCTATATCACCGATGACCCAAAATATCTACTTAGCGAGTACACATTTTGGAAAATTTGTTGATAGCAGATGCATAATGCTCTTGATTTCAAATACAGAAATAAAAACTTGATGTCCATGCCGCTATTTTATTTCAGCGGCTGAGTAGAACAAATGTGTATCTCAGAATCCACTTTACGAAGGGCGTATATCAGACTTCGTTTCAAAAAGGGCGTATCTCAGGCTTCGTTTTAAAAAGGGCGTGTATCTCAGAAATCGCTTCAAGAAGGGCGTACCTTAAAAAATATATTTTATAGATTCAAGTTTAACTAATGTTCAAATTCTTCTTTTATATAAAAATAAAGAAAGAAAAGAATTGTTAGAAAATTTTCAGATTTTAAAAATTTGGTATAACTATATTAACCAAGTTATTGAAAATTATTATGTGATTATTATTAAAAGACTTGAAAACAAAACTATACTTACAGATAGATATTCTTTTTTATTTCAAGTTATTATAAAAACTGTATTTAAACTTTATTTCTCTCAGCAGAGTTATTATGAACGTATCAAATATAAATTTACTCTTATCTTAAGATATGTAATATAATATGCTTTTATACTCTACAATTTGTACATAAAATATTTATTTGAAAAAATCTAAATGCATTATTAAAAATATTGCTAAAAATACTACCAAGCGTAACCAAAATTTTTTTTGGCAAAAATCAAGCGTAACCATATGAAATGGTCTCAGATTGAAATATCCATGAATACCAATTCAGCGGAAATAATTGTCAAGTGCTGAAACAATACCGAAATAATGGTTTCGATTTCATAGCGAGCTTACTCCCTGCACACGTTAAATACTTAAATTTAATTTCTGCTGTACGTAAGCATATAAATACTTTTTTTCGCAACAATGATACTCGAACTCGATAGTGTTATTTCTGCAGCTTTTTAGCTATAAATCCTGACGCATGAATATACATTAAAAAATATAAAGCACTTATTAATCTTCGAACACATTTATTTTTTCTCTTAACACCCGATGAAAATTGCTGTTTAGCCGATCAATTCCCTATGATTATGACGAAGCTGGAATCTGTTATACGGTCGCTTGTCATTTACAAGTAGCGATCTATTGTTAGCGAAAGAGAGAGGAGGGAGACAGAGAGAGAGAGAGAGAGAGGGGGGGGCGGGAACAAAGAGAACGAAGTCGAGCAGAAAAACAGCAAGCTATACGAGAAGCGAGCCAAAACTCATCGGTGGTTTTAATCAGCGACTGATCGAACTGCCATCCGCATTTATTATGAAACTCGCCACAGTGCAAAATCCAGTGACGCGAACGGATCGTGTCGATGCCCCACCTCCTCCTGTCAACCAATCTTTGTTTTGGGATGCGGCCGTTTCATTGTTTACGCTTTAACAACGTTTAATAACATCTCTGTTAGCGGTAAATAAATTATATCATCGCCGAGACATAATTCAAGTACAAACGAGCGGAAGACTGGCGAACACATGTCATACACTCTCTTAATTTTTCTCGTTGACTGGCTACAGCCATAAACATTAATTTATCGCTATTTTCGGCTGTTTTTAATCACTTTTAGCTAATATTTCTCAAACATACGTAAGCAAGCCTAATATTACTTCTATTGTGTGTTAGACTATAATATAATAATAACATTAGTAATTAAAAATAAAATAAGTAAACTAATTATAAAAGCCTTTATAATCATCTGACAGCAAATCTAAATCTAGATCTTTCAGTACTAACTGCTACAAGCACAAGGTTAAGTAAAAAAATGCATGAATCTCTTTAAATATAGCTGTCCTTCGTTACGACATCACCATCAACATGCAATGTTTGGAATAAAAATTTGAAAAAAAATCGCCGTAACTTGACATAACACCTACTTCCACTGACGATTACTGAGTTTCGTTCGAATATTTTTCTCCAATACCAGAATATTTTAATTGCTAACTAACAGTCTACCATCAATTTCTACTGCACCGATAGCGATGGTTCTCCATGGGTTTCGGCCCTCTTTATTTTCAATAATTCTAATTCGAATTCTATCCCCCAAAATGTCTACGGTTCAAATAAAAAATATCAAATCTTTCCATCTTACAGAATATATTATACTTATATGTTAATATCTTCTAAAGGGGTCGTCTTGTAAAATTTCAAATATAAGCTCTTCGCTACGTAAGCACCTTGGAAAGTTCAACTAGTAGTGGTAGCGTCGGTAGCTTCAAAGGTGCAAGATTGCTAAAGCGCCTATCGAGTTGAACATTTGGAACCAATTTCCTAGCGATTCTACTAATTGGGATCATATCAATTGCTATATAGCTGTAATTAAGGAAATTCAAGTAAACTGAAGACCCAGGAAAAGATAACTAGCAAACCGCTTTAATTAGCTGGGTTGAAATTAAGGAAAGTTTTATCAGTGTCCATTAATAAAGTACGATTCCGATATTACTAGAAAATTTTAAATGGCTAATGTAATTTTTGAAGAAAAAATTTCATCAATACAGACAAGACATACGGAAAGAAATATCGCCACGTTTTTGCTAACCTCAAAAGCTGTGCAATTTTACGAGTTACAAAAAGTGCAAAGTCTCTAAACTATTATCTTTTCAGCATGTAACTGTATAAAGCTACTATAATAGCATGATCGAGTGTTGGAAATAAAAATATAACAAAATCTGATTTGATTCAAGTTATCACGTCCCATAGAAAAATGATTTGTTTTAGCATTTTAATTTTTCTTAAAATGTACGAGTATTTAATAAAATAACTAGAATTTCAAATTTATAAACAAATCAAGGGGCGCAATAACACTCTAATGGCAAGTATAAATGTAGAACGCAGTACATATGCACTGTGCCTTTGTGAAGAACCGGGATCTATTAAACCTTGAATTTGCTAGATAACCTTATATTTTTTTTATAGCACAGGGTGGCATAAATCCACACTTAAGCCACTGCTATTCGTGGCATAAACAGTCGATTATGGCACCGTGATTATCACACTCGCTACGCTCGTGCGCTAATCTCACGGTGTCAAAATGGATAGCCGTGGCAGCGGATTTATGCTAGTCTGTGCTATAAAATATCGTAATATACTATAAAATATTCGTGCTGGAAAATTTGCGAAATAAAATTAATTTTCAAACGTTCCGATTGTGTTTTTTAAGACAAATTTTTAAGCTCAAAATCCATCATAACCTAACTTATTCTACTGGTGTACAAGTGCTAGGATTACTTTTTGATAAAAGTCAAGAATCAAAGGCATTTTTAGTCAAAAGAATGAAGAAGATGTCTGTAATGATAAGAAACAATTGCATCAAATTACGTTGGTTCAGAGTTATAGAGCTGTTATAGAGGTGACAATTATGATGACGATTTCAGTAGAAAAAAATTTTCTCTGAATGAACTATAAAAAATAAATAAATAAATAAATAAAAATGTTTTGAAAATTTGCTTAAAGGTTTAATCTAACACAGTTCAGAAAAACTAAGTTTTTATTCTTTGATTTTCAGCTTTATAATAAAATAATATAATGTAATAAGTGTATAGAATTTCAAGTTTACGAAAGTCTAAGTAAATTTTTATTGTCACGCATAGTAGTACATAGGCAGAATCAAAATAGGACTTTTCCATGCTGCCTACTTTATTTTTGCTACTTGCTAGTCTTCAAACGGACCTACAATTTGCAGCAATAAGTTGTATTATTCGATTACTTGAATATACATAAGTTTTGAATACATAAATTCCTCTAAAAAACTGAGAGTTGAAAGTGAAAACTATTATTAAAACTCATAAAAATGAAATCTGTTTAAAACATACCTTTCCCAAAGTAAAGTGTTGAAAATTGTAAGTTCGGATCTCTAAAATGTTTTCTAATATGGTCTATTTATTAATAGATTCTGTATAATAAATTAAGATATGGTTTCATAACTTTCCAAAGGTAAAATTGAAAATATCTTATACATTAATATACATTAAAATTAATCTAGTTTTGTCAGAATCAAAATTATTTTTTATTTGATTACGAGATAATGAAACTTAATTTAAGTGCTCTACTGCTAGGTTCTTATATTCTATAAATTATATTAATACCCTATATAAATAGCCATTGAAAGCATTTTCAGTTGTTACTACTCCTACTCACTACGACCAACTTGACTAAGTTACAGTGACATATTGGCTAATAAGGCTAACGCACAGCATTGCATAGAAGCAATAGAGCCCAGACTGAGAGGAAGACAAGGGGAGACGAGCTAGACGCTTAATGCAATGTACTCCACGAGGCCTCTAATAATGTTATAAAGCTAACTAACTTCGTCGATGTAGTTCGCCACTATGCTTGCCCGGCAATCTTCCTGATCGAGATGCTATAATGTCATTGGCTTAGACAGCACAAGGTGAACTACGCATGTAAACACGCTTCCATTTTAGGCACAACCGGGCATGAGAGAGCTTTGTAATTTTACAATTCAAAATCATGTAGTGTGCCATGTAATGCGGAATTTTTAACCGATCAGGCTGAAAGCTTTTGGAAGGTATTCGTGTTGAATAATAGAAAAGGCAACATTATTCCTATCTTTTTGATAGTCCTTTATTTTTTAAATACAAGTGCTCTTTGTGTATTTTTATCTGCATTTTTAACAGAAAATGTCTTCTGACTCAATTATCTTGCTTTCCAAGGTATAGTTTTATTCGATGAATTCTACGTAAACTCGTTAAATAAAAAATGTATATAGAACTCTAACTTTTTTTTTATTGACGTCAAGGCTGAAAAATGCTCTTAAAACAAGTTCACAGCCCTAAATCGGATTTTATCATTAAAAATCAGTTTTTCGCATAAAACTTAAAAATAACACATTCCACCAAAGAAAGTTAAACAAAAACTTGCAGACATGGATTGCTCTCTATCAAAATTTTTTTTATATTTTTAGCAACCTTCATATGTTCAAAATTGAAACAATGAGATCCGTTGCTGTTGACAACGTAAGTAAATATGAAAAACGTGAATTTCATAGAAGAACAGAGGAGTGGAAACAGGATATTTTCATAATTATTACTTTCTTTGCGCGTCACGCACATCATCCTTGTTTCCGTACACTGCGATTGTTATCCCACTTTAATAAAGCAAAGTAAATAACTAGGACAGTTAACACACTAACGAGAGACATAATGATGAGTAAAATTATATTTCTTAATATTCCATCTACGTTATATTTAAAATTCATCTTTGCATAAAATAAATAGTAGAACGAACTTATCATGCGGGGACGCTTTATGAAAAACTCACGAGATGAAAATATTGGCAGAGTGCCCTTATTAAAATAATAATTTTGCGAAGCTAATAAAGAGCTATTGTACATGATTCTCGCATTTATCCAAATACTCTTCCTCCGGTGTGCCACGGCCGCAGCCACCGTCGCTGCTGCCAGGGTTCGAAAATGTTCGCAATTATGATTATTATTCTTCAAATTTAATCCCATGTACACAGAAAAGCAGGGTCACAGCAGCTGGGCTCGTCAAGCTTGCTTACACAGCTAAAAGCAGTCATGAATACAACAGCGGTAGTCGCTCATAACGACTCGAACAAAAGAGCGTTAGACGCAAAGAAAAAACGAGACGAGAGAGATGTAGAAGAGCAGAGCGAGATCGATTGCTGATGCGTGCATTCTGGCGCACAAAACGTCGTTCCATCTGTCGATCATTTGTTGATGAAAGCTCTTGCGCACTGCGTAAACAATAATTGAGTTAATTGAGAGGATGCTTCTAATGAAGCTGATAGTCGTGGAGTTTGAAATTCAGAAAAAATCGTCAAGCATTTGATTAGTACCCGTAGAATCAATGATTGGCGGTGTATAATCACAAATCTGATGATGAAGTTATAATGGCACCACTCTATATATAATCACGTATTTTCGTAAAGTCAGTCAAAATATCCACTCAGTGAGAAAGTATGTGTATTATAAAATGCGTAAAATTATAATTTAAAGTCCAAAATTTCGCAGCTTATAAATTAAATCGAAAAAGTTACAGTAATAGCACAGTACACATAAAATAACAAATAAGCCAGCTATTCTTTAATTTGAAAATCGTATCTCTGGTAAAACAATTATCTGAATTAGTATGAATAAATGTTGCAATCGCTGAAGCAGAATTTACGACTTCATATGCATAGGTCTCCATAAAATTCAAAAAATTGCCGCATAATTCGGATATCTCAAATTGAATGCATATACATATAGAAAAGCTTGAAGAATAGGTCGAAATCTTCGCTCCACCATTTGATTTTAATGTTTATGAAATTTGGAAAAAAATAAGAGATTGACCAGCCATACTTTCGATATAACAATCGATTCATTGAACAAAAATTTATCGAGCTAAGAAGGGTTCTTTTAAAAGAATCGTAAAATTATGTAAAATGTATATATAACTATCAATATATATCCCAATACAATACAAGATTCTGCACAATAAAAATGAAGCCTCATGCAATAGTTTATATTATAATACTGTGAATCGTCTTGTACAACATACTTAGTATCCTTATCTCGACCTAAATTTTGCAATTTAAAACATTCTAAAGCTCGTCAGATCAATCACGTATAATAGGGGCTTCATTCTCGCTAACAAAAGTCTTTTTTGAAAGAACAAAAGAGGACATGAAATTTCGAAAATGATCGACTCGAGCGATGCTTTCGGGGTCTAAAATTTTTAGATCCGAAAAACTAAAATAGCCATCATCGATCGTCGGAATAGAAAAGGCTAGATATAAAAAGATCGCGCGCGAGCACGAGGGCACTTTAAATTCATGAATTCTAATACATAACCAATTAGGTCACACGCGGTAAGCTAGCTTCCACCTCTCTCTCTCTCCCTCTCGCTCTCGGTTGCCTTCTCCCGGCGTCCCTGTGCGCAGAAGGCAACTTTAATGAAAACCTTTCAAAATTCAGCAAGCGCCCCATTCTTTACCAGCGCAATTAGGATTCCCATCCAACCCGCATGAAGTACTATCAGCTGCATGCCAGCGCCTTCTGTAGCCCGCGCGTGCGAAATTGCTCGTCGATATGTACCCCCAAGCCATCTACCTGGTCTCTTCACTCCCTCTCTCTCTGTCTCTCTCTCTTTTCATATATAGATAGAAGTTTAACTCGAACGTGCTGAGAGAGAACTTTAGCCGATCGTTCAGCGCTCTCTTTACCGGACAAATAGATATAGATCGCTCGACGGCGGCGGTACATGCGTTGCGTGCGGGCTATACTCTATACTGTATTTTTTTTTATTTGGTGTACGAACTCGCGGCCCTATATTATCCGAGTTAACCGTCGCTTCAGTTTCGAGAGTATCATGCATATACTGAGATTGGCTAGCCGATATTTCTCGGCATTGTAAATTGCACTTGCCAAGTGATTACATTTAGATTGCTCGGTTAGCGTTAGCCTCTGATATGCAAAACTTCAGGATCAAACAATCGATAAACGATATTTGACAACCAGCTCTCGATAAACTCGTATTTATAAAGAGAAACGGCCTCCGAGGTTTTAAATTTATCCTACACAGCTAAAATTGCTA
This sequence comes from Philotrypesis tridentata, assembly GCA_018906965.1. NCBI lineage: Eukaryota > Metazoa > Arthropoda > Insecta > Hymenoptera > Pteromalidae > Philotrypesis > Philotrypesis tridentata. The sequence goes on from JACCIB010000041.1 coordinate 469,255, forward strand.
TGTATCTGCAAGAATACTGCGATTTCGCGGTCATTTTGGAAAAAACTTGAAAATGGAAGTCGACAAATTTTTCGAGGGAACACACCTATGGTATTACTACATGCCAATGTTATCACTTAACAAACTTTTTTTCAGACTCATATACAACTTATTACTGCAATTTTTTGGCATTAAAAAAATTTTACATAAATATTTCTATTAGTCAAAAGTTATTCTTGTTCGAAAATAATAAAAAATCAGAATATTTTAAAAATAATTTTTTTTTATTTAATATCCCTATAACTTGTCGATTTTAATGCATTTTTTCCGTTTGAAATAGCTGTTTATTTATACTTTATTTTTGAAATTGCACGTATACCAAAAATTGATATGCTTTGTTATCTGTGACTTCAAGTCATAACTGAACATGTGTACCATTCGTGATTTCGTAAAAATAGCGTTTGAATGTTTTAATTATTACGAAAAGTATGAGCGCCAAGTACCAAACAGGTTGGAATTCCGTATATAGAGATGTGCGCTAACACTTTCTACGCGAAACAGTGTACTTATATAGTTATACCTGAACATTCGACTCACCTATAGTTATTATGTCGTAAACATATAATAAATCAGGAAATATATTGTTTTTCGAATTAAAGTGTAGTACAAGTAACTAGTACTTCGCACGCCAAACCCCTAATTTCGTTTTGAATTAGATTTGTATTTTTTAAACAGTTCTAGAATTGTAATTTAGTTTTTTCGAAGAAAAAACTTTGGAACTGTGAACATTGCCATGTCGAAAATTTCGATGATTTTGCGGAGGAACAAATTTTAAGGAAACCTCACATATTCGTGTTGTGCTCCAATTTTTTTTAACAGTTTTTTTAATTTAAATAAAAAATAGATTAATTGTATCTTATCTATTTGTAATTATGTATTAAACATTCTAGAAAAATTATCACAGATGATGTAGAGCAAATAGAGCAATACAAAAACCATGAAAAATTCATCAAACAAAATTTAAAATCAACCAAGGCATACTGGAAGCAGAAAAAAAATGACAAGTCTCCTTCTTAAAAATATAATTAACAGAGGGATTCAAGATCAGGGTTTAAGGGGTACCCAAAAATGAGAGTTTAAGTGGTATCTAAAATAAAAGTCCAAAATATAGGAGTGAGGGGAAGTAAGAAAGGGGTGTGGAGAAGTGAGAAGGGGGTGAGGTGAAGTGAGAAGGGGGTGAAAGAAAGTGAAAAGGAGGTGAGAGCAAGTAAGAAGAGCGTATAGAGTGCTTTTATTAAGGAGGAGATATTAAGCATTTGTTATATTATTTGTTATTAATTACTGGTAATGTTTCATTATGCTTCTATAGTGGCATATATGAACGAGGATCACTTAAAGAGTTTTTTGGCATGATTTTCTCAGTCTTCTATGAAAATGAAACATGTTCAGTTACATATTTAGACCACATCTAGTAAGATAAAATTAATCAATGACTAAATGTGTCCTACGTATTACACTGCTGTAACTTTCCGGGCACCACAACACGGAGAACACTTTACGTGAAGTCAAGCTGCTAAAGGCAATATTACTGCAACGCCACGCAATATATTTATTCAGTCGAGCGGATTGGACTGTAACCCCCTCACGGCAATGTCATCGTTATCATAAATAGTCTATTACCACAGAGAGAGAGAGAGAGAGAGAGAGAGAGAGAGAGAGAGAGAGAGAGAGAGAGAGAGGTAGAGAGACATTGTATGTATGTGTGCGCAAGTGACGTTGTTACAGTACGCGTCGGAAATAGGAGTAGCGCGTCGCAGCATTGAATTAACCATAGCATCAATTCTATTACACGCGTCCATGAGGCGGTCCCCGCGAGTACTAATAATATTCGGCGCGTGACGAGAAACCGCGCGCTCGCTGTTGTCGAAATTCAGCTAATCCGCAGCCAAATCTAATTTGCTGAGGGTCCGAGTTCTCCCTCCCTCCCTCTCCCCCCCTCTCCATCTCTCTCTCTCTCTCTCTCTCTCTCTCTCTGCCTCTCTCCCTCTCTGGTCCGTTGTGAGCTCCGCGTTTCGCGGCTGTCCGTGGTTCTAAGGGAGATATAGAGAGTCGAGCAACTGCACTATAGTAGCGCGCACTTACCTTATGCCGCCTCGAATCGTGTCGTAGTTGAGAGTTCGAGAGCCGTGCATCCACGTCACGTAGCCCGTGGGATGGGGCACTTTGCTGACCACACACTTGAGCTCTATCGTGCTCCCCGCTTTGTAAAACTTGTCCCCGGCAGTCGCTCCATGCTCGTCCACTATCTCCACCTTCGGCACTGCAACAATAAACGATTATGCTAGACTCAGATTTTTCCTCTGTGTTGCGCTTTGCTTTGTGTAATCTTGTGAGGGACATCGGAAACCCTGAACCCCCCCCCCCCCGCGCTCGTGTTTTGCTATCTCTACCTCCGCGAGGAAACTTTGCAATTTTGAATTCCAGAGATTCCGTGCAAATGTTTCGGAAACGACTTTTGAGATATACTTAGCAGAATGATAGGATTTTCAAAAATATATAATGTATGTGGATTTGGTGTGACATATTGTTTCGTATTACGCTACATTACGGGATGCGATAGCTGGAGCGAAAATGCATAATCCAAATTAAAATTTTACATAAGTTACTTTTACAGTGACACAATTGTTATTTTTGAGTGGCTTAATCTGTTCTATAAGAATTTTCATTCATGTAGATTGAATTTTGGTTTTTAATTTTGAAAATCATTTTTTTGATTGGTAACCCAACGTTAAAGCATTTCGCAAAAATTCTACCTAATAGGAGATTCCAAAGTACAACTGAACAAAAAAAACTAAAATCTAGGAAATGTTGTTATGGTATATGATAACGGCAGTAGATAAAGGGTAATCTAGCTGAAATTTTGAACTCAGTAGGAGTTCACACATTTATACACAAAATTCTACTCAAAGTTTATACAGGAATATGCAAATCCCTTTATTCCTTGTTAAAAGTTTGAAGGAAGTTACGGGTACGGATCAATGAATTCGGTTTTTTGAAGTTGACTTGACTTAGACTTTTTGACGAGCTCAAACGTTAATCATACTGGGAGACTTGCAATGAATTGTTATTATACTTACATATACAATTAAGAGATTTTATGCAATTATAGAACTTATAGCTTACAACTGTCACAGTTATAAAACTTGGAACCGAAATATTACTGACAATTCGACCAACTGCAAAAACAAAAGTATGAACACTCATCTCTTTTTAGACTGGGTTATCTCTTATTTTTGTAAGTGGGATAGGAATAAATTTCGAATGTCGCGTATCATGTGAATCATGATATAATGAGCCAAGTATATTCGAAAAGTTTTCTTTTGGTTTAAAAGTTTGTAATGAGCTCGATAATAAACTTTCCTATTTGAGTATTTTATAGCACAAATACAAGTAATATCAAAACTAATCTCCATAAAACTATTCTGGAGTTATTATCTAATAGGAGTTAATCATTTCTGCTTTGCCATGTAGTACAGTCATAATGTTGTTTCAACTCTGCTTTCCAACGGCTAAATCCAGAGCAAAGTTGATTACTCCGGAAAGCGTTCATGTAATTTGCTTCGAAAATTGTGAATCGCGATAAAACTCATTTAGATTATCAGCTGCGTGTAAGATAGTGGTACAGAGTGCATGCGACAATTTTACGCTTGTGTGACTCATATAAGGAACACAATACAGGTATATAACATGTATGCATAGCGGTAGCAACTCTCGAAATACGTATTTTATATTGAGACAAATAGCAAATTATATAAGTTTAATGAGAAATTTTTTTATCCAAACAGACAGAAATTTACTTTTAGAAAGCGAAATTTTTATTGATTTATATCAATATCATTGTAACTTTTATTTATTTGTACAATTTTTGTATACGAATAGTTAATTAGTCTAAACATACAGAATCAAAAATGATGCGAAGGGAAATCGAACCAAACACCTTAAGAAGATACTTTCAAATTTGTAGTACTGAAGTAGGGAAATTCAAATTTACACTTACAAATGACTCAAAACTGAAAAAAATGATAATAAATTGGAACAGGAAAACACATTTAAGATAATGCAAGAACCATTGTCGCCAATACCTTCATCGAAATATCGATGTGAGAGTTACTATTTATTTGAGTGCAGAGATCATAATCCAGCGATATAACTCATAAACTTTAACTATGATTATATGTCTAGATTTTGGTGTTACTTTCGCGTTCATAGTTATATCATTTTGATCTAAAATACACTGATCGAGTAAAAAATAAAATTTGCGTACCGCCCCTAGCGGTATAGCAAGTGAACTGGAACATTTTTATTAAAAAAATCTTATTTTATTAGTTCGATCCTTTTGTTACTTCAATTTTATGTTTATTTTACTTTAACACCAAAATGTTTAGTGCCGATAGTCGAGCGATATTAAACATTTAAGAATTACACTTTTATTCTGATAATCCGGTAAAATTTAATTTTTTTATATCTTTTTTTATAACTAATTTTTTTTATAACTTATCAGTCGCGTTGCAATAGTTTATCCTAAACGACTCAAAACTTTTAGACTGAACCTTTCTCTAAAAGTTTCTTTTTATCAAATAGTCATGTCCCGCTGTTTCATCGGAAGTCATGGATGAAGTCCCCTCGTCAGTATGCATCGAAATGTCTCGCTTTCGAACTATAAAAACCAATTTCTGTTAAAAATTTAATTAAAATCGTCTTGTCGCAAAATGGCAGGAACGTATTGAGCTCGCTGCAGGCATTGAAAAAATAACGTACCCGGGAAAGAAGGGGAAAAGAGAGCAAGCGAACGCACTATAGCGCGAGGAGCCCTCATCGAAACGAAAATTCTAGAAAAAGCAGCGAATGAGACGTGAAGCAGACGGCGAAAGAATTAAGAGATATCGGTATCGCTCTCTCTCGTATTTTTAATTAAAAACAGCCGGGAGAATTTTTTTAATTGTTCAGCGTTGCATGATCACGTTTGTGTGCTTGCGTCACTATTAATCCCTCTCCTCTTTCGCTCTGTGTTTTTCAAGAGTCCGGTTTGTTTGCACTGCTCCCGGCCTGGCTTTAAACAGTACTATTTGACATTTTTTTTCTAATCGGATTATACGCGAGTGCGAACGGAGCAGCAGAGTCGCTCGTGAATTTGAAATAGCACGGAAATCGAATGAAAGTAATGAATACAGTTTAACCTATTTTATCAAACGTTGATATTTTGAAGCGGATATGTATACGCATGTTTAATCAGGATTTTAACGCTTGATGGGGAATTTTTGTAAAATTAGGTGAAAGTATAATAACTGATGTTTTCTCTTTATCGCAATTTTGAAAAGTAACTATCAACATTGTATATTTCCTTTATTAATTTACTTACAGTGATAATTCTTAATACACAAGGAATTTTTATTTTCTAAATATATATCAGGAATGACCTATGAATATGGTAACCATAATCATGTTTACTTAGCCACCAATCAGAATCACGTATTAATTGCTTCACAACAAAGACTTTTTTTTAAAGAGGATTATCGAATAAAATTTTACTTTATAATTACAAAAAAAACTTTCAAACCTCCAACTCTAAATACCGCTAACGAGTAACGTAAAACCATTCGAACCTTTTAAACTCATATTTTCTCTCTCTATATGAATCTGCATTTACGTGATGTAAGGTTCAGCGTGAATTCGGATCCAGGGAGGTGTTTTCATTTTAAAGCGAGAAAAATCTCTCTTATTCGTTACGTCATTCTCGACAATAAAATGAAATGTTTACGCGTATTTTTGTTTCATTTAATATTTTACTTTTGCACTTGTTTTACGTGATTTCTTTTGCAAAGTGTAAAGGGCTTTTTCAGCCACAAAATATTAATAAGTATTCCTAAAATGATACTGGCATATTTTTTTTAATGAGATTAACTGTGCACAGTCTACTTAATCTTGTTGACTTACGTACTTCCATAAATTATGTACATTGAAGTCGCGTGAGAATTACTTCTACAATGTCGATACCCCGTCGAATTTTATTGGGAGCTACTGAGAACGGTGTGCGTACAAACAGGCGGCGATCACTCGATCACACGCTGAAAAGGTGTGTTTGCAGCTTTGTGGCAAACCACGTTCGTAATTAAATATCCGCGCGTAACGGCTAAGTCCCGCCACGTCGATGCGGTTACCGCGAATAGAGCCAAGGGACCGTTACAGTTTTACATCGTTTTGGGCAATGAATATTCAATTATTGGAGGTGACGTGAAAGAAAGTCGAATATTTAAATTTATTCTCTTAAAGGGTATTTTTAATGATTTCAACTTTTAGGTTTGTTTAATCATTCTATCATCATCTCAGAAAAACTTCTACGAGAATTTGTGTGAATACATACGGGCGTGTAAATCATCTACTGTTTTATACCAGAAATCATAACTTCGCCTTTTTTATTTTATTCCAAACACGGAAGAAGAATATCGGTTTTTTGTTTCAACTATATGCTTTTTGTTTTAAGATTAATTTTCAAATTCGGAAAACATAACTCTGAATTAATCGATATGCTATTGCTGGTATATGGAATATTAAAATATTTATTTTTTCGAAAGAAACTTTTACAGCAATTATTATTTATTAATTATTTCTAATAAACACTTATTTTTTCGTTATAAAACTTTATTTTAAAAAATCGAACTAAAAACATGAAATCTCCTTATTCATAACTAATGTTTTCATTAATTAGATATTTTTAGGCGCGACTGCAACACGCGATTGCCTTATAGTAATTGCCTTGTAGGGTATTTTTTAGATTTTCGAAAAACGGTTTTTTGGCCACAGTTAAAATTCTAAGCATGTTACACAAAAAAGTTAAACGGAAATATTATAGATCTCAAAAAATAGAACTTTTTCCTATTAACATAAACACTGGAAAATGCTTAGAATTTAAGTTAACAACCTAAAATCGAATTTTAATATTAAAATAAGTCATTTTTGACAATAAAACTTTTCAGGTATATGTTTTACATAAAAATATTAAACATAAATTAGTAGATATTTTAAAAATACAACTTTTGGCTATAATAATTATACGCTTGAAATGATTCAACGCGTTGAAAAGCTCAAAAACTGAATTACAAAAAAATTTTCAGCTGACCACGATTATCTCTGCGGAATTGGCTCCAATCGATCAACATTTTCTTTTGTAAACTCTACCTATGTTAATACCATGACAGAATAAATTTGGACTTGACCTTATAACTTTTTCTAATTCTTTCATAGATAGATTTTCATACATTGCATGGTTCCGAAAAGATCAGCTTCCATACCAAATCTTCCATCGTTTAAAATTTTCATAGCAACCTCTGCACAAAGTAAGTTTAGTGTAATAAAATGTGTTCAACTTTACCTTTGTTTACTTGTAAAAAAGTAAAACATTTTAATTTAAACCCTTACCCTTCACCTCCAAAGTACATTTTCAGCTGGGATTTTTACATCCTTATATAATAAACCTCTGCTATATTACTGTATTTTATTCCCATTTTTAACTCCACCGAATGCTCTTTTAACTATAAATTCAGTCACTTTATCTTTAGTTTCATCCGTAACAGAATAGTTTTTTTTTATAAATCCCAAATAAGTTTTTCCGTCGTTTTCTTTAATCAATTAAGTCACTTAACACAATTGATCGATTAAGCCACTTAACACAATCGGTATATAACTCAACAATCATCCATCCACACAACGATTCTTGGCCAATTTATTTATGTCCTACTCTGTGGATAAGTTAATGATGCGCAGTGCAAAAGCATTTTTTCCTTTGCGGGTTCCTTCACAAACAAAAGTTTCGACCTGTACAGCGACTTTGCACTTTTGTCAGCACAGCCACCTGTACAGACATGGGCTTGGCTTTTAAGCTCCAAATTCATTTGGAGCGAAAGCTCCATTGCAGCGCTGCAAACTTTCGATCCTATACTTTTGCGCCCGAGGAGATCTCATCGGACAAAGTGTTTCCTTTCTACCATTAGGCGCACGAGCTTTCGAGACGAAGAAGCGAGAGAGAGAGAGAAAAAAAAGCAAAACGAGCGGGCGAGAGAAAGGAGGCAAAGGCAAAGAAGATAACTGCGGAGAAGAATAAACTTGACATTGCAATTTCTTTCTTTAACTTTGTAGCGCCATTGCGCTGCTGGCTTTTCTTTGAAGTAGTCAAATGACGCACGATGGATGCACCGCGTGTACTTGGGAGGGTAAAAAACGGGGAATGCATTCGCCACGCATACAACTGCTAGTTCACACTCGGTCTTAGCCTTTATCCCATTGTACTTGTCTCGTGCTTTCTCCTCTTTCTTTCAGCAAAGTCACCCACTTTTCGATTATACAAAGAACAGTTTTCCGCTGTCTTCCCCAGTGTTTACTCAGCGAATGTAAACAGTCGGAGTCAAGTAGGTTTGTTCGCTCTGTGTCGCGTGCACGTATACGTGTGAGCAAAGTTGTGAAGCGCGTGTTATCAAAAGGAGTTTGAAGTTCCGAGCTTCGACTCGACAAGCTTGGCATCTATTGCCAAAGCTGAGCGAGCGACGGATTACCAGGGTCTTCGTGAGCTCACAAACTTTTTTCCAACCTACAATTTGGTATCTCTATATACTCTGCATTAGAGCAAACAAATTTCAAATTCTTTTCGAAAAATACTCTTTCCAAAAATACTAAATAAATAGGGAGCTTAAATTTTCGAATATCTAATTTAATTCGTAAATTATCTATGTACAAGCATTGATACTCATTTACAAGAATAAACGTTTGCGGTTCGAGATTATGCATATCTAATTGATGTGTGATCACTGGACTTTGTAACACTTACAATAAGCATATCAGTGCTATCATTACGGCACAACTAAAATTTAAGTCCTTATACACTCAGAGTTTAGACATATATCATGAGGTCCTTGTATTGCAATTAAGGGGTTATGACAGTGTTAAAATTTTGAAAATATTAATTTTTTTTTTATTTACTTTTTTCACAGTTAATAGTCCGTAGAATATGGCCTTGAAAGCCGTTTTTTGCTAAAAAAATTTGCCTTGAAGAAATCGACAAAAAACTGATAAATCTGTTTCAAGTAAATTTTTGAAAAATCGTGATTTTTAAATATTTTAATTAGGCCAAACTTGTGAAAAGGATTATTCTACCACACTTTTTACAGAGTTATTTCATGAGAAATCTTACTGAAAATACGACTTAAAAACCGTTTTGCAAACCGTTTTTTTCTCATGAGTTATGAATTTATTTCCGTAAAATAAATAAAATCCGTAAAATTAATTTTTCTATGTGTGATTTTATGTTAATAAACTCAATGTGTTAAAGTAAAGGCATTCAACAAATTTGAATTTACCACTCGAACAGGTTGTACCTCACAGCGTCCGGTCGAGAATGAAGATTACTGTTTGATCGGTATAGTAGAATTTTCTGTAAAGCAGCAGAAAGCAGTCAAATAGCTGTTTTTCATCCAAGACACTAGATCAGTGCAGTTAGTCTGCTAGCTGCTGTAACAATGCTTATAACCTCAGTGGTGTTGTAAAAGTGCAAGAGCTTCTGCAGAATACAAAAATTTTTCAGATAAGTATTGGAAACTAATTAGTAATAATTGTGTTCATAATGACCTTTTTCTTTGTTGGTTTATTTTTTGCTTTTAGTTATACGGGTGCAATCCAGCAAGATGGGAGTTTATATTGACTGTCTGGAATATTATTTTGCATACTTTTTAACAACTTAAAGAGTATTTAATAATGGTAAGTATTGCATGTAATTGTAATTCATAAACATAACTTGATTATGAATAGCTAACGATAATTTTTATTTTATTTCCAGCTTCTAAATGCTATTATCACACAGCATGATATGCGCATACCACCAAATATACTTTATTGTATGTATATTTGAGTACCAAAAGCAAATCAAGGTATGCCACATAGTTTCTGTAAATATAGTTGAGTTCATTTGTATGATTTACATTATAAACTTTAAATGCCTTTTACTCAAATTTGGTTTTTTCATGGTTTTCATGTACTTGCCGCAGCTTTCTGAAGGAACCGTAACAGCAACCCAGATGAACCAACGTGGAAAACCTTCCTTATGAGTACGGTCACAAACTGAGTGGAGCAGAATTGGCAAAAATAAGTTCAAAGTCAATGTTAGTATGTTTACATATGTAACATTCACTATAATTATTAATATTGTCAATATATGTTTAATTAATTATATTAATTTTGTGTTTTTCAGGAATCTGTTCCACTTAGTCTGAGACCAGACTCATAAGGAAGATTTGGCACTTTGATTCATCAGAATTGATGGTACGGTTCCATCAGAACCATGCGGCAAGCAAATAAAAGTGATGAAAATCATGATTTTTGGTAAGCAATTCCTTTAATTGTTTTTAAATGTTACACTCACTTTTTGCATATTATTTATGCATAAAAGTGATGTATAATACTTGTATTTGAAAGCAAAAATATAGTTTTTAGAGCACCTATATATCTATTAATTTTTTACAACACTAACAATTTTTCGTTTTTTTCAGGTTTTAACACTGTCATAGCCCCTTAACTCACGTAGAAGAGTCGATAGTAAATTCTAATTAATTACTGATTATATTTACTGTTGATGATATTTACCACATCAAGTGTTACATTATAGCTTAAACATTTTCACCACTAAGGAGTTTGTCGAGAGTACAAACAATATCAAATGTCAACCGAACATATAACATCAATCCAAATTTTTTTTTACACATGCCTACAGGCTCAAGTGATATTGATCAATATACCAGAACTCACGGAACACGATCTACACCTGTCGCATAGCCTCAAAGAGAGAGAGAGAGAGAGAGAGAGAGAGAGAGAGAGAGAGAGAGAGAGAGAGAGAGAGAGACAGGCAGCGTATAACACACAGCTATCTATTAACGATTACAGATTATTCCTGCCAGGCCGTGTGCTATTCAAGCTCATTTCTTTCCTCCGGCTGTTTGCGCGAAACATCTCGCTTTCGGGCTCGTCGCGATTTATAGCGCAAGTTTCGCTTGGCTCTCGGGCAAAAGTCGTAAGTAGTGGCGCGCACGGGTCATCGCGCGCGTCGCCTGTAATCCGAGCCAGCGCGCGACTCGCCCCGCGTGTTATCGGACTTCCGAGAGCAGTTCTGAAAAGCTCCGCGCCGCGCGATGATGCACCCCCAGTGCAGTGTCTGCGCGTGCATGTACCCGCGCGCTGCTCCTGCTCCTGCAGCCGAAAACAAATTTTAAGTTTGCCCACACAGAGAGAACGTATATGCGCGCCTCCCAGTCCATTTCCACTCTCGTCTCTCGGCTCGAACTGTCTCTCTTCTCTCCAGCCCGAATTCGCGCTGGCGTATGTTTAGTCATTGCGTTTGCAAGTTGGCAGGGTGAACTGCGCGCGAGTTTGTCATATAGGAGTGTACGTATAACTGAGAAGTTGGATTCTAAAGTTATGAGCTAGAGAGAGAGGGGGTGGGGGGGGGGGGAGAGGGAGCGAGTTGCGGTCGAGTAGAGTGCTCGTTGTGTACAGCGCATAAGCGCGACACGTGTCGAGATAATTGCGTAATAAATTACTCGCATTGCGCACCCTCGAGAGCGCAGTCGTCACGCGTATAATGCGCAACAACCGAAAAGATGATGTAATTCGCAGTCGCGTGATTGCGTGATGGGAAGAGGGAAGTGAGAGGAAGGGGGTGGAGAGGGGTGACGATTGGCGGATACGTTTATAAATTATTTCTCGACGGTGGGGTGGAGTTTATTTAAATAAGTCTAGGATATCAAATTATGTATGCATGAGAAACGCGTAAACTAATTTAAATACCGAATACTAATTTATTTATTCACGTTTCTTTCTCAGCGAAAGTGTATCGCATTTTTTTATGATGGCATTTTCAAGGAATAATTCGGAAAATTTGGTCTTGATTTACATGAAAATATCCACTGCCCTCGCAATTTATTGCACAATAAAAATAAAGGATAGAATAAATGCAGGACGTATTTTTTTCTTTTTTTAAAATAGATGCGAAATAAAAGAGTTACAGCGGACATTTGAAATTTATAGTTTTTCGATGTACAGGACATATAGATGTATGCAGCGACGTATATGACGTCACATTCACGTATGTGATGGTGACAACACAAGTATTCAAAAGGTTGTAACGATTTTATATTGCATCTAATTTAAAAAATAAAAAATACCTGTCCTTTTTTATATTCTATATATACCAGACCTAATGGATTCTTTTATGCAAAGTCTCAATTTTGAATACTTTATTTATTTCCTTGGAGAATGGTTTACGAAAACTAACATTGTATTGCACGCATTATAAACTAATAAATTAAATTTCTATAAAGATAATTGATAGTTTGGAGAAAGATGTATAAATGAAGGTAGGTGTTTATTAATTATATTATACTTATAACAAGGCTTATTATTCTTCTTATAATTTTTCTTTTATTCTTACAATGAATCTTGTAGTTTGTGGAGCTGGTTGGAAGTATGGAAGAAATAGTACCTGGTGACTCGTAAATTTTGACCAGCAAATTATTTCTCGGAGTTTTAATCTACCTTCTATCATGTAATACATACTTTTTGAATTTTTTAATTTTTTATTCAAATTATTATAACAATATCACTCATCTTGAAAAGAATTTTTAATGATATATTATTCCATCAATTTATTACAGATACCAACACAATAACTTTCAATGTTATTCATTAAAAATTTATAATAAAATATTGCTGATGCGATGCTATAACTTCATTTTTGACGATCGAAAATTTCGTTGTTATTCGACGCTCTTATTCAATAGTCCATCAGCTTCAATTCAATCCAGTAAACCCCCTATTAGATGAACCCTCTCTAAATCACACTTTAATTAAAAAAAACTCATTCAGACGCTAGCCATTGAATCCGCAAACAGTGAAACCGGTTCGATAATCCTGACGTGCGAAATTCGCCAAAACGTCGAGGCTCGACTAGTCAGAAAAATGCTCGGAAATCTCGAGCGTCAAAAGGGCTTCGCGCAGCCGTCCAATCGGCAGGCTCCGAGTAATTGGTCGACCGCATAGAGCCACTCATTCTACTGGCCGATCGGCAGCGTCGACGCTGTGCACGTAAGTATGCGCATAGTAGCGAGCGAAGAGGCGGCAGTAGCGGCACGTCCTCCAGAACAGGCGGTAGTATGCATGGGAATGATGCTGTTGATGTATATGGGGGGGGGGGGGGCAACACGGCTGCGTGTAGTGCACGCATACAAGCCCTGTGCAATTTCGGCTCGCGCGATCGCGCATATATTGCCGAGATCGTTCCCAGCGATGGGCTAATACTGTGTTCGAACTTATTCGCAACGCCGAGAGGATGAATCCTTTCCACATTTTTGCGATAGCGGAGTTGGGGAAGTGGATGAGAATTTGATGAGATACACTTAGTTCTGGGGGCTTGAAAAATAATTCTAAACTTAGTTGAATCCCCATTTATCCCTTCAGGGATAAAATTTTTTAATGTATGTGTTGGCTTTAAGGGCGAAGTTTCAGGGAAGCCTTTCCTTTTTACACCTACGCTATAAAAGACATGTGCCATCAAAATTTTAATTCTCTAGGTTAAATGCGTTTTACATTGCAAAACAGGCACACCCCAAGGGCATCTACATATTAAACATGTGCTGGATTGCATTACACTCCATAATCCTAAATTAGTCGTACCGTAACAATAGCTCTTGTTATTGTTTATCCAAGGGATTAAATACTCTAGCGGTGGAGAAACTCGGTTTCGCGGGTTTAATCGTTGCATCAAAGGCAAACATATAGACTTGCAAATTTCGACGAATAAATTGATAAGGCAAACCGGCAGGTGAATAAATTTAGCGATGCATCGAGTGCATATAAGAAGCTGCTCTTCGTCAAACAAAAACTTGGCACTGCGCGCATAATAACACCCCGGGAAGTTTCAAGAACGCCTTGCACAAGACCAACAGGGTACGTCAGCAGCGCTTGCACAAATAAATTTCCACGCAATGAACGCCATCAGCGATGCAGATATTGGCTAGCAAGTTGGCCGCTCGTCGGGAAACTAGCCGGAAACGAAACTTTCCTTCGCGCGCCGGCAGCGAGTGTAGCACTGCAAGCTCAAAGTATACACGCGCGCGCACCTGTAAGTATACCGGTAAATATTGCCGCAACCGCTTCGGTAGTTTCTTCCTCTCTCTCTCTCTCTCTCTCTCTCTCTCTCTCTCTCTCTCTCTCTCTCTCTCGCACATAATACATAGGCTCGCGCAAGGCTAGAAAGTGACTCGGCGCCCATCAAAGAGCCTATTTACGCTTAGCCGAGAGAGACCGTCGTAGACGACTTTTTCTCGCAACTGCTCGTGGAGCACATTGGCTCCCGATGCATCGACTAGGTATTTCGCAGCGCAGTCAGGGGCAGGATAAAAGCAAGCCAAAAGGATAAAGGACGATGAGGGTAAAAAGGCCAGAGACGACTCTTCGAGGAGAGAGAGAGAGAGAGAGAGAGAGAGAGAGAGAGAGAGAGAGAGAGACGGAAGCGCCGATGAAAAGAGAGAAAACGTATTTTCCGCCTGGGAAGCGCTCGCCCCGAGTTCGGAGAAAGACACTTTCTCTTTCTTTTCTTTCACCTTTACTTTTTTTCTACATTTCCATTACTGCATCTCTGGCGAACGTGCTTTAGTTATGACTATTGTTCGGACCACTCTATTATTCAACTGACAGCTAGGTGTTCGATGAAATATTTAGTCAGCTCCAAATGAATTGCAGCTGTATCTTCGCTGAAAAGGAAGACAGAAAAAGTTTGATACCAAACGCACGCTCTACAGATTAAAAATAGCGCGGGAATCGATTCACTTTTTAATCGTCGGAAATTTTATGTGTCTCTCATTTCTGAGAATGGAAAAATATTTTTCCTCTCCGCGAGCTTTTTACTTTTTGTTTATAAACGTGATGTAACGTTTCACGCTTGAAAAAATATTACGCGTGAGATCGTACGAAAGGCGTTTCCGCTCGAAAATCCGGTGAAAGCCGCGAAAAAAAGAGCGATTTTCCCAGGAAAATCTCGGCACTCGAAATGAGGTGAGTGACATAACACTCCGAGTGAAAGAATTTTTGTGTGACCCCGTGCTACAACTTCCCTTCGCCTTTTTATCGCTGAAGCATAATTACGCAAACAGAAAAGTCACTGAACTCCAGTAAGGTAACATTTTTTCATCTGCTCGACACATCAGCAGAGCGCTGTGCACTAAACGAAGAAACCTCATTAAAATGGAATTCAGTTTCGAAACTAAATCGGAGATCCGGTGTCGCGGCGGCCCTTACACGGAACCGTATCGAGGAAAATTTCGAGCAGCGAAGCGCTGGCTAGACTTAATATCAGCTCTCTCTCCCTCTCTCTCTAGCGAGGAGTTAATCAATTTCAGCCTACGAGCGAAGCTCGCACCTCCGGCGTCCCCTGTAATTCTCAATCTCGGCCGACGTGTCGCGCCTTATTTATCGCGTCCGTTTAAGCTCTCCTCGCCAACAGGCTTATCAGATCGCGCCCCGACGAGGCCCGCGCGCCGGCATCGCGATAGCAGCTGCGAATACTCGCCCCGCTTTACAGCGCTGAGCCGGAGCTATTAAGCTGCCGGCGCGCGCGAACGTGTGCCTTTTATCTTTTCGTCGAGACGGAAGTTTCAGGCTGCGCTTGGAATGGCTACGCGCGTACGGGTGTCTCTCTCTCTCTCTCTCTCTCTCTCTCTCTCTCTCTCTCTGTATGTGTGTATATAGGTAGCTGCGATCAAATGCCTCTGTGTTTATAGCGGATTGTTTGGCCGCGATTTCTAGGCTATATTGCGCTGAGATACCGGCGAGTCCTTTTGTCTTTCGTGCGCCGGCACAATGTTAAGTTAATGGAGCGTGTAATGCGACGTTTCGACGACAGGACTGGGGGAAGGTGGCGTGATAGGGCGGATGGCTACATAGATTTCGTGCTCGCTCTTTTTTCTTCTTTTTGTTTCCGCTGTTGAAAGCTTCTTCGACTATTCTTGAAGAGATAGGAATATTTAGATTTTTTATATTTATTATTTTACGCTAGGATAACACATGTCATGTTGTAAATGTCAGACTTGCACCAACAGATGTTACTTTGGGTGGATTCTTCGGCGCGTTTTCATAATATTTATGAGAAAATCATAGAAAAATAAATAGCCCGAGAGTTAGCCTTACGCAAATTAGGTCGACCGTTTTCATCGTATACTATATTATTATTGTATTATGTAAATAGTAGATTACGATACTACTGATGCGACCTAAGCAGCTCATCGGTTATAAATATCACTAATTTTGTCACATGACATGTCATGTCATGTGACAAAATGTACATTTCATCAGTAATTTTAAAAATTTTTATTTCAAATAAAGCACGCACAAAATGTAGAAAATATAAAATTGTTCTTTGTTCGCGCGTAACTCACAACCAGAAAAAATACATTTCGTCTCTAGCGCAGTGGGTCGTCTACGCCTGCAGAGGATCGATGGTTCATATATATGTACATAGCTTTACATCGCGTTGTCGCTTTCAGCTATAGAAAGGAGATACGCAAGAGATGGCGACAGACAGCTGGATTCACAAAACATATAGAATGAAGATAACGAATGTTAAGATCCAAATAATTAAATAAACTGCATCATGCTCTTTGATTATTCGAATGGTCAATTGGTTACTGAAGATATTGATTCGCTTTTGATGCTTTGACGCCGAAACGCGATTCGTTTTGAAAACTAGTATTTCTTTTTAGGCAATTATAATTTACATAATGGACATTTGAACTTGAGTGTATTTAGATAAGTGTGTATACACTATCCGATTTGCTTCTATTCTTCGGTAGTTGGTTCAATTATATTATTGATTTGTCTCCATCGATCTCTCCGAGGCAGTGATTTTGAGAAAGGGTTTAAGAAATAATAAGACTCTTTCCTAAAACCACTGCCCCGGAGAGATCGATTAAGACAAATCAATAATACATTTGAACTTGAAATTGAATTATTGAAAAATTTTGTATTTTTTCATAGCCTTGATAAGGGACTTCACGAGTCCGAAACGTCAGCTAATATTAACGTAAAGAACAACTAGCTCAAAGAGATGCATTAAATTCATTCTCCTCAGTAACAATAACTGTTGATGAAACGGAAAGTGATCCACCCATAAACGTTTCCGGATAATTTTGCTCAAAGATGAAAGCTAGAGAAAAAGAGAACGAATCCACATAATTAATCATCGTCCTTAGATGTATGAAATTCCACACACCGTGAACGTATTCTACGCGTATTCTACTAAGCGACACTAGGTCGAGTTTCTGTAAGAGCACTTACGTAGTAAGTGTTTTCATTCTAACGACGACAGCAATGGATAGTATGGATTTGATATTCATTGTTTTAGTTATGAATGAGGGAATAAGTGACTTTATAAAAGAAAGGAGAGAGAGAATGTAAATGTGTGAAGGAAAAGATAAATTGAGTCAGTAAGAGAGAAGAAGCAGGAAGTGAAAATTTGATAATCTATTTAGGTAAAATTTAAGAACAGCCTTAATGGTATAGTGATGAGAAAAGGTATGCCTGCTATTCCGTTTATCGTAGGCAAAGAGAATTTACTCACGGTTAGATGGAATCAGATCTGATTACAGCGTTATTCGGTGTTAATGGAGACAAGAGAAATACTCCTCTAGTTAGATGTTCGAATGCTGCAATTGCAAATTCATTGGATTCTACATTTATAACGTGCGGATAACCTTCATATATATAGGATACGGGAATGTCTCAAGAAATCTAATTTTATTAAAACAGGTATTTCAGGATTTTAATGTAATGCAGCCTGTTTAAATATACACTGGAAGTAGTACACAATGATTTCACATAAAAGTTCGAAAAATCAACGTTGTTTCCACCCTCAGTCACAATAAGCCTTGTAATATATAGGTGATAAATCGTCTAAAGGGTTTAAAAACGGGGTTAAAAAAATTTCACCAACAAGCCCTTAACACCAGGTCACGACTAAACAGTTACCAAGCTATATATATTACCCCTTATTACAGCCGAGCTATGAGAGCAAAGGGTAGAGAAGGAGCGCTGCACAATGCAGTGGCTGCCTGGTGCGCCCTGGACTCTTGATCTCCATATTTTAATTAAAAGCCCTCGTGCGCACTCATGAGCTTGCAAAACTCTTCTTCGCGGGCTAAGCGGCGAGGATGCGACAACAGCCCGGTAGCGAGCTCACAGTTTCGTAATTACGCCAGATGCATTTTACTCACGGTTCCCCCTCTCTCTGCTCCAGTCGCTCTTACGAGTGAGTGACAACGAATAGTAAAAATATATGCATTATAGTTTGCTTATAGCGATATGTCAATGATCGAGGACCATGAAAGTGACCGTGAGAACTTGACAAAATGTTCTTACACTATTATTACTTACCTATTTAATTATCTCACCAATCATTTAATTTTCATTTTGATGGAGTCTCATCAGTGAAATAAAAATTTTATTGAATTTAACTAATCCCTGGTAGAAACATTCAGTAACCGTTAACCAACTGTGGATCTATTTTAGTGCAATTGACAAACGATTCCACCCGTCGTTGGCCAATAGGATTGCTTATTTTGTCACGCTTTTTCGCACGTCATTGATCAATGATTTCAGTCACCGATGGCCAACGAGAATACTTATTTGATTTACCGTTGGCGTTATTAGATGATTGCTGTAAATCATCTAATAACCAATCTAAATTTTGAGGTTATATACTGTACTCTCTTAATATTTTAGAGTGGAAAATCACTCTAAGTGATAATATTTCAACTCTAGGAAATATTATCTTCGAACTCTCTAAATTCGAACTCTAGAAAATAGAATTCACTCATAACTCGAGTGATGTTGCCCCGATACCTCTAGATGCACTTTTCCTAATCCACTCTTAATCTATAATATTTAAATCACTCGCAACATTTCACTCAAGTAGTCCGAGTCGTTAAATCACTCAAAAACTTGAATGAGTGAAAAAATTTGACTCTAATAATTAGGTCGAACTCTAATTTTCACTCTAACCTTACTGCAAAGTTGTCGGTTCAGTGGATTCATAATTGGGATTTTAATCTATTCTTAGGTGGTTTTTAATTTCTGTGATATTCGGCTGTATTTAAAATTTTATTTGTAACAAAAACTTGTAAATTAATCATATTTGTGAATTATATATTTATAGCCCCGAAGAGATTCCAACACCTCGAAACGTTGGCAATAGCAATAAAAAATTGCCTCTTTATCGTTTATTCTTATAAAATAATTATATCGCTTTAATATTAATTGTATCATTAATGATGTTCCAATAATAAAATCTGTGAATTGGAGGTGAAATATATAAATGACATATTTTTCCCTAAGATATGGACATTAAGAAAAATTGATTACTAATAAAAACCAGTTTTAATCATATACAAGTCTACTTTTTCGTGCTCTTGCAGTATACTTTTCCTTAGAGACTACAGAAACAAACACTTGAGAGCAACCGTATGGGAAACAGCCAAAATATGACAAGAAACAAACAACCTAAATAAGGAGAGGAAAAAAACTAATTCCTAGAATAGCAACATGAGTATACCCTGACAGAAATTACAAACGTTTTAGCTTTACTGACACTACTTTATTTTGACAAATTTCACCAATGATTGGTCTAATGGGCTAGATATTCTCATCATTTTCTATTACAGCACAAAAAAGATAGTGAGTCCCCCCTTGTGCCCAAAAACATAATATCCAAATTTTATTAATTTACAAAACTGCATATCATTAACTTCATATAGTGGGCATTTTTGAATAATAAGTTAAGTATACTTATACTCAACAATTATATTCACTCAAGTTAGCCATAAGATCGCAGGCTCCAGCGGTATTGCAGCACTTCGGAGATGAAACGACAAAGAAGTGTCAAGAGCCGATAATTTTATTAAACCGGCCTTTAAAGACATCGGATCCACGCCGTTCCTCCATCCTCGTGAACGAAGACAAGAAGCCGTGAGAGACTTTGTTTGACCCCACCCCACCTCCAGCTGTTGCCGCATCGTCCTGAGTGCTTTGGTCTTAATGGACTCCTCGAGATTATCCACTCGCGCTCGATTTCCTGCCCGCTTATATTTTTAACGCATCGGATCCCGGGGCTTTATTGAGTGAAATATTTCTTAAGTTCGATGAGAGCATTCGTTTTAGGATAAATAATTGATCGTCGTGAGTAAAGCTCCTCTGTGTCTTTATACCAATGCTTTTAGCACAGATCGGGTAAATGCATTTTCTTGTCTTCTATTGCTTAAAAAAAAGTTAATGCGCTTGTAAAGATTTGTAAAGGATTCGAAAAGACTAAATTTATCTTGACTAGGTTTTTTTATTTTCGAAATAGCTAGCGGCAAGAGTTTCGCAAAAGTTGTGCAAAAAAGCTTGCAAACTTTCTGCCCACATCCAGATACCAGATCTCTTGGCAACACGCGTATCGGCGAACGTGAGCAAAATGGTTCTTGACAAAAAAAAAAAAAAACAAACAAACAACTGATAATTTTTTTCTATCATCCAACTTATAAACTTGATCAACTTATAAATCATCGATAACAAACTCGAATTTACCACATAATTCGCGAAGATCACGGAGTCACGCGTACGCAGCGAGACAATCGAAAATCCGCGAAATTCTTTCAGTCTGCTTCTTAGCTCCTCTATATATTTTTCTTGCTGTTTGCTCCTTTTTATTCGAGCTCCCAGCTGTCGGACACTTGACTCTTTTCTCCTTGAGTACAAGCCGCGAAGACCGCGACTATATGAAACCCAACTTTTGAAGTGTTCCAACTTTTCTGTTTACCTTCGCGACCCTATTTTTTTTCTTTTACTTTTTTTTCTGAAAATTTATGTTTTTGTTGTAAGATTATTGTGCCTTGTTTTTCAGGAGAAAGCACATGTTATTTATTGATTTTCGTCCAACTACATTTTTAAGGGGATCCAATAGCCTTTAGTGATCAACAGAAGCAGTTACGTTAGGTTGCGGCTACTGCCAAATGTATGCTGATAGGTAATACCGAGACGAAGAGCAACTATCTCTAGGATTTGTGTAATTTATTATATTTATTGGATCTAAGCACTTTTCTATTGTACCGTTAGTGACGGGTCATTAACGGCTAATGACCCCTTAAATTGAAAAATAGATTGGCCTCGTCGTACGTTGATTTTCACTCCTTGAACATGCTCTCATTCAATTAAGAAAGTTCTAGTTACATAGAATGCATTTAACGAGCTCTAGTTAATTTAATAAGTTGTAGTTGTACGTAATATAATTTAACGAGCGCTAACTTTCGAATGAAACTATACAAGTAAAAATGAAAATATTTGAAATAACGTAAGCCGTAAAAGTTACCTATAACAAATAAGAAATGATAAAACGAACTAATTAGATAATCTTTAATTACTTCATTTTTTATTTAAAAATTTTTATTTTAAAAATTATTGAGGCTGAGCATATCATCATTATTTATAATTAATCAGGTTACTCCTTTGTCGATGCATATAATGTGTAGTTATGCGTTGACTTACACTATTCGCACACCTATTACTTATACTCTCAGTAAGTTAGTTGGAATATACTACAATCATATAGAATATATTTAACGAGCGTCAATTATTTTTATACTAAACTATTTGAGTAAAAATTAAATATTTCAGACAGCATGAACTGCAAAAATATCCAGAAAATCTATTTCACGGGATACAATTATAGGAGTGCCCCTTTGAATCTTTAAAAAGATATTAATATTTCATATAATGCATTCTTAAAAGAAAAATTGTAATCTAAGCTAATCACAAATATTATTCTATATTATTCAGACGTAATTTATTATTTATTTTGAATTTTATTTTATTTTATTCGTTTTGATAACAATTTTTATTCAAACGGATCATTACAATCAATATTTTATTCTAAAAATTACCTCAATCTTCTTGTTTTAAAAAATAGTCTGAATGTGCCTACTGTCAATACTGTCATTATCTATAATTTAAGTAGACTCATCGGCCGATACTTATAATGAAGTATGGGAGAACATGAAGCAAGTACGGAATATTCGAAGTTTCCAAGAGAGCTTCTGCTATCGCAGTAGTGATCAGCTAGAGAGACGGGCTTTATTACCCAAACGAAATTAATGCAATCCATTTTGTAACAACTCCTTGGGGCTTATTATCACCAGTTAAGCTTTGTCTTACTTGATTTCTTATTCCTCTGTTTTTGTTAAAATTTTTCATGAAAGTGAGCTTATATTGCTGACGACTTAACGAGTAACCATCATGAATTTCTGTTTATATTTACTAACTACTTAGGTTTACAGATTTAAATATACGCGTATATCTGTACACTTACAGTGTATTATACATTCACAATATTTTTTACGAAAAATAATTTGCAGTAGAGCAGAATTGTTGACTTAATTACATAGATATTTCTCTTAAAACTGCAGTTATTATTTTGTTCGAAAGTGTTTCCGGGCAAAGCCAATAAAAGTCATTCACTTTGCACGCAAGTATGCCAAAAAGAAAATAATTCATGCTACTCTAAAATTCAGCAAACAACATTGTACCCCACATATCACACATACATTAAACCAATGTTTCGAGCAATCTTTTCCGTCGCATCTGTCCTTAACTTGACAGACGAGCACGTCTACATCCACACACTTTTGCACCGACTCCTGTCCTTATTCCATTTCGACTCTCGAGTTCGATGATTCTCTTTTACGAGCACTAGCTACTACGTGAAACTTTGTTATTATTCCCCGAGAGTCGACTGGCCTCTCTTCCTCGTTCGCTCAAGCTATCACAAAATCACGTGAATGGAGTGTCTTTCTCTCTTTTTTGCTCTCTGTGTCTTTCCGTTTCCCTCGTGCAGCTTCGAAACCGAAGAAGGGTTTGCGAGCATCTAACCGTGTTAAGTCTTAACCAGTTTTTCCCTTCCTACGCGATGCGACACTCTCCAAATTTGTTTTTTTAGCCAATATACAACTATTCCGCAACGAATCTCAATAAAGGCAACGGAATTGTGTTAGTCAATTTTAATGAAATGCTTCAATATCTAAAAGTTTATGGTGTTACAGAGTACGAAAAAGATATTCGTCATTAATACAAAATAATAGTTACAGTTTGCCAGTTGTATTACGCAAATCTTATTTTGATGTGAACTTGCACATCATGTACACTAGTGAAATAAATAAACATATAATGTACGTTATTTTAAAATATCTCAACAACACCTTCTTAAGTGCCAAAAAGCCAAAAAGCTCAATGACTTACAATACACAAAATAGCTCCCTTTGACGTTTGAAATGCGTCCGAAAGACAAATAAAACTCTTCCCATTAAGCATTCGCCAGTCTACAAGGCGTACAAACAACAAGCTCATCGCGTATACACTAGGTGATTCTCGGGCGACATGCTCTTTTAGCGAAAAACACGAAATTGAAGGTGAAATTGAAACGAACTTGGTGTAACTTAGATTAGCAGTGTCGCAGAGCCGAAACTCTATTTACTTTACAAGAATCGTCCGACTGAAAGTTTATAACGTATAGCTCTGTATGTGTGTATATACATATATATAAGTAAACGTAATAAACCAAAGAGGCGCTGTCCTTGAAGGAAATGCGGCAAACACGCAGTGCGCAGTCACCGAATTATTCGGATTTCATGCGGTCACGTGTACGACGCGCTAATGAAAATTGCAATTTAATTATAAAGCCTGCCGAACTGCAAGCGTCGTCTGCCTCATTTGAGTTGCAAGCTCTTCCTTTGAAATAAATAATTGGATGTCGACATTACGGTTTTACGCTGTTCGCTTGGCCATGCAAAGATCAGCACATTGAGAGACTTCTGGGACGATGCAAAGTAATTAGAAAATTCAATTGTGCACAAATACTTGCGATGTTCTTGGGTTATTATATAAATTGCCTGTATTAGATAAACCATCATTTTACAAACATGGGACTAATGATAGATTTAAAGCTTTCGCAGGCGAAACAATAAAATTATCTGATTCACTGCAGCGAATATATAATTAATTTCATACGCAATGCTACTTTTATTTTCCAAATTCACAGATACAAATATAAATTTAATTTATATTTTTGAAATCCTCCAACGATCACTCATTCCTATAACGGCAACACTGCCAAATGATTTCCCAATCCGTTTGCAAAATTTTTTAAAGCGACCGTCTGAGTACACAACTCAAATAGCAACGAAGTAAAGCCAACCGAAACTATAACTTTAAAAAGTTTTGCCTTTATTACCAATCAGCATCGGGATAAGTGATTAACTACAATGAAACGAACAATATTTATCGCATAACTCCATTACCACACTCGTACCGAGCCACCACTCCGTGCATGCGCCATTTCAATTCGTCCGGCTGAATTTCAATATCTCCATTAACTAGTACAACGCCTTCCCAATAATGCAAGTACCAACTTCGCGCTCGAATTCGTGAGAAAGTTTGCGACTAATTGAATTAATTGATCATCAAAGCGCTTGGACTGGCAAGTTTCTACGTATAAGTCCACTTTATGCACGTACTCATGCTTGCACTCTGTGTTTATCAGCAAAGCGTCGTCACAGCGAAGCCTCTCAAATTAAATGTGTTCTCCTCGGCTCAAACAAAAACACATTCAACTAATCCGACGAACAAGCAGCTCGGAAAGTCGCATAGTCGCACATTCTCCAATACACTCCCACGCCCGTCTGCACTGCTTATGCAACGCCCATTTGGTTGAATCTGTATGCGACAGTTTAATTATGGCTCGGCGAGACTGATCGACGCCGCTGGAACGGAGAGAGCTTAATAATATGAATGAGAAGAGCGCGCGAGGCGGAAAGTTGAAGCAAACTCGAAACTTGTGTAAACCTGTTTTTCTACTGGAAATCGATTCTGTTTCCAGCTGGTAAATAGCTCGTGGCAAGAAGTGCGATCCATTCTACGCCTTGTGATGAGATGCTTTTTCGAAGAGAATGTGTTCGTATCAAGCATTTTTTGTAGTACCTATACTCATTTGGATCATACTAAGCGATGTTTCACGTTATTTGGTGTTACTGTTATAGGGCTTGTCAAGTCTTTTGAAAGCACGTAGAAGTTCTGCATCGTATACGTGTCTGACAGAATCACGATGTATTGTGCTGAAAACTTAGAGTGATACGTTGTGAATTCATTCCATTTCAGATTGAGTTTCTCAATATACTCCAAAGATACCAAATCGATTTTGTTTAAATTGGTAATTATATTTATCTTAACACCCAGAGTTTGCAGGTCCAAAGATTTAATTGGTTAGCAGCCTGATTACAGATGTTTTAGCTACAACATCTCTTACAATTGTTTTGAGATATGGATTAAACATGACATATACTATATTGCAAAGCATTTTCAAGCTTAAAGCCAATGTAATGGTTTGAGACTGTTTATGTTATCAAATTCTGAAACAAAATGAACAGAAGATCAACTCCAAATATTTCTATTAGCCATTTCGTAAGATACTCTAAAATTATGTCTATACTACAATAATAACTCAGCTAGATTTTAGCCATTTCCTAAGATACTTTAAAATTATGGGACTAAGCCAATGATTATTAACATTTAAGATAAAGTTTAATTGACCAGAATCATTCACTTTACTCGCATAGTTCTCATATAATCCGCAGTAACAGACAAAACCATGTTACAAAAGGAGACCACAGTAAGTTTGTCCTCAGTCAACCACCACCAAAATCAGTTACCAATACACCCCTAATCTATCAGCAAATAATCCTTTCCGTCCAGTTTGGTCATCTGAAACTCAGAACTCCTAATCCTTTCTCAAAAGGATGCCTCCACCGCGGATGATGGAAACCTATCGTTTGGCTAATCTGCGTTCCCTCGCTGAGTAATGAGCAAAAAGAGAAAATCTCGAGATAATCGCGTTTGAGTAATCTCTCCCCCGAGAAGTGGGTTTAATATCTGGCATTAGAAACGGACCGTGTGGCAGCAGGCCAAGTGTTGGTGATGCCAGTTCCTTGAACTCTCCTTTTTTAACCGTCTTCTTTTTCACTCTCGTTTGCTCGCGCAGCGTTTTAATTGTTACTGCTTTGTCACAGCTTCCCAGCAGCTCGGAACTGACGCGCTCGCTCCGCTTTAATCCTTTCTTCTCTCCTTAATTGATTCGGAAGAGCAGACGTCGTTCTAATTAAATTAGGAACGACGGGACATTTGAAGGTATCGATGAATTAAATTTATTTCCCCCGCAAAAATAAAGTCAAAACGCGATAAAAAATGAAGCCGCGCCTAGCTCGATTTTCTGAGCTTTACGTTATTACGGTGGAACGCGTGGCACCACGTATACACCCCGAAGAGCTCATTGATCAATTACAAATTTAATCCCGGCATAACATAAAAATGAGCTTTAAAAGCTCCACACGGCGGATCTCAATTTCAACAGGCGACTAAATTCTTAATCGTTTCGCGCAATGAATAAAGCCCCCAGCGTATATACGCTCTCGGAAGCGCGAGGAAATTGTAATACACTAGATGTGGAAATATCCCCCGTGCTGGAGAAATGAAAGGCTGAATTATGTAATACCGCCTGTAGATAGTGTTAAATGAACACAGATTTATAGTATTATTCGAAAAAGTGTATTTCAAACTTAATAGGACGTGTCGGGCCAAATGACTTGTAAAATGCGGGAGAGAGGATTCACTTCCGCGTACCCATGTACGTATCGATATAGGTATACATATGCATCGCGTAGAATGATCTGTGTTAAAAGTTAAAAATGATTATTTTTAAAGCGTGATTTATGTCACGAATGATTTACAAGCGCTGACGCGCTCGAAAAAGCAATTACCCAGATCAAATAAATATCCTCCCCTGAAATTGTTGATCGTGTGTCCACACGTGTATTATGTGTACATAAATTATTCATAACTTCGATTTGCAACAATTTAGCCGATCGAAAACAGTAATCGCGCACCAGTCGCAATAAGCTTACATTCACCCCATGCGCGGAGCGAAAGAAGCGAGAAGTACGTACTTCTATTTGAAAACTAATCTTTCTCCGTTGGCCCTCGACGTCGAGCATCAACAAGACGCTTTTACTGCTTTGAGTTGAACTGCGCCGACGTTCTGCTCCCTCCCTTGCTCTCGTCGACGCTTCCCACGCAAGATTAAACGCTAACGGTAATTCTTCCGAGGCACCGTAACCGAAACGCGGCTGTGTCGGACTCGAGTGTATTAAATTATGTCTCAGGTTGTTTTCCCCATTCGCTTTCGGCAGTAAACACTCTGGAACATACACACACACATACACACACGTCTACACGTACACACACATATTGTGGGCTGCTGACGTTGATTGATTTTTCGCCGAGAACTCACGCCGTGTCTTTTATTGAATCACACAAACTGTTAATAACGGTAGATTGGAGGAATCAATGTCTTTGCGCATTGAGCGCGTTTGCAGCGCCAACAAGTGTACAGTGTCGATTAATTTTGAAATTTCTCGCGTAACTAGTAAATACGATGATATTTTAAGGTATTATTTTTTTAAAATTGGTCCAAAAAATACATTTTTTCTTTTTTATGAAATTAGAATTAATGTATTTGAATTTATTAAATATGCAGTTGAAAGAGTACATGTATGTAGTCAGCAAGAATGACTGTAGTTTGTTTTTTTATTCATTTAATCTTTTTTTAGGCATTGTTTCATATTTAAATCTTTTATCTCGAGGACTGTAAATAGTAAATTGTGATTGGAAAATGATGATACAGTATAAATATTTTTATGCATACTATAAAAATTTTAAATCTGCTGGTAGTAAACATTTGCTTTTTGGAAATATGTACGTCATAAAATTTATATAGACTAGAAAAATCATACAAATACGTTACATAAACTAGAAAAATCATACGTTGAGTCCCCTGTAATGTATAGTCGTCTTTGAATTATTATCATTATTATTATTATTATTATTATTATTATTATTATTATTATTATTATTATTATTATTATTATTATTATCATTATCATCATCATCATCATCATCATCATCATCATCATCAACAACATCATCATCATCATTATAATTATAATTATAATTATAATTATTATTATTATTATTATTATTATTATTATTATTATTATTATTATTATTAAAGACGTTTTAAGATACTTTTAGCACGTCGGGAAAAAGAGCCGACTCTAGGCGCGGGGGGGCCCTTGCAGCGCTCGGTACAGGTGAAAAAGGCGCCTACGTTTTCCGAAAGTTTTTTAGAGAAAGTTATCTGCACAAGATGACGGCGGCTTTGGTTTTTTATGACGGTGGACCTCTGGAGAGGACGAAAATTTGCCAGCGCGTGATTTTCTGCCGTATTCTCGTCAGAGCCACATCGCCCTCCTGAGGAATTTGAAAAACCAACATAGTCAGCATCATGTACGGATACCGAACACCAAAACGAACAATCGTTATTGTAAGTATTTTTAATTAAGAATATATATATATATATTTTATATTTTATTATTATAATTAAATTATTTTGTTCTGTTTTTTAGTTTGAAAATTGGGTTTGTCGGCGGACCGACCGCCGGATCGCAAGGGAGCGAAATAACCGTGTGCGAGACGGTGTAAAATTTTCTGCCGTATTCTCGTCAGAGCCACATCGCCCTCCTGAGGAATTTGAAAAACCAACATAGTCAGCATCATGTACGGATACCGAACACCAAAACGAACAATCGTTATTGTAAGTATTTTTAATTAAGAATATATATATATTTTATATTTTATTATTATAATTAAATTATTTTGTTCTGTTTTTTAGTTTGAAAATTGGGTTTATCGGCGGACCGACCGCCGGATCGCAAGGGAGCGAAATAACCGTGTGCGAGACGGTGTAAACCAGCCACAATTCGACGCCTGGGGGTTGGATGCTCGGTTGGATGAGTTGTTGCAATACACGCGGACCAGCTATACTAATCAAAATAATATCGAAGTTATAATGGAAGTGTTTAGCGAGGTGTATTTTAAAAACTATTACATTGTGACCATAGGGGGGGGGGGGTCCGCCCCTCGCGAGAGCCACCCCGCAGTGGGTCGATTTCTATAATACCAGCTATATTTTTTATTTTATGGCTTTTTATATATGTATACATAATTTTTTTGTGATTTTTTGTATAATATAATTTAATTATTCCAAAAGGGTTTTTTTCATTGCGTTTAAACCCACATGTAACTCTAACCGTTCCCTTAATCCCTATAACTCTCTCTCCCAACGTCTCAGCATCTCTCTCTCTTTCTCGCGCGGACTTTCTCTCTCCCACACACACACACACAGCATCGAGCCGATGCTCTCGACCCCTCGGCCAGCTTCGCTCCCCCTCGGCTGGCTTCGGTCGGGGACTTTGAAATTTTCACCTGCGCTCTACTCTCTCTCTCTCTCGGCTCTCTCTGCGCATGCGTCGGGTATAACGCGCGCCGATCGATATTTTTTCCAGACACCCCCACTCTCTCGCTTTCGGGACTTAGAAAATTTTTCGACTCTCTCTCGGCTCTCTCTGCGCACGCGTCGGGTATAACGCGCCCCCGATCGATATTTTTTCCAGACACCCCCACTCTCTCTGTTTCGGGACTTGGAAAATTTTCGACTCTGGCGCTGTAAGCTCTCTCTCTCTCTCTCTCTCTCTCTCTCTCGCACCATCTGGCGCGTGGCAGAAGACGCAGAGCGCATGCGTCGTTTATATCGTACCTCTCGGCTCTCGGCTTTTCCCGTTCCAGACACCCCCACTCTCTCTATTTCGGGGGCTCCTGACTAGAGTAGATGTCTGTATATATAGATATACTCGGGTATAACAGACCTGCAGCTATGTATAGATATACTCTCTTTGTTTCGGGACTTTGAAAATTTTCGGCTCTGGCGCTATAAGCTCTCTCTCTCTCTCTCTCTCTCTCTCTCTCTCTCTCTCTCTCTCTCTTTCGCACCCCAATCGCTGTTAAAAAACCATTAAAAAGGGTATTGTTTTGAATGCTAAAAACTATATTAATACCTCAGTATGGCCGAAGACAGTCAGTACGCAACGAGTGATCAATCGAGTAATACAATAAAATCAAACGTTTCATCAAAAAATCTTGATCTCACTAATAGCTGATACTTGCGCCGCCTAAAATGGATAAGTGGAAAAAAAGCTTCTCTTCGGGGACGGCAGGAGAGGAGCGTCAACGTCTCGTCAAGTCGGAACAATTGAATCAAAAAACTTCTGTTTCATACCAAGAAGTGGCTGGGATGAATAAGCACAAAGATTCGAAAACACAAAAATCTGGCTTTGAAGATTCATTCGCAAGTTATAGAAGTCGCCCAGCTAAAACCAATACTGATTTAATTAATTTCAAAGATTAGCTTTGACTTGTTTGGACGACATTTGAATACCTATACCGTGTATAAAAATAAGGTCAATAAATGTAATTTTTAAAAATTTAATTTTTATTATTATCCGTATCCAACAACCGTTCCTTTATTCCGACCATACCCTATTTTGCCTGCTCTCATCGCGCTATACTCTCTCTCTCTCCCCCACGCACAGGCTCCCACCCGGGCGGCGGCGGCGGCGCGGAGTCAGGCTGGCCCCCGGCTAACCCTTCCGCGGAGTCTGGCTGGCCCCCCGGCTAACCCTTCCGCGGGGCCGCCCCCCTCTCCGCCCGCCAGTCCCCGCCATCTGCCGTCGTTTATATCGCACCCCTCGCCGTGATGTCACTGGCGCCAGTCGGCGCCATCTCCCTTGTCGCCGGTGGCGGGGTATAACCCACCCCTACTACTTGCAACATTTATTTCATAATGCTATTACGAATTTTCAACGTCAAAAAATAGTAAACATGAATGAATAAAACATTGATTTTGAGTTCGCTGTAATTTGTCAATTTCAAATTCAGTGTTTTAAATTTCAACCGTAGTCGAAGTTTAAATTAAGGCTTCTGTGATTACTAATTTTTCAGTGTTGTATACGTTTACGTTCACCTTCAAAAAAATTATAATTTAAATATTAAAATTTATTGTATTGTACCGTGCACTTGTGACTTAAATAATAAAACGTACTCTCTAAATATTTCGGAGTGATTTTCCACTCGAATCGAGTGATTTTTCACTCTTTCTATCCAGACAAAACTGAGCCTATCGGAATAGAGTGATAAGTCACTTTTGAAAAGAGTGATTTATTCACTCTAATTAAGTGACGAATTTCACTCTCGAATAGGGTATTCAGAATCCCCCTGTGGAATTGCAAATGCAATAAAACATAAATTGTATTCATAATTCAAACACTGTAATTAAAAATACTACATTTTGGGTATTCGAAACTAATAAACATTTCCATCACACATCATGAACAAATCAGTTATAAAACTATTTTCATTGATAAGCTAACCTCTAACCTCAAAACTTTTCTATCACATTTTATAGCACAAAATCACACAAAAACCTGAATACTTTACTTGCATCGGGCAGCACATTAATTAGAGACATTATATTCTTGATAAATTCCCGTGCGGCACAATAATTATTTAAACAAAGCCCAGATTCAGGCACATGCAGCTGGCAACGAGGTCCCGCACTTTACAGAAAGCAACGCATCGTAGTTTCACTCTTTTTCAGAGTAATTCGAACAAAGCCTATTACACTGAAGTTTCGAGTGATTAAGTCACTCGATCATAAGGTGTGACAGTAAATCACCCGAAAGGAGCGGTAGATCACTCAAATTTGAGTCATTTACGAATCACTCCGAAAAAGTGTGACGAAAATCACTCTGAAATATTTAGAGAGTACTGCCGATGCGACTTTAAATAAATACATAAAAGAAAAATAAAACATACTGTTTATTTACGTATAATTGTTTGGTAGTTTAAAGTGATGTTTTACAATAAAGATTGAAATACTTATTTTAAATTCGCGATTGGCTTAAAACACCAAATTGACCTTTACTTTATAGTAGCAAATTTTCTTTTACTATTCAATCCCTTAACTGTTCTCATCAAAATTCATTCGCGTATGCCTTGCTGCGTTTTACGACCAATCACTGCAGTCATGCGATGAAAGATCGATCGGTCTCAACTTTTAATGAAGTTAGGCTCGTTAATGACTACATCTTTGACTCAGTTATGTGTCAGCTTGTCGATAAATTTGATAAATTCACCTCCCAAACCTGATGCTGATACTTGTGGTAACATACTAAATTCTACCAGTTGGAGTTTCAATACAGTACACTTAATTAGCCTACACGAAATATATATATTTTTTGTACTATTATACCTTTTGTTTTGAGCAGATTTTATTCGTTTAAGTTTCGAGAGTTCCGGGCATCGGATTCATTGCAAAAGTTTTAAAAAATGGTTTTGGACACAAGCTAGTTGGAGAAAGTTTGAAGTGATTATAAAATGCTTTTTATGAAATTAGAGGGATTTATATCTAGTGGTGTGGTAACTAGTTTGACGAAGTTAAATCTTTTTATGGAATCATAAAATTAAGTTAATAATAATAAGATTTACAGCGTGTCTGCTCGGTTTTTTTAGTGGAAAAACTTTTCAATCTGCTTTATTGCAGATAAAGTTTTTCCTAACGAACGCAATCGCATCAAAATTAAATGTTGTACGAAACAAGATGCTAAACATAGCTTCACACTTTTCTAGTTACTAGAATGCAATTGGGACAACCAAAAAAAAATTATCGAATACCAAAGAATGGGCAAACAAATCGGAAAAGCGTAATTTTACTCGTAGAATATATTCTTGCAAATCCTCTTATGCAAATCTCCTCATCTGAATTTCATGTATCAAATGGAGATGTTTTCTTACGAAATAAATGGTATATGCTCTTCATGTAAAGAAAATTTGTAAACCTCACGTGTTGAAAATTTTAAACAGTCGCCTTGTACTTATGACTTACCTGTAACAAAAAAGAAAATATTGCAAGATAAGTCAAATGCTCTTTTATTTTATTGAATAAATTAAAGTTTTACATTAAAATTCGTATAAAAATCCTTTTACACTTTGAATACAGAAATATGAAGGTGACATTTCTGCTTAAAATCTGAAATATGAGAATAATAAATAAAAAAGGAACATTGATTAATAAGGCATCAATGATTGAAATCATTTTTCATAATTATAGTGTAAATCATTTCACTAAATGATATGAAAGGCTAGTTTTGAAAAGAGATAGAATATCTTTGATGGTGCATTACAAAAGAAATAACATAATAATAATTAGGCAAAGATTCCAAAAACTAAATCTGCTCATTGAGTTCAATTTTGGAATAGTTATGATCAACTAGAGCACCACGTGCGACCCGGAGAGTCGCGGTGGCTTGCGCATTGTAGCGTGAAGCTTGCGTATAAGGAGCAACCACACGTAGCGCGAGCTTCACGCTCGCTCGATATCATCTAACACTCGTACTTCACATTCGTTCGATAATTTCGTACTAACAATTTATGTTTGTTTATCCAATATTTTCACTGTACAAGGATAAATTATTAAGTAGCTGAAAATCATTGTTCAGAACAACTTAAAAGCATATCTCAGCATTGATTTTAAGAGAAAAAAGTTGTATTTTATTGAGATCCACAATGTTTGTGTTAAACTTTTTTTTGTAGAATTTGCTACTTTTAAATTTTATGTGAAAAAACTGATATTTTCATGTTCAACCTTTTTCATAAAATGCTTAGAATTAAATTCTTTTTAGATTAATTTTTCAAAATTAATTTACTGTATACGGCCAAAATGAAGCCAAAAGTTTACTAGTACAACCAAAAGTTTATTAGCACAACGAGGAGTTTGTAAAAAAAATTAACTCAATAGCAGCCGATTTCTGCGAGTAATGTAAACCACAAGCCACTGTTTTGTTAAAAAAATATGCAAAAATAAACAAAAAACGATTGCATTTGAAAGATGAATAAGTTACAAAAAAAAACAAGAAAAAGCTACCTTTTTCGTCGTTCAAGGTGCATGAGCAGTCCGATTGTCGGCCGAAAATTGAACGGGATGTGGCGAATTACATATATTTTAATGATAAAATTATCAGGCTCTCCCGTGTCGACGTAGTGCTAAAAAAATAAGTCTTAACAATCTAAATACTCGAATTACCAACAGGAAGAGCCAACCTTTGCATAGGTTTGAATAAACAACGTTGAACCGCCTTTGCCTGAAGGTCCAAATAGACGAAACGTTGTATGCTATGTAGTAATTTTTCATGTTATTTATTTTAATCTGTACAAGGGTTGGCTCTCACTGCTGATAATTCGTATATTTATTCCAAATGAAGAATTCTACACAGAATTGTCTTAACAATCTATATTGATCAATAGTCTTTTTTATGGGCGCTGTGCAATAGGTCTATATGAGCAAAAATATATAAAACTAGCCATACCACTAATAAGTGAAATCAATCAATTCCCTAACAATATCCAGCTATTTTCTTTTTTTTTTTTTTTTTTGTGAACGTGTTAATGTATGTACGAACGATAATACGTATCATCGTATCCGAACAGTTATAGATAGTAGAATCCAGTTTTGTGAAAACAAACCGAATTTGTATCCTGATAATAACGTAACAATATTCGTGTAACGTTTCTAACTCCAATGTTAACGAATAATTATCCAACATATCCTATACACGTCTCCAGCAACAATACCGTGTGTACGCTACAAATCAAATTGAAGAAACAATTTCGAATTCAAGAGTAACACAATTTTTATTTCCTGAAATAATATGTTCAATATATACCTACAAATAACGATTGGTCCTCCGTATTAGTCATATGGATAGGATCGATTACTCAGCCTCTTAATCTCAGCAGAGCGCGCGCGACTAAATGACCAACGCAAAGACGCCTCAAGATAAAAATCCTCTGTCGTGCACTCGAAACCAAAAAGCTCCCTCTGCAGCAGCGGCAGCGACGCAGCCAAGCGCCGGTAGGAGCGTTATAAGGTCGAGCTATCTACTTTACGATACAGGCTTGCGATCCGCTCGAAGCTCTTTCTCCCGCCTCGCGTATATATACTCAACGTTACCTCGCGCGGCGGTAAATTTAAA
Organism: Philotrypesis tridentata; assembly: GCA_018906965.1. Lineage (NCBI taxonomy): Eukaryota > Metazoa > Arthropoda > Insecta > Hymenoptera > Pteromalidae > Philotrypesis > Philotrypesis tridentata. The sequence goes on from JACCIB010000041.1 coordinate 504,438, forward strand.
ATTATGTAGGTAATGCAGAGTTTCTGCCTCGTACGTAGCAAGTGCCGCGGAAGAATGGAGCGGCCACGCGCGAGAGAAAGGCGCGATAATGGACTTTCAGTGATAAAATGGCTTTATACCGCGCCCATGCGCGCAGAGCTAAGGAAACTATTAGACGACGCGGCTGCTGCTGCTGCTGCTGCTGCTGTGCATCGCAGCTCTGACGACGACGACGACAACGAGTGTAGAGAATCGTAGAATTTATGGCACTGGAACAGCTTGGCATCGTGATACTCGCTGGAGACGTAAGTTTGAGAAATTTCTGGCTGCTAGAGGGGGGGGGGGGTAGGACCTTCGATAGGTGAATCAACCCCGTGTATATATGTGCGCATGCTCGAGGAAAAAAGACGAGAAAAATGTATCGCACATGCTTTTATTTTCCGCTTCCTTCTTTTTCTTTCTGATGGATATATGCATACAAGGAAGATTCTTGTGTACGGGAAGCACGAATGGATACGGCATTTTTATACAACTTTGAAGAAATAGTTCAAAGTGCGCTTGCTTGCTTTTTTCAGTTTGTTGCGTGTAATTTAATTTGCTCGAATCTTTGATGTTTCCGATGCGCTTACGAGATACGAGGAAGTTGATCGATAGAATATGAAAAATTCGCAACGAACATTGAGTATTCGCTCTCGCGCGCGCCGCTTATCGCGAATAAATAAGCCGGAAAACCATTTATAATAAGCGCGAATCGCTCTTGATAATGAAAGTGCCTTTTGAAAACTTGGGAAAGCGTAGACATTAATCGCACATGGAATTCATTATTGAATTTGATAATATTAAAACGATTTATCTCAATATGTGCGTTATAAATCAATTATAATTTAAATTTCTGCTTGGATGATAACAAGTTGGCAATTTCGACGAATATTAACAAAATTAATTTAATATTATGATGAACGTCCTCGCGTGGTTTGATATAAAAGTGTGCCCGTAGCGATGATTCGCGGAATCAGTAGAACCGCAACAATAGTATATTATGCACCTAGGGAATAAAGTAAGCTGTTTAAATCCCGCGGATGAGTTGTCACTCGACCGAAGCGAAAGAAAGTGGTACGTTAAAACCCCAACCCCTGACTGTCGCTTAGAGACGAGAATGAGGGTAGGGATTGAACGCATCACTTTTTTCTCAGTTCGCCGGGAATAAAGTACGCACTTTGAGTCAGGGTGTGTTAAAAAGATAATTTAATCATCCAAATCATGCGTGCGCTGGCGCTCCATCGATCACCGCATCAGGGGGTGCGGCGCGACGTCGGCGTCAAAAAGCCGCTTAAGAGAGAAAAAATGAGTGCGACAGTCACGACGAGCGGCTCGCTCTATTAAAAAAAAAAGATAATGCGCATCCGGCAATAAATTCCCGGACTATTTGTGCGGCGCCGCGAGAAATCGACGAAACGTATACGCGATACCGCAGCTGCTGCAGAGCCGGAAACAACGTTCAGCCGCTTTATCGAAACGGAAGAGCGAGCTTGCGGAGAAAATATAAGAGGGACGCGCAGCTTCCGTAGTAAGTGCCTCACGTTGCGTCGCAACAGTCACCTGCCCCTCTCCAATCCCTAGGCGCGAGTTTCGATATTTATTTCTTTTTTTTCTTCGGCATCGTCGTCGTCGTCGCGCTTGCAAGTTGACCAGTCCGAATACTCGATATAGCAATTTTTAGCTGATTTTCTGTGCTTATTCGTAGATATTTATGTAAATATTAATAGAATTAATTACTATGCAGAAGACTGAAGAGATGAACATTTTTTTGTTTATTTTGTCACCTAAATTCTGTCTCGGAGGAATCGACAGATTCCTTCCTCCCTTGGCAGAAAAGAACTTGAGTAACGTATACGAACAATGACTGTACGATGAATGTTGAAAAAAATCAAATTTTTGTAGGTGAAGATTATGAATTAATGTGTTAGATGCAGTTATGGCATTGCTCAAATGCTCATAATATTGTTAATTAATCAGTTTTGTTATGGTTCTTAGTCAGAAGTTGTCACAAAAAATATCACATTTTAAATAACCAGTTTTTTGCTTGCAATGTTAACTATACAGTATCCTTGCTGGGAAAATAATGAGTTTAAATAGTTAAGACATTCATTTCACACTAGTGTTTAACTAATATTTAATTAAGATCTTAGATAATAATATAAGTACAAATTCACACATAAGTACAAATGACTCAATAATTGCCTAAAAACTCTGTATCGCTTCTATCAGAGTCGAATCCTTGTACAAAATGATTGTATGACCGCCTACAGGGAAAATCGTTGCCGTTTGCACCAGCATCTTTCTCCCCAGCGTACGAGGAGCTACACATTCTATTCAAAATATTTAACCTCATCATCTGTTACGCAACCACATATGCCCAAGCAAACAATAGCCGTTTATGCTTGCCATCTCCGTAACGCAGGAGCGCATCGAATTTTTTCTTCATACGAAAATTCCTCCTCCAGCAGCAGCAGTAGCGAGACTCATCCATTCGCTCGTAACGAAAGCAGCATCTCGTCGGACGTCTCTTGTATCTCCTCCCCTCGCCTGCACATGTACACAAGAGAGTAGGTTGCGCAACGGCGGATACGTACCAGCCCTCCCCCCGCACTCGTCGCTTTAGCATTCGCGTCTCGAAGAGACGACTACGTCCTTGCCTCTCTGGCTCCCTTCCCTCCGAGCCGTTCCTTTACGCGAGACGCCCTATACCGACTGCAAATGCGCAGCCCTCTCGACGAGGATGAACGATCCGGGGCCGCCGCTGCACACGTGTGCCGCAAAAGAGAGTCGTACGTGACCGCGCCGGGAGAGTCGAGTAAACGAGCGCACGGCAGCCCCGCGCGCACAGCTGAGAAAAATTGCCGCGACAATGAGACTACGCCGTGTTCTCTTTTCTCTCTATGGGCCAGTGAGAAGGAGGGGCATGAATTTCACGGATGCGCGCTGCAGTCTGTCCTTTGCTCTTTAACGTCGCGGCTGATGACTAATAATGGTCGCAGCGACGCTCTCTTTAGAGCCTGGAATACCTAATTCCACTAATTTTTAATGTGCTTGCTTGCCGCTGGCTGAGCTTCAACGTGCTTTAATGTCCTCTCGGAGAAGATGCCTGATTTGGAGGAGGCTAATAAAGTGGAATGCCAAAAAAAGACTAAGTTTGAACACTCATTTTTAAGCATTCGCGCTAAACTTTTAGCGTACAATCTGGAAGTTTATGAAGTTCGGTCATAAGCTTCGGTATTAATAATCCCTTGTGTGAGGAAACACGCAATGTTTGAAGTTCTGCACTTATGTCCGAGAGTGAACATTGAATTTTGTAGTATTTTCACTTACATTCTGGTTTTAAGACAAAAGTTTTGTGAGTTATCTGCGTACATCTAAAATTTGAGTCCAGTATGAATTTGCACTCTCATGTGAATTACTGCCACATATGTATAAAATACTATTTTTTTTTAGTTCTTTTCAATTTCGGAATCCCAAAAACGGAATTGATTCCATGGATTTTCTCGTGTGCGAAATCTTATTATTGCTTACGAAGTTTTCATCAAATATTAATTGTTATGATTTTATAATATTTTCTTGACAATGACAGAAGAATCCAATGAATTTTCATCTTGCAGGAGATCCGAGAATCAAAACATCAAAAAATAATTATTCTCTTCGGTCCGTTCACTTCGGTAGCGTCTGAAGCTGTGTGTATGACACCTGACGACAATCCATTAATTTGCAAGAGCCAGTCACTCAGAACAATTGAAAACGGTTAATCCAACGGCGAGATAGAAATTCCACGGGCTGTCCTGGGACGTGGAAAAAGCGACAACAATAAAAACAGGAGGGAAGACTAGCGGAGAGAACGGGAGGAACGAGCGAAGGAAGAGGAGAAAAATAGAGCGTAATTCAAGTCGCTGCACCGAAAAGATGCCCCGGCATTTGTCGCCGCCTCTGTCGCGCAGCCCGAGAAGGATCCGGCGACGCGAGTTGGAACCTATTTACAGGGTCGATTGTCGCGCGCGGCCAACGCCGGGAGGCCGGGATTTATGCAGAGCGAAGAAAGTAGCTCCCCTTTTCCCTAATTCTTGGAACTTTATGTGCGCGATTCCTCGCCTATGAAATATTTTATGTTAATTTACGCGGACTTTTTCACTGGATGCGAAACGCGCGCGAGGCAATCCGTATAACGAGAATGTGTAGAAAGGATTTTGCTGGCTACGGCTAAATAAGTGGCATGCGTTGATGTTGCCTTGAGTGTATTTGTTTATCCAGGGCTATGTTTATACAAACTTTTCGTGAGAACCTTAAGAGCAGAGGATGTACAATTATACGTACATACAATTGTACATAAAAAATTTCCACCTCCTTTGCTCTCTCGTGCACAAAGTGGTTTGTTTTAAACAAATGAACGCGGAAATTATTTATCAAAAAGCTGGAAAAATTCTTCGCACTACTCGAATAAAGAATAAGCGCGCGTAGATAGTTCGATAGATTCGTACAAAGAAGCTTCCCGTCATAAGCCAATTTATCTCTCGCAAACACGTGGAATAATACCCTCAAGCTCTTTGATCTTATAGCAGAAACAACCAAATATATATACGAGTAAATTTGAAGAAAAGTTGATTTTTTTTCAATTAGTACAGAGTATAGATAATTAAACGGAAAAAATATTTGGTTACATTATCAAATCTCAAGTGAAATGACTATTTTTGTTGGTATTGCGTTGAATAAGATGAATAAAAATGTACATCAATTTATTTAAAGCCACAATCAACTTTGATTTATTCTAAATATATTTGAAGCAAAATTAACTATTGTTTTAATAAGCTGTGTCTAATATACGCGACGAAAAATTCTTTATTCTATTTATCATATATAATATACTAAAATTTAAATCACTATTATGTTAGATATATGTAAATATAATGTATATAAAGTTCATAATCTCAAGATCTAGCAATGTGTACCTTTTGGCTTTACGTACAGAAATGTGATTGTATATATTCTGGATCAATAAGTTAACTATATAATCTATGCTTTTCGCTAACGATGTGCTACGATGATGTTTAAATACATATAGTTATCAATTATGAATAATGTTTACGTTCATTAAAAGATTCAATTCATAATAATTTAGATCTATCTTATAATGGAATAAGTACATTTGTTCAAACAAGATTTTGCTGTAAGATTTTGATTGTTCAAATCTGAGTAAATATTGAACTATAGTCGTAAAATTTATTTTTCTAATCCACAGCGTGCTTTTTGCTCTTTGATACAGAAACGTATATGTATGTATGTATTCTGCCTCCATGTGTTGATGCATGTCATTTATCAAAATTAATTGTTTTTCAGACAAAAAGTTCCTTTAATTTCCTTTAACATTTTTCATCCAAACCCTTCCTTTTCTCGAAATTACTTTTGTGACTCCGAGTCATAACTGCACATGTGCACTTTTCGTAATTTTGATGAAACTGGGTTTTAATGTTTGTACTCTAACAAAACGTACGAACGCCAAGTTCGAAATGTAAGCCTATTGCAATAAAAACATTGGAGATTTATTTAATTGTGCCGCAAAGGAACTCAGAAAAGTGTACATCTTCAGTTATACCTCAAAAAAGTGAATTTAATCAATTATATATGGACATGTCTAGTACTAATTACACTGATAATGCTTCGTCACTTTTCCGCAGTTGAAATCATTATCTCATAAAAAATATCACATATTCAGTAATAGGGTTATAGTCTTGAGATTGCAGAGTTCTTCAAAGAAACATTTGTTCAACCTTTTTATTAAAAACTTAAACGAATTTCTTCGTTACATTTCTTGTTATTTTAAAAAGCACCTTGACGCACATGCACGCATAAACGTCAAAACTATATTCGTAAGTTGTGCGTCACTCGAAAACATTTTTTTTAAGAGGGAGAAAAACCAGTGGAGAAAATTTTCCTCAGTCCTTTCAACAACGACGACGATCGTACGCTCGTCGACGTATGTAAACGAGTCGTGTGTGTATCCACCTGTAAGACCGAGGAGAAAAGAGAATTGTTAGAATAAAGAGCTAGCCCGGGCTCGAGTCTTTGTAAAAGGAAAACACCCACAGTCGGGAAGTCAAGAAACGACGGAAATCGCTCTAAATAATTCGAGCTGTTGTACAGGTGGAAAGAAAAGAATTCAGCACGTGAGTGAAAGCCGAGGTTTTTAGAGAGGAGAGAGAGAGAGAGTAAGAGAGAGAGAGAGAAAGACAGAGAGCGAAAGAGAGGGAGAGAGAAAAAGAGTCAGCGAGCTTAGTGAAACTACCAATTTCCAAAGCGAGAGTTAAGGAAGGGCGTTTCTCCTTTCTCTCATTTTACCTGTAGGTCCAGGAAAAGCGCTCGAATTGAAAGTACGAGAAATGGACGTGGTTTATGGAAGAGAGAAGACGAGATACGCTGTGGTCTCATCGATCGATATCGGACTCGACCGCAAAAGATAGCCTATTAGGACAATTACGCCGTCGACGAACAAACGAAACAAAAAGTCCACTTCGTATTATATCGGGACTCCAAGCAATCGATAAACTAATTTATAGTCTTTTTTAACAACGTAAATAATAATCAGTAGATACATTTTTTTATTGCACGTGATTGCAGTGTTTCATAATAGACATTTATATATTAATATTAAATTAAGTTTTATATTTATACAATTACGAGAAATTTTAATAAACAATGATAACTATAGGCATCTATAAAGAATAGTATTAAATATTTAGGAAACTCCATCAGCAAAAACTCTTTTTGACAAGATAACTTTTGCAGTAACGAACAAACAAAGTGGTTTTTCGATAGTCTGTAAATTGCAAACAAACACAGACAGCTACGACTATAGAAGTAGATCATAATTGATAACGTTTTACAACAGTATCCCCATAACGTATAACCTCGACTGCGTTTAATAACTTGCAGGGTGTCGACGTCGAGACAAGGGAAGGACCTAATTACATCATTACGCTCTGGGCGTCATACGTTTTCGTTAGAATAAAAAGATTTTAAGGCCTAAAAAATGGTAACAACCCGCCGTCAGAGCCCAGGATTAAAAGCCGTCTCAGTTTCCCTAATCAGAACTGATCTCTCCTCCGAGTAATATGACCCGCTTTCCATCACCAGCTTCGCGCGAGTCCTGAAATCTTAGATAACCCCGTCGAGACAGCCCCGTCTCTCCCCTCTCCCCCCCCCCCAGCCCAAAAAGCGACAGACCGATTTCCCCGAAAAATTGAGAGGCCGGTTGGTTAAACAATGGGCGGAAGGGAGAGAAGAAAAGACAAGCCGGGGATCTCGCGTGAATTCACGAGGACACCTCAGGGGCGCGTCATTATTTAAAGCGGCCTCGTGGCTCGTAAAGTCGAAGGGGATGACGAATCGCGAGAGCAACACTGAATTGTAACGCCGACCATAGTCTATAGTACGCACGCTTACACGCGTACCCACATACACTCATGCATGTTCACGTCTCTCGCGCGAAAGAAAGGAGAAATGAAAGAGAGCGAGAGTTGGCCATTTCTCGAGTCAGCGGAATCGAGGCTGGTCGCGCGACGAGGATCCCAATTTTCCGCGCGATAATAGAATGTGCGAGCGAAAGTGATGGGCGAGTAGCCTTTGACAGTGCTCCAGGAATTTTCTCTTCTGGAGGGAAGCGAGGTATAGTTCCAAAAGACGCTCTTTCTCTCCGCGTTATCGAGCGCCCATCGATTCAATAGCCCGCCGATGTTTAAGCCTGCGAGATTGAAGTAGCTCGTAAGTTGGTTGTAGTCGGAGGCTGATTGAAAGGCTTCAGGTGCAGAGAACTTCCGGAGATACCAGAAGTATAATCTTGGTATTGTCCTGAGTTTCAAGACACATAAGATTTAAGACAATGATTGCGCAACAGTAATTATTTTGTCGATATACGATAATGGAATGTTTTGGTGCAGAGATATTTGCTTGGTATAAAGAAATTTGATGAACAGAAAAAAGTAGCACTGATCGAAACAACGTCGACAGAAGAATGTTAGCATCATCGAGTTATTGTATATGGTTATCCTGTTGACATAACGCATAAGGCACACGATATTCGAAGTTTATTGGACGCATCAAAATGCATTCAACGAAAAACGCGCAAATCTCCTCCAGCTTCCCTCGAAAATTGCTTTTATCAAAATTTGAATAATGAACAAAGGGCTGGAGACTAGACCTCACTTGCCGCCCATCTCGGCATTGCGCGTTATAAGCCGCTCAAATAAACTTCCGAATAAAATTTACGCGCGAGCAGCCCAGAAACTGGAAATACCAAAAATAATTAACAGAAATCGAAGTATAATTCGGTTTCACTCGTAAAAAATTTACGGCCCCCATCCAAAATAATTGCGCGTATAAAACTCATAAATTTACGTATCGTAAAAGCCCGATCAGCTGAATAATCAAGTGAAAAAGCTCGACTTCAGCATATATATATACATCTGCATCATCGGCAAGCTCTCAAGAGCATATGATCGAGCTTTCGCGACACACTCGATCTTCGTCTTTTTATCGTCCAATTAATTCGACTCGGGAGAGACGACGCGTCGTTCGCTCGAGAAACTATATCGACCTCGGATTCACCACCACCACCACCACCACCACCCCCCCCCCCCCCCCGTTTTCGCGATGAACCGCGATGCTAGCAAAATCCTTAGCTCGATACTTATTTCCTCGTTCCTTCTCTCGCGCTGCCCCTCTCGCAGAGGAGCAGTCAATTTTGCCAAGCTGCTGCTGTTGCAGTCGCTCGTTTTTTTGCCGGGGCAAAGTGATTTCCTCGCTTATTTCGCGTCACCGATGCCAAAAACGAGCGGCACACGGGATGCCATTCGCAAGTCGCGCTCTCGGGCAGCCGTTATTTATCAAGCGCACGACGAGCGCCTGGCAATTTGCCGTTATATTCTCGGAAGCACGAGCTTCAAGGGCTTATTATTGCTACATTGTGTATACTGCTTTGTTATTATTTTTTTTTCTTAGTCTTCATTTCGAGGATCGATGATTTTCAGTTGGAGGAATACAAATACAGATATCTCTCAAGTATAGTCAAGAAATGAAAAAGTTAATTTATTTTTGGATTCGCTTTCATTTATTTAATACGACACATTAAACGACGACAAAAAACAGAATCAATAGACAGGACGTAAAATAATATTAAAGTGATATGTTAAAGAATGGTAAAATGTAGTATATGCAGGTAATGTAAAGGATATAAAAAAAAAGGATATAAAAACGCTGTAATACTAGTTTAAAGCCTTCGAAGACCAAAATTCATGATTTTTATTTTTGCAAATACCGTAAAACTTCTTGGGATCAGTGCAATTAAAGAGCAGTAGTATTACTGCGCTAGCTCTTCTTCAAGATATGTATTTCTGATGTTAAAATTAATATTTAAACTAAAATTATATGCAATTTTAAAAAGTTTTTAATTCATTCTAGTACTAATCTGATAAAAACTACATATTTTAAAACTAAAGTTAACGTAATAAGACTACTCTTTGATATCTATAACCAAAGAAAGTCTGCGGTACCTGTGAAAATGGAAATTGTGAATCTCAAGCATGAAACGATGCTAAACGTGTTCTCGATACTTGAGAACAGCGATGTATGTGTAGTTGCGGTGCAAGAACGGTAAATTGCAAAGAGCATAAAGTTTAATGAAAGGCAAAGTATTTAATTTCTTCAGCAAACTGTATAAAAAGCCTCGTATAACAAGCTAACAGCTGAGCTCGAACTCCGACACGCGGTTCAATTATTTACAACGTGCCATTACGCAGGACTTCAGGCACTCTTACAACATCATTACTAAGTCCGTTTATATTGGCCGTAGACAGAGTTAAACAGCAGAAATAATTTCTGCAACTTTCCAAAGCCGAGCTTAAATCTCGCTGTATATCTATATCTACGCAGATGATAAGCGCACCACCCACAATAATGAGCTTCGCCACACAACGTGTTTTGGTAAGAAATACTTGGAGAGCAGGAATTCTCTTATCATATAAGCGCGATCTAACAGCTTGAAAGAAAAATATCGGCACATGTAGAACCGTTCGTTTAAAATATTTAATAACGCGGCAGCGGGTTAATATCGGCCAATATACAGAAAATATCCGCGTCATGCTACCATTTTGCATGGAAAATATTATTTGGTTGTCTTTAGAGATTCATAATAGAAATGAAAAACTATTCTATAAATTTTACAAAAGCAACTTGATAGAACGTATACAAACATTCTAGTTTCTTTATGAAGCTATTTTATACAATTTTTATATGGTTTTTCACTTGGAAATAAAAACATGAATTAGAATCGAAGGAATATCGAGCCCAAGGGATGGGATAACAGATGAAATGGATAAAGTATAAGGAGTGGGATAACGTATAATAGGGTTATATAACACTTCATTACAAAGGAAAGCAACGGCATATTTTGTACTATAATAATAATAAATATATGCAAACATATTAATGAACTAAGTTGAAGTTATTAATATAAGTAACCCTAAGAAAAATTATTCTATATGCGAAAACAGAATAATTTTATTAAATCACGATGACTCTGTAATATATTTAAAATCAATACTTAAAGTAAATAATCAAAATGACAGGATAAAAACTATATAATCCTGAGCTAGCATGAAATACACAGTATTTAGAGAGCGGATTTAGAGAACGTTGGCAAACCATATTCAGGCAAGGTAAAAATAATAAATTTTAGAAGCATTAAATGTATCTGAGAGCGTGGCTTAACAATATTATTAAACAAAACAGTACTTTTAAAATGTTAAATATAAAAGTACATAAAATAAACCGAGTTCGCACTGGCAAAGAGGTGAAAACAGAGAAAGAGAGAGATTACATTAGATAAATTTTATTTTATAATGTACATTGTGTTCTACATACACCAATAAATGCAATACAATAAAAATGTACTACATTAAAATAGAAAATAAAAGACAGGCCACAGCCCAAACAAGATAGAGAAAGAGAGAGAGAGAGAGAGAGACAAACATACAGACAGACAGAGAGAAAGGGAGAGAGAGACACAGACAGATAGAGAGAAAGAGAGAGAAAGACAAAGAGAAAGAGAGAGAGAATATAGAAAGTCCATGTAGCCATAAGATACAAAAGTATAAAAATAAAATATAAAATATCTTTAAAAAAATAAAAATGAAAACAATACAATAATATTTACAATTGGTCAGAGTAATTAAAAATTAAAATAAAGAGCAACAACGAAATACACTATGGTCTACATTATTACAGATACATTATGGCCTAGAACAGAAATCTCGCAACAAAAAATACGCTAAGACGCTTTTAAAACAAGGCTGTCCAAATCGCCGCAATATGTCGTCAGGAAGGGCATTCCAGAGTTCGCGCTATAAACTGTAAACGAACATTTAAAATATTCAGTACATGTCCACGGAATTCTGAGCTCAAAGGGTGACCTGCGCAATGCGTCCCGCTCGTCCGGGCCGCGAAATACGATTTTTTCAAACAAATACTTCGGATCCCCCGAAGCGAGTATTGAGACAAATTTACAAACAATCCTGCACAATACTCAATTAGAGAGAAGACCATCGCTTTGATAAGCATAGTCCTCACCTTCTGCGGCAGAAATTCGGCTCCATGACGGAGACGGGCAAGGACGCCGGAACACCTCTTTGCGAAACTAACACATTGTTGCTGCCAGGATAAAGTGCTGTCAAAAAGTACTCCGAGGATCTCGACCGACTCGCAAATCTCAATGAGCTGTTCATTGATTTTAGGCTGCAGCCAGAGGCAAGGGAGTCGATTAATAAAGCTGCGGGATCCAATCCAAAGGGCCTTCGTCTTCGCAGCATTAATTAAGAGACCATTTGAAGCGGCCCAATCCGCTAGTCTCGCTAAGTCCCCGTTTACACAAAAGGAGCCTGATGAAAAATTGTCAGATCATCCGCATAAAGATAATATTGGTGATTTGCTTGAAGACGATGGACTCCAATAGCATTGCCATGGCGCAAAGGATGCTGATGGGCCTATAGTCATCAGCCTCGGACGGCTGATGAAGCTGAGTGGGATATCGTCGGGCCCCCGAGCGTTCGATTTAGTCCAGGATATCGCCCCCAAGACGTCATTGGCGTCGACGATTTTAAAAAAGAGGCGATTTTCAGGAGCAATCCTGGCAAATGCTCGACCTTCGGCAGGAGGTTTGACATCAGCGCGCGCCACAAAATGCTCGTTTAGGACATCTACGGGGACAAAGAGAGAGAGAGAGAGAGAGAGAGAGAGAGAGAGAGAGAGAGAGAGAGAGAGAGAGAGATTGTACATAACTCTTAAATTGCGTAGAGAAAGAGGTAAATATATAGCGAGGAAATGAGTGACTATGTAACTACGTCAGTGGAAAGAGGGAATGTCAGGAAAAGCGCGAGGTACAAAAGTGCAAGGCGAGAGCACGGATTATTTGCAGAGTAACTAAAGGATTGCATGATGATAAATGCAGTAATTAATGATCTAACCAGCAACCGGCTTGGATTTCGCGAAAGCTCAACTTTCCGTACGCTTTTTCGTATCACCTAAATCACGCCAAGTCCGACTGTAATTACATATCATGCCGTTACAGAGGAAAAATTGAAGCACTGAAAACCGCGCTCCGGTTAATCAGTTGCCTCGAATTCTCCGAACGTCTCGGGCGTAGCCGACATACCATTCGAACGAATGAGAGAGGGAAGAAAATAATCGAGGAAAAACGCCGAGTTTTTTGGGGGAATCGCGAAATCCCGGAAGCCTGCCCTCTGGTCAGGTGAACGAAACTGCGCATCGGGGAATGGCAGACAGCCGAGGTATTCGCGCTACTGCTGTGCTTGCGCGCAGAGCTGCTCTCCACACTCCTTCGTCGCAATATATAGCCAAATTCCAAACTCGTCGCTCTGAAAGCCCCGATTCTTGGGGCGCAATTGAAATTTTGCAATCCTCGCGAACCTATCGAATATTGCACTCACGACTTCTTAACAGCTCTCTGCTGTCGGCTTTGGTTGTCAAGACGGAAAAGCGGAGCGGATGAAATTTTTTATCTCACGTCTTTTTCCTTACTTAAGCATAATTTTTAATAACATTCACGCCAAGCTCGTAGTTTCCTGAATATAGCATTTACGAAGTGGAAACGGCCCCGATTTGTATTCCCAGGGTAGGTGCTGGCGAAAAAGAAGAGAAAAACGTAAATCTGAAAAGAAGTACTTGAATCGTTTTACACTGATTTTCATAATAAAGATATTTTGAATCTGTATTGTTGCGTATAAATTCAGTAAAAATATAAATTTCAGTAAGTAAGGAAAACAATGGCACAGAAAATGTGCTATTGTTGTGCCATGCCATCTATGTGATAAAAATTCTCGAGTAAGTCGCCGTCAATGAGGGAAAAATTTACAAGAGACGGCAGCTGTAGTCATACGTGCATGTGACATGACGCGGTATAAGACAGATTGTATTCCACTTCAGCGACACATTCCAGATAAAATGCCGTTGACGAGCTCGTAGACGCGACGGATAATAACTTGGCACTACACGCAGGCCGACGCAAGAGCGTAGTAAAAGTAGCTGTCGAACGTTTTATTCGGAAAGTAATGACCCGTCATGTACGCACTGCCGGCAGCTCTCGAGCTAGCAAAATGAGTTTAACACTTTTCACTTTCCCCTTGTTCATTTATAGACTCATGACGCAATCCTGTGCATGCGTATATCTATATGATAAAATCCATAAAATTCGTACAGTTTACGAAAATCAAGAATTATTTTTTCTTTCGAATAGCCTGTAACTTTTCACGGAATCGTGTTTTACACGACTTTTGTCTTAATTTAAGGCTTGCTTTCTTTTCAAATTGATATATCACAGCTCATTAAATGACAGAATGTTGCAATAGCTTTATAATTAAAAAAAAAATCTTTATTAATGAAATGACTTAAAAATTATTACGAGTATTTAAATAAATCGAATCCACAACAATCATGCACTCGTTGATTTTCAGACAAGGCATAGAAAATTTCGAACTAGTTTCAAAATTATTATGTTCGTGAAAAATATATTAAAGGTTCATTTTTTGTTTATAATATGGAAAATATTGTGGTTCCCACGCAGTAAATTAAAACATAAACTTCCGAGGAAACACAAATGCCATTGCTATATAAAAACCACATTACTAGATAAAGATAACCGCATAGTCCACACAAGACATGGGTACCACATGAAAACCACGTGCAAACAAACTAGTAAGTTATATGAGACAGCTTACGTATTTGTTTGTATATCTACATTAAAAGCAGCTAATTCAGAGTACTATTTTAAAATCAATTGTCATGACTTGTCATTACATAACTCACAACTGTTTACATTTAATACTTTTAAAAAATATTAACATTTAGCATAAAAATAAAAAATTTGGTATAATAATGTCAAAGTAGATTTAATTAAAAGTAAAGATTTGAAAGATAAAGGCCAATCTTGCAAACATATTTCTAAAGCTTTTCTCCGTAAAGGCCAGGCTCGCAAATATATTTCTATAAGACCTACAAGAAACCAAATCTCTACAGAAAACCAAAGCAATTGGAATTTAATTTCTAATGAACATGCGATACTTTGAAATACAGTTCTTGCTGGCAATCCAATCAATTTTTTCAATGCGCGAGGTCTCTTCCGTCAGAGATGTTGGACAAAACAAACGTCCATTGCAGAAAACACACTCTAAAAGACGAGATAACCCACAAAGTGACAAGACAAAGACTACAAAGCCAGCGAGATGCGAACGCAACAATCGAGCTCTGGCGGTCTGATCCAGCCTGGCTCGTCGGATGATTAAGGCTCCTTTGTTAAAGGGTCGCCAAGGGTAATCAATTACCCACCGAAGGTCGCACGTGTGTGCATGTACATACGAGTCGAGCCACTCCCTCTCTATCTCATTCTCGCCTCGACTAAACGAACATATCGAGACCCCAAAAGACACATAACTCCTCGCGCAATTATGTGGCTCCCAAGGCGGCGGTGCTTCCACTTGATCCTTGTGGGGATTTCAACACGACATATACATTGCCATCGACTGCATACTTTTCGTCACGCTGCACTGTACTTCCGTTCACTGTTTGATCGAGCCCACAAAGGGCGAGGAAAAGAAAATTGAGATATGATATTTTTCGAATTGGAGTCGGGTTGGATTTTGAGAGTAACGTGGATGTCTTCACGTTACTACTTCGACCCGAGTGTCGAAAGTAAATGGAACAACTAGAAGTGTCTGAAGCACACCCGAAGGTAACATGCATTGAAATGCAAAGTTTCCAAAGTTTTCAATAAGAAAAGTTAAATTATCTTAACAAATAAATGCTATACATTTTTTAAAATTTTCTATTGAAATTGGACTTGACAATATATTTTCGAAGATAAAAACGCTTCGAAGATTGCTGCGGTTGTTTAGTGAAGTATTCGCAGCATTAAATGTGACTTTTTAATATCACTATTCTCTTCCTATTTTTCTGTTAATCAAACCAATGTGAATACTACAAGCCAATTTGTAGTTAACCTTTAAAAAAAAACTGAATTTTGTTAATTTTTATTCGGTTTCAGCAGGAGCAAATTGAATTGATCATAAAACAGGAGATTTCACTGCGAAATTTTACGGATAACTAGAATCGATCGGGTTTAGTCAGACGTGCTCGACAAGTGTGTGTTACCAAATCAAATTGATAAAGATACGCATCAAAACCAATCAGGAGAATATTGTTTTCAAATACAATCAATAAAGATCAGGGAACCGACTAACCCTAGTCAATCGCAAAAGCCTCCTGATTCGACCTTGACCCCCCATACCCAGTCACATATCCGCTCTAATTCGCTGCATAATTCGTTTATCCTGATCGCATCTTTCCCTGAGGCGCAAGAGACACTTTCGTCCTCTAGAAAAGGCTTAAAATCACGTATACGATGTTACAGTGACGCGCGAAAGCTAGGAAATCGATAAATCACATGTGTGAAAGATAAAAGCTAGCGATAACTCGGCGACGGGTTCTTCGGAGCTGAGAGCTTGAAATACTCGGTTGCGTTTTCTTCTCAGACGCCGTCTGTCGAGCTTGGCTCGGCGAAATAAAGAGACAGAAAAATGCAGTCTTCAAGTAAATAAGAGCCGCACAGTTTGTACTGCGTACAGACAGATTGATATATGGGACGTGAAGGGGATAATTTGATGAAGGAATAGCGTATGTTAAAAATCGCTTCGAGGACATCGTACTGTGCAAGATGCGTTTGGTTTGAGAATTTCGTAGTGGCAGCTGGACAGACAGAGATAGAGTAAAAAGAAATGGGGCGCGCACCTCTGCTGTAAAAACAGAGAGAGAGAGAGAGAGAGAGAGAGAGAGAGAGAGAGAAGTAATGCTGAGCCAGGGAAAGAGAAAAATGACGCACGAATGAAGTAGGAGCAAGAGATAGAACCAGCACGTAGCGAAATGAGTCAGTCAGAGGTAGGGGTAGTGGAGGGGGAAATGTAGTGTTCTATCTCTTGCAGGCTGCCATTTTTTCTCCTCTCGCGCGATGGTGCGCTATCGTAAGTTCATTGTCTCATAACAAGTTGCCACTACAAAAATGGTTTTTAAATTTACCTGAACCTAACTGTATATTAATTAGAAATTAGTTTTAAATCAATCATAATTTTGTAATGCATTGAAAACTCCTTTTGGTTGTTGAGAGTTAATAGTATTATATTTTGAGAATCCAGGAAGGTAACAATTGAAATAGTTGGCAGATGTTGAAAATTCGTATTAATTCCGAAGTTGAAAGCGAGGGTGTGCTGACACGTAAATTATACTATTCTACCTGTACAGATATAATATAGCAGTGATTAACTCTTTTGAATCTAAACTAACATGTATCTATGTTTGCAGTTCTGATAGAAAAAGGTGAAAATAAAACAAGGTCACACAAATTGCGTTTCAAATTACTCATTTAACTAAATTATTTATATAAGCTGAAAATGAAAATGAAAATGATGGCAACTGGATTTTGATAATATTGAAAGGTAATAAAATTGTATTGCACATTATCTTACAGTGTCCATGTATTATATTCGAGAAATTCTTTTTTAATTACAAAGAATTTAATTTTATTGAAAATAGTAATGTGCATTATGAATGCTACACTAGCCATTACTGATCTACGCATAATATATTCGAAGATCATAAACTGGACTTTGGTCATAAGCCAAAATTAATTAAATATTAATATTTTATTTTTAAAATTTAGATGATATCAGAGTTATGGATTAACTATATAATTTCAATAGCATTTTCAATCATTCATTTAAAGAAATGACATTTTGTGTACCTGGTAAGTGAATGTGGAGTAATCATGGAACTTTTTCTGTGTAAAAGTTTCTTAACGGTCTATTTTTAATAAAGCTATTCCAAGTTTTAAAAAAATGAATATTTTCAAAATTTGTTTAAAAATAACATGCAATAATTCTTTATTGTTACGTACGCACTACCAACGAGTTTCATGTCACTGCTACAAGAAGACAAGTTTTCCCACTACGATTATAATGAAAATGGAACTACTGTATAGGAGTTATAAAATTGGAGCTTGAAATTTTTTTCTTAAATTTGTAGCTCTATATTTCATATTTTCGAAACAATGTACGGCTACATCTATAAAATTTGGAGTTCAGTATAATTTTTGATTCATAAACTTTTTCTGAAATCGAAATGAGGATACGCCTCTTACAGTAAATTTTCAAGTACAGCATTTTTTAATCATACACCAAAGTATTACATTTTAAAAACGCTTTTTAATATCAACATTTTTTTAATTGGATCATCGACGTGGCCATCATTTAAATTTTGACAAGGCTATAGGTAATAAATGAAGAATTACTGCACTTACTGGCATGCCCGATTGATTCTGAAAAGGGCTCCATCAATGAATTAATCCTTCCTGTCCTTTATGAATATACAGATATAAATATCAAAAACTAAAGTTCCGCCGTAAAAGCCGAAAGGAATAAAAGCTCAATGCGAAGAGAGGACTATAAAATTAGTTATTCGCAATCCTCTATTGTAAACCGAAATATTTTATTCCATTGGGTTTTGTATTTTATTATCCAATAAAGTGCAAGGGTCAAAAGTGCAGTGCGAAGGATCGCAAAATTCCAAATGAATCGCGATACTCAACGGCGAAGAAAGACTTTCACCCCCTTTCTCGAATAGCATCGTAAATTAATTGAGATGAACCGTTCGTAAAAAACGTTCTACTTCGCCTCGCACGCCCGCTAACAGCTGTGCGGCTAAACAAAAAGCTGTGGACTCGCGAAAATGCCTCGAGCGGAAAGAAGCAGCGGTCAATTGCGCCGGGCATCGACGGCAACAACACCTCTCGATCGTCGCTGACAGGAGCGTCCCCTTAAAAGTGAAAAATGTAAGCGTAGTAAATAAGGGTTCGACAGTCTAGCCTTCGAATGGAAAACGGCTCGCGCGGGTAATAGAGCCGGAGTTACTTATAAAGTGCCGTCCGTAAAGGATGCTCGATTTAATCTCGTCGCGTGCCCCCGCCGCTGCCGCTAAAAAGAAAAGGAGCACAGATAAAATCGATGACTGGCGGCTTCCGGCCTGATAAATCCTCGATAAAACGGGAGAAAGAGCGAGGGACCGTGGCTCCTCGAAAAATCCAATAAGGAGGCCGTCGCATCCTGGGTCCGGGGGCCGTATAGATACGGAGAGTCTCACAGCCGACTGATTTAGCACTTTTTTCCCAAGGAAAAACTTTCCTTTCGACGACACCTTGGGAAAAGGTGAAGTGGAGCGAGACGAGGGTTGTAAGCGACGCTCGAGACAACGTGGATGAAACTTGGATTTGTTTAAGGATGAAGCAGGAGCTCTCAACGGGGGTCACTCTGCTGGATTAGACCGTCGGATGATATTTTTGGAATGCTCAATATGCCGGCTGAATAAGTTAATTTGCGAAGAATTCTTTTCATATGTATTTTCTACTATTTCACAACAATATTAAATTTTGTTCCATCAATAGTGCATTTTTTGCCAAAAATTTATTTGTTTATTTGTTTTTATTAAAATTTTTTATTAGAAAAAAATATGCATAAATGTTTCAACAAAAATACGTATTCTCTTCCTTATGAAGTAGTGCTTTGTGAGATATAACTTTCTGAAAATTAAACAAGTTTTATGCGCATATATTTTCAAGAGTACCGTTTGAAACTTTTTTACAGTTTTCTAAGCGGGAATAAAGAATAAAATTTTACAGTAATTTGTTTAAATAAACAAATGATCATCATTTAACTTCATTGTAAATTACTAAATTATAAACGTTTTTCAAGAAATGTAATCTAAACAAATTTTTTTATAAACGAAGTTGTAATTTATTTACTCAACTGGACATTATTGCTTTTTAATTGAACTCTTAAATATATTCTTAAATATTTATTGATATAGTTCAAATTGATGATTCTCAGTGTTACTTGCAGCATACACACTTAGCTGACTTGAATGAAAGGTGTTGCTACACCGTTTAAACAAACAACTCACTGCGTTATGAGAATTAGTTTATACAAAGGACGTCGAATATTTTGAAAAGTAACGGTTTCGGGTCAAAGTTATACCTCAATAAAATCTCATAATTTAAGATAAAATCAACATAATTAGAGCAAAATTGCGTAAAATTTGCCGATCTAGTTTAAACCTTTTTCTTAGACTTGGAGATCAACAACTGAAAGGCTTAAAATTTCTAGCTAGAACTTCACTCAAGTTCCCGACTTTAGTGTTTCCTATTTCGTGCGTATAAATAAAGAATCCAGCGGACTATTCGAAAACTAATAATTCCGTAAAGCACAACGAGCTCTAAGACGTAAATCCGTTGAAAAATTAACCCTAAAAGGAAGCAAATGGATTTCAATTATGCAAGCTAAGCTACCGACTCTTCTCCCAACAAAATTAAATAACAAAGTTCTGGAATGAAAAAGTTTATCAAACTCCTTCGAAATTCTCGTACAACCCCGAGGAAATTTGCAACCCAGCCCGAATCCTCGCTCGTGTAAGACACACTGCTCGTGCATCTCTCTCCCTGAGACAAAAGCTGCGCACTCGAGCGCGCAAGCCGCGTCTCGTTACGGCAAGTCCACAGTGATGGCAAACCTACAGCGCGTCGTCTCTCCGCGCGACTGTTGCCTCCGTTGGAAAGACAAGCGAGACGGGCCTCCGCGACTGGATAATGCCGACGCGCGCGCGCGCATATATCGACGAAGATTGAAACGGTAATCTCGTCCCGAAAGCACCGACCATTTCGTTTGCCGGAAGCTCGCCGGTACAGTGGCTCTAGTTTATAAAGGAGCTATTTTACGAGAGAGCAGCCGGTAGAAGTAGTCCTGAGAGAGGCGAATCCCGAGGCTTTTAGTACCACTGAATCATGAAAGCCAATCGTCGGCTGATTGATTTCTCAATCCCGTGTATACTCCCCCAACCCTTTCCTCCCCCTCCCCACCCTCCGCAGCGATGCCTTACGCAACGCGCAACTCACATGTCGCGCATCGATTACATACGATCCGATGCGATTACAATGATGTACAGCCAGGCTTTTAACAATGTTTTATTTTTCGGACTCGCGGAGGCAATTTCGCACGTTAATTGAACGAAAATCTTTTTTTTTGTAATCTCTATCCAAACAAAATAAAACATTACTCTTCAATTCCATCAATAGGATAGAATTGTCCCGAATGGCTTACAGATAACAATTTGGGACGTTTCTTTTTAATTAATTTTGATACTGTGAAAATTGGAATTGTGAAAAGTTTTATTCCTTGGCCCGGTATCCATGAAATCGAAAATTGGCTCAAATCAAAGCAAGCAATTAAAAATATTAAGTACGTTATTGTAAAATTTTCTGCTAACGATCCTTCGCAAGTGTCATCTGGTATGGTTCACTTTCAATTCCTAGGCAAACCTTTTAATTTACACGATAAAAATTGAAATTTGAAATTGCATTTTGTTCCCGAGATAAGCATCTGTAAATGTGAAAATTGGCACACTTCCAAGACGATATATCAAGTTATCTACATCAATGTGTAAGGTGCAGTTTACGAGGTTCTAAAAACCCTTTTTATTTCTAATTCAATCTCTTATGGGATTTCTTTTTCCTTTTATGATACGGTTTTATTATAGACATACTTGACTTGGAATTTTTTATTGTTCATGTAGAACGACGATTGTATTGAAAGATAAGAATTGGAAACTGTGTGTGCTTGTGTACTGATAAAGGACTTAACAACGTGAAAAAATCTGTTATTGTGACCAAGCCCTAAACTCAATTTTTACACTAGCGAAATATGAAGACATTTATTCAAGTTCGACTTTTTCGAAAATTCTGCAAACATTTCAATGCGTACGTGAATCATGCAGCAGCACTTCCACTGATACAAGTCGAAAAGGCTGAATTGGTCGTGCAGAGGGCACTCCCATACTGGGCAGACACCTCTCCCACGTGATTATTACAACAGCAACATACGGCCGATGATTAATCAAAGCTCTTTTTCACCGAAGTTCACTTCATTCACGTCCATCCCAAGGCGGGGAGCTGGTAAAGCTCCGGCGCACTCCTTTCCATTCTCTCTCTCTCTCTCTCCCTCTCTCGCACGCGTTCTCTTGACGCCGTCTCGGCAAATGGATTGGATTATTTCGGAGCAAGCTCGCTCGCGCATGTACAGAGCTCGCGGATTCGCCAAGTGGCAGTGAATTATCGCGCAGCGTCAGGAACGGCTCGTCATGCTCTCGGCTTCGTCTGCTTTCGGCATCCGTGAGCCGCTGCGCCCGTTCTATCTAGCTTCCCTTCCCCGCACAGCGGGCGAGGCTTCAGGCCCGATCCGTGACGTGCGTGACGAATCACTTCTCGCGATTGCAGCGGACTTCTTACAAGCGACGAACTCTCCTATTGTGCATCGTGTTTTAACTTTCCTTTATCGGCTGCAGTTCGATTCAAAGGAGCGAGGGCGAAGCAAGTAGAGCAGACGGGGATTCGGTCGGACAGCGTACGATGTTGGAGAATGAACAAACTGTTGTTTCTTTGATAAGCAGTCTGCTAAAGACTCAGTTATTCGTTTATTGAATTGAAATTGTACATTTATTTACTTGTTGTGACGGGTAGAATATGTCGGAGACTGGAATCGGACTGCCAATTCGAGGACGGTATTGTGAAGTTAGGGGTTGCTATGAAAGTGACGCTGCTAATAAAGAAATACTTCCGCACTTAATAGATCGCGCAATAACAAGTTTTATTCTGAATATTTCTTCTTGTAAATGAGAAGAAATTTTTATGGAAATAAGTCCTTTTGTCGAACAAGGAATGAGATACTTGAAAGCGTACTTGCACCAAATGATCCATTTATTAGCCCATATTAAATTCTTATTCTTTCACGGTTGCTAATGCGTTTGAAATTAAATTCATCGTTTCTGTGAAATAATAAATTATTATTTTATAAAAGCAAGTTCGAATGCATAAATAACTTATTGACATAAGAGATTAAAGTATCGTAATTCCAGTATTTTGTATGAAAATTCATGCAGATGTTATTAACAGACTGTGAGGGATTAAATTGCACGAATTATTCATTACGAATAGCCGCGCCTCTGAAAAGCGAGCTTTAAAATATGAAAATTTATTTTCACAATTAGAGAATAGTTTAAATAACAAATGAGACTGTGGTAACACATTTTTCAACTTCTCGAATTAAGTTTAAAATACATTTCAAAGAATTATTCAAATTTCCAACGAAAGAGCAATAATGGTAATAACACTGCAAATTTTTTAAAAAATTTGTTCATTAAGAACGTGCAAATTTGTAATTCCCGGACTTTCAAAGTACAGAAAATTATTTTCGCAACGTATATTCAAACAAATATAAATTATGCTCCTTCGTTAAAACGGCTCAAATACTTTTTTGTAATTACGGGCCCTCGGAAGAAGACATTCAACTGTACCTCGAACGAAACAATGCGCTGCCACTAGTTAAAAAAAGGGGGAAGAAAAAACGCGCTTTTTCTGGGCAAGCTCACTTGTCAGGAACAAAAAAGCGCAGCGAGACAAAGACCGTACAAGTGTTCTGAAGACCCAGACTCCGACAGTCAGACTTTCCAGCGTCATAGCTGTTGTGTGGTCCGCGTGAACGGCAATTGAAACGATATTTTCAAGGCTGATAAGTCCCAGGGTAAATATGCGAAGCACTTTTATTGTGACTTTATTGGTCACGTCCTGGTTCTCCAACAACTTATAATACGATGGCCGACGACGCTCGCACGTTATTTTATAACATTAACGTTAAAATGTAAAGGGAAATATCTACAGCTACCCTTAATGCGGGATTTCTCATATGCATTTTTCCTACATCACAGGCGAGCAAATGCATATATTTCCTAGATAATTAGTAGTAAGCATCTTTTGATGAACAAAGTTACATTCCAAAGAGGATGTACGTAATTTTTAGCCTCCATAGTTTTATTATCCTCTACGAAGAATACCTGGATGATTGATCATCGGGGTTTTCCCGATCATTGGGATAGGCATCAGGTTACGTTTCGTAGCAGCCGTTCGCAGTGGCATCGAAAAACTCCGAAGCTGAGACGAACGTGCGTGCGAGTACAATGAAAAATCGCAGAGAATAAATTCGGAACAGAGAGCCGCGTCTCTTACGTCGATCGAAAAGGTCGTATTAAATCCACGCGATCGAGTGCGACATCTCGGGATTTTTCTTCATTGCCTTTGAGCACACGCGCTTTACCCCGCAGCTTCCACGCTGAGCGAGACTTAACAAGCGGAAAGAGATCGAGGAGCACGAGAGCGAATAATAAGCGAGGGTAGAAAGGCGTTCAGACGTACGAGAAGCGAATCGGCGTCGCTGTACCGCGGGCTCGAAAGTCTTCGGAGCACGTGTGCAACGGACCCTTGTCCCTAGAACGGTGCGTATAATGATGTCTCGCCTGCAAGAAGACACTCGCTCGCTCCGGGCTCTGATCCTGAAAATGCCTTTATGTCCCGCCGTACACACGTGTAAGGCTCTCGCGTTTCATCAGCTGCACACTGGAGTCTCGGATTCCATAGAGTTTATTAAAAAGTATTTTATGTTTACCTGCGACACGCGGCTCGCGCGGCCGCGATTCCTCTTCGTTTCCAGCACCACCGCGTACTGTATACCTATAGGTTCAGCCCATACACGAGCGAGTGTATACTTGAACGAGTCTCTGACGCGCTTCAACGGCCCCCTTTGAAGTTTTAAACTTTTCGCTTTAGGATTTTGCATAATTTCAATTTTCCACTCGGACGCGCGCTCCGCTGTCATCGATCCCCCTCCGCGAGAGCATCGGAAATAAATGACGAGCTTCGCGGAAGCGGATCGAATATATTAGTCTCTCTCTCTCTCTCTGCTTTGATGGATCGGCGCGTGTTCTATGTAGCGTCCGATGAAAGGCCAAGCCCTCGTGGCAAACCAGCTAAAAACGCACGAGCCGACACGGGATGAGCGTAAAAAAAAAATTAAAACCGCAATTCGGGGGCTCGGGCGATAAACAAATTCCGCACCTCGACGCACACACACACACACACACACACATACACACTGTACAAGCGCCAAGCCATTTTAATTATGAAGTCGAGAACCGTAAATTCAAGTTAACCGCGCCCCCGCGCGCACGCAGCGTGCATCGCGTCGTGCTTTTTGCCTTGCTCTCAACAGAGTCGACTGCTATGCAGCGCAAGTAGCTACAACGATAAAGCATTCGGTTAAGTGGCGTCAGGCCAGACGCCGGCGGAGTGTCGCTGTTTTCAGTCGTGTTTTCTCCGGCTGGCTTTTTTGCCGGCCGCCACCGCCGTCGCCGCCGCCGCGCAAAAATGAGTGAGCGAGTTCATTTCTAAAATCAGCCGGCAAGCCGAAATTCCGGCTTTCTTCGTCAGTGCCAGTGAAAAATGCCGACCAGATCCGGCAAAACACAGCGTCGCCGGCTCGGATGCGTCAGCTCTAATTTTCTGCCCTTTTTGTCACTCTCAGCCGAGCTTGTTCTCTCCCTCCCTCTATCTCTTTCTCTCTCTCTCTCTCTCTCTCTCTCTCTCTCTCTCTCTCTCTCTCTCTCTCTCTCTCTCTCTTACTCTCTCTTTCTCGGCCTAGTGATTGCACTCCCTATTCTTTTTTTTCGTAATTTTTCTGACTCATCCGACTTTTTTCACAAATCTGCAAAATCCTTTAATTCGATGAGGAAAAGGAGCTGATGAAGAGTTATGCTTTTGTTATTATACGACCTACAGTCATAGGTTGCATAAAAATGAAAAAGGTGAATAAAATTCTCTTAAAAGGAGTTCATAGGCGAAAAACTTTGGTTTCTCGTGACGTATAATGTAAAGTTAAACTGTAAGAAAATATATTTAAAAAATTCTAAGCGGTTTTTAAACCACTTGCACTCAACTATTACATCCATGGCCTCCAAACTAAAAAAAAAGCCCTCTTATTTTACGATCTTCACGATAAAACGTTTGTTTTCTCATGTAGAATCCTTATTTTACCAGTAACTTCAAAAGTTCTATACTGTACTCAAAGACTACTGTTATTGACAAAAATATTATCGCACTGTATATTGAGTAAGAGGTCAATGTATCCAAATAATCACTTCTTGAGTGTAGTAAAAATTACTATAAGTTGAGTAATAATATATTTTTACTATATACTTTATCCTTATTTTCGGAAATTATAGTAAACCGTGGTATAATTCCATAAAAATCCGACAATTTTTTCTGAACTAATAGAATAGAAGTTATAATCTTTTTAAGCATACATAATGAATTACTTTCTTCCTATGCATTATTTGGCTCGTAAAGTATTCATGCAAAGTTAAAAACTAAGAATAAATCCAAAAGCACAATTTCAAGTAAGCTCTACCGAGTGAATGCACTCGGCACTGTACGGCAACTTGTAAAGCGATTGAAACAGTGAATAACGAACTTGAACGATATTAGACTACTACACGCAACCAGTTACGCAGCGCGCATCCCGTAAAAAGACAAATTATCGCGCGGCGAAACAATAATAAACAGCGATTAATCTTTAACTCGCGTAACTTTTTTAGAGTTTCTTGTTAGCCCGGCAGTCCGCCTATATATCTCCAACGTGTCGCCGTGTTTTCGACGAAGACTACAACGTATTTCTTCTCCCTCTCACACACGCGCGTGCGCGCATCTCCACGTCGTCGCGGCACAATTTTTTACGGCCAGCCGACTTTCGTGCCAATTATTCATAGCCTCACTCGAGAATATTTGGCTCTCTCCTACTCTCTCTCTCTCTCTCTCTCTCTCTCTCTCTCTCTCTCTCTCTCTCTCTCCCTCTCTCGCTTTATTTATAGGCATTTTCGCTTGGTTTCTGCATTCGCTCCCATCCACTAATTTATGTGTCCTCCGATGCGTAATTTAATCCGTATTAAGGATACCGCGTTGAAGAGCTGATTTCTGAAGGAAAGCACCCGTTACATGCATATATATGCTACATCCGCGGGAAAACTTCCCCGGCAACTTTCGCCCTAGTGCAAGTTGGAGCAGACGGGCGGCGGCCCCGGCCCTGGCGCTGATATTGTTATCATATTTTTAGATAAATATTTTGAATGGTTCAAAGTTGCGCTGCCGGCTTGGTAATTATGTAATTAAAACTTTATTAAGTTTGCGCCCCGCTCTCGATATTATTATAAACTATATACGTGTACAAAACCGCATAAACATAGACTTTTCGAAGTAAACACAGACAGTGGTATGTTTTATCTCAGTTACTGGCTTTCACACTCTCATACATTTTTACTATAGAGTTCAAACTGCATGCTTTGCTCTTTAATTTTTTTCTTGTACTTAAGGGGGAGTTGGAGCCATGCATATTAAATGAGGCATTGCATAACCTCAAAAATTGTATTCGATCATATATAGCAAATACATAGTCTTGTTTATTGCACTAAATCACAGTTACGCGAGGTAGTTATTACAATTATTTATATTTACTTCATCTCAGATTTCTGTATATATTCATAATTATTGCGAAAAATTGGAACTGCTATCCGATATGAATTTTGGGAATCCGTAACGTGACCGTCACTTTTTTATGCAATAAATTCATTATTTAAAAATTTTTAGATATCCAATAAAAAAAGCTTTGTACTGCGAGGTAGCCTGTACGATTACGAAAAATTATCAGTTTGATTTTTGATGATATAAAGCATGTACTCAATAAAAAGTTGGAACTGCCAGAGTCATGACCGGTCACGCTAGCTCCGACATCCCCTTAATGATTAGAAAGAAAAATTATAGGAAAGTACAGTACATTAGTATTGTGTTATTATCACAACTTTATAAAATTTGATATTCAGTAAAAAAATGATAACAGGTTTTTTGGTATTTAACATTGTTTATGACACAGTAATGGATCATTACACCGCCCTGCTTTCAAATTGACTTATTATTGACATTTCAAAACAAATCCAAACTAGATGTGTGTATGCACAATATGAATTTAAATACATAAGGTGTTTGCTTTGCCTGTCGCATTCGGTCTTAAATTTTTTTAGAAGATTTCCGAAATGACTAGAGTTAATTTCGTACATTTTTATTTCTTTTTTCACCCTCCAAGAGACCCATTGTCACGACTGAGTCGTGCATTTTTAAACAAAATGCATTAATTATTGCAGAATGCCTGCACTCAAGAGATTGTGTATACTCCAGACTGCAGACAGCCGAATAGCGAATGAGCTGTATTATCCGCAAAGTGATCACTCATTCATTAGCTTATCAGTACAGAATACTTAAGCGGTTAACCTAACAGTTGTGATACACCGCCAGACGCGCCACTTCAGAACTTCGAAAAGCTGCACTATACCCCGCAGGAGCAATCCGATTGGCCGACAAACAACCAACGCGAGCAGAGCCAGGGGGCGATCACTCATCAACTTTTTCGAAAAATAGGACACCCGAGCGAAATTCCTCTTTTGCTCCATAATTTCGGCCTGGATATTTCGTCTCCTCTCCCGCTCTCGCGCCATTAACAACGTCGTGGCCTGCGCGCGCGCTCGCTACACGCTGCTCATGCATTTATTTATGGCTCGATCCCCGCAGGAGTCGCCCAGATGCTCTGCCCAGTTAGCTGGCCATTGCAGCTTGTCGTGGATTTACATTCGTAACTTTTGCGGCTTAACGGGAGGAAATGCTTGTACACGTCCCTTTGCGCTATACACAGTGCGAGGGAGAGAGAGAGGGAAAGAGAGACGACCGTCCGAGCAACTAAACTCTTGAGCCCGTGTCGTCGCCGACGCCAACGACGACGACGACGACTCGTTCTGCGCGAGGCAAAAGCTAAAAGACCACAGGCACATTTGATTCGCCCAGGCCCTATATTTACGTTGAAGTGCGAAATCCACGCGGTGCCGAGCTTTAATTCCACAGTCGCGAGTGGGCTTCGCGAGGTATCGCTGTTGTTTTGGGGGGAAACCTTGCTTTCCCGGAAAGTGAACCTTTGTAACAATTTGATTCGACTCACTTTGGCAATAACGGAGAAAATTAATTTTCTCTGAATGGCAAACATTCGATTGGTCGCCAGCGCGATCTACTGGTCTCTGCAGTTGTCGTCGGGCTAATTCAATTCACGTTTAATTTCAGCTCGGACCCGATGAAAAGCCCGTACACATCTGGTCTGATTCAAAAACAATACTCGCAACGAAAAATCTGCATTCCCAAAGGGAGTGCATTAGAACATTCGAGATTGCAGAAAAATTTTTGTAAACCCAAACAAAAAGTCGTCGTCATGCACTGCATTCCATTCGGTTCACGGTCCCCTTTATATCCCCGGAGGCAGTAGGTATTCCGCGACAAACTTTCTGTCCGGTGTACAGTGTGTGTCAGCCGAGCAACGCAAGAGTTTGATAGCCATGTCGGTACAGGGCTGTGCTTCGAAAAGGTGGACGGGGCGGAGGGGGGAACACGCGATGAGCGGTATTTGCTCAACGACGAGGCACGGAATTCACGGAATTTCTTATCGGCTAGCCGTATAATCTGAACTATAGCCGACCATCTGTTTACCCGCTCTAGTTTGTGCGCGACGCCCGCGAGAGCGAGAATTTCAATAGTTCAGATTTTTAATCTGCAATGACCACTGATGGCTGGACGAGTTTGGTTATTTTCTCTTTTATATACTGGAACTGCGTGAATCAGAGTTTCAACATGAATGTTTTCTTCTTTTTTTTTGTTTTCGATTTTATTTTAGGATATTGATTGGAAAAGTTGGTTTCCACTTTTGAGAAATTCTACCGAGTCTCTGCAAATTCTGCATGTGAATGTGTATGGAGAATTTGAGGAAATCGCGGTTGTCAGGGGGGGGGGGAGAGAGAAGTTATTTTAAAGCTGTAGAAAAAACTTTCATGACTCGATGGAACAACGTGAAAGAGCAAATATACAGTAATTACAGTTGAAAGTTTGCTTTCCATGTAGGTCAAACTTAATTATGTATAATCCGAGTCGATGCATGGAGATGATGTAACAAATTCGTAGATGATTAAGTATGAGGTAACGCAAACATGATTTAAAGCAAAAAGTAGAATATACTTCACCATTTATTTCAACAACTTTATCATAAAACTAACAGTGAGAAAAGTTTATACACCTATTAACACTTAGAATAATATTCTGAATCTAATCCGTTTCTGCATCGCATAATATGTGCAGGGATGTGATTCAAATGAACGCTTTAAACACAAAATTGTAAAAGTTTGTCGAGAAACAACGCAGAGTTTTTTTCTCAGAGGACTTTATCCCTCGGTGATTGTATATAATTACACAAAATTGTAAAGCTAACCGGCCTTTTTCATTCATTCGCAACAAGCCCCCTACATGAAGATTACTGGTCACGCTCAATCAACAACTTTTTTCAAATTATACAGAATGATATGCACGCTTGTCATCTGAATTCATCTCTGTTAACAACAAAATTTAACGAATTTATATCCAAAAAATCCTTCAAAATTCAAATCCTGAAAGCAACACCCATACTACCCCACCACTTCAAGCCGCCAACTCCTTTGACTCGCACCGTCCGTCAAAATTGTAATCACTCGTCTCTGCAGCAGTTGCAGTCATCTTTCCAGAAAATCAGTGGCACGCAACGCTCGCACGGTAACTCCACATAATGCGACGCAGTCCCGTATTCCATGTATATATGTATATATGTAGAGAGAGAGAGAGAGAGAGAGAGAGAGCAGTGAAAGACCGTCGAGCCATTCAGCGTAGCCGTTCCCGCGGAAGCCGCTGTTCTATCGCTATACAGCTCTGAATTGGCGATCGCAGCTAATCCCGCAACAGCAGCAGTAGCAGTATAGCGCTGGACAGTCGAGCGTCGGAGAGTTAATCGTATTCGCGCGTTCGGTTCTAGCGAAGCGCGTAATTCCCGGGCCAGTAGCGCGCCGCCTTAACCCAAGCGTGACGCCGGCATTTCTCCGGAGGGAAAGCGAGAGCGATTTTACCCCCTGGCGCGCGTCGCTTTTAATGGCCGTAGGGGGATTGATCGGGGCAATGGGTGGCAGAGTGGCGCGTGTCTATACGTACACACAAACACGCTCACACTCGCGCGTATACACCAAAGGCCAGAGGTGCTAGTCCGGTCTTTAGCGAGATAAGAATCGCTCGCGCTCGAGCTCGCCTGCTCCCTGTGCAATGGAATCGACATTGTCGCTGCTACTGCTGTGTCCCGGCGATTAAGGCAATTTCACGGACCCACGGCTGGTACGCAACACACAGATGAGAGAAAGAGAGACACACAGCCTGGGAGCATCGAGATTTTGCCTTCGGCGTAGACGGCTGATTTATAGGCCGGCAGACCTTTTTCTTCTTCGCCGTTATTGCCGTTGTCTCGCTGGATGGTCCGAGACTATGCATTCTTGAGTGTCGGGCCAGCGACTACTATTCGCCTCGGCTACTCGTGACGCTAAATTCAGTGATAAATAAGCTCGCTCACATCCTCTGAATCGAATAAACGAGTTTTTGATATTCTCTTTCAAGGCTGTGTTTTATCTTTTTTTTTCATTAGAAATTTAACAGCAAGTCGCGTAGGCGTCTCACCGAAACTACGTCAAACATAAAAAATTCATCCTCTCGGTCTCAACGGTCTCGCTCCGAGAGGATTACTATCGATAGACTTTTAATAAATTAATGCGCGCGCGCACCACCTGTCTCCATGGAGTGACAGGCGAAAAATATGGCTGTATTAATAAGGGGCGTGTCAAAAGCGCGGATTCCCCGAGGAAATCGTTGCCGCGTGTTTAAACGACGTCCCGGAACCATATACGCAGAATACGAGGAGACGTTGCATATTCCGCGATTTTAATAATAAGAGAAGTGTGTGCCATGAATCGTGATACGGCTAACGCCACTGCGCAATGAATATTCTCTGTCTTCGTCGCGCGGGTGAAATTCACCGTTGGAATGTCCTTTACGGAGGCAGCACGGCGGCGGCGGTACGGGACTTGGACGGAAAAATGTGGGTCAATTGAAGAGCGATGCAGATGAGATGAAGGATGTCCAATAAATGTCTCTATTCTCGGCGATAAATTGAATCACTCGACAAGATCTCGATTAATGATAAAAGCTGATCTGGACACGTGATTAGGATAACAGTTGTACTGCGCGTTCGGATGCGCGTAATTCAATGTTTCTTTAAAAAGCTCGATAACGCTCTGTTGATTAACGACCAAGCTTCATTAATTATTGGATTGACCGAAGGCAACTGTTAAAGAAATATTGGGATGGAGAACAATTTGACGGGAAAATACGGTTCGGTAAAAATATTTTCGAGGGTTTTCTGGTTGGCAAATATTATTTCAGCGAAAGGATACTGTTGAGCTCATGAATTTCATTGAGAACACGACAATCATTTTAATGACTGGTTTCAAAATGGTATTAGTTTCCATTGAATGATGTAGTATCTGATGAAATATATAGTGCGCAGCTGTACAAGTAACAATTTTATTTACAAATTTATCGTGTTATTTACTTTCAATTTGCTTTTCTATGCTCCCTGCTTAAACTCGACAGCTAATTGCATTTATTTAACGGACAATCCACACACGAAAAAATTTGCAGTCGTCCCAAGGACCTGCGATTGTCAATAATTACGCCATCGTTGGTTCCAGTAAAACCGCTGCTGTTAATCTTAAAAAAATCTAAAACCAATTTCAGGAAGACCATAAATCCGCTCTTCCATTGTCACACATTCAACCTTGACGACTCAAGCTGTTCGAAAGACATCTCAACCGATCTCTTCCAAGATCAAAATGAATTCATTCGCTTCACGGCTCCTTGCCCTCTCTCGCTCGAATTCCCCCAAGAGTCCCCGGTCACCACATGCTCACAGCTCATTAGCAAGATTTCCCGCCAATTGCGGTGGCGGTCAATCTGTGGACTCGCGTCCAAGACACTTAACGACCTCTCGACTACCATGCCACGATCCATCATCCACAAACGATCATGACATTCGCTCAATCTCGGGAAAACGCGCGAGTCCAGCTGCATTAGCCAATTAGAGGATCTCTTTTGCGTCGCGAATCCACTTCCGATGAATTAGTCAAGCGAGTGGATTGTTCAATGCGGACACACCGCGCTACGGGTCTCCCGAGATGGGATGTATGCGATTGGGTTGACGAGACTTTTGTAATCGTTAAACTGCTGACAAGCGATTTGTTTCCCGAATTAATGATAATCGGATCTGGAGTTGAATTGGAATCTGGATTATATTCCAATAGCAGATTCCGAAGCTGCCGCCGATTAATAGTACAGCGCATTTTATATATTTTAGCACAAATCCGTATTATTCAGCTCCAGTGCACTAACGAACTAGGTCCGCAGCGTATAACAAAAAATTCAACTTTTACTAAGCTTCGACAAAATGAAGTATTACTCGAGTTTGCCCTCGATTATCCAATGAGACTTTAAAGATCAGACGAAAGTACGTATATGCAAATTGTGGAAAATGCAGAACAAACTTGTAAAAGTTGTTAAAAGTTTAGCCAAAGAATCTATTCGCGAAAACCTGCTCGCAATGCGAAATTCACGGCGTCTCTATAAAAAAAAGGGAAAAAAAGACTAGCAAAGCATAAATCCGGTAATTAGCCGCAGTACTAGCGGAAGCACACTCAGGCTCGCGCTCCAAACAAAACTCGTAAAAAAAATAGCCATTCAAGCCGCAAAAACATGGATAGTTAAAAGGCGCTTTACCGGGAATACCGTCGAAAGCCGCGACGCAGCAATATTCAACTCAGAAACGCCAGGCTAAATCCGTGGCTGCAACTGTATCGCACAGACGTTCGAAATAGGCGAAACGCAACGATGCGGCTAGGCGTATCCCGCCACACAGCAGCGAAAGAGAAGTCGAGCTTGCAGCGCGCCGCGCTAATTAGAAACTCGTGACTTTTCATCAGCAATTAGCACAGGCCACTTGCTCTCTCGCCTTTAAAGCTCCTTTGTGCGGATTCTTACTCTGCGCTAACGTGGTGCACTGCGCACGAGCGCACGTTAACGCCTATTTCATATTGCCGCGAGAGCGAGATACGGATGTGCTGGTAAAAATAAGTCTATTGAAATCGATGAATACCGGCGAGATTCCTCGCTGAATTGAATTAAGTCCTAATCACATTTTCCGCGTTTGAAGTCGATTCGATTCTACTGAATGGATTAGCAATAATTGGAGTCTGTCGATAAGTATTTATACATTTTTTTGTAGAAACAAGTGAATGGCAAACAGTTACAGATAAAAATAGTGTATGATCGTAATACGAAATTTGCCGTTTAGCAATGACTATATTTTGAAACTGTGTTTTGCGGTTAGTAAGAATTTTTCCAGTGTTACGTAGAAATTTAAAGTGCTACATTTGAAGTACACTGCGCCGAGAGAAAGTTTCTCGGTAAAAGTCGTAAAAGAAAAGAAAACTGCAAACCCAGCCATGGGACGTTTGTCCGAGCATATTATACTTGAGTAAGTCGTGAATAATCAATCGAAGCGTTCTGTTCACATGCATCTGAATTTTACGGATAGATTTTTCGAAGCGTTCCATTTTTGCACCATTCGCTTTGTAATTATTAAAGTAGGAAATTGCAAATTTATTTATAACATTAGCTCTAGCAGCTAAAGTATATTTTTTCATGAAAACTGATGTAACGATGTGAATAACTGGTTTTTCATTACATTTAATTGACTGCCATATTGATTGTTATTATCAAACATAATCACGGTATTTATCTACACGTTTAACAATTAAAAGGAGTTTTGAAGAAAAATTTATTAAATTTATTTAATATTTTAATACTATATTTTAATTTATTAATTTATTT
Organism: Philotrypesis tridentata; assembly: GCA_018906965.1. Taxonomy (NCBI): domain Eukaryota; kingdom Metazoa; phylum Arthropoda; class Insecta; order Hymenoptera; family Pteromalidae; genus Philotrypesis; species Philotrypesis tridentata. Next base: position 538,870 of record JACCIB010000041.1, read on the forward strand.
TTTATTAATTTGAATTACCTCAAAATAATTAAAAATACTATTTACAATAATGTTAAGTATTTATTTTACTTCATGTGTACAGCGTGCATGTTCCACTATTCATAAAACTGAAAGTCCCCATTACTCTGCGTGAGTTATTTAAAAGTGAATTCAATGGTCTTAAAAAAGTAAGTAGTCGTTAATGTAGGAAATGCAGAGCCAAATAAGACCCTATATGAGGACTTAATATAAGGCTGTAAAATAAAAAAATATTACGTAAAAATCGAGCAACACTGGTATTAATATTTAAGAGCAACTTGACCTTAAAAGGACAAGAAACGGATTACGATCACTAATATCAGGAGCAGATTGGCGAAGTATATCTCACGACCGTTTTAATCTATTAACTGTGAAGATTAAATCAATATTGGAAGATGCAGTTTGCCCTTCGAAAGAGAGCTGTAATAGGATGAGTATAATCTTCTACATGGAATGTCACATATCAGGAATACAAGCTTTAAAAAAATCCAATAAATCAATAATAATGATAATAATAATAATAAAAAATAATAATAATAAAATAATGATAATGATAATAACAATAATAACAATAATATAATACAAAATTTTACTAAGAAAGTTTATTGATTATAAACAAAAACAATTTAATGTGTTATTTTTAGGTTAAGGATTAAAATGATAAATATTTGGCCGCAGCAATAGTTAGAATAGTGTGCAAAGTAGTATGAGCACAAGAAAATAGCTCGATACCGCAGAGCTTAACTAAAGAGTGAGATTGTGTGTGTGGGTGTATGCGTGAGAGAGAGAGAGAGAGAGAGAGAGAGAGAGAGAGAGAGAAGGCGAACTTATGCATCTGCTTTTACGATCACGCTCGCGCGCACTTGAAGTCGTCTATTCAACTTTCAACGACACGTAGTTTCTCCCTTAATCTCCTTGGCCTTACATCTCGAGATGATTATCGCGCATACAGACGAGCCGATGCGAAGACCTTCCACAGGAACGCTTTGCTTTTCATAATGACACCGCGAGCACTTAACGTTACAATGAGCACTACCGCCGGCTCGTTATGTCTTACACTCTCGGTTATGAGTTGAAGCATTTATGGCTTCGTGTATAGGGCATACTCGTGTGTGGGCTGATGAATTATTGAAACTGAATTGCCGAAAATTATGGAGTCAAAATTATTTGACTCAATATAATGTAGAAGAGAGAGGATCAAAAGTAATAGTTCAAAACTATTTCATCATTTAAAATGAACCAGCAAGAATCGATTGTATTATCAAACATTCCTCAAAGTATTGTAGAAATACTTTTCATGTATTACTGAATGCAATTCCAGCTTGATATGCCGTGTACGACAACGTTTAACTGTCATAGAGGAAAAGAATCAAACGAACGCCGGTCTCGCGCCGGTTCTCAAATTTCCAATATAAACACGCGTCAGAACTGTCTTTCACCGGCTGACTACATCTACAGTCGTACTACTCAACGAAGCATCACATGAAATTCAGTCCAGGCACAACACTACCGAATCGAATCTTTTTTTACGCTTCGCATCGGAATGCAGGATCCGGAATAAAAAAACGTAGTCTACGCTGCGATCCCAAGAAAATAGAACGACTCCGAAGTTGAAAATTCTAGGGGCGGCCGAAACTTTTGAGAAGCGCGCGAATCTGCATTGTTAGACTAAAAGCTCTCGCGGCATCGTACTCGAAGCCATGTAAGCGATAATGCCTTCACGGAACGCGCATGCCTAAGCTCGCAAAAATTCATACGCGCATGGATATTTACGGCATAGCATAAGTAAAGCGCTTATATGTATACCAGAGCATCGCCCTTCTCCTCTACCTCCCCCCGCCCTCCTGATTTTCGATGCGGTCTTGCGCACCACCATAAAACGCCAGCTCACACCGTAAACCGCTCGCTCTCTCTCGTTCTCTCTCTCTCTCTCTCTCTCTCTCTCTCTACCACGTCTGCTTCTCGTTTACACGATGCGACGTGACGTAATTTAATGCGTTACGTCGCAGCAGCCATCCTCTCCCTCTCTCTCCCCCTCTTTCTCTCACCGCTACTGCGGAACACGCTGTATATATAGGTTCGCACATTATATTCGATCGAAAGTCTTATGCAAAATATCTTAACGATAAAATAACGAAATGGAAAAAATACAATATCGAGCGGCGTCGTGGATGACGCGCACACGGGAGTTATGCATTTTTATGGGGACACGTTGACGAGCGAACCGCAGTAGGGTGCCCGCGCCACACCCCACGCGCCCCTTTTCGCATACATCGAGTCGCGAAGACGGCAATGCGCTTAAAGTTTTTATTCCAATAAGCCGATTTCCCCCCGAGCCTTGCTATGAGTTACACGGGAGGGAGATATTGCCGCGGATCTAGGCCGTCATGCGTACATTTTCAACTCCCTGGATGTTTTCTGCTCGATGATCTGGGTTTTTGCAACTGAATATTCAAAGGCCTCGGCTTTCTGATTTCATCTCTGCCTGCTGTACATAACTCTTTTCAAACTTTCATTATTTTTATCTTTTTCAATTTTTTTTTTTTCGTTTTGAAACATTGTTTAACGTACATCTTTAATCTTTTTTAATATTTTCCTGTGCCTATTGCTTTGTACATAACTAACATTTAGAATCTTGACTGTGAATGCTGATTTTGTGTAATTTAAAGTATATTTTACTAGTTATACTCAAGATTTATATAATAAAATAAAATAGAATAATAAAACAATATTGATTCTCAAGAATTTATGAAACCAAAATATTTATTCACGTAATTTTAATTATCCTATAATATACGGCATAAATTATTCCAAAAAAGAACTCCAACTTAAAGTCGTTTAGAATTTAATAATTGTATTTTCACTGTTATAATCTAAAAAATTCTGTTTTAATTATTACACCTTAAAAGGAACTGTAAACTTTCATTTCAAAAAATTGACTTTCCAAATTCCCTTAGCGTTTTATACTTTTTCGAAATAGCATTTTTGTAAAATAACCGTAATTTTTCACTGCGCAAGTAATTGAGTGATTCCGAAAACTGTAAAAAAAACTTAGCCTGTATTTCCGGGAGGAAGAAAATGATTCGAGCAGCACCCTGAGCCATCGGCAAATATGAAAGAAGCAGAAGAGTTTATTATCTCCGTTTTATGAATATCTCATACAAGTAGATAGACTCAGGATTAGGTCAGACACCGGTCGTACAATGCATCCGCCATAGAAATATTCAGTACAAAGGTTATAAAAGCGAGGTAAAGCAAATTACGAGTAAGGAGCCATCCCCGAGTCCTCTCGTATAATACCGCTAACGTATAAATCGAACGTCCCAGCTGGAATAATAATAGCCAATAAAAACTGATTAGTCGCCCTCTGCGGCGAGGGGCAGAGAGAGAGCCCTCGTCGGCGCCGTCCTAATTCGGGCAATTTCTATTCGGTTCGCGGCGATCGCCGATCATATTCCCGGCGCGCTCGACTTGCAGCCGCCAGATTTCACCGCGAGCGAATCCAGCTGAACGATTCGAAGCCGGCCGCCGGCCCGCCCGCCGAGAGCCACGTTTATATCATTTAGCACACCGTGATCGTAATTGCATGTAAATCCCGAGGGGCATTATGACTTCCAAACAGGCGACTCCCAACGAGTTACAAACTCAGCGGCTTATTTTGGCGCGCGCGCGCGCGTGCAGTTAACCGGGAGGGCTGCTTTTTCGCGGACGTTTGCCTCGATGCGGCCAAATGTGCAGACGCATGGGTGTATGCGCGAGCGGAGAGATTGAAAAGCGAGGGATGTTTCATCGCTCCTTATCCCGCATATAGCCTTCGGTTTTTCTTTCTTCATTTCTCTGGCAGTAGCCCTGGCGCAACGAGTTAACGCAAAATTGCGTCTGGCAATTTCCCGAGCCGTGCGTATATTATGCCGCGCGCGGGAGCTACACCAGGGAGAGGAAACGCGCGGGATATCGGTCGGGACGATACAGCGGGATTACTCTATCTTTCTTTTCTCATGCCCCCACTGGCTGGCTGCTCTGCGTTCGTGTGAGCATCTTGCACAGGAATGAGAGACGTGTTTATGGTAGGCTGCTGTACACACCGGAGAGTTGGGCCAATTTCAGTCGAGAAGCGCGAGCGATGCTACACTCGACGTCGTTTGACGCGCACTCTGTAAAATTACACGCACGCGCGCGCGCGTCGCAGAGCGGGTAGCGTAAAAATATAATTCGTATCGGATTAGGCGAAGTTGGTGACGAAATGTCGGCGAAACTTGGAAATGTACTTCAATAAAATAAGCAGAATTAATGGTGCAACGCACTGCAGGCTTCGCTCGGCTGCAACTTTCGCGCAACTTCGCGATAAACTTTTCAAAACTCCAGCTCTCCGGGAAGTCGCATCAAAGTCAAATGTGCATAAATCATACGTGCGAATTTGCAAATGCGACTGCGAGCAGATATTTCGGAAAATGCGAGGGACCTTGCACGTGAATCCTTGTTTTTTCTGTCTCTCCGTGTAGCACGCGTTCGCAACCGTTAATTTGTAATGGCTCCGTACACGTAAATGCGTTTAACAACAAATTACAGCGATGCGCTCGTTATCGGCAATCGCGCATTAACTTTGCGGGCTGAGCCCGAAAATTTAGTGCCGCTATCTCGATCACGCAGTAGGAATTAATTATGACAAAAAGTCTCGAAGAAAAATCGATTGGATCGCTTAACTTGGCAAATTTATTCTCGCCATATATAGAGTCGCGCGCGAGCGCCACTTCCGAAGCTGACTATCCCACTACCCCGCCTCCCTCCCCCCTTTTTTCCCTCTCCGATTCCGATATCATCGTAACGTCCCTCATGCACAGAGAGAGAGAGAGAGAGAGCTTCGGAAGCACCATTCAAATCGATCGTTATAATTCTCATTTCCGTGTAAACAAAGGACCACCGGGGGATCTTATCTCGCGGAAGCCCGTTAACGGGTTAAAAATAAACGCGAGACCGTAAAACTTTGCCGCGTAAATCTCCGAGCGTAATCGCGGCCCGGCACCCACCCCCCCCCCCCCCACTCTACGCGCAGCTGACGACGCAATCAAAGCACCTATAACAAGACGATTTCTCTGTCGCATTATACGAGTCGCCTCGTGTACCATCGAGATGCGGCGGGAGGGGGGGGGGAGGGGATAAGGTGAGCTGGGAATCACGCAGAGCCTCGGCTGCATCTAATTATTTATCATTATACCATAGCTCTACGTGTATCCGTTGCGCCCTGATCCCCGGAGGTAAGCACGTCAAATCCCCGTGCTGCGATAACAATCACGTTTCGATCGCCCCCGCAAGATTCTCGCCCCCCCCCCTCCCCCTTCCTTTTCGAGTCTATATAGAGCGCTTCCAGCACCTTGCGCCCCCTTTCGTACAGGGAGCTGACAGCCACTTGAGGCTTAATATACGGCTGCGGTGGGGATGCCGAGCAGCCCTTTACACGCAAGGTCCACAAACGACGACGACGGCTATGGCTGCAGGTCTGACCTTCCCCCCTCCCCGCCCCTGACGCGATGAATTTGCATAATAAACGAACGACGACAGCGACTGAAGAAGCGTTTTGTCGCGAGTGCATCTCGGACATAATTTGATTCTCGGCGAGATAAGAAGCTCAGGTAGCCCGAGAGTGGGGAAGGTGGGAGGGGCCGTGGTGGGGGAATAGAGAACGTCTCGGCTGGATTTGCTCGGTTCACGCCGGTGGGACGTGGCTCTCCTGTAATTTTCAGATGCCTGGATTAGCGCTGTATCGCTGCCGCTTGAGGGGACGAGGTGAGACTCGGAAAATCGAGCTGATAGAAATTAAAGCGTGATAAGTAAGTATACGTGGCGCGTAATCCTTTGCTCAGAATTTTTTGATTTTATTCGCTCAACGGATAATTTTTCTCGGTGTCGTTTTCTGATACAGTAGGAGCTGAATATTAATTACAATCGGACGCATCCTATGTATGTATCGTATGCAAATAATCATTGCTGCATTCGCTATTACGTATGCTATATATCGTTCTGACTGCCTCTAGTCGAAACACAAAGTGGATGAGATGACAATAATTGTAGAGCGCATTGGAATCATTGGGAAAAATCAATACCATAGAACACATGCAGGGAAAATATCGCGTTCACGTTCGGCGCTTATAATTTACGGCCACTGACAAAACATAATTTATAGCAAGAGCCTGGTAATAATAAACCGACTCAACAGCACAAAAAGAAGCATGATTTATGCATCCATATCGCGAAAACCCTCAGCTTGCTGAAACATCCTTCATCTATATATCCGCGGAACCGCTAATCCCTCCGCTTTTTCATTTTTTCCCTCCATCGCGCGTACCTCTCTCCCTCCCCTTTCTCTCCTCGTCGAGGGCAGCTCGCATGCACCCCTCGCACACCCCCTCTCCTTTTTTCGCAGAAAGAGAGAGAGCGAAAATCCCGACCAGTCGCTGAAGTTTACATAACACATCCGATAATCACCCGACAGGCTGACGGCTAAATCCGAAAATTCCATCGGGCCCGCGAGTGGCTCTGGCAAAAAATCCCGATATACAGAGTACTCTATTCGCGCGAAAGGGGATATCTGGTAAGAAGATATATACTCCGCGGAACGCCAGCCTTTTGCAAATATAAAAGCACGCGCCCGCGCTGTCCGAGATTTGAGAGAGAAAGAGAGAGAGAGAGAGAGAGAGAGAGGTGGGGAGGAGAGAGAGAGAGAGAGAGAGAGGGAGAGGCGCGAGCGTGTGTAATAAAAGCTCGTAACGCCCGGTATTGGCAAGACTTGATTTATCCCCAAGCCGAGTGCAGCATTGAAGGACGCGCACGTATTCTCTGCAGCAGCAGCAGCACCAGCAGCAGCAGCGGCAGCAGATATACTCCCCTTTCCTGCTCTCTATTTCTCGTTTTCTCTTGCGCCTCGCGTGGCTTACACCTACGACAACTCTGCTTCCGCGCGCGTTACTTATCCTGCTACTCACGCTTTTATGTATATACGTGTGTACTGTACATATATGTATATGCATATAAATGTATGTTGGTGCGTGCCTGTGTGTCGGTGTTGTGTCGGCATGGCTGTGTATGCGTGTGTGTGTGTGTGTTTCTAATGCTTTCTTTTGGGGCGAGAGAAGGGAGGAGGAGGAGGTCTCCTTATCCACGTAGCTTGTTCAGAATTTACGGCCCGTCGAGAGACGACGCGGCGTTTTTAAACTGAAAATAATGATAGATCGAATTTGCCGCGAATTCCTTTTCCGGACTGCCCGCGCGTCTCGAGCTTTGCGAGGCTGAATCCGCGCAGGCGATATCGCATGTCGAAGTTCAATAAGGGCGCCGATATTACGCCGCTGCGACGACGAGGGAAATGCACTCCCGTATATAAGAACAGACGCGAGAATCATGTGGACGAGTTTATTGTGCAAGCGTAAGTCGGCGACGCATCAGCCCTGCGCGTAATATACGAATGCCAGGACTCGATTACAACGCGAGATGGAATTACATAGCGAGAGAGAAAATTTATCGTACCGACGAGTGCCTTACACGCTGCTCTTAGCTTTAGCAAAGGGAATTAACGAGGGCGGAGGAGTGAAAATTTGATTAAGGTAAGAGTAGAGCTGTGGACGAGAAAACTTAACATTTACTTTGCGTTTCGAATATGTAAAAATATGTTGACGTCGTGTGTTTCCAAGCTCCTTCGCAAACAATTTATTTTTGCATATTTTTCACTGTAAAGCTTGTTAGAATTACGCTGGATACCACACTTAACGCAAGAACAATTACATCTTGCATTTCATAACTGCGACGTTGTAAATTACATTTCATAAAAAACATTTTACGAAAAATGTAAGTCAAATAGCAACTCGATTCAGAGTGTTTTGCACATTAACTTTTACATTGCCCTTAGCGTTTTCCTTAGCGACAATTTATGACATATATTTTTAAGAATTACATTTTATTGCTTTACATATTTTGAACTTCTTTTATAAAAGAGTTAGTATTTTACTCGTTCTTTTACTTTTTCATGCTTAGCATGGCAAGTATACTTGAATTTATTTAAAATATCTGATGACAAATACAATGCTTGCTTCAATATTATACTAGAAGCAAAAAAAATCGTGCCATCGAGCAAGCACTTTAAAATTTTATTCCGTTCGAAATCGTCACAGAGTCTCGTCCTTCAAAAGGAGAAGAATACGATGATACGATCAACTCTAATAAAACTACAGGGCTCTTCGTGCAGCGGTAGTGCCGAAAAAGTAATGACATTTATCCGGGACTTGCATCGACCCCGAAAAACCGACCCAAGGGTCCAATCAGTGAATAGGCATCCATCGGAAGTGAGACCTCACACGTCGGACTTTCGGAAATACTTCAGACACTCGATTTGGCCTTCGCGTGCAGCGCTGCAGCAACTTCGCCGTCCATATAGACCTTGTTAAAGGTAGCGCCGCGCCGTGAATATTGCCGTACATAGGAGAAACTGGCCCGGCTTTACAGTCCCGTCACGTTTCCGGCGTTACGCGGTTACAGTATCGCTCGCGCGCGCGCGAACCTGTTTCTTTCCTTCTCCTCTCTTTCTACTGCCAGCCATAGCCTTCTCACACCTCGAGCTTCTGCTGTACCTTTTGGCCCGCACGGCTTTAAGGTCACGCGCGACGCGACTCGCAATATTGCAAGCAGCCCTGCAGGGAATCGAAAGGGCTGAATTCGTGGCTGGCTTCGACGATATTTTCCGGCCATAATTTTTCTCCGGGACGCGGTTTCGAGGCTTTTTTGCAATTTTTTTTTCCTTTCGCGCTGCTACCTGCTGGTCGTTATCTCTTCGGACTTCGACTTTGCCGGAGGAAGACGAAGTTTTGAAGGGGATCCCGATAATTGTTAAAGTTGGTAAGATGGATGGGATTTTTTGTTTCTTATCTTTTTCCGCTTTTTAACGGCCGCGGTCAGCTTCAGTCGGACTGTCGGAATAATGTTTGAAACGTGCTGTGAATCATTAAAATTTTTTAGGGGGAATTTATCGAACGAGTGCGGATACATTCTCTTTAAATTTTCGACTTGAGGCACGTGCAATAATACATTATTTAGCAATATTTAATCTGCATAAAAAATTAATTACTCAAATATGAATCCACATTTTTAGAGCAGTGCTATATTACTCATTAATTCAACTCTCTCAATTATTATCTCAACACTCTGTTACATGAATCCTCTATACCGATTAAACCTGCACCTTCGCTATTTTTTATAAATATTTAAAGCTGTAACCGTTTTTGTGACAAGATTTTTAAAAATGCCGGAGAATACGTCCATAAAGTGCACGAGGAGTACTACTGCATTTTTATATTCAATGACAATATATTATCATGAATTTCAAAAATAAAAATTTCAATTTCGTGCATCTCAGAAAGAATCAAAACTTAGTTTAGAATAATAAGGTGATCTTTTCAAGTCAAAAAATGCGAAACTGTATCAACGACCGGCAGCAAACCAAAAAGTTGAAATATGGTATCGGAATTTAAACACCCGTTCACTTCTGAAAAAATGTTATAACCCTATAACTCAGAAAAATAGTTTCTCAATCCGCGTCGCTCAAGCTCCACAGCTCTAACTAGCAATCAATCACCGAATCGCCGCAAGAGGTACTGAGAGAAAAATCAATAAACGAATTAGAAAAGGAAACACTCCACTCGCGAGGAAGAAAGTAATCGAGAGTTCTTCAAGGATCCTCAAGAATTTTCCTCTCACGTCACATGTGCGGTTGGCAGCTGCTTTATACGAGCATAAATCGCCGAGGAATGAGAATTCCTTTCTCGCTCGGAGGTAGTCTCTCTCTCTTCCTCTCTCGCTATATATAAAGATACACACGGCAAGCTACCGTAACAACGTGTACCTACGTACATAGCCCAGGAGAGCGAACGTGTCGCGCCGCCAGCTCTCCGGAAAGCGTAACAAGCCCTGGGAGAGCGCGGCACAGGTCAACGGGCTCTGATGCTTTTTCTTCTTTTTTTTTATTCCCTGCCTTCCGAGCGACCACTGCCGTACCCAGTGACATGCAGGGGACTGCCGAAAAAGTGCACCGCCTGTGTCCCAATTCCCTCCTTCTCTCTCTCGCCCGTGCGCAGGCTGCAGTCGATACGTTACGCTTTGCACTTACGAAAATGTTGGGAAAGACACGTGGATTAATTTGCCGCTGTTAGATTTGGCGCTCTTGTTTTATTTGTGTTGCTGGAAGGCTTTCAATTTCTTTTTTAAATTGATCAATTGCAAAAATGTTGGTCACTATTGTTATCTTTATTCTTCTTTTGATTGAGTTAGTTGATACTTTGCGCCGCAAAACTTCGCAACCAAATAATCTGAATCTTTTGCATGAGAATATTAATTAATTGCAGTTCTATTCGAGTACGTAAATTGAGTAATTACAGAAGGTAACTGGAATTTGACTTTGTTTGTGTGAACGTAAAGGACTAACCCAAGTCTTTTATATAAAACAACATCATTCGTAACCAAATTCTGATACGCGTACCATAGGCATTTAGTACATAAAGTTATTGTCACAGACGCAGATATCAATCATCACTTAAAATATATCAAAACGTGGGACTATATCTTGAATACCTTGAACTAGGCATCAAGTTAACAAGCTAAGCAATCCTCAAGCGTTTGAAGTTTCTTAATGAGGATTTTCAATTGAATTTTGAGTTCTATTCAGTTTCTTTAAAATAAAGAACTGATTTAGTTCCACCGCAATCATAGCTGTTGTCAAATTATCTATATGGACCAACATAATTCCGATTGTTTTGAAATGATATTGATTCATTATTGTATTGGAAATCTATTTAAAAGTAAACAAATCTTCTGTTAGCCTCTGATAATAAATTAAAATTAGCTTAGCTATTTAAATTGAAGGTGATGATCATTTTGTTTCTCCTTAAGTAAGCTGTCACAATTACTACTGAGCAAACGATTTCGATATTATTGCTTCCTTATCTCGTTATTATCTTTTCTTGATCATCGACCATCTGTTGATGTTTCATTTTAATTTCCAACCGTTTGATCTTTACTTTTGCACGAGATGAACGTGTCTCCAAATCTTCTTGTTGAGTTTACTCATATATCATTTCTCTTGTTGTACGTAATTGAGTGTAAAATTTCCGTCTGATGATATAGTAGCTGGGAAACTAAACGAGCCTCAAAATGATTGGGTATAAAAGTTGTCCACAGAAAACTTGTTCATAATAAAAGGGAACTAAAATTTTATTTTATTTATGCAATTGCAAAGGATTAGTAAGTGGCAGACATTTTATTGACTTAACTCTCAGACTAAACTCATTTAAAACAGCAACATTCTCGATTACATTCAAGCAATGCATGATCGACGTTCGAATTAAGAGACATATCCCCAATGTCGATAATATATCGTATTATACTAATGAGATTAATGCAGAACGCGCAATCTACATATACCTAACAGAATCTCAACTCTTGTCTCTTTTCGAATATAAATCTATAATGTTAAATTGTAATTGTATTAAATTCATTTAATTAATTTTACAAATGACAATCACCCAGAATTTGTTGACAAGAAAAAAATCAAATAAATCATTTAATCTCGACAAATTGAAACTGGACAAATAAATAAACTAAACGCAAGTTAATCCTCCTATTATACAGCCGGTACAAAATCAAATAAAAATGAATGCTCTCAGCGCTCGGTGCTTTTCCCAAGCACCAAGAGAAATTACCAAAGAAAACACCAAATTAAACGGGACTACGAAGAATAATCAGAATTCCGAATAATAATTAGAGAGCAGCGCCTTCAATTCGTTCTCCATCTCTTACATTATTATTATTTTTTTTTCCTCTTTCCGGACCAAACCCCGAGCCAACTGCTCGACGAAAATATATCTATACAGGGGGTGGCTCGAGCTCCTATACAGAGACTCTCTCACATAATGAATCCTCGCCTCGATAAATTGATTTAAAGGTTCTGAAAGCGAGTCCACTTAATCACGCGCTCTATCTCTCTCAGCCGAGCCGGACTGCCAGAGTATAGAAGAAGACATCGATACCATAAACTCCCCGAGCGCGAGGTGACAAGGACGACCGGACGAGGAAGGCAGGAGAGAAAGAGAAATAAAAAGGAATCGTGGAGAGCCAGAAGTCGCGAAGTAGGAGAGAAGGAGAAAAGAGCGATAGGAATCTCCAGCGGCGGCAGTAGTTCGGAAAAAGGAACCCCCGGAAATTAAGTTCGTAACTATTTGAACGGATGCCAGTGAAGAAGTCGAAGTGGAGCCAGCAAACCAGGTGACTCATTTTCCAGCAGCTTCCCTCTCCCGGAGAAATTATTTCGTAAGTTTCGTTCTTCGCCACTGGCTCTCGCAGATTGAGAATCCTTTAATTGCACTAACCGTCCAGATCCTCCGGGCGTCACGTTCGTTTCTCGCCTGGAGGAGGAAAGGAGCAAAAAAAAAGAAGGAAAGAAGCCACCCCAACGCGATAGAGAACCGAGGCGTGATATCACGCGCTCTCGATTCTTCGCCCGCCGCCCTCCTCTCCCCGTATTTTTGGACTACTTTCAGCCTCGTTACTGTTAAAGCATTAAAATTACAGCCCTCCGCAGGGATTTCCCTTTCTCTCTTTACTGTCCTCGGAATGCCTTCTTTTGGGACGCTCTCACGATCCTTTTTAACGGCCGCGTCGAGCTTCTTTCTCGGCCCGTTTACTTAAGGGAATTATACTCTCCAAGAAGGAGTTATTCAGTAGGCTCTTGCCGTTTCGAGTGTACTTTCTTTGGGTAATTGGTGTGTGCACGAAGATTTCAAGCTTGTTGCTTGAGGGGACGCGACACTATTAAAATAAAAGAAAATCATTTTGAACATTTCTGACTTGCTAAAATTTAGTAAAAAAAATTTAAAACCTTCAAAAATTTACACATTCTGCATTTCAGTGTTTTTTCTTATGTCGGATTTACAATATTGCAATGAAAAGTAAAAAATGTAACATTTTAAACAAGGTGTGTAGTTCGGTTGTACTCAAATTATAGGATGACGCTTTAAACACTATCTTTTTTGACGTATGTTTATTATACTTCCCTGCAGAAAATGTTTTCTAAAATCTCGAATTATAGTCAAATATATATAGATAATATACAGTAATATATAGATTTTGAGAGTAATATATAGATTTTGAGAGTAATATATAGATGTACAAAAACGCCCTCTTGAAATCCAAGCTCAATTGAACCATAATGCCACTTGAAATTTTCAATAGTTTTGAATTTTTTACCCGGTGATCACCAGATTTAACACTACTCGAATTTAAAACTTTTTAATTAAACCAGAATAATCATGTTAAATTTGAAAAATGCTCTTTTTTCCGTACTTTGAAGGCATAATGCTCGGCGTAATATTACGACAAGTATATTTCGCTTGGAATTCTCGGAAAATGCTTGTAGATTAATTAGATTATTTGAACGCAGGAGATGTCGATCACGTTGTTTTGTAAGAGTCAGTTCAATCAAAAATTCCGGATCACGTTCGTTTCATTGCCTCAAAAGAACGAGGGCAATATTAATCCAGTTTTTCCATCGGTCTGTCTCCTTCATGACTTTTTAATTAATTTTCACGACATTCCATACAAATCCAAGGTTCTCTTAATTAATCTCACATGTACAAACACTTGTTTTGAGCATTGACAAATTTTCAACCCCCCACGGAATAAATTGATAAGTACCGCCACTGAGAAGCATACTTTGATAATGTGGTAATTTAATAAGTAAAAAACAAAATTTTTAATTCTAATAATAAACACAATTATTTCAAATGAAATACATTTATTATAAAATCGAATTATTCCTTCAATGTTAGATGCAAAATTTAAAAATCTTTTTTCTCGATACAGTGCAATTTTTCAAATTCCTATAAATATACTGAAAAATTCTTGCAAATTTAATTTTCAAACTGCCGAATGACAAATATTTAAAAGATTCAACTGACACAACCTCATCAAATATACAGCAAAAGTCGCAATGCACTACTTCCATTTGTAATATACGCATATTTGCATAAAATGCGCTATATCGACGAATTCCAGGAAAATATTAATAACTGCTGTTTCCGCGCGGAAGTAAAGACAAGCGCACACCTCCGGCAGAGAGCGCACCGAAGTGTTCAATTAACGCATAACCGGCGATCCAATTCCTCGCCATCCTCATAAATATTAATCCCCAGGGGAACAATTAAGCAAATCCAGGTCCAAGCCGACGTCTTATATTCTCCGCTCGCTCTCGTATAACAGCGCCAAGTGTATAGAGAAGTGAAATATTCTGCCCTCGTCGTCCCGGCAAAGTTTCGCCGAGTCGCTCTATTACTGCATTACTTCGTTTCCTCATCCGCAGCGCGTATCCCGCATATGCATATATACCTCTCTCACTCTCACTCTCCCCCCCCCCCTCTCTCTCTCCAGCTCTTCCGCGAACTTAGGCATTCGCGCACGCCTCCCCAGTATTTCGGTCAGATATTTCATAAGCAAGCGCGCCTCGTCGCGCGCATACGTGAGCCTGCACTTTCGACGTATCTCTCCCTCTCCCCCCCGTCTCTCCCGGGCGAGTGAAAAATATTCCCGGCGCCTTCGACTTATTGCACGCCCCAGCGTGTGTGTGCGTGTGTGCGCGCCGAAGGAAAATAGGAAAAACCGCGTCATCTCGGGAAATTCCGATCGAGCGCGCGAACCCATTTCTACGATCGTCGGGGATACGTATATATATATGTGTACCGGGGAGAAAGAGCGGATCGGAAGAATGGTTCGCTTTTTTCGTTGCCAGCTCTCGAATAAGGGCCGGATGTATATATCGGGATTCCGAGCGATCGAAAACGGAGGCGCGAATATTTTAAATACTGCAGCTGTGCTGCTGCATCGTATGCGAGTTCGAGTGCGCCGCAGCGGGGGAAAAAAATGATGACGTCCGAGAGAAAAGAGCTCGGATTTTTCGTCGCGATCAAAGCGACGCGAGATCCTAGCTTTTACGTTGTTGTTTCAACCCACTGCGTATATCGCTCCACGGTTCGCTGCAAGTTCGAACGCGCAGTGTTTAAACATTGTTTCCACTCGCGTTATGTATAGGTCAATAAAGCACGTGATTCTCTTTATAAATAAATAATATCTCGCGGGACTTAAGGGGTTACGACAGGATAAAAATTATGAAAATATCGATTTTTTTATTCACTTTTTTCAAATTCAATAGTCCGTAGAAAAAAATGCCTCGAAGATACAGCCAAAAAACCGATAAATATTTTTAGCAAATTTTTGAAAAATCGTGAATTTTTAATATTTTAATTAGACAAAGCTTGTGGAAAGAATTGTTCTACCATGCTTCTTATAGAGTAATTGTAGAGTAGCATAGAGTCTTATAGAGTAAAGTCATGAGAAATCTTACTGAAAATACGCCATAAAAGCCGTTTTACAAACAGTTTTTTTCTCAACAGTTGTTAATCTATTTTCGTAAAATATTAATTTTTCTGTGTGGTTTTTTTATTAAACACAATATGTGTTATAGTAAAGGCATTCAACAAATTAAAATTTGCCACCCGATCATGTTGCGTCTCACAGCGTCGGGTCGGGAATGAAGATTACTATATGATCGGTATAGTAGAATTTTCTATATAAAGCAGCCAAACAGCTGTTTTTCATCCAAACTCCAAGACACAACATCAGTGCAGTTTTGTCTGCTAGCTGCTGTAACAACCATATAGACATAATAAGTTTAACAGTGGTTATACCCTCAATGGTGTTGTTAAAGTACAAGAGCTTCTACAGAGTACAGCAATTATTCAGATAAGCATTAGAAACTAATTAGTAAGTATGTCCATAATGAGCTTTTTCTTTGTTGGATTATTTTTGTTTTTAGGTATATGGACGCAAGCCAGCAAGATAGGATTTTATTTTGACTGTCTGGAGTATTATTTTGCATGCTTTCTAACAACTTGAAGTGTATTTAATAATGATAAGTATTGCATGTAACTGTAATCATTAATATAACTAGACTATGAATACAGGTAACGGTAATTTTTATTTTATTCTCAGCTTCTAAATATTATTATCACACAGCATCATGTGCGTATCACCAAATATACTTTATTGCATGTATATTTGAGCACCAAAAACCAATTATGGTATGCCAGATATTTTCTGTAAATATCGTTGACTTTATTCATATGATTTACATTATAAACTTTAAATGCCTTTTACTCAACTTTAGTTTTTTCATGATTTTTTTTCACTTACCGCAGGTTTTTTCAGCAACGGGTGACCAATTGGGCTCATATTTTAGAGAAACCTTCGAAATAGATTTCCTCAAAAACTAAGCGGAGCAGAATTGACAAAGGTAAGTTAAAAGTAAATGTTACGTATATTTACACATGTAACATTCACTATAATTACTAATATTATCAATATAAGTATAATTAATTGCATTAATTTTGTGTTTTTCAGGAATCTGCTCCGCTTTGTCTGAGGCCGAACTCATGAGGAAGATTTATCACTTTGGTTCATCAGGATTAATAGTACGGTTCCTTCAGAAACCTGCGGCAAGTAAACAAAACTGATGAAAATTATGATTTTTGGTAAGTAAATACCTTTAATTGTTTTTAAATATTACACTCACTTAATGCACATTTTTAATGCATGAAAGTTACTTATATTTCAAAGGAAAAATATATTTTCAGAGCACCCATATATATATTCATTTTTTACAGCGCTAATAATTTTTCTTTTTTTTTCAAGTTTTAACACTGTCATAAATAACCCCTTAATAACGGAAATACGGAGTGGCCGGCTTATTTTGAGTAGGAGCTGGATTTCGCGGGTATCGGCAATTCAAACTTCGCCAGAACCACGCGCGGACCACGTAACAAGTGAAAGAGAATAAGGCAGAGAGAGAGAGAGAGAAAGGGTGGGCGAACCGCTTTGTTCTGTCCCAGTGTGGGAGCTTAATGAAACCGGAGCGATTTCGCAATGGGTAAGCAATTTATATATCGTGTGCTCGTGTTATTTACTGCTCCAGAACGACATCATAGTCGGTTCTTCGAAAGCGCGTTTCGATTTGTTGACGAAGTAAACAATAACCGATTTTGAGAGAATTCCGTAAATGAAATTCGAGATTGATTTTCGTTCGTTTTGAAAGTGTAAATACCATTCGGTTCGAGCGTGGAAAAGCTCTGGGATTGACGAGGATAGTATCGTCGCATTCGAGGTGTCGTGTATAACGCTTGTCTCTTGCGTCGAAGTTGAAAATGTTAAATTAAATTAAATTAAATTGAATTTCACTAAATTGTTGGAATTAACTTATTTTTTAAGAATTTAACTAATTTATTGAAATCGCGAATTTATGTAAACATTTAGAGAGACAGAAATATGTTAAGAACAAATGAATACATTTTTTTAAAATAATGTTATAAAACCATGATTTCAATTCAAAAACAATTTAGAGCATTTAAAACAATTTGTTTATGTACAAACAGCATTCGCCTAGCACAATTTTTAACTTTTAGAAGTACGGACAATTTTTTTTATCTGAACATCAAAGAGTACCTTTACGCTATATATACTTTAAAATATGCAGATTTTGATAAATTTGCAAATAATCCAGATTTAATAAAGTATAAGATTATAATTTAGAGAAAGAAATAATTTTTTGATTTGTTTATTTCAGAGTTTTAAGAGTTATTAAAATATGTATTTTTTAACTCATTTATCCCATACAGATACAGTGAAATTCAAACCATCAATCAAGCCGCATTAGCTGTTGCAAAATCGTTATTGTAAATCACTATTTATATAGAAATTATTTTTTAAATTGTTAATCAAACTAAGACATCTTAATCAGTCTCGTGCGAGCCATCGCACAGGCAGGACGTGCTTTTGTTTATGTCCGTGCCCGAATATCGGTAGCTCACGTGTTGTACCTACAGCGGTATGTGCGCATAAGCGCATTATTAAAATCTAACTTTACGTTTACGTTATTAAGACGCTTTTTTTGTGTTTTTTGAGTGATTGTAATCTGTCACCGCAGGTATCTCTGTCTACAGAGATTACCTGCGGCATATCCACAAAATGATGGCAGGGCTGCAGGGTGCTGCAACTTATGCAAATATAGTACAGCAAGAAAAATGTCCTACAAAGGAACAAGCTATTGTTCTGGACTCAATTGATGGCTTAACGATAGAAGATTATTGTGTAGCAATAGGAAATATAGTTCAACCGAGCAACATAAAATATATATCAAGAATTTCACAGAAACGAATCTGTTTGTATGTGAGCACATCAGAGTTAGCTGACCAATTAGTATATAATAATAAACAAATAGAAATCAAGGGACATCTACTCGACATACGCCCATTGTACACCAAAAGCAAACGCATTTTATTATCTAACGTACAGCCACTAATTCCAGCCTCCATTATAGAAAAAGAGTTGATAGCGAGGGGAGTGACTCCACTGTCTAAGATCACACAAATTAAAGCTACTTCGATTTCTACAGTGGGTTTTTCGCATCTACTGAGCTTTCGAAGACAAGTATATGTAAATGCAGATGATATAACAAAACTGCCACCATACCTGAAAATTACGTACGACGATATGTCCTGTTGGATATATTTTTCGACAGGCAATTTGGTATGCTATTTGTGCAAACAAGAAGGTCACACGCAAAAGTATTGCCAAAACACGACACTAGACAATACTTCTCAGGAGGGGTCACAGGAAATCAACAATGAGAATACGCAGAATACGCAGACAGTTACTCAAGATAATAACACTCAAGATTCTACCGATTTATTCAAAGGTCTCCTAGACTCCAAAACTATGCCCCCTCCTCCGATAATTCCGATTAAAAGAGCACATTCGACGAGTGCTTCAAATTGCAGTGAGAAAAAAGATGATAATTTAATGGGAATCAAAGAGCGACAGAATAGAGTTGCACGTAAAAAATCGAAAACCTCAGACAGTGCAAATCATACCATAGAAGAGTGCACAAACCTTTTACAACCAGCAATGCAATTTATAAGCGAAAATTGTAAAAAAATAAATATGGATCCCAATGATTTTCCATGTTTCATTCTAGAAACTTACGGAAAATCGGATATACAAAATGTCGCTGCCAAATACACGGATGATTTTGCCGGACTCCACGATCAACTAGGACAGGTACACAGTTTTATCAAGAATCGTCACATGAAAAGTCGCATAACAAAAATTAAAAAAGGCCTTAGAGGAGATGAGAGTGAGGCCATTTTTAGCGATACCACTAGTGAAAGTGTCAGTGATCGAGAAGAAACATACTAAAAGAAAAAAAAAAAAATGGCTGCAAATGAAACATCGCTACAAATTTTATACTGGAACATAAGAAGTGCGAAATCGCGGAAAAATGATCTACAAAAAATGCTTGAAGATCTTGACATATTGATCTGTGTTGAGTCATGGCTCAAATGTTCTGACCATTTCCAAGTTTCTGGATTCAATACATATAGAGTGGATAGAGAAAACAAACAAGGAGGAGGTATACTTTTCCTCATTCGAAAGGACATATCATTTGCAACTATACCACAACTCCCGACACAAGTGACTGACATTGAAATGGCAGGAATAAGGCTTACAAACTATGAACCGTCGTTGGATCTCCTGGCATGTTACAAAATTCCTGGAAGTTCACTTTTACAAGAGGAGTGGAATACAATAATAGACTGTGTGGACAACGTTAATACACTCCTCGTCGGCGACTTCAACTCCCACAGCCAAAAATGGAACTGCACACGCACAGATCGAAACGGTGAAAGACTCCATAATAGTATTAGTTCAAACGATCTTTTTTTGCATAATTATAATACATTCTCTCATATAAATATTCGCACCAACTCCAAATCGAACATTGATCTTATTTTATCCACTATGCCAATTGCAGATAAAATTAGTATTAAAGTCTTTGATGAAACATATGGTTCCGATCACTATCCTATTCTAATAGAAATAGATGCACGGAAACATATTTTTCATAAACGTTCTTATAGATTAAAATCTACCAAAACAGATTGGAATAAATTTAGAAAAGATTTGTCAGAAAAATTCTCCGGCTTTCTTTGTCGTGACTATGATTCCTTATCTCCAGCTAAAAAATATGATTTTTTTATGAACACTGTCGTCAACGCGATAAAAGACGCTACGCCACGAAAAAAAGATAAAGGTAAAAAAAATATAAGAAACCCCGTACCTTGGTGGGACTCCGATTGCAGTAAAATCAAAAGGCTAAGACGCGCGGCATTTAAAAAATGGGAGTTTTCTAATGACCTTCAAGATTTGATAGAATATAAAAAGAATTGCGCAGTTGCAAAACAATTGTTTAAAAAGAAAAAACTAGAATATGTCAAGAATTTTGCTAAATCTATAAATTTTAGAACAAATGCCAAAAGAGTTTGGAATATATTTAAAATTCTTAAAAACAGCTCAACTAAAGTAAAATGGCCAACAATCGACGATGATTTTAATGCGAAAGCTATTAAGTGCATAGACAAAATCGCTCCGCCTTGGGTTTGTGTGCGAGAAGATTGCATTCCGGTTTGTGAGAGTAATGAATTCTTCGATGAGCACTTCTCTTTTGCCGAATTTAATTTAGCCTTAAATTCTGGCAAAAAAGAGGCATCCCCTGGTCTAGATGGAATCTGTTATGAAATCTTGCAATCGCTCCCTTCTAATTACAAACTGCTCCTCCTCGACATTTTCAATGAAATGTACGATGTGAGTGAATTTCCAGATTCCTGGAGGGATTCGGTTATTCATTTCCTTGACAAGCCGGATGGCAATGGAGTCAGACCGATATCACTGACTTCGTGCGCAGCTAAAACGTTCGAAAGAATGCTAAAAAATCGCTTAGAATGGTGGGTTGAAAAAAATAATATCATTCCGATTTATCAGTCTGGATTTCGTAAAGGTAGATCGTGTATAGATAACCTTGCTAACTTAACACTAGAAATTGATGAAGCTCTGGTCAATAAGAAAAATGTCATAGCTGCTTTCTTAGATGTTTCTGGGGCTTTCAACAATGTTCTGAATGACATACTTTTAAATAAATTAGCCGAAATCAGGTGTTCTGAAAAAGTAATCAGTTTTGCAAAATTTATAACATATGAAAGATGGGCACATACGCACATCACCGGGCGTGAATCATTCAAAGTTAGCAAAGGAGTTCCACAGGGAGGGGTATTAAGCCCGCTGTTCTATCTTATTTATGTTGCAAATTTAGCCGAAAATGTACCGAGAGGCATATCTATATCTCAATTTGCAGATGATACTGCAATTTATTCGAGCGTGACACCTCCTGAAGAGTGCAGATATTTGGTAGAACAAGCTACGGAAATTATTCTACAAAATTTAGCTAAAGTGGGTCTTGATTTAACACCCGAAAAAACTAACCTTGTACATTTTAACAATAAAAATATATTGCCAGGCGAAACAAAAATACACATTGGCAACTGCGAGGTAAAGTCAAAAGAAAATGTCCGCTTCTTGGGAATCACGCTTGATTATAAAATGACATTCTCTACCCATATTGAGAAGATTCAAACGCGCTGCAACAATGCACTCAATATAATGAAATACCTTTGTGGAACTTGGTGGGGGTCAGACCCAAGAACGTTGATTATCTTGTACAAAAGCTTTGTTCGTTCGGCAATGGATTATGGTATTTTTATATACTTTCCTAAAACTCAAAAATATGGCAAAAAGTTAGAACAAATCCAATATACAGCCATTAGAACAGCACTCGGTTATCGAAAGTCTACTCCAACTAATATCCTACTCGCCGAAGCGAAAGTACCGCTAATTCAAGAACGAGCAAAGTTTTTAGGCCACAAGTTTATAAACAAAGCGCTATCTAACAAAGGCAGTCTAATGTGGAATAGATTAAACTGTAACTCAGTCTCGTCCAAGAGATATAAACGAAATAGAATACTAAATCAATGTATTGAAGAGGTAACTGCGCTCGCTGACCAAATTGATACCCAAGAGAATTACAATATTTTTCTTTTTGATTATAATGTAACTATCTCTTCCATTCCGATCAATACAAGCTTAGGTAAGGATCTCAAAAAATCTGAAAATCCAAACTACGTATTAAAAAATTTTTTAAAAGACCATGACTTTCTTGATATTTACACTGATGGAAGCAAAATCTTGGGTAACAGATACACTGGATCAGCATGCGTAGTTCCTAAACTTAATTTCGAAACATGTAAAAGTACTAATAATACGGCATCCATATATACTGCGGAATGTATAGCCCTGTATCACGCTATTGAAATTGCGTTAATGTTAGAGTATCGGGATATAGCAATTTTTTCCGACTCCCTAAGTGCGCTGCAAAGCCTATCAAGAACAAAAACAGACATCCACACTAATAAGTATGTTTTAAAAATTAAAGAAAAGTACATTAATTTTGTCAAAAGTAATCCACAGAGCAAAATACAATTCTTCTGGATTCCAGCGCACTTAGGTATCGAAGGTAATGAATACGCCGACCAAGTAGCAAAGAAAGCAACAGAAAAAAAATATGTCAATTATCCCACTGTGCCATTCTCAGATTTTACAGATAAATTCAGAAAAGCAGCATTTATGAATACTGAGTGTTTCATAAAAAATAAAGGCTTAAAAAATGGTAAAGAATTCTGTAATCTGTACAAGACTGAATCAATTAAGCCATGGTTCTATGAAACTAGTCTGTCAAGAAAAGATATTGTCATAATTAATAGGTGCAGGGCTAATCATTATAATTTGGCGGCCTCCCTCTTTCGAATCAACATAGCTACAGAGCCTAAGTGTCCTTGTGGTTGTGATCAACAGGATCTTAATCACGTCCTTTGGAGTTGCACTATGTACGACTCACAAAGAAAAGAATTAATTCGTAAGCTAGAAAAATTGAAACAATTTCCGCCGTTTTCAATTACACCAATGTTAGCGGAAATGAACATAGGTGTACTAAAAATAATTTGTGAATTTTTTCAGAAATGCAATTTAAAAATTTAAGAAATAAGAAAAAAAAAGTTTGTACTAATCTTCTGTATGATAAAATGTATATTCACGTGATATGTATAATAAAATGTATATATCGTGGGTTGTATGGGACTCGTCAGAGACCTAGGTAGACCTTATAATAAAAAAAAAAAAAAAAAGACATCTTAATTCTATCATATAAAGAGTGCCAAAATCAAGTTTTCAAAACCTTAGAATTCGTTTTAAAAAACGCATCCTTGATAAAAAAAAACTGGATTTTCTTCTCGTTCTTCAACCAATTTTAATTGGATCCTAAAATTTACTAATAACTATACAAATATCCTAAAACAACTTTGGCGAGTACCTTCGTAAACATAAAATTCATAAAAATCGACCTCGTGATAACAGCATAGGAGTGTCCCGTGGAAAAATATGGGCGACGCACTTGTCCTGCATTTATCTTGCGTTATAAGTGTCGCGTTAGTCCCGCGAACGGTGGCCAAGAGGAAATTAAAAAAAACAATCTGACTGCAGCTGCACTTCGTGTGTTTGTTTTCGTTCAATAGCCTGCCGGCTATGCTCTCGAGTTAACGGTCCAGGTCGGAAAGTTATTTTTGCAGCGTCTTCTTTTTCCCTTTTGCTTTCCGAGCCTTTTATTGATTGCAAAGTGACACACATCCAAAGCCAATTACAGCCTCGGAAGCTCGGCTGGGACGAGTACCCCGTACGTGCATATAGGCCGCGACGCATCGCGGGGGAATATCGTTACACAGGGCATCGAATACATCGTTATATGCCATGGACTAGTCTAACGACTAAGCCACACCATGTGATTTATGACTCGGACGAATTCTCGGCGTGCTTCGAGTGTTCCGTTACGCAGTGTTGTTGACCTGATGTTTCCCTTCCGATTCTTTTTCTCTATATTTACTCGAGATTTTTATAGTTCTTTTTTCAGGGAATTTCGTTCGTGCCTTTGCCTCGCGCACGGGCTACAAACTTTTTTTTTTAGTTACGCGTGTACAAATTGTTTTATCTACACTCTTCGAAAATTTTTACGTTGCCATGAACTTTATGCGAAATTTTATTATGTATTCTGCTGCAACACCACATTTGATGGCATTCTAGATTATTCTAGCAGAATGTAATCTGATAAATCTTGATCTTGAAAAATTAGCGTTGCTTTTGTATTAAAAAAAACTCTGATGAAGTGGTGATTTTTCGCTCGAACTAGACATTTTTAGCTTTTATTTAAGTTCTTTGAATTCATTTTTGGACCTTTGTTGACATATTTGTTGCGTACATACTTGAAATTCATGGATTTTCGCATTTTCCATTACATTCCAGACAAACAAATGAGTGAAACTGATCAACTGAAAATTCAGTTATTTTACAATAAATGATGTTCTAAATACTCAAATCCAAATACCTCCATTCAACTAAAACTTTATTTATAACACATGAATCAATTTGATTTATTTATTTGTCTGGAATTTTACGGACAGAACGAAAATCCACGAATCTATCAGGATAGATGCAAAATATATCAACAAAGTCAAACTAACACTAATTATAACATTTTAAAATTTTCCAGTTCGTAAGAGTGTCTTCCATCTTAAACGTATTAATTAACTACCATAAAAAAACATTTTGAATCCAAGGGTTTTATCGATTGCATAAGAAAGTATTCCTCTGCGCAGCCGACTAAACGAATAAAGCGTCAAATGAATATATAAGAAATACTCACCGGAAACCATGAGGTGGACGGTCCTTATGAGCGGGGGATGAACACTGACTTGGCACTCGTAAACACCGGAGTCGCGTTCGGTGGCCGAGCTCAGCCGTAACCGCCAATTATTCGGCAACTCCGAGTCGAGGGAGAATCGAGAGTCGCTCGAGTAGGTCTGCTGACCGAACGTTAACAGGTGTAGCTCTTCGCCACGTCTCCGCACCCACGAGACCTGCTAACACACGAAATTTCCAAAACTTCATTTGCCGTTCAATCGAAGACTAATTGTTGAGTATTAATACTCAGAGTGATATGCCTATTTACGTTGATACACTTGACACCTATATCAATAATAATTAGTAATAATTAACAAAACCAATGATAGTTAACAATGATTAAATAAATTTAATAGTTTATAGTATATAATAATTAAGAATTTATTGATAATTTATTAAGTCGCTATAAAAATTAAGAAATTCACAGTGAATAAAGTACATAAAATTTTTGTATTTTTTCAATTGTGCTTAAAATTTCGTCATCAGTATATGACCAATTCTCATAGAAAAATGCACTTTTCGGGGGTCCAGAAATCGAAATTTTTTTAGAGCGTCGAATCTGGGCATATTTTTTTTTAAATTAAAGCTCTTTTGTTAATTTTTTGTAAAAAAAACGTAAAATGGCTCAGAAATATGGTTACTAGTAACTTTTCACATGTTCCTCTACTCTTTTGACTGGCTTTTGGCTTACAGAAGAAAGTCTGATCGGTCCGAAACCTCTAGCTTTAAAAATAAAATTTCACCCCTGAAAAGTGTATTTTTCTATGAGAATTGGTCATATACACAGATAAATTGTATGCAAATCCTACGGTAACTGAACAATTGCAATCTCTTAAGCTCTTCCCAGTCTACATCATGATTTTATACATTTCCCGAGATAAATCCGATGCAAGTAGCGTGAATCAGTGTACAATTATACAAAAACCATATTATCTCACAAGATTACCCTCTTAACTCAATATTCCACTCATTCTTAAAATCATAATTCACGAAAAGAAAGAGTTCATTTATCATCTAAGCGGGTTACAATCAGGCAATAAAAGAGAAAAAATATCAGAGTTATACATTCTCTGTCTCGTCCAATATGTATATAACAAATGCAGCGACAGTAGAACACGTACAAGAGACGAATCCCAGAAAAATCGAATTATCAGGTAATATATTTTTCAATAAAATACCATGCTTTGATGGACATTTCTCGCGGGAGGTGTACGCGTCGGTCATGCAAATTTACGCACTCGTCTGTGGCTGTAGAAATGAAATGCTCGGCTCAACTCGATGAATGAGATTCATCGAAGAGAAGCATTACGCATAATATCGGCTATGGAAATATACGGAAACGAATTATTCAATTCGACCACAGTGGGGGAGATAATTAATTGGCTCGGATAATGACAATGGAATATACTATTGCGCCTGTATTTGAAAAAATAAATATAAATAACCACGTTCCAGAAAATGTTTGCACGAAATTAGAGCTCATCGGGAAAACCACTTGTTGCATTGATTTTCTTGAAAATTACCAGCCTAACTTCTTCTTTTCTAATAAAAATTTTTCTTTCTAATAAAAATTCACCTCTCCGCCCGGAACACCTTAAAATTATCGCTCGGATCCTATTAGCAAGTCTGACAGTCCTTCCGAGCAGGATGTGGTCCACTTTTATGAAATTCTGCCTAATCGTGAATTATGCGTTTTAAAGTTTCAAGGGATTTTAAAGAATCGTTAGTCGGAGGAGTCGCGATCTCGCGGGCCTCTACTTTTCACCTTTGACTCGACTTCTTACCCGATTCTCTTTGCTCGGCTCTAGCACGGCTACGCTGCGGCTACGGTCTGCACTGCAGCAACCGAGTCATTTGTCACTATTATAAAGAGCTCAACGAATAATTTCGTGTCAACGGCCGTCGGGACAAAGTTTCGCTCAGAAAGAAAAGTAGACGAAAGAAGCTTTTTGCGAATGCAAACATTGTTTATCCCATACGCAAGACTGAGGATGGTTCAGTCTCATGATGTCTTCCACGTCTTGTGCCGAGAGAGAAATTTACTTTGAGGAATAGTACAAAAGGCTACGAGTTACACGCTAATGAAGCAATGTTAATTTAATTTTCAATTTACTGTTTTTATTTAATCTCGCATTGTTTTAAGCCGAATAAAAAACAAGCTGGAATCCCGACATGAATTTCGAACTAGCAATAATTTCTAACAGCATTGCTTTGAGAACATTTAGTGTTGCAGGAGCAGAGTGAAAAGTGTTATATAGATGGAACGATGCCTTTTGAAGCGCGCCAAGCAAAACAGTATGCTTGTAAACATCGTGAGTTTTTGCCTTACGGCGACAGCCGGTCTACCGATGATGCACTTTGTTAGAAACGAATTCCACCCTTTACAGAGGGCGCGACAATGAAAAAGTTCACGCTGCGGATGAAATGCGAACAAAGGTCTTTACAGCACGATCTTTCACGTTGGCGCGTCGTAGCGCATCGACGAATTCGATACTCTCGACAGTAAAGAGAGAACGAGTTGCGCAAGAGTCAAGGTGTAATGTCCGTTTCAGCGGAAAAAAGAGAAGTGGAGAGGCAGAGAGGTTGTAAAAGGCGATAAATACAACGTTATGAGTTGTCGTGAAATTTCTCACGATAGAGATGGAGGAATGAGGCAACAAGCTCGGAAATTTTTTCGCGTATTAAAAATTCAATGGCCATGCGCGCACTCACGCGATAACGAGTTCGTTGCGAAGATTAATTTACGAAGCATTTTCGTTTATTCGGGGGGGGGGGGGGTGCGAAAATTTAACGGAACATCGCTCATCATACTCTGGCGCGTTTTTTCGGATTTCGTGTGCTTTTGTATTGTTTTATGGCTTTTTTGTTTTTGTGCTAACGTGCTCCTTCTCAACTGCATGGATATGGAATATGTAGGAATTTTAATTTTTGAGTCATTAAGCCATGTTCCTGCAAAAAAGTGTTTTTGAAGTATGTATGTGTGTGTATGTGTGCGTGTGTGCGTGTGTGTGTGTGTGTGTGTGTGTGTGTGTGTGTATATATATGGGCGAGAGAGAAGAGCGATATCAAGCTTAATCAGAGGTAATTAAATAAAAAATTAACTTGTTATTGTGATGTACGGATTATTCAACAATCATAATAAGAACCAAAATTATAAATAATAAACAAATATTATCTAATAGTCTGATCCTCTCCTGATTACAGTAATTAATTTTCCCATTTATTTGAATATTAAAAGCTCATCCGTGAAACCACCAAAGAACTCGTCGCATTAACCACTTCACCTTTGCAATGCAGCCGATGTAAAATGTAAATAATTCCTCCTCTCCCAGAATCCACTCGGAATGTTATTCATTACGATAACGAATTAGCTACAAGCTTTTCTGGTATATATGCGTAAGTACATGTGCGACTGTTCAACCAGCTCTTAAGACTCTAGTCGAGAAAGGAGGAGTTGCTGCGCAAGGGAACGCAGAAAGGCTCAGAAGAAAGAGAGAGAGAGAGAGAGAGAGAGAGAGAGAGAGAGAGAGAGAGAGCGAGAGAGAAAGAGAGAGAGAGAAGAGCGGATTAATCAATTGGCCTTGGATAAGGTTTAACTCCGGTCGGTGCTGCAGCGAATTAATTTATGAGCCATTTGTCCGCGTCGAGAGTTAGCACGCGAAAGAAAAGCGACGAAACGCTGCGCGACAAAGCTGCTGCTGCGCGCAGGATCTTGAAGTGGAAGAGAGAGAGAGAGAGAGACAGAGAGAGAGAGAGAGAGAGAGCGAGAGAGCGAGAGAGAAAGAGCGAGGCAAGAATTCCGGTAATAAATCCGATTTCTCTCCTCTCTCTCTCTCTCTCTCTTCCTCTCTTCCTCCTTTCGGCCCGCTCACGAAAGAGCCTTTGCCTTTACTCGTGGGAATTTATAGTCACGCAGCACCGCCCAGTTCTGCCGGTGCTTAACAATTTTCGATTTCGCGGCCTCATACCCCCGCCACTCCTCTCATTTCTCTCTCCTTTTTTCTCTTCCTTCCTTCGCTCTTCCCCCTTTGTTCTTCGAGTGCAGCCTACTTGTATTTTCTAGCCGCTTCAAGAAGAAGAAGAAGAAGAAGAATAAGAAGAAGAAGAAGAAGAAGAAGAAGAAGAAGAAGAAGAAGAAGAAGAAGAAGAAGAAGAAGAAGAAGAGGAAGAGGAAGAAGAAGGAAAAATCACCGCGGTATTCGCATTTTCGTCACGAACAGTTGTGGCCGTGCCGTCGGAGGAGATTTTTCGCTGTTGCGTATACCGCGCGCGCGCGCGCGAGAGAGAGAGAGAGAGAGAGAGAGAGAGAGAGAGAGAGAGAGAGAGAGAAAGGGAGGGGGGAGAGTGAGAGAGAGAAGAGATAAAAGATATTATACCGGGATTCAAATGCCGCATTAATGTGCCCATCCGCGTTTCCAGGAGGATGAATAGCGCCGCAAGCGTTTATTGGCTGTGCGTGACGGAACTTTTCAATATCTTTGTACTGTTATGTATATAGACACACCTGTTTTGTGCTTCGCTAGACGAAATTTTTCCGCGCTTGTATACCAGACGAGACTTTTATATTGGAAAAAGTCGGACTTACGTTTCCGCTTCTCATTTGGCATTCCGCAAAATATACCGAATCACGTTATATCGAAACGAACGCGTACGATACCGTCTGTATACCTTAGTTATTTGGGAGGTGAAGATATAGAACGAAAATTCGTGTCTGGATGCTCAACATACGTAATGAAATTTTACTGCAACACTGCAGCTTAAATTTTGCTTTCTCGTCACATCACTATTTTAAAATTTCAAGTTCTATAATCGCACGATTTTAACATGTGATTGTACGAAGTGTCTGTAAATATTTGTGTGTATGTGTGTGTGTGTGCGCGTTTAGGTTGGTGTGCATCACAAACTATTGCACAAATTCTTGCATTTTTTAAATGATATTGGAATCGGATATAAAAGGTTTTAAAATTGAGAAAATATATACTTTATAATGAAGATTTTTTTTATTAACTTCATTTTTATAAAATTCACATTCCTTGTTATAAGTAAGTTTAATATTTAAATAATTTATTTATATAGAGACAATGCTTACTATAAAGTATGTGCCAATGAACTTGCAACAGTTTTATTATTATTAAGGATATTGCATAACTAAATTATCAAAACCATGTGATCAACTTTCTCTCGAAAAGCAAACCCTGTCGGTTTTCTTAAGAACTTAGCTGTGGCCGCGCTAGTTGGACACCTCTAAGAAGTGGGCTCCTCGTAAGTTTAACTTAACTTGAACCTCCTTTCCATTTTCGCCGTCCTCAAGAATGGCGCCGAGAGTCGAGATTTTCCCCCTGGCGCACTCGAGCGCGGAAATAAAAAAATTTCACCTAATGGAAACAAAAAGAAAAGGGACAGGAAACTCGTCAGCGGTGAAACTTTACTTCCTGACTGCGCTCGCGCGTACAAACAGTTCCACTACTTCACATTTTATTATACTCGGATGAATCCTGAGCTAAGTTTTTGTTGTATTTTTATTTTTTTAATTGAAAATTAATTATGTACGGTTCTTTGTTATTTTACCCGATAAATTATGTTCTTCAAATGCAGAATGAGTGCCCCACGGAAACAATACCCAAGATAACGATGGGCGCGTACAGAGTTCTTCGAGCTTAATAATTGGTTACTGTGTAATATGATTATTGGAAATTACAATTCAGACTGTTTGGAAATGAAAATTGCGTTGAATGCAACTGAATTGGCGAAACTCTGGTACCGAAAGCCACTCGACTTTACGTTGGTAGCAGGATTATTATTTGATGAATCGTGTGCGGTGAAATATTGGAGGCTATATACGTGTATGAAGTGCGCACTTTAAACGGTGATCCATTGAAGTACAATAACGGAAGTTAAGTATAAGATAAAAAAGTGGTTTGAATCTGCTTAAGAGAGAAAATAGAACTTCATTGTCTTCGTTATAGCTTAATGAAAAATTTAATGAAATTTTATGAAGTCTATCTAAGGAAGTTCGTGGTCCAACCAACCCCTTCCACGGTCTTGAATTTAGATGAACGCGCGTTCTCGAGATATTTTTTCACGACGAACCCAACCATCTTATGAAAATTATAGCTCAGCTCACATCTTAATATCGTAAACCCTAATTTGGAGGTAATTAACCTTAGGTAGTGAAAACATAAAGTCTACTCGTACATTTATTGTTTGAGAAATGTAATATTTAGAAAATCACATTAAAATATTTCCTGTACTTCACAATTTCCCATCAATCTAGAAATAATGAATCGTATATCATGACATCAAAAAATAAACTTATTATTCGTGAATATAATATATTGGTAAAATGTATCAAAACATTTTTTGAAAAGCATATTCAAAATAATTTACTAAAAGAGAAAATACAAAAATTATACTCAAAAATATTGAATACTAAACTTTTAGATATTGATTCGACTAAAACTTTGAAAAAATTATTTACTTGCACAAAAAATAGAAATCCAGTTTCGGAGGTTTAGTGTTTATCTTTTGCGGGGTTGGCAAGCGAAGAAAGCAGAGGATATGCCCCAAATTTAAATATAAATATTGAACTATCGAACGATTGGATATGTACGTTAAACACAAAAACACGTACATTCAAACATTTTTTTGAACCATCTAATATTTTTTCTCAATTAATATTCTTTACAAAGTTTAAATATAATTTTTAAATATAGTGCTATTCCAAACAGAATATTTTTAATTTTATACAACGGTAGACACATACGCACACCATAAACTAATCACATACTATAATCGCTTTTTTATGGCTATTACAAAGCTTCCTCTAGAAGAAGGTAATACTGGTAATACTATTAGGACAACAACTAGTTTTAACTCATTGAAAATAACTATATAAACTCGCAGAAACATCAACCTCCCGGACAATCGGCGTTCGATTAAAATTCATCCCTCATCGTTCCAAAACTACACACGCACCATCCCCTACCCAAATAAAATTGAATTACGCAACTCTCATCCTGCAGTGGTATCGAAACAATGTTCAGTTCCGTTTGGAGAGCTGTATTCTATCTCGAACAAATCCCCTATGAACCGATGTAGAGAAAACCAAACAAAAACAATAACAAGTGTACACATCCATAAACTTGTCAAGTTACGAAGTTGTGAAATTCCTAGAAACATCAGCTGAAGTCAGAGGATTGGCAATCAAGCGAAGCCTGCTAATTTTCCCACCTTCCTCCTCGCCCGCCCCCTACCCCCCACTCTTCTCTCTACTTAACGAAGTGTAGTCAACTACAGCGAAACTTGCGACATATAAAGTTGGCCTCCGACACCCCCGGGGCCAATTGCTAAGCTCGTCCTGCGGCTCGCGAAGCTTCTCTATCGGTCTCTACATCGCTCTATATCTATCGGTCATGCGGCATCACCTCGTCGAAACAGAGGAAAGCTACGGACGAACAACGTGTTGTCGACGCGCGTGCGCGTGTGCGAGTGTGTCAACAACGTGCGTTACAGAGGCAGAATAGTGCGAGTGTGTCGAGGGCACTTCGTGCTGCACACTACTCGCTTCGAGCGAGATGAAGAGCGCTTGTTTGTTGGTTTTCCTCGATTTTTGGATTTACAGCTCGACGAAAGGGACTTTGAGGCCGGCCTCGGGAGTCAAAGGAAAATATCAGGTGCCCGACCATATCCGGGCATTTTCACTTTCCGCCGCGGGCTCGACCGATTGCTCTGGACGCAGAGCCGTTTTTAACAATTCGGCGCGTACAGATGCATACGTATATTTACACGTCGAGTTGATCGGGTGCAAGGAAGCGTCGGGTTTTGAAATTAGTTTTTCAATGCTTTGAAATTCTTTTAATTGACGCGCCGCGCCTGCCGCTGAAGTTTGAGCTTCGTTGTGTGCTCGATTGAAGGAAGCAAGTTAGAGGATCGAGGCCGGAGTAATTTCTAGATTGGAGATTAAAAAAGCGAGCAAACGAGAGCGCAGCCGCTCGCTGTTGGCATTGCCGTAAACGCGAATGACGCGTAAAGACCGTGGAAGTGTAAACAGCCCGAGAATTGAGGGCAGACGCAGACCGATGCTTCATTTTAATTACCACTTATATTTTTACAACTTTTTCTCGGATTCTCCGCCTGAAAAAATATTTAATAAAGCCAGGCGAAACAAAGCGCACGGCCGCGCGAGAATATTCCCCTCAAAGACAGAGTGCTGTGTATTTGCGCGCGAAAAACTGAGAGGGGGAGAGAGAGAGAGTGAGAGAGAAAGGGAGAGACGGGGAAAGAGAGAGAGAGAGAGCGAGACAGAGCAAGAGAAACAGCGGCAAAGCTAGCAAGAAAGAGAGGGATGGAGACAAAGTGAAACAGACGAAAAGGAAGGGATGGCCACACGGGGAGGACGTAAATAGTCGCGAAAAGCTCTGTGTGGGTAGGTGCGAGTGCTTTAATGAAAGCTGCCGTTGAAATGTTCGCCCCGTGCGGAAAGGGTCAAGCGCGCGTCGCATTTAGCTGGCGGCGGCAGGCGCGCATTTTCCTTGAGAGATACAGCACGCGTGTTCGTGCGATAAATCATCTTTCGCCGCTGAGTTTTCTTTTTCGCCTGTGTAACCACTGTGTCCAATACCATTGTTTACGTCTCATATTTGCGGGACGAATGAATCGAATAAAATTATTGTAGGTTTTGAATCGATTAAGGAAATTCTTATGTCCCATAAAAAATATATTTTAGAAAAAGATACGGAGCAATTGATCAACAAAACATTTATAACTGCCGAATTCTTAAAATCGAAACAAGTAATTCAGCGAAAATTGCTTACCACGTTGTCAATTGGACTCGATGTTTTTTGTTAACAACGCGTGGTATACAAATATCCAGCACAGCAGAGAGCAACGCTCCGATTTTATTTTCGTTGACATTATCAAAACAAACACACGACAAACCTTTGTCACTATAGTTCTCTGTATATTTAAAAGAAAATGCTCGACGCACCCAGCAACTCATCAGCCCAAAACAAACCCCTATTTTACGAGACTGAAATGTCTGGTAATATAACAACTCTTATGATGCAAGGGTAGGATAAGGAAGAATTTTATTCTGATTCGCTTAATGGGGTGCAAAGAGGATTTGTTAGGTTAAGGTTACCTATGAAAAATTCTGAATAGTGATTCCTCGTTTTTACCTCAAAACCTCTCCTAGGAAACCCACCGCTAATTAACACCCACCTCTAATTCTGAATAGTGATTCCTCGTTTTTACCTCAAAACCTCTCCTAGGAAACCCACCTCTAATTAACAGCGTGTCGTGCATCATTTAATTTTCAGTTGCACGCACTGTTAATGTGCTGGGCAAAGTCATGATAGAGGGCTCGTTCCTTGTAATATGACATAGAATGGTTATGAGCCTTCAAAAGTCTTGATAAATTAATAAGAACAAACCATCGCTTCTAATCAAGATAAGCTCATTTCAAAAAAGCTATATGTTATTAATCACTGACTTAGAAATGAGTAAGTTTGAAGTATACGAATGGAATTGCAAGAAAATCCTGATAAATTTGAAGCGCAGTTGAAAACAGATCTTTTCTTAAATTTGCTAATCTTTATTGAAAGCGTCGTCTGATTGTAAAAGCATTTTCATTACCCCCCTTCCATTTTGTCCCCTGATGCATATCATTCATAAGTTCGAATAATAATTCCGTTCCAAAAGCAATGCACACAACTGACAGTTATTCGACATGTCCCCAAACCGATTGTCAAACGGACGAACTGAAGCTTTTATCGCAATTCCACAAAGGATCCGATCTCCCTTTCCGCAAGTTGAACGAGCGAGCGAGAATCCAGCAGCAATCGAATTCACCACGAAATCCGCAACACCCCAGACCAAAATGCTCCGACTGCAGTTTCAATCGATCGACCTTAATACCGTCCCAGGCGCTGCTCGTCAAATCAAGAATAATTCAATAAGCCCTCGACGACTGCAACTTCTTCCACTGCAGAGTACAATCGCTCTCCTCGCACCCCCCCCCCCCCCGCCTGCCACGCGCACATACATTCAATGCGCACGAGCTTCCACGCCCGCATTCTTCGATAAAATTAAATTATCCCAGTCTCGTCGCGCAGAGAAAGAGAGAGAGAGAGAGAGAGAGAGAGAGAGAGAGAGAGAGAGAGAGAGAGAGACAGAGAGAGAGGTACATTTGACGTTACGAGCCTGGGCGAAGGGACATAAATCAGGAGGAGCGAGAGCGACTCTGCAGGGCAATCGCATATAGAAAATTATTCGCAGTATATTAAAGTCTATAGCCAAATTACGTCGGCCGGCGCGTTTCTGGGCTAAAGCCCGAGAGCGCGCCAGTGTCGCCCGTATTTACGATTACTACATTATCCAAGTGAAATTGGCTTCTCCCGAGAGCATATACATATCGCGACGCAGCGCTGCGCGCACACTTCGGCCGTACCTGCAAGGATACACTCGTCCCTTGAATATGTATGTATGCGAGCAGATGTGTGCGCGCGCGCTGTATATACAGAAACGCGATGCAGCCGAGGCGAAATCGAATTCTCCGCGAATACGAATCCAAACCTGACCAGAATCGGACGATAAGTCGTCGGATAACGTTCGGCCACGCTAGCCGGGTCCCGTTTATATCTTCGCTATCTCCGGCGCGTGTAATATAAATTGCATCATATACGCGCTCGGATATATGTACAAAGACTCTTAAGTCTCGCCAGCGGATTTTCTTTCTTGCGGCCGCACACGGATTACCTCGAGCGTTTTATTGCCCGCCGACGTATGCGATGACGCTTTCTGCATATACGCTTCTATATAATAATACACTTCTTCCCCGGACCAATCTGCTTTACTTTGCTTTACACGAGAGTTCAAATCAATCATGGACGTTGCAATCTATTTAAAATCTTTTTTTCTGAATATACAAATGATACGTTATAAGGCAGATCAAGTTAAAAAAGTATTTAAATATTTTGATATTCATTACACAAGAATAGATACAAAGATATTTATTCCAAAAGTATCTACATGAGCAGTATGCAGAATAGAACTATATATATGTAGCAGTATCTAGAAAAAAAACCTAAAGTAGGAGTGTCCAAACATAAGTATTAGGGTACAGAATCATCTGGATGAAGAAGCATTACGGATGCAGTAGTATCAGAATACAAATGAAACAGGAAGGAAAAATACGTCGACACGTTTTGGTTCAGATGCGAACCCCTTTCATTAAGGGTTCGAAATTAAAGTTTGAATGTTATTAAAGATAATTTTTTACTTGAATTATTTAGAAAAGTGGCTTAAACTTGTTGAATTTTAGTCGGATTGAGCTCAGACAACGTTCATATGGAAGAGGAAGAAAAAATACATCAAAACAATACAGTTGGATGTCAACCTCTAAAATGAAGAAGTCGAAAAAAGGGTCCGAAAATTTGGAAAAATGGACCGCTATGCCAAAAGAAAGAAGAAAAAAAGATACGTCGATCCAGCCCAATTTTAATTAAATCACTTATAAAAAAAACCAATAAGGGCAGGTGGACATATCGACGTGTGAGAACCCCGTAAATCAGCTTTCTCTCCGATCATAGTAAAAATTTATTGTGGAAATCGATGACTCGAATGAAAAACTACCAACGTAATGTCCCGATCAAGCTGTAGTAACTCACTTTTTTCCGATTTTTTCAAAATCATTTTTGATCCCGAAGAAGACGTTTTTGACTGATGTTTCTGCTCAAAATTTGTTCAGAAAATTGCGAAAATTTTTTCGGACAATAAAAAATGCTATGACCCGCAAATACAAACCTATAACTCACCCCAATTTATTAACCCCTAAGTGCTATAATCCTATACCCCACAAATATAATAAACCTATAACTTGCCCCAATTACCGACCCTCAAATGCTATAATCCTACAAACCACATACAATACACTCATCACAATTACTAACACCCAAATCTTATAACCCACTAATCCAACAAACCTGTAACTAACCACAATTACTAACCGCTAAGTACTATAACCCTATAACTCGATACAATAAATCTAAAACTCACCACAATTACTAAACGCTATAACCCACTGATCCAATAAACTTCTAACTTACCCCAATTACTAACCCCCAAATGCTAGAACTCTATATAACTGATAACAAATTTGTAGCTCACCCCATTACTAAATATTTATTGAACATTTTACAATTAACTACATGCATCCTATATTTTATTTGTATTTTTGGGGTTGTAAGGTCTCTAAAATGAGAATTCAACCCTTTTCGTGATGTACTGTAAAAATTTTGATCTTTTTTAAACAAAACATACAATTTTCGTACGTCCACGACTAGTTCGGATACATGTGTACGAAGTATGCAGATAGGCAGTGGAGTATGTTTCCGATGACTACCTTTTTTCTGCAGGATTGTACGACCGTCGCGGCTATAACAAAACTCGCCCTGCCTCTAAATTTTGCTTTTTTTCAAATAAAAATCCTTCCAGGCCCGCATTTAATATCGGATTTACCAACTTTCCTGTATCGCGAGTTTAATGCACGAACGTGATAAAAAAAACAATGCAACGGCGAGTCACTTTTCACTCTCCTCTCTTTTGGATCATAAACACGAGAACGCGCGCAACGAAAAAAAAGGAAGAGCGTGGAACGAGTCCACGCGAGAGCTGTAACGCATTATGATAAAAAATACATTCCCCGCAGCGGTATTTCGCAGTCCGTGTGCTTTTACGATGCATTTTCGCGTACTATATGCGTAATTTTTTTTTTCTTTCCACTCCAGAATGTACGCGCACGTCCCGTCTCTGTGAAGCTCCGTAATCCATTAAGCAACTCTCGCATTACAGTCACGGCGCGCTGCGAGAAAGTCGCCGCGCCGGGTTAATCAAGAGTTTTCCCATCGGGGAGTCTCGCCGACTTACCGGTAATCCAGGAGCCTCGGCCGCTTATCAAGCCGCGCTAATTACGATCGCTACGAAATAGCTAATGATATATATTATCGGTGGCTGCGAGCTTGTTTACAGCGGCGCGAATCGATCGCGCAAAGGACACACGCACGTCGCGCCTATGTACACGGCGACGCAGCGCGACTATCAGACTCGATCGCGAGGGGAGCGTCAGAGCGCGCAGCACTTACCACTACACAGAATCAGTGTGTAGATTGTTAAAATCCTATTAACCGCGCGGGCGCGCTAATGAAATTAACGCCCTTTCGCTTGCGCCATAAACTCGAGGGTCGCGGGGCGAGAGGACGGCTGGAATGCAAAAATCGTCGAATTTATCGAGGAACGGCCGGTGGTCCCGCTGAAGTATGTGCCTAGCGCCTGTGGCGTAATTATTTTAGACGAGCAAGATATTGTGTGCAGTACAGCAGCGTCTCCTATTACCCCCGGGTATTGTATCGAAATTATGTTTTAATTAATAATTAACGTCCCGGCTATGTACTGTATTAGCGGCTTCGCATAGCTCGCGCCACCGACATCCCCCGTTTTTCCGAGGGAGATCCTCTATAGCACGCGTGTTTCCACCAAATTGCTCGGACACACTCTCCCGAGCGAAAAGTTAGGCGCAGACGACAAAATTATGTACGATTCTGATGCATTAAAAGGCTGCTCTCTGTGTCTCTCTCTCTCTCTCTCTCTCTGTGTATATATAACGACAAAACACTCGGTCGAACTTTAAAGTCAACCGTAACTTTCGTCGTCCGTCCGCGGTATACGCACACGCGCAGATTCGGCGCTTGAAAATTCCCGAATAATCTCTGTTATTCCGGAAAGTTTCGCAGCGCCGCAATAATTTCCATAAAAGCGCAATGTACCTCGTATACACACAGATACACATCTCGCTCTCCACGTCCATAATACGCCTGTCCTCTGCGAAAGAACGATTGTTTCAGCAGTCGAAGAGAAAGAAAAACTGTGGCGAATCGAGCCAATGTCTACTGCTCCAGTCGATTATTCCATAAAAATGCGCCAGTCGGATCACCTATACGAGCGACGTGAACCGTGTGCTTGGCATCGAGTCAGGATATCCCGTGCAGCAGCGGCAGCAACGAAATGACCTCGCACACCGTCCAGGAAAAACAAGAATAACCGCGGAAATAGCGCAGAACTGTGCAATGTAGGCGAGTATAATTCGTACGTACATGCAGATATAGAGTTGTCGGATGTCTGATTTCTCCGTCTGCTTTTCGACGTGCATGTGTACCCTACTGGTGCCTGACGCTAAAAGAGGGAAGAGCCCGCAAAGTGTAATAGAGAACGAGCACACGTCGAGTCATCGTTGCGGCCGTCTGTGTATCTTTCGGCGGGGCGCGACGACGATAAGGGCCGCATATCAAAGAGCGAGCTTTTGGTATTCAGCTCCGAGCTCTCGCGCGCCGCGCGCAGGTGTGTGTATCGCGCGCCGTGTCTGCGGGAACCCCCCCCCCCGTCCCCTCCCACCGCCCTGCGGCACGTATGTGTACAAAGGAGGGCCCCGGCTACTGAAACCTCTTTCCCCGAGAGCGAGGAGCGCGTGACGTTAATTAACCCGGGAACCGGCCAGTGCTGCTGATTTATCGCCGGCCACGACGACGACACCCTCGGGCGATCATACACGTATATATATGTATGCGCGCGCGCAAGCGCTCCAGAGAGCTCGTACAGGGTAGCAGTATCGAGAATACGCTTGTTGATTACACATGGGATACGCATAATGTGGATATGAGCTGCGGAATTTCGGACTGTCGCGATTAATGCCCTTTGCCGGGGATCCCCCGGCCTCTGTGTGCGGATGATCGGTCGTGGAATTAGAAATAATCAGCGATTTGCCGGGGAGTCGCGCGCTGCGCTGTTAATTAATATGGGATTGCCCCCTGTGGCGAGAGGGATAAAGCCGTTGCGGATTAAGCGTCTCGGGGAAAGAATGCGCGCGGTGGGAAAATTTTAATGGAGATCCAGAGGACGCGGCTGTAATCGGGACTGACTCGGGCATAATTAATTAAGTACTTTCATTAGTTTTGCGTTTGTTTCGCCAGCGAAACGCATTTGCGCGCTGTTATAGAACGGTCGAAAAATATTTAAACAAGTGAGAGAACGATTGCCATTTTATTGCCACGTGATTGCGAATTCTAAAGAAGCAGTAATCAATTTTTTATTGCACGCCGCTGAGATTAGGTCAAATGCAATGCTCAACTGCGATAATTTAAAAAACGTATAATAATGGAGAAATGATTTGTTTTAAATAACACTCAAAAACTTTAATTGGCACATTTTGCACGAAGCAAAATCTCGAGTAAACGTACTGAACACATTTAACATCTCAGGATCGTATATAAGCCTCTTTTTTTAACCTTCAAAGCGCACTTTACTGACTTTTCTGGCTTTTGTAAAAAAAAACTATATCAAACTGGTACGAAAAGGCTTTTTTTGTAAAACTCATTACAGCATTCGCTAACAGCATTTACCTTCGGCTCATACCACAGACCTCTCCTTCCACAAATAAAGGTACTACATAACTTTTACCCCAGCTTTTTGTCGGTGTGTGAGGCTTGGAGTTAATTAAAGACCATTAACGAACATCAAACGCATCAGGGCTGCATATCATCAGTTATAGTACCACATTGTTTATAATTTTAATGTGAGACACTCTAGTTAAATTTAGAGATAGATACCATTAAAATTTTTTTTTAGAAGTATAAACAGTTTTTTTGATTTTTATATACCTTCACGTTTGTACATTTACATCCTCATTTACAAATTTACATTTTCATACATATATTAACATAAAGTAATTTAGATTTCTCATCAACAAGATTCCATATTTATTTTTAAATTATTATATCATTATGATACAGAATTTATATTCAAACGATAAC
Organism: Philotrypesis tridentata; assembly: GCA_018906965.1. Lineage (NCBI taxonomy): Eukaryota > Metazoa > Arthropoda > Insecta > Hymenoptera > Pteromalidae > Philotrypesis > Philotrypesis tridentata. Next base: position 579,564 of record JACCIB010000041.1, read on the forward strand.
TTTTCCCTTTGACATCTTATTCAAGATTATTTCCTTTTGTCTCAAAAGGACTTTTTTATTCGTGTACAGATACACATAAGAATTGACGACTCTTTCTAGATCAGACATCGTTATCCAGCAGCCCCCAATTTCGAGATAAGTTATTACGCAAAGGAGACCTTCATCCCGAAAAATCAGCACCCGCAAAAAAGACCAGACCAAAATCAAGAGAAATGCCTTCAATAAAGTTTCCAAAATCTACTCATCATCTTGTAATCCATCGTCCAACTCAGAAAAAAGAAAACCTATATTCTCATTCATTTTGTCGGAACAAAAAAAGAAGACTCAGTGCTGACACGCACATAACTATACCATGATGCCTCCCCCCTTCTCCTCTCCCCCACGCAGCCCCAAAAAAGGAAACATACTCTCAGCTCCTCCAGCCATTCTTCCAAATCCAGGAAAGCGCTTGGAACAATAGGAGTTCGCGCAGGCAAGGGGGAAGAGCGTCGAGGAATCCGCAGCGACTTAGCCTGTATACAGCGCAGCGCATAAGAGAGAAAGAGAGACGAGGCCGAGGCCTGCGTTGAAATTCATGCGAGCCGCAACCTCTCGGCCGATCCTCCGGAGCTTTTCCCTCGTAAGCCGTCGGCTAAATGACTTCGCGCTAAGCCAAGTTTAGCTTCTCGGCCGACCGCTGCTGCCTCTCTACATCTCCGCGTAACCCTTCCCTTAATCTCTGTCCGAAGAGACGACGAGAGAGGGAGGGGGGGGGGGGAGAAGAGAGAGAGAGTGAGAGAGAGAGACCACAGCGACGGCATGGTTTACACGAGATAACCTCGAGCATATGTAGGAGGGCGGATGCCGACGAATTTCCGTTTGATCTACAGCCCCGGCTTGTGTGTACCGATAATTCACTCGGAGGGGGATATCGCGCAGAATGATTGGATTGCTTTCGAGAACTGGATCTCGTGAATCTCGCGATTGCTGCCGTGAATTATTTTAAGCTTGATGTATGGATGAGCTGTTGCGGAAATCGTCGTCGCGGGGTGTGTGCTGCGCAAGGATTTCCTGAATCGGAGTTGCGCATAATTTTTAGGAGATCGCGGGATTTTTTTTTTCACTAGATTTCAGAATTTCCAGAATTTTTTCAAGCCATAAATTTTCTCTTCACTCGCGATTATTCAAGACTTGGATTTGCGTATTAACATTTTTTAGGTTCTAGTGCGGTATCTCGAACTCGTAAGCCTTTGGTTGAGATGAATATATTATTCAGCTTAATTTTAGTTAACAAAAGGAAAAATGAATCTATTCACATGCCCTCGAGTAAATTTTGAAAAATTGCTTATTATCAACGTTTCGAAATTTATTTTAAAGCACCATGTAAGAAACATTCTCTTAACTTTTTTTTAAATACATAACTCATTTTCTGTCCTTTTTTTCTCACTTTCTTCAGCTTACTTAAGTTACCTCGTTTTTCTTTCCAACTCCTCGATCATTTTCTTCTAGTGATTTATTTTCCCACTTTCTCCTTAGTTTTTTTCAGATTTTCTTTTTACAAACTTTCCGAATTTTCAACACTGTGATCGAATTATATTTATATTATCAGAAACGTTTAATGGAACCAATTTTGATAAATAAGTTAAGAACACGATAGATACAGTTTTGGCCGGAAGATCTAATAATATTTTTTAAATGGACATACATTCATTTGTAAATTAAAATAAAGATTAGAATAAAGAGAACATTTTAAAAAACGGTAAAATTTAAGCGATTGGAGAAGAAATGAATTAAACTCATAAACAGCGATCGATTTTTTAAAATTTCTGTTAACTTCATCAACAGTTAGTCCACTAATTCTATTGCACTCAACAAATGCCTTTAGCTATACCTCACGATCTAACATATGGATGCCACCACAGAGAAGTTCCCTCTAGTATTTTTTCCACAACAAGACAAAATCAGGGATAATCCGAAACATCCTTAATACTTCAAATACCTTCAGTCAGTTTAAAATTATTTCTGATTTTACCGTGTCAATCTCTCCTAATTGGAGAAAAACAATTCTCGTTTTGCGCACGACAATTCAAAATTTAAAACGCGTGTGTCCGGGCATATTACGTCTTCTTGCGATGATCTCTCGCAATTAGCAATAGCGAACCCGGCTTTACGACCTACATTTAAAAGCATGAAACAAAAAATGCGTTCACTTCCATTATGATAATACCCTCGCCATCAGTATGTCCACTAGCAATTTCAGTTGAAAAAAAAATAACGCGTTCACGCCGGATCTCGCGAGCGATAATTTCTCCATTAACTCGTATAACGAAATTGCTTGCCAGCAGCACCAATAAAAACAGCATCGTTCATTGAGGTAGAAAAAAGAGCATCAGCCACGATGAATTATATTGGACGCGTGCATACACGCGCGCGCATACCTATACGAAAATCGTATTTATCCAACGCGCACAAAGCTCGACCCTTTCATTCGCGAAACGGGAGAGCGGCGGCTAGCGAGCTTTTATCGCCCACGCGAGGCTTACCAAAGATTTAAATTTGCGCCTAACATTTTCCCACCGCAAAGCGAGCCAAAGTATGTATATATATATATATGTGTGTGTGTGTGTGTGTGTGTGAGCGAACGCTGCGACTAGAGGAGAATATCGGCTCCGGCAATCTCTGAAAGCTTACCAGAGTATTTCGGTATAATTTAGCCGTAAAGTTAATCTAGATTGCGCGCACCTTGTTTGGTTATATATATTCTTCTCCTTTTTTTTTGGTTCGGGTCATCGAGAGGGGGTCGGCTTATTGTCTCGAGCCATTTTTTTCGACAGGAGAGTCCGACGAGCCATTGTTCTGCACGCGGCCGGGGCTCACGACGAATTTTCGTTTGCGAATTTTTCAAATCGTTTTCGAATTTCCAAGAAACGTTTTGCTCGAGAGCTGCGCTATAATAAAATAGTCAGCCGCGTTTCGAGCAGAAACGGTATTTTCAAATTATTTTGTAGGAATTTGTTAATATTTCAATAATTTTCCTATTTGCTATTTAGCGTACATCAATTTAGTAATTATTTAGGTAAACGCCCATTGTGCTTGGAAAATTTGTTGTTGTTACTATGGATTTTTTGATTATAACGAAGAAATTCAAAGTATTCTATCGATATTGAGGATAGTTTCCCGGCGGAGGTCGTTACAGAAAAGAGAACAGTAGGGCCAGCGATAAGATCATAAGATCTTTGACCAAACTTATCAGGCTCCAACCAGTTATCCTTGAAACAGTCGAAGCCTTTGATTATACCTTTTGATTTCCGTTCATTTTTTTTTTTTGCATCACGCGTAACAAGATTAACTTTTAGTTTGGAATAAATTCTCCAATTAAAGATTTTTTTATCTTGCAAGTATAAAAGTTGTGGATTTCGTATAATAACTCACTTCCTCGCTATGCTCTCTCGGTGGAACACAACGAGAAAAAAACCATTAAAAGAAATTTTTTCCGTTCACCTCATTTTTTTTTCCCAATTAAAAAGCCACTGCAGCGAGTTACGATGCAGATAAAGGACTGTTTTCTGAGAGCCATAAATAAGTAGGGTCTCCCGCTGGAACGTACCGAATCCAAGCTGGCAACTTGCCTAGGCATCATTCAAAAAGACATTGATAAAAATTTTATTCCGTACGAGACAAGACATTTACTTAGGAAATACACGATTCTCGTGGCCCGAAAATTATGCGGCAAAGATTTCCCGAGAATTTCCCCGTCGAATTTCAGCGAGAGAGAGAGAGAGAGAGAGAAAAGGCACAACAACTTAGCAGCGAGAAAAATACAAGGAGGAGCCGCGCGCTCGCGTATAATAAGCTTGAAAATGTAGTTCGCCGTCGTCAGAAGCGGATCGAATTTTCCATCCGATGCCGTCGAATGTCGAGTAGCTATTTAGGTCGAAATCCAGCGATCCGAGACGCTGCATTTCTCAATAGGGGTGCGCATCTTGTCTCTCTCTCTCCCTGGGCGCAAGTATAGCGCTATAGAGCTTTCTCTCAACGACGCGGAGAGCTTGTCGGTGTGTGTGCACAGCGTATCGTCTTATTCGCCTACACTCAATCCTCGAGGAAAGCCTCGATACACGGCATGATCTCGTAAATACGAAACGACGACTCTCAGGGACTCATCTTCCGAAGCACAGCCCCTTGCGTAAACGCCGCTGAGCAGCGAGCTACATCTCGGTCGAATCTAGCGCGGAAGGTATCCCGCGTTCGTGTCTCTGTACACGTAAACGTATGTAATATGTATAGGACGAGCCTCTCGTCGTCGTTTTGCGAGGCTTTGTCTCGCTCTCTGCCTAAAAATAACCGTTACGCGTCCGGCGCGAAAATTGTCGGCCGTTCGTCAGTTCGGCGCTTTCGCGTTCCAGATACGAAGCGTAAGCCGATCAGGAGCCCCTTTTTTCGGTCAGCCGGTAACGCGAGCGCGTCGCAGGACACACGCGCCGGGCTTGTCTCTGTATATTTTTCGGATTCGATTTCTGCTGAAGCTCACACAGAGACACGCGCAGACACGAGAAAACAAACTGGAGATAAGCCGTAGCGATGCGAAGACTGGATAGAGAGACGTCTTTTTTGAGATTAAAACAAAACTAGTCGCCCTCACGTCGTGGACAAACTTCGATGCAGATGTAACGTTGTTCACGAGTACTGTACGCGCTGATGCGGAATTCGATACAGTGTGATACTTCAGTTTAAAAAGAGATTACAGCATTCATCGGTTTACAAAATGCGTTATTAATTGAATGAATTCAGACAGATATTTGCGCATACGCATCCATATAAACTGTTACGTACGCGAGCTCACGTATAGGTGGGGCAATATCATCGTCAGATCGATCGATCGATGTATCGCTACGTCACCTGCAAGATTAATAGTGCACTGTTCTCGCGGCTATACAAAAACTCATGTAGGAAGGACTCGTAATCTTTGTCCGATAGAGACGATCTTACGATAGCGATTAACACTTGGGAAATCTATACACGCACTCTGTTTCTTAGTCTAAGCAATAAATTACGGTTTTCCATATTTCCGGAGCTAAAAATTTCCTTATACCTTTCTCCACGTCTATGTACTTGGACAATAAACGATACGCTCCTCAACTACAAACGTGACAAAACACACAGAAATTTTTTTTTAATTTTCTGATTCGATTTTCTAACTCTTCCTAACTGAATTCTAAAGCAATGTATCGAAACTCAAAACTATACATATATACATATAGAGAGAAAGGGGTAGGAAGAAGGAGGGAGACAAAATAGAAAATAACGCGCGCGCGATACATTTTCGCGTCCGTGTCATCTGCATACTGCGAAACTGCGTTTCCAGTCACTCGGCATAGGCTCGAAAATTGCGTTGCCAAATCGATTCCAGTAGCTAGGGCGTATTTTCTCAGGGAATCACAAAGCTTGAAAAATAAAAATTTCTTATCTCAATATTCGTCAAGTACACATAATACATATCAAGAAATCTTAAAATTCAAGTCTCATAAGTCATTCAAAAACTTAAAAGCAAAGTCTCGTACTAAGTAGATCTCTGGGACCACTCTTGTTGTCTTATAGAATAGACAGAAGTAGCGTCATCGATATTTCATATTTCATTTTTGTTTTGTATAATTAATATGGAAAAAAGGGTCGACTTCGAAATCGCATGCATTCCATACAAATTTTCAAGAAAGTTGAAGCAAAGCGCATTGCTTAAGGCTGTAAATTTGAGACAAAATTTATCCAGACTAGATACACTGGTGCAGCTGGTCAAAAGTTATAATCCTTTGAAAAAATCTGATAGTACCGAAAATAACCAATTCTTTTTCTTTTTTATTAAAACCATCTAAACTTTTTCCGGGTTAACAGTTTGAAAGAATTTTTTTTTAATTTTGATGCTCATGATGTCTTCGCTTTTAATCTATTATAAATCACATTTTATCGCGTGACGATCATGTTTAATTGAAAAGAATTAAGAGAAAAGAAAATTAAAATTTTTCAAAACGATCATTCTGGCCAAAAGTTATCATCTTTTGAAAGAAAGACAAAATCCCTGATTTCTTTATAAAATGCCTGTGTTTTTATAAAACCAAATATGACTTGTCCCTGTCCATCCTCTAGATTGACAAAGAAGCCACAGAAGTGGTTTAAATTTTGAGATTTTCGTATGTACTTCGAAGAAAATCAATAAAAAGTCAGCGGTGAGCTCTCGTACACGCTGCGTCTTCGAAATTCAAAAATCCAGCTTATAATCCAGATGACAAGCGAAGCACGCGCGCGCTCTCGATTCGACGGAACGAAAAGGAAAAAAGGATCTCGCGAAATTAAACAGGGTCACAGATCCTCCGGGAGACTCCTCTTCGACCCTCTCGTCCATATCCTCCGGCAAACAAAAGCTCGGAATCCTCTTTGAAACGGGACGATCCGATCTTACACTCCCCTTTTCTCTATATCTGCCTCTCTATCCTCCCTCCTCTCGCTCACTCTCCTCTCTCTATCGCTTTTTGCTCGCGTCGTCCCCTCATTTTCCGATGCAACGACCTCCCAGGGGAATATAAATTTCATAATCTCGTAAACTTGGCGAAGAGATAAAACTACGAGCTAATAGGGGGGGGGGGGAAGAGGGCGTATAATGCGGTTGAGGCGCAAGAGTCCGCTATACAGGTAGCGCATCACGCGTACGAGGCTTAGAGAATGCTTGAAAATTCAACGAGCGAGAGCGCATTCATTCCCGCTTTTAACCTATTTTCGCACTGGGGTGGATAGAAAATAGATTTTTCGAGAAGTCGGAAGCAATTAGAAAAGTAATGACTTCGTAGCGGATGATTATACGAGGAGCGCAGTGAATGAGAGAGGCAAAATTTCTTTTCATTATTCGTAGAAGTTTTTCGTACTTCGACATGTCCGTTTTACGTATATATAAACACTTTTTTTTGCTTTGGAAATGCGAGCGAGCACAAGTCATGCAAAATTAAAAAGAAACTCGTTTCGCATAAGCGTTGGATTTTCCCTGAGCTTTCTATTTTTCGCTCGTACAATTGAACGTCTTTTCCGATTGGAGCGACAATCGCATTTCAGTTTCTGCAGGAAGTACTGCAAAGCACATTCGAAGCTCCTTATCTATCACCCCAATGACAGAATATATCCGCTATAGGATGTCGTTTTTGCAGGCAGTAATTAATTTGCTCTCGGATACTCTAATTTTTGGAGCTATTTTCCAAATTATTTTAATGTACTACCATATTGTTTCGTTATATTACATTATTTTTAGTAGTATCGTACTACTGAATGAAATAATGTAAATATTTTAAGTTATATAGGGCGCATTAAAATTTTAAATAAAATTATACTTTTATCACGGCATTTCAAAATCTAGTGAAATGTTATTTTCACGTGATTTCATCAATTTCACACAAATCTAATTAATTTTGTTCTGAAATATACAAATACGTCTAACAATATTCAGTTTTTTTCGGAAATTGGTTATACTTATTGATTTTCAACTTTGTCTGGCGTAATTCAGTTTCGTTAGAGTCCATTAAGTTAGCTGATCAGCATATAACTTTTTTTGTAACTTCTAATTATTTTTGTTATCAGTACCCTGGTCTAATAATATTACAAGGTTTTTTATATGCATTCTATTAAGTACAGTTTCGTTACAGACTATTTAAAATCTAATGTGTACGTAAAAGATGCACAATTATGAAAAATTTTATGCCGAAAGACATAAAGTAATGTTCAAGGCAACACTGCAACTCAGTCGACTACGAGATGTCTAGTAAGAAAAAGACCCTATTTCAGGTACGACAGCGTATCCTCGACAGGGATCAGGGCTCAGCATGAAACAGTTCTGCCTTATCGAATCCAGGGATTCGACTGGAGTAACTTCAACTCTCTAGATATGTATATTTCTTATTTATTTCTTAATCCTATGCTAAACGAGAATAATCGAAAGCAAAGCTAGATGGAATTTATTTAACAAAATGGTTGATAGTAATATTTAATTTGACCAGAAGAAGCTTTAATACTTGACTTGTCACCAAATTGAATTATACCAGATGTTACTAAGCTTAACTTAGTAACTTAGCGATGATGACAAAATTGAATTTCACCAAATAAAGCTCAATAATCTATAACCAAAATAAACAACAGACAAAGTTGAAAATCAATAGATATAACATATTTACGTAATAATGCGGAATGTTTTCGGACTAAACCGAAATAGTATATTATGCACCTAGGAAATAAACTAGGCTGTTGAAATCCTGCGGATGAGTTGTCACCCGGGCGAAGCGAGGGCGACAAATTCTCAGGTTTAAACCGCTCACCTTCATTCCCGAGTGCAATAGACAACCCTTAATTAGAGTGCCTACGCTTATCCTCGGTAAACTGAAAAAAGTGGTACATTAAAACTCTAACCCCACTCTCGTCTCTATATAATAGTGATACGCGCTGTTTATGAGACGAGAGTGGGGGTAGGGATTGAACGCATCACTTTTTTCTCAGTTTGCCGGGAATAAAATACGCACTTCAAGTCGGGGTTCGTTAAAAAAATATAACAATAAACGTACCTGCAGCATTTCGATAAATAAAATGGTTATTACATAACAAGAAAGTTGTATTTACCAGACAAATGTAATGTTTTATTAACGTACATTTTAATAGAAAAGTTCAAGTCTTTCAACGAAAATGTTAAAGTACTTTCGTAAACATTAAATATATCTGGTAAATATAATGACGATTCAATTTTTAAAGAAGTATAAGTGCCTGGCGTCTATGTGTGTAAATCATCGATAAGGCATCTCGACTTGAAAACATAAGCGAAAATCAATGATAAAGGACATTTAAATTTTTATTTGCAGATATTTTGAGTGAACCGCAGACCCGGTAAGCTTGCTCGCAGCTGTAGCTCACGCTACAGCTTGACAGCCCTTTCGGCCAAGTAACGCCCTCGACAGCTTCAATCGGACATGACGTTCAAGGGATAGAAGCTGTTGATAATGTTAATGAACTGTTCAACGAATCGACAACGGAGGCTTTCAATACACGAGTCGCGGGCATGCGTCAGCCACGAGGCGCATTAAAATTCGCTTACGCATACAGCTCGATCGCGTGTCGGCTACCTTGCAAATGCTTGCTCTCGTTTACGCTTCAAGAGGACGAAAGAGAGAAAGAGGAGAGAGAAAGAGATGGAGAGAGACAGAAAGAGAGAGAGAGAGGCTGGCTACTTGAAATTGGCTTCGTTGACTTAATCAAGTTGTCAAACTGAAGCTTGCAAGCACCAGCGAATTTTACATTCTAAAAGGAGGGGGGAGAGGGGGAGAGAGAGAATGGTATAATTTGATAACGATGCGTGCGTACACAGAATTTTGGCTGATATCGTATTTTTACGAGGACAGAAGAGCGAATTATAGAAGGCTGTTTAGAGTCTTGTTGTTAGACCGGCAAACGTACTGCTTATAGTGAACGCTCAGTAGTAAAGGTCGATGTGTCGTCAGGCAGTCTACTAGAGATTTATTTTGGTGAAGCACGTGAGAACAATAGGAACTCTCGTTAATTGCCGTGTAAATAAAAAGGGATCCTTTTTAACTGGACACCGGGAACAATCTCTGGTAAAATTTACGAAAGATCTGGCATGTAAAATTTACATATTTTTCCATGTAAAGCAACTATGTAAATTTACATAGTGGAACGTAAGTGGGATTAAGCATACGTTTTCCACCTCTCAAAGTGCACGCTATGAACGCTTGAAGAAATTGCTTGCCCTCAAAACTCTTTGTTATTAAAAAAAATAAGCTTCAATTTGCTAGAATAAATTTTACAAATGGATCTTCCACTTTTTCACATCGCACTGCGACACGACTAAATTTAGTGCAAAGATTTTGTGCAAAAAGTTAGATCGTCAGATGGATTATCAATATTTATACAGGTTTGAAAAAGACATAACTATCTCATAAATTGGAGAGTTTCTTTGGTTATAAAACTCAACAAACATACTTTTCCATGAAACCTTTGGCAGGGAAATGTGGATTTCATTAACTGAATTGTCATCGTATAAATATTACGTATGGAAATGTTGAATAGTCGTAGTTTACTAAATGGATTTTTCAAATTGTTTTTCTCTACGAAATCAACATTAAATCTACATTGTAACTGTCTACAATTTTAATCGTATATTCTCTATTACTTAGATTATAATAACAAGATTTGTAACACTAAAAATTGTAAGAACTTTGTATCGCCATTTATCCTGTAATTTTTCCTTAAGTAAACTCTACAATCAGATGTATGCAACAGTCTCCGATACCATCTTAAAGTGCAATCTACCGTTAAGTAATCTAACTCTCGCTTTGGTCGGCCGCCCATCCTCGTCGTCGTAGTGCATATCAATCCTTCCCAAAGCGACTCAAATAACACGATTTTCCTAGAAAAATGTCATTATCCAGAAATCAAAAGCTTAATTACAATTGAAGGACGTGCGTTCCACGAAGCTTTAGACTGCTGCACCCATCTACAGCATATCTGTACAAAGCTCGCCCCCATACATCGAGCGAATTGTAACGAGCTACACACACACGTGCGCGCGCACACACACACACACATACACACACTCCCTCTATTGAACCGCGAATGTAACGCTTATAGAGCAGCTTTCGGCGAGCTCTCGAACGCTCGCTCTCTGCAGACGAGGCGCGAAAAGCCCTGCAGCGATAATGACGAAACGCGAAGCGAGCCCGCGACTGTAATAATCAGGGCGTCAATCGGCCAACGTCGCCTTTCAATTCGCGTCCATATACGTCCGGGCATGACGCGTATAAAATCGCCGCTTATGCACGGACGCGTATGCACCGGGACACTCTCGAGGCCCTATTCTCCAGCGCGTGCATGTGTATCTGCATATATATATTCACGCGGGACGTGTAATCTAGCGGGCGTCTCTACCGGTGCTGTGTGAGCGCGCGCGTGTGTTTATACGTGTCTGCGAGGCAGATTGAATGAGCAGGACGCGCCGCGCTTTTTGAATGATGATTCGCGCGCGACCGCGAGATATTTGCATTGCAGAGTTGGGCGCGGGGAAAAAAAAGTTTTTTTATGCACGCATACCCTGGGGATATATCTACATGTGTGTGTATGTATGTGTGTGTGTGTGTGTGTGTGTGTGTATGCCTGTAAACGAAAAACTGGCTTATTCAATAGCGCTCCCGGGCTTTCGTTTGTAATTAGCCGAAAAATGGATTGCGCGGCGAGCGGCTGATTTAGAATTTCCAGAGTGTTATAATGTTTTATCTGAAAATTCGTTTTTAATTATTGGGTATGACACGGGCTTTTGCATACGGAACGTTTTGACGCATCTCTTGTCGCATACAGATTTTTACGGTTTCATCTTTGGCTCTGTCTACTGTGTTTGTAAGCAAACAGCGCTCAGCATTAAATTAAAGTTTTAAAAATTGACGCATATAGAGTAAACTCTTGATTAGTATTGTTAACCGGAATTAAAAATTCACGAGGAATATTGAGGGCTACCACATTTTAATTAACTACGTAAACATCGCCACTCGACGAGAACAGCAGAATTTCACAGTGAAGACTAGTACAGTCCAAATAATTTTTTTTACATAGATTTATTTTTATACAATAAAGTGTGAATATGAAATTTAAAATATTTTAAGGTATGTTAAATATTTTACGAAAATTTTCGTAATTTTTAAGTAAACATTAATTAACTTTTTATTCAATAATTGTCTCTATTGTCTTCCTTATTCAGCCGAAGTTCACTGTCGCGATGGTTTATGTAAATCGTAAAACGGGATCGAATAGATTGCATCAACAGTACTAATGATACAATTAATATGTACATTTTACCGGTCTAATGCATTTGAAACGTTGAAATTTCAAAAGTAATTTGAATACACCCAATTTATCGCGTAAATAATTCATAATTCAATAAATAACACGTCGGCTGGTTAACGTTAACTTACATTCACATTTTCATTCAATTAGTCTACCCGTAACGAATAACATTGAACAGTATCAGTAGCTTAGTCAGCGCTTTTACTCCCATTTTTTTTTTACTCACCTGTAATGCCACGTCAATACTCGCAACCCGCTTACCGAATTAGCTGATGAAAAAAAAATCCTCCCCCCGTTGGTTTCCCGCCCCGTGATTTACACGCTGCAATTTCGAAAGTTATAGAATTTACGAGGAGAAGCAAAAAAATTGACAATTACCATTTAATGAAATACGATTGTTCGCGGACGGGCCAAAAGGTTCTAACGCTGTGGTTATTTACGAGTTCCCGCTGCTTATAAGCGGCTTCGTGCCGCGTCGACTTCATCGGCGAAGGAGAGCGCGCGGGGCTGGGAGAAAAGAATCAAAAAAATAAAAGGCGAAAGACCGCAGGAGAATTTTGTCGGGTACGACGACGACGACGACGACGCCGACGACGACGACGACGACGAGAACGACGACGCTGTACACGAGAAAAGCTTTTAGATCGAAGGAAAAACAAAGCTGCACGCCTCGGCGCTGACAAAAGAGCAGTCGACGCGGCAGCCCAGAAAAGGGGTCACTGCTCTCCCTCCTCTCGATCTTTTCGCTCTCTGCACAGACACACACACACACACACTGCGATACGCGTGTACATGCATATATATACGTAAGAAAGTCATCCGGCTAGGCGACGTATTATTAATTGCAGTGTAACACTTTTTGCGGGGAAATTTAGCCTGCCGTTAAATGTGGAGCGAGTCCCTCGATGATAAATCGAGGGGAAGCCGCGTGAAAAACTTTTATCGCGCGCAACACGCGAAAAAGCGTATCGGGCTTGTTTAGTCCGTGTGTTTTCGACCGAAATCGACGCGGCGAGCGTAAGCTAATTGTTGAAGCGAAGGAATCCGAGCTGCCGGTTTCAGAGAAGTCTCATATGAGGAGGATAATTAACGTCATTCTGCAGAGCGTTATGTCGCGTTTCGTAAATTGAAATTTCGTGTTTCATGTGCGCGAGGCGGCGGCATTTTCATTAAACGAAATTTTGCGAAAATTCGAAAATTTCGTACTCTACTGCGAATAAAATCTTGTAAATAGTAGGCAATCCGTGTGTACGAAAGCAGTAGCAAATCTGCAAATTTTGGTGCGGGTATTAAAATTTTTTTGAATATTGTTTGTATAAGTATATGCGCACGAATGCTAATGTTATTTGATTTTTGAAATTTGTGAGTTTTAATAAACTACAGAACAGAAAGGTATATTACTTTTACATTCATTTGCGTTACAGGAAAGCAGTTCTGACTGTTACATGACGAATAACTTAGTTTCTATTTTAATAATATGAAAATGCTTGAAAGGTTAATAAAATGCGTCTCTTCGAGCTAGCTCGAAGAGACGCATTTTATTAACCTTTCAATCTACCATCATCGAGCGATAGAGTCAGTTTCAAACAATATGAAAATGCTATTTATTGTGATTTGCTAATCAAATGATTTATAAAATGGAAAAAATCTCTGTTAAATAAATTAGTAGAAAATTTCTTGAAAAAAAAAACAGGAATCGACCTCAATATTTTTTAAGTATTCTCAATAATAGTTTTAAATTATTAATTTAATAATATTTTAAATTATTATTGAATTGATATTATTTAAAAACTACTAAGATCGATTTTTTTTTCAAGATACTTTCTGTTAATTTATTTAACAGAGATTTTTTTCAATTTTATAAATCATTTGATTAGCAAATTATAATAAATAGCATTTTATATATTTAATATATTTTGTTTGTATCATTCTAGTACATAGTTAATTTTATAAAAAAAAAGTAAATACTTTTTTTAATCCACGTTACACTTGTCAAATATTTAAAATACATATAATACTGAAGAAGATTAAGTGGATGCGTCTACAGGCATCTAATCAACAAAATCTTCAATTTAACAAAATCGTCGATTGAAAAATTCGTATTAGAAATTAATATTAAGAATTAATATTAGAATACCACATGTACGAGCTACTCACCGTACGCTGCTGGAGGTTTTGCACCCGACAGTGGAGGTAAACTTGAGCCCCGAGTTGCACGGTTATGTTGCTGTCGGGATCCTCGAAGAAAGGCCTGGGCTCGGGCGTCGCTCCAGTTTCCGTGGCAAAGCTCTCCTCCTCGTAGACCTGCAAGAGGGGCTACTTTTCAGCGACGAGACTAGAGCACTGGCACACGTCGCTTCTCTATCCCTCTTTAAGCTCGCGAGCAAATACAAGCTGCTTTCCCAGTCTTTCGCGACGACATTATACTTGTCCCTGACACTTTGCTGCTGCATTTTTTTCGACTTATCCCAACTATGCCTCGGTCGTTAGTTGATGTTGCAGCGAATTATTTTAATGCTTCTCTAACATCAACTTCGAGGTTTTTTTTATAGTTCTGAAAAGCTATCCGTTAATGTACTGTCAAATTTCCTTCATAATTACTGGATTGTTTTGCATCAAACGTGAAAGTATTTTTTGCAATTCTGTCTTTTTTCTTCAATGCAATATCGGGAAACAGAAACTATTCTATACTGAGCAGTTGAACATACAATATTTTATATCAAATGTTTAATTTGGCTTCAACATTTACGTATCACATTTTGCAGAAAATAACAGTCGAAGAAGAAATTGGAGGTATTGCTTTACACTTTTCCAAAACTGATTTACAAAATACAAAATAGAAATAGCCAAAATTAAAAAATAAAACGATGTGCTTAATTTGCATGTAAAGGGCATAAATTATGATTGCTTAAAAAAACGATAAAGACTAAAAAAATCTACAACCAATATTGCTGAACAAGGTTACTAATGTTTTAAGGTAAATTTTAATTTTTTAAAGATTCAAATTTTTTTTCTATTTGTTAATTTTAAATCAGTAAAAACTTTCAAACGTTTGTTTTTAGTCAATAAAAAGTAACCTTTTCTGTTAATACAAACAAAAAATAATTATAGGTATAATTTTAAAGAGTTAAGTTAAAATCTACAATTTGCTTGAAAACATTAGAATAATTCGATTTCCACGTGTGTTCTCGACGAAAATAAATCGGTTATAATTCGAGCAACTCATCTGAACCACGAAATCGTTCCGGGATTCTCCCGCGCGTCGCCCGTACGCACGCAGAGCACCGGCTGCAGGATCGCCAGCTCGATATCGAGCATATTTTCTCTCCGCGCAGCATCCCGACGCGCTGGCCGGATTTCCGAAAATCCTCGGTGCGAGAGGGGGGGGGGGTGGCGCAAGCGCGACTTCATTACGCGCTCGCCTACTCGATGTGCATTTTAGAAAATAAATTGCCGCTTTAAATCACTCACCTCGGTGAAAGGAGAGCTCAGCTCGTGCCAGAAGGACCTGGGTAGATTTTCCAGTCCAGGAAATGGCTTGCCACCTGCAATGCAAGCAAAATTTTCAGGGAAACGTCTCTCTCTCTCTCTCTCCCTCCCTTTTTTCCCCGATTTTGGAACAAATTTTTCGCCGACTCGACGTAGAGAATGGACTATGGGGGAATCGGGAACATTTTTAGCCTGATTGCCGTCAATGCTAAAGTGACGTGCAAGTGGCCAGGTGTATGCCGTTATTGTTCACGTGCGAGACTGACCCTAAAATTTTTTTCTTTCCAACTATATTGTGAATTTATTCGTTATAGCGGTTGAAGTGAACCTGATCAAATTTTTAAATTAGTGTTTGTGGACATTAGTGTGTGTCAAGGATACGTCAATTTCAATATTTTTTCAATTCAACAATATTTGAAGCATTGTTAACTATGAACAGTTAAACACGGATGGATTTTATTCGATTTGATACTGTAAAAATGTTTTAATTGTATGTATCCTCCAATAAAGTACAAAATTGATGAAAGCGATACAAAATTATTGTTTGTTAATACTCTTCATCTGTCAATTTGCAGGTTTAACGCCTTTGCAAAAGAAAAAAAAGCTGTAACTTATTTATCCAGCACAAAAGCTTCATTCGCGAGCCACGTCGATTGTTCGAAACAATTTCATTGCAAGAAATTTGTTTCTTTCTCATGAAAAATCGAAAAAGACGCGGGGCAACTGCAAACACTGCGGAACGCGAACAAAAGCACGTTTCGAGGGGAAAAAAATCTCCATCTATCGCGAGCATTCCGCGCACAAGCACGCGGCCATAATCCTTGCATAATTCGCGATGGAATGCCGAGATGGAAAAGGAATGAGGACGATGATGAGGAAGCGGCTAGTGCATGTAGGTGATGACCCCCATCCGATCATCAATTCCAGTTGTACGTATACACCCGGCTGTATATATACACGCTTGAACGCATGCCTGCACACATCTATATATACACTAAACGTGCCTAGTCGAACACGCGTAAACGGAGATTTAGCTTACTCCACGTATACAAACTCCGTGTGCACACATCATCATCGCCGGCACGAACTGATCGCTCCTTACGTTAAGAAAACGCCAATGTCACTTACCCAAGAGTGTGTAAGCCGTGCAGCGAGAAGAGGAAAATCGAAAAAGTGTCAAAAAGCTGTGGAATATCGCCGTAAAAAGAGAGAGAGAGAGAGAGAGGGAGAGGTTAAAGACGACCGTCCTCGATATCGAAACTCCCCTGTACTCGTAAACAATCCTTGCCTCTTCCTCTATGTATCGATTCTTTTCTCCGGTCTAAAAATCTTCCGAGCACTTTATGCATCCGAAAACGAATCTTCCCTCCGAGTAGCGTCTTAACGTCCACCGAAATCACGGTCCGCACCCGCTCCCCCCCCCTCCCTCTCCCTTCCTCCCTCCCTCGCTCTAGCAATCCCATCGAATACCAAAGCGTATATATGGCATTACGTATATATAGATGCATCCATATATGTATGTATATATAGATAGAGGCGCCTGTTGGAGCAGAGCTCGAATCGGAGAGACGAGCGCAAGCATAACAGCGAAAGACGATTTCGAATCGGAAAAGCAAACGCCTCGAAGGTCTATACAGTTCGCGCAGCGCAGTTGTACGTATATAGGTATATATATATATATAGCGACGAGTCTCGACTCTCGAGCTGTTACAGCGGCAGCTGCGACGCGCTTATCGCCGAGCGGCAGCCTCGAACCGATGCGCTTCTCTCTCGCCTCGGAAGAGAAGCGGCATCTGCTCTGCTCTCCTCTGCTCTCTCTCTCTCTCTCTCTCTCTCTCTCTCTCTCTCTCTCTCTCTCTCTCTTTCTCCGGTATTGCTTAGATAAGGCAAGGTGCAACAACCACAGGTATACATTCTTCGAGTCTCGTAGATTTTTCCCTGTCGGCTTGTTTTATGAGCTTTGCTTTTTCCGATTATCTACTAAGCTCGAAAGTACTACTTAAGCTATGAAAATTTTGAGAAGCCGGCCGCGCACAGCTATGATTAGGAATAAGCAACGACACAAATTGCCGATTTAACGACTGCTATGAAAAAAAATTTGTTGGCAATATAGTTTTTAATCAATGCGCTCTTTGTTTTTGAATTATGCTAGATTGTGTGTAATTATAGCATTTTAAATCATTCCAAAATTCAACTTCTATAGCAATAGTATTTTCTTAGGGTATTGCTACAGTGATATATATATTAATATTATAGACGTGCATTCCAATAGTAAAAACTGGGTCGAGCCTTATCATAAACTGCTAGTGTCAGATGCTCACATAATAGTATATCGAGTTTCATTACTTTTTTATGTTAGACTCATCTTAATCAAAAATGACAGACGAAAAGTCATGAGCGGATGCTGTGAAGCCGCTAAAGGCACTATACTTGGCTCATGTTGTGCGCATGCGTCTAAAACTGAGGTATCTGCTTTAAATGGCACCAAATTTAAAAACTAATGAAATTGCCAAACACTAATATATTATGTACGACAAACTAGATGGAACGTAAAATTATATTTATGAACAATATATAATTGAAAGAATAATAATTTTGAACGTTGATAAACTAAAAAAAAAAACAAAGTTAGACTGCGCAAATCGAAATTGTAAACGAAATTCTGTCTCCACAAGTCAATAAATTCGACTTTGTTCTCGAAAAGCCAACATCAATATCACGAGATTATGCGTTTGCCGAGATACAGCGAGGCATTAAACGCCAGCCAAGAGTATTAACGAGATCAAAGGCGAAATCGCTGTCGATTGCGTCAGACAAATAAAAGAGGCTCACGAGAGCTGCGTGTATTCCATGAACGAAACATTTGATGAGACGAATCAACGAGAAGGAGATGAGAGAGAGAGAGGAGAGACAGAGGCAGAGAGAGTGAGTTGAAATCACCTGAAGCGTAAGCACTGGACACAACGGCTTTCTGTGAACAAAAACAGCTCGACGTGTATTTGCTCCGACAGTCTCCGGTAATTCAGATTCACCTCTCAGTGCGCATACCGCTTTCCAGACGGATGATCAGCGAAATTAGGCGAAAATTGTAGTAGCTGCACTCGCTCGCTTTCTCTAACAAGCTCACCGCAACGCGACTCCAAAACTATCGACTCTGTCGCTCTGTTGCAGTTGGTCGTATGCAATTTCGGAACCGAAATTTATTTCGATGCTTCGCTCAAAACTGCCCGTGCTAAAAGCGCCAAGTCATTATTCTTATGGAATTCTATGGGTTCGAGTCTTTTCCAATACTATTTTCCCTATACATTCTTCCATCATTTCCATAACTTTTCCTAGTTTTAACGTGTGCACATTGTTCGATTTTATCCCATAATAATGTCAATTCTTTTTTACTATTATTTCCCATGTTATACTTTTTCCAAATACCTTTCTCCATACTTATTCTCATGATTCTTATGTTTTTCAACGTTTCTTCCATGCTCCTTCTAATACATTTTCCTGTGCTATTTCGTACGTTTATTTTGTGGTATTTTCATACTTTTTTTTATATATTTCTTGAAAATTTTAAATATTAAAAAAAAAGCCTGACTTTTACTAGATCTCGATAAAATACTTTTTTACTTTAAAATTGACGAGGATTTTAAAATGTGAAAAACTGTGGCAAATAATAAAATTTTACTACTAAAAAAAAAATTCGGCGATATTGAAGAGTGATAATGAAAATATTTTAATGGACCATCACGCGTGGTCGCATTGAAATTATACATACAGATAAAAATCGAAACGATAGCGACGCGAACTGCGTAATGAAAACGTTATTCAATATCGGAAAAAAACAAAAGCACGATTGCATCGAAAATGATTTTAATACTCTTCAAAACGTCAAGAGCCCAAAAGTCTATCTAAAAGCGCAAAAGAACTCAATAACTCACCTGAGGAGATTATAGCTTTTGATAATCCGATAAAGTGCATCAAAAGAACGGCCAGCATGGCCGTGAGTCTTTTCACCATCATATCCAGTGCTCAACTCATTTCCGTTGCTTTTGAAACCTCCTCCCGCGTAGGTCACGTAAACCTGCAACTGAAAAAGCAATAAAACTTTTATTTTCCAAGAATTTCCTCGCAAAATCACAAATATTCTCATTCCACGAATGAGCTTTTTCAAATTACTCTTCTTAAAAAAAAAAGAAGTACAAACTCTCTCGTATATCCATCCGATAAAAAACTCAATCTCGCATCGAGACGTCATTTCGACGGGGAATTTACAAAAAATACTCCGTCTCATATTTCCCGTCGATAGTTCGTCCCTGGGCATATTCGCTAATATGTGTCCGGGCAGTAGAGACGCACCGCGAATGAAGCATGCATCAGAAGAGGGACAGAGAGAGAGAGAGAGAGAGAGAGAGAGAGAGAGAGAGAGACGACAGTATATCTGCACACAGACGCTGAGACCCCGAAGAACAGAGACACACAGACATCCTATAGAAGAGCAATCTAGCTCGCAAGAGAAACCGAGTGCATACAGAGAGAGAGGGAGAGAGTGGGGGGAGAGGAAGAGGGAGAGAGACGCGAGAATTACCTTTGAAGTCCAGCAGAAATCAGCGGCTCTCCCTCTCGACCCGAGTTTATTGAACTGTTTGACAAGGTGGCGAGCGGCGAGTCCGCGCTTAATGATTCAAAGCGAGTTTAAAGCCGCTCGCCACTGGTATGTGGGACAAATCCATATAACTATTGGCCGAATTGCAAAATGTCGAAAGCCAAGCCTCTTATTTGGATAAATCGAGAGAGAAGAGAGGGAGAGAGAGAGAGAGAGAGGAGTCTCTGGTACATGGTCGATACTTACCCAAAAGTCGCTTTCGCTAATGTAAGCGATAAAGAGGGACTTTTGCTTTGCCAACGGATTGTGGCAATTTAAACGAGCGGCCTTTTCCACCTTTGATTTTGTGAATAATTTCGCGCTAGAACTGTTTTTAGAAGCTTTACCAGTCTGGAAGCACAGCTGCGCCAGTATTACACGGATTCGTCGTCGAGTTCGCTGCAATTGACGCAGATTTTCAACTGTGGGTTTGTTGATTAGCTTTGATCGAGCTTCTGCTCGAATCGCGTGCGAAATTATTTGTAATACACGCTTCAACGATTTTTTTTTTTTGTGAATTACGCGTAATTGCCCGAGATTTTGCTTTACTGCTAATTAATCACCTTTGATCGTACGAGTGCGCGCGGTGAGAATTCCAAAATTATTTGATTTCATTCGCGACACCCCGAGCGAGGAGAGAAAGGATTTATTTAAATTCCTTTATCCGAGAAAAATTGAAAATTGCACAAATTTCCATTCGGAATCCCTGGACACAAAATCAATATTGCCTTCAGTCTACGCGTGGCTACTGTATAGTCGGAAATCTGAATACAGCGTGGCGTGAGACTATCTGCGAAGCGCAAGTGGTGAAGGATTGACTTAAATCAACCTCTCCATTCAAACGGAAGATCCCTGGACAGGGGCGTGCGACTCGAGAGTGTGATTAAGCTTGACTATCCGGTTCGACCGAAAACATCACTTAATGAGGACTCTCCCCCCCCCCTCCCCTCCTTTCTCTCACTTTCGCGCGCTATTCTTGCAAATTTTTAAGCGCAACTACGTACAAAGTCGTACAGCGGCCGGAGTGAAAAAGTTTGAAACAAATTTGTTTAACGAACATTTCGCTGGAAGCTCTCGTTTAAGGATACTGCAGCCGCGATGCAGACGAAAAGTTTTGATGAGTAGCGTTGAAAATCTTCGCGAGATGAGAGATAAAAGGTTATTGCTTAAAAAAAAACGGGAAAAAATTGGTAGCTAAGCCAGTCCTTTATTATTATTATACGCGTAAAAACTTGCGATATAGCGCTGGAGAGGGGAGCCTTTATGGCGAAAAAAGAGCAGCCGAAGAGTAACGAGAAAACGAAAGGGACGATCCATTTTCGCTTTATTCAAAAAATTTCAATGGACCCTCTCGAAAAAATAGAGCAAGCGCGAAATTAACTCTCTCGTTCTCTCTCTCTCTCTCTCCCATCGTGATTAATAACTCGGGTTCTCGCGAGGTGCAGTAGAGCCCGGGGGGACGATTAATAACATTTTTTTCGAGCCCGAGAAAATCCGCCGGCGCAGAGAAGTTCCTTACACGCGGAGAATTTTCTTGGGGCGCGCGGGCGCACGCGCTTTTTCAGCGACGATTTAAGTAGATAAAGTCCGGGATGTGTGAGCCCGGCGCTGTGGGCCGGTCGAGCTGTTATATACGAGGAAATACGAGCGGACGAAAGACAGGGGAAAGCGCTATCCTGCAGCGTGTGCGCGGCCGCCGTTTATCTCTTCCGCCGGCAAAAGTTTCGAATTATTTCGCTTGTCTTCCGCAGGTGCTACTCTTGGTAACAAGTTGCGTCAGTTCGCGTACGTGTATCTCTAGCTGCCGCTGCGAGAGCAGCTCTCCCTCCCTCTGTCTGTATCTCGCTTCCCTCTATCCACCGTTTTTCTCGCCTACGGGCTTTTTTCCGCTGCTCCTGATGCTTTGTCCTGACTCTTTATAGTATTTCAGCTAGTGATTAATTTTTCCATTGTTTTACTTTAAAAATGAGGGTAATGGATACCCCCGTGTAAAGGGAGTATGCATTGATTCGTGTTGGGAATGAAAGCTATGATCTGTTATCTTTATAAGATCGTTCAGAATAGAAAAATCATGTGATGTAGGACGAAGTTCGATTCTGAATAAGCAATGCATCCTACAAAAATTTGTTTATTAATTTCTTTTTATAAGCTTTTAAACTTCGTTAAGCTTTTCCTTGCCAACTTGAACAGATTTCCCCTGAACTTCATTCAGAGCCTACATCTGTGTATAAAAAAAATGTAAGGTAAAATATATGACAGACTGTACTTAATTTTGGCTAGGACGTGATTCGAACAATTGCAATTTATTCTTGGATATTTTATTTCAAATAGTCTTAATTTTGAGTTTAACTTGATTCCTCTTATTGGGCCGAAAAATGTGCATGTTTTGCAAAAAAAATTTTTTAGTTGAGAGGCGAGTAACAGTAGGTTATGAAACAAGGATTTAAAATGCTTGATTATACCCGAGGGAATTATCGACTTTAGCCCTGTGTTGCTCTGGCGGTACTTCATTCACGTCTTAATTATGTATAGCCACTTTGTTCCCTTGAAAAGCGGTATTCATACGTCCGATAAAAAATTGCGGGGAAAAACGAATGACTTTCTCCATGCAAATTCTTTTCCTCTGAATAGGAAAAAAGACTACTATAATTATTAAGCGTTTCCTCAGCCTTTCCTTTTTGTAAATAGGAGTCTATTCATGTCCTTATCACAGAAAGTATGAAGCACAATAAGGGAAGATATAACTTTTTTACACTCTCTCGAAAAAGAGAGGCCGAATTAAATTTTTATAGTTGTAGAGAAATAAAACTGAATAAACGTTGAAAAGAATTAACTCTTTTATAAAAAAAAATGTTGTAAAAGAAGCAAAGCACATGTCTGTCCTAACACAAGTCTACAAGTCTTTTTTACACATGAATTTCGGAGGAAG
Source organism: Philotrypesis tridentata (assembly GCA_018906965.1). Lineage (NCBI taxonomy): Eukaryota > Metazoa > Arthropoda > Insecta > Hymenoptera > Pteromalidae > Philotrypesis > Philotrypesis tridentata. The sequence goes on from JACCIB010000041.1 coordinate 602,468, forward strand.
CTGCAGCGAGCGGTGCCAATGAATTTTCAGCTGATTTTTCTTGCGACCACTAAAACCAAACGACTGCAGCTTTCAAGCAACAGCGCAAGCTTCTCGGCCGTGGCAAAGTCGAAAAATCGAAGTATCGACATACACTGCAGACAGGGAAATGGTGTTTAAGAACCGGCAAAAGTACACACGAAGTGAAAAGAGTCAGTTACGACTGTGCACCGATAAAAGAAGAAAAAAAAGAAACGATGAAACGTGTATCCAGGGAAGGCGGCAGCTGAACGCGAGACGGGAGAGAAAAAACGGCGAAAAAAGAAGCAGCAGCAGCAGCCGAGGGCAGACGAGCTTGCGCGAAAAAGGCAGCGCGCTGAAACGTTCACGCGTGTTTCAAACGTCGATCCAATCGGTTCCAATTACGCGGGGGAATCCGCTTTCGCAGCTACCTGCTGACGTTAAGCTCGTGACAAGTGCAGATTGACAGGAGGAAGCTGGAAGCGACGCCCGAGAGCCGCTGCGCGGGAAAGAAGCGTCAGAGAAAATAGATGTTGCAGCGCTAAAGGATCGTTTTGAATCCCGCGGCTGACCTTAACGCTTCCCCGGGCAAAAAACGAAGGAGATTGCGCGGCTAACTGCCGGACAGTTGCGAGCGCAACAATTCCGTATAGTGGAGTTTTTTTTCCTTTTTTTTTTTGCTTCTTTGCTTTACGAGCGGCTTGTTTGCCTCGGCGGTTTGATATCGAGTTCCCGTCTATTTTCTTCAGTTGCCGCCAAGTCGAAAGTAAATTACCGAAACCCTCGGTGCTCTGCTGTTTCGAAATGAACAAACGCCCCGGGCGCCCCGCGTTCAATTGAGATTTCTAAATAAAAACTATTGAACTAGACGGGGCTACGGCGAACAAAAAGAATTATATACGAATCTCGCTTCGAATGCAACGCGCCCGAGATATTTCATTGCGCGGGAATCGAAATGAGCGCGGGTTCGTGCCGGCCGTTTACTCGAGAAGAAAAACCGTTTGGACTTTTACGAAAACGCGAAATCGACGTTTAGTGTTCAATGCGCAAATTTTCCATTCCATAAGCAAATGTTCGCGTATTGATTGCGCGCGAGCGACTATTAAAGGAAGTTCGCTGTTCGTGTATTTGTTGATCAATGGGAAATTGCATGCATTTTTGCATAGGGCAAACGTTTATTGTCCGAGCGTAGACAGTAAAAATTTATCGAAAGCCTAAAAAACGTGCAGAGAAATATATATTTATTTATATCCATACAGTATAAATGCTTTTCTAGGCCATCACATACAAAGGCAAATTATAAACTGAACTATCCACTCGCAAGTCTCGTCACTTTTTATTACCAGTGCAAACAAAAAATTTTTCTTCCCTCGCTGTGCACACAAGTCCCGTCCGTGCGGTACATTCGCGATCTTGTGTATATGAAAACACAAATAAAGCGCAAATAGCGCTTCTTCTTCTAGCCGCTCCGGCCAACAAAACCTAGACGCTTTCACGAGTATTCCATTTGTCGGCGCTGGGAATATTAAGCAGTGGCTCACAATACAGTGAGTCACCGGAGACGATTCCTTCTCTCTTTCTCTCTCTCACTTTGTGTTTCCAACCGCATCCCCGGCCAAAGTTCCGCCATCATTAGTAGCGCTGACCCGTATCTGGCTTAAGTTTCTTGTTTATCCCGCTTATAATTCTTTACTGTCGCACAGGTAATTGAACGATCCGACAGCGGTGTGCCGTCGCCGTCTAATCGCGCGAAACTCCCAAGTTCGCCAGCTCGCAATCGCCGAGCGGTCTATTTCGCATTTCGCGCACCGCTCATTCGCTCTCGAGGCGTGAAATTCCCCGGGTATACGAACGCCGAGGCTGCTGCGCTGCTCCGCGAGCTCGGAGCTAAAATAAAAAAAAATAAAAAAAATTTTTAAAAATGCGCGAGGCCATAAAACTCTTCAGCATCTCGAGCGTAAAAAGAAGCCGGTGCGGTAATAGCATTCCTTTGCATCACAAAAACAGCGACTGGGCTAATGTAGAGCTGCAGTAGCGAGGGGGCGGGTAAGCATCGGCGCAGGGAGCCCCTCCCCTCCCCCGTGTATATATACAGCCCCAGACAGGCCTTTCAGGCAACGACGGCGCGCGGCCGCGTGAAACAAGGTCGAAGTTTTTCACTTTCACAATTGAATCGCGCCCCGGCTCTTTCTCCGTGGCGCGGAGCGGCGCTCGCGTACCATCAAAACTTTAAATAAAAATGCATCCACTTTCCTTTCGAAAGGAACTCCCCGCCTCCCCCCTCAGCCCCTCCAGAATATATCCCGGCAGCAGAGAGAGAGAGAGAACCGAGCGGCAAAATAAAACGAGGTGAGCTGCCGCTGCTGCTGCTGCCGAGGAAATTTTCAGTAAACGTCGCTCTCTCTCTCTCTCTCTCTCTCACTCTCTCCTTCTCTAGGATTCACTTATCGCGTCGAGCGTGCATATATAGCTGAGCGAATTTCGCATGCACTCCATACTCCCCGCTAGATGTATACACCTCTTTAATACACTCTCTACGCGCGTATGTGTGGATTTGTAATGCGTCGACGAAGCAAGTCGATGCGGCGATACAGCCGATTACACAGGCAGTTGGCGGTCCAAAGTGCGCCGTGTGCACCAGCCGTGCAAATGGGAGGGAACGGGAGGGGGCTGGTGGAGGGAGCAAATTGAATTTTAAGGAGTTAATTGATGCCGCGAGTACCCTAACCATCGAAGCGAACGAGCACGCGAGAGGTGAAACCACACGCGAGCCTGCCTAATTATGTTGGATTTCGTAGCAGTGCGTCACGCCTGTAGGCTGAATTTCGGGAGGCTGGTATTCGATTTTTTGGCGCGCTTACCGGAGCCTGCAGAACTCGGGGAATTTCGAGGTGTAACGCGGGAGGATAGGAAATTTTCTTTTGACTTTTCGGGGAAATTTTGTCACTTCTTGTTTTCGGCATAGTCCGAGGAATTTGCATGATATTAGCCTGCGCAGCCTGTTGTTGCATATTCCTTTCAGAATAATGCGCTGGTCCTCTAAGGGACAGGACGGAGCTAATTAGGTTATCTGGCTGTGTAACTTTCCAACACAATGAGATTTTAGGCTATTCAATAGGTCACAATAATCGAACACAATGACAAAGAAACGACATCAATAGCTACAGAAATTATTTTAGAATAAAACGCTTTTTTACCATTTGCTACAACCCTTTTGCAGCCCCTTCTAAAGGATGAAGCGACAAAATTAATTTTAACCCGATTAACGATGACTTCTATCAACAAGTCTCCAAAGTACTTAAAAGTCGTAAATCTTTTATAAATTTGCTTATACCGTAGTAGATAAACAAAAAATATTTATGCGGTTATGGTTCTAAAACAGATTGTGGCTACCCCTCCATAGTTAATTTTTCGGTTTAGTCGGAATTCGAAAACTTCGGAGAAGCCAACAACCTCCTTAACAAGGTTTCAGTATTCACGACCAAATGCAAGGCCATTCCATTGGCTCTAAACAGAATAGTAGGTAATTTTGAGGAAATTTCCAATCTTATCCAGGACCAGACTATAGAATATTTACTGACTCGCAAAGCACAGCTAAATCATTCTAACAAGTACATGTAAATTTCCTTTAATGCAAATGTGCCTTGGTCGTTCGGGTAAAGCATAAACTCTATATTTTAGAACAATTTAATTTAAATGTAAATATATTTTAAATCTCGGGACACGTAGGAAAGCTGAAAAACAAATACGCACATCGAATGGCAAAAAAATAAGCTCTCGAGGGTTCGGTCGCGGAAGTGATGATACAAAAACGTTTATATGAAAAACAATAGTGTAGAACTGACAAGGAGATGGAAAGAACAAAAGGCATACTCTGTTTGAAAAATATGTTGAAAAATATGTTGAAAAACATGTTTGAAATGTATGCTTTGATATGCGCAGTATTTTGTAAAGTATTATAAGAAAGTTTTTATTACTATAAAAAAATGAAAACTGTAAAAAGAATAGACTGTGTCAATTTAAAATTATTAACCACGCAAATTAATGACTAATTAGATTAATGTAGTCTTACATCGTCGGTCCCTAAGAAGACTAGCACGAGTCAAATGTTGAATCGAAAAAAAGCATTTGGTAGATTGTGGCCAAGACAATGAACACATTCCAGTTTGTGCGTCGAAAACTAGCATATCTAATATTGTTTCGGTATAGAGTAGTATAGTTGAAATTGCTGCAGCGAAGACTAACACATATCAAATTTTTGCGTCGCAAAGTAGCACAGTAAACATTATTGCGTCGAAGACTAGCAAGAGACAAACATGAGTTGATAAACTCATGTTCAATTCTGGTTGAGTAAGTGATTATGAAACACGCCGGAAATTCTTTATCTGCTTCTTTAAGCAATTTACTAAAAATTGTAGCCCCGAAGAGGAACTGAACGCAGTTCGAAATGTGTAGGCTCTTTAATACACAATTTTTTGCTCGAAGGGATGAATAGATCCATTTATTTATTATCTACATACATCGAGCGATAGAAGCATTATCACAATATTTAAAATTAATAAAATTACCTTTCTTTTACGTGCACCCTTTAATTTTGTAATTTTATTATACACATATTAAATATATAAATATATGGGTGATTCTCTGTGAGATCGACCGACTAACATTTTTTTTATTCAAATTATCCTCTTCTAGTTAGAGGAATACAACTCCTCAAATTTTTTTAGATTCTTTTCTAACAAGCCCCTTCGAGCTGCAGAGGGTCAAAATTGGTGAAATCAGGTTTTTTAGCATATTTTTACTACTTTCAAAAATGTGTAGCTCTGCAGAAAAGCGGTTTGCAACAAAAATGTTTAAAACTTTTCTTTTAGAAAATTTGCTCAGCTTTAAAAAAAAATACTGTCAAAATTATGTATATATTTCAGTAGTCATATATGCAATTTTAACATTAAAATCGAAAATTTTCAAGGTTTGCTCGCTTGGATTCAGACCAAAAAAATCATGCAGATAACTACCTGGTAGAAATTTAACGATAAATTAGCTAATTTCGTTATAAATTAGCTAATTCATAATGAAATTAGCTCATGTATCGTTAAGTTTCTACCAGGACTCTTTTCACTGCGAAAGTATCTACGCTACTACTGAAATAGTGCTCGACCTTTTTCTAACATGGCTTCGAAAAAAATACAGTTAAATTGTAAAAGAAATTCTAAGAAGAAAAGTATTCCTGACATTACTTCACGGCTCTGATTTCTCTGTAGTCTCCTCCTCCACTCGCGAGGCCGATGTATCGTGCGCAAAACGTCGATCGCCAAAAATTGACTGCTGTGATTTTTTTTCAACTTGGCGTGCGGTTCGGTTGATTTTACATTGCGTACTGGTGCCAAGCGCTCTCTCTCTCTCTCTCTCTCTCTCTCTCTCTCTCTCTCTCTCTCACGGCCCTCTGACCCTCACTCACACATAGATCTCGGCTTTCACGCATGTTATACTCTCACGAATCGGTGACGTGATACTTTCGGCGGCAATATATAGTTTATTAAGTGATTGCATGGTATCGCACGTACGCTATTTATAGGGTTGAGTCCCATCGACGAGTCGGTTGGCCTAGCGCAACTCTCGCGGCAGCGTCGAGCAATTGCGGCGCTCCCTCTGCTCGCGCGCTCGCTCGCGACCGCATGGCTGCACGACTGTAGCTGTCAGCTGTTTTCTCCTCCTGCAAGGTACAGCGGTATATGAGAACTTGTTTTTACGGCTCGGCTGCAGGTGCCTGCTGGAGGAAACGCCTCCCGTCACAAGTCTAAAATTTTTTTTATGACGTTAAGGTATGCAGAATAAGATCTAATCAGTCAGGAAGCTGAACTTCTGAACCATGCGAAAATTTTGCATTTTTTTAAAACTCGACATGTATGAAATACATATCTTCAAAGTATTTTTCTTTTAAAATGGGAATTTGTTTATTCGTTATGTCACTGCAACTACACATACTATTCTTTTTTTTTTACATTTTAGGGCAAAATGCTACAGACACTTAACCTCGACTACTGCGCACTGGAATTGCTACCTTTTTCGTATTTTTTTCTCAGTACTTGTCACTGCTTTTTACACGTATATAATTTTACGTAACAAAGAAAATATATTGTTGAATGCCAATTAAAGTTACAGAAAAATTTCGATCAGTCAGATCTTTTTTCAACAAGCTCCGAAAATAAATTAAATAAAAATAGCAAAAACATTTGTTAACAAACAAGCTGTATACATAGCTTTGAGGTATTTCCCCAGGTTTATCTGTACATTTCCAACATTCTGTTAAGAATTGCCTTAGTCGAAATACCTGACCATTTTACAATTTTTCATTTTCATCTCAACGGCCAAACTCTATTTCTTTTCAAAATTATTCCCCAAAGTAACTTTGTACGAGCAGTTGTAAACGTCCATGAGTGACCGGTACGAAAAAATTGTACAGAAGCGACACGACATGTGCCGTTCGCGTAGCCTTAAACTTTCCAGGCGAATTTCGTAAAAGCGAAGAGACAGCGTCGGTAAAGCGAGCGGGAGAAACGGCGGATGATTGATTAACCATAAAAACGTGCTCAATAGACTTGAAGAGTCTCGCGGTCGAAATATAAAAGAAAATGGAGCACGAAGTCCGAGCGAGTAAAAGACAAAGAAAGTTACATTAAAGCCAGATGTCCGGCGCTGCAAAAAGAGCGCGTGTGTGCGGCGCCGTGTTACACGCTGCAGGAGAGAGAGAGGGACAGAGAGAGAGAGAGAGAGGGAGAGAAAAAAAAAGTCAAGGGAAAAAAGGGATGCGCTAGCTGACTCCGCAGTGTATAGAGCTCGCGGAAATAAACAAGGTGGATAGAGAGAGAGAGAGAGAGAGAGAGAGAGAGAGAGAGAGAGAGAAAGAGACAGAGAGTGTGTGAGAGGACGAGAGCGAGAAACAGCGGAGAACCGGCTCGCGCGCGCCACTAGAGCGACAAAGGCCGAGGGAAAACTAGAGCCGGAGCCCTTCTTTTGTCAGAATGAACAAGGGGCCTTCGACGCTCGTTAATCCCGACAAAACAACCCATTCGGAGCGTCTGTTTCGATCTATGTGCGCGTCTATCTCTAAGCGCGTGTAGCATCGCTGGGAGAGCGACATTTTTTTCCAAGACCTGCCGCCGATAGCCCCTGACGTGTACAACATTGCGTCGATTCGCAAAGACCGATACTTTATCTGTAGCCCCGGGCGCTGCCAGAAGAGCAACTACTTTTTACCGGTTCGCGCGTGTTATGATGGCGTTTTCTTTATCGAGGGGCGAGCGCCCGAAACGTCGAGAGCTACACAGCGTGTAATGCATTTCTCAAAGTAATTCACAAACATGTATCGTCGGTGCGTTTAATAATTGAGCCACGTACATCCAAGGTTTGCAGGTGTTTCGATTGCTGCTCAAACAGTAGACGAATGGATACTTGATTATCAGCTGAACAATTATTAGCTGAACAATCGAAGCAAGGAAGGAGCATCAAGGTATTATCTCAAAATCGGTACACACGAGCTAATGTTGTACTCTCGGATACCTATCGCCGCTACGCACCAACGCAGACTTGATTTACTCGTTATATAATCCATTCAATTAGCCAGACAATTATCCGCTTGGCTTGTCGCTTTCCAATACGAAGTTAGGATCCTAATTCGGTCTCTCTCCTTCTTTCCGTGGAGGCGCTCGTAAGGCATTAATTCGATTGCAAGAAGAAAAAAAGGCGTTAAACTCATAATTCACTGACTTTCGGGGCGTTTGGCAGTCTGTATCTGCGCAGACGGACTAATTTCAGAGTTTCGAAGGATAAATCTGCGCCAGCACCTGTTCAAGCAGATAAATTATTTTCAGAAGCCACAAGCCCGAAGGTGGCTGTGTCGAAAATTACGTATGTTTCACGGGAGTTAGCTCGAGTGCTGCGAATAATGCACACGAGATTATATATCAATTTCAGGGGAGTTTCACTCTCTAATTGTTCTAAGCTATATTTAACATTTCTTCGAGAAACAGGGTTTATCGGTGCGATAAATATACCGCAAGTTAAGGCGTCAAGTCTGAATCGGACGGATGAAAAAAAAGTTTCCTTTATAAATGCCAGAAAAATGTTGTATTGCTGGATTAAAACTAATCTATAGTTTCCACATTAGAATATACCTGCATGACCTTTGATTGATTGAAATAGCTTCCCAATCGTTTCTGTCAAAGTTATTTTCCCCTCCGATGAAACTTATCGAATATAATCCTCGTAGGCCAAGTCTCCGGTAGAATTTTGAACCGAAAGCATTTTCGTGTACCGTTCTTAAAAAGTGCAGTTCAATCGCGCATCGAACTCGACGAGATATTAATATAAAATTGGGAAAGCTGAGTTATTCGCTTAATGCGAAAAAGAAATTATTGAAGGCTAAAATCTGCACTTGTCTCGACTTGCCTCGGCTGCAGTATTAACGTAAATCCAATATTAGCGAGCGCACACAGCCTGCAGTGATACGATACACGGCGCAGGCTTCGGAATATAGGATCATCTATCAAATGCTCAACAGCGCGCTGTACCCGGCGAGCTTGCGATCAGCAGCTCGTCGACCTCTCGACACACATCCTTCAGCCAAAAACATGCTGTAAGCCCGGGGCCCCGAACGCTACAAATTCAAATTCGAATTCGCGGGGCAAATTCGCGCCCTGCAAACCGTGAAAACAGAGTTGGCGACGACATTCCACCTCCCCCCCCCCCCCCCGCCGATATTAGCTAATCCAAGTCCGGAGTGTCGCAGTTGAGACTATAGCTTACGCAGAGCTGGAGAGTTGGGCCACTGCAGGGAGGCACAGGAGGATAGCCAATAAAGCCCTCCCGCAGAACACGACCGCCCAACGAGCTGCGCGACATACACTTTATGGTCGCGTACGACACGCGCGAGTCCCGCGGATAACTACAACCGGCCGCCAGCGGTTGCATTACGCAAACACAGGGCTACACTTGTAACCCCAGTAAATTAGTCCTCTCGCAGCTATATATATTCTTGCCTCGCTCCCGTCCTCTTCTGCTACACTCTGTTGTACTCTGCTGTACGGATGGCTGTCGGAGAAAAGAGATGGGCTCGAGTGAAATTTATCCTGCGCGCGCCCCCGAGAAAGCGCGAGTGACGAGGTATACAGAGGGAGAAGGAGATCATGTACTGATTTGGGTTCTGTAGTTGATGCCGTAGTTACAAGAGCGTGATCGCCTATATTTTTCACTGGTCGTTTCGGGAAAATAAAAGCTTTGATAAATTGCGGGTGCCGCGAGACATGCTTATCATCGATTTGCTCGGAGCAATAATTCTCCTGGGGGCAATAAATGTTTCTGAGAGATATTCAATCGGGACGTGTTGTGACAAATTATTTAATTTTTTTGCTCGCTTCCATGCGTTCTCAAATTTTGTATTCATATGCTAGGTATAAAAAAAGTTAAGCCTTGCAAATAATATTGAAGACTTTTTAGAGTATACTAGTTGTTATTTATTATTAAAAAATAAAACAAAAATTGGTGTTTTCATTCTTTTTACTTAACTTTTGCAAGGAAATTTATTTCTGAACTAACTATTTGAAATGATTGTTGATAAGTGAAAAAAATATAGTAAATGGTCCAACAATTTTCTATCGACAGAAGTTCTTCCAAATGCTTCAGGCTTATTAACAAAATTTTAATTTAATATAAAACAAAAACGTACATTTTTTAATTAGTATCAGCTTTGTACCAGCATTTGTACCTTAAAACACTTTTCTCTAACATACTTTTATACTTCCAAAACTTACTGTTATATTTCTTAGAATCTTTGGATTTATTTTGAGACTTAAATTGTACGAATGGTATAGCAATAAAATGGATTAATTTAGCAAATGCTGCTTTCCACAATAAAGACCAATCAGTCAAAATCACATTTTAGAGTAAACTCTAACTCGTCGTCTGTGCACGAACACACACTCGCGTGCATACCTGATTATTGTGGCTGATAGATGACATAACTGCGTGTTGAAACCATTAGAATTGATATAATTTGTCTGCTTTATTCGCATGAAAGTGAATAATTGATGATTATGGTGATTCGCGTAGTTATAAAAATGAAACTTAACAAAAGCACGCAGCTAAAGTATTATATTTAATGTGAATTTTATATTCCAATTTTTATACTCCAAGGTAGACCGTAAAATTTTACTGTAAAAGTGTGGATAAGAATATTGCATTTTCTACAAAGACTGACGATGCTCCTAAAGTTTTATAGTTAATTTATATATTATTAATACCATTAAAATTTATCTAACCATTCAAAAACTAGATTATCATTAAATTAGTATTCTATTGTTATCTTCAATGTAATGTGAATAAAAAACTATTCTGTACTTTGATAGTTATAAGATTCAGAATTTTAAATCGACTTAAGTTCCGTTTACTACTACGATAATATGTCACTAGGTCTCAGGTTTTATCGTCATATCTATTAAAATAATATCCAATACTGGATGGAACTTGAAAGGTTGGATGGAACAATGAGGATAGAATTTGGAGAAAACACGTAATAAATGTTATTTTGTGTACTGGCTTAAAAGACTAAGTCAATACTTATGTGCGGAAACAACAAAAACCTTCTAATGTTACTTTATTCGTTTTCTTGGACCATTCTTTTTTTTTAATAATGTTTATCTATCCATAAGAAATCGATTTTATAATAATTATAAGTCAAGGCTATTTTCATGTAAAAAGAAACAAAACAGCATTTTCTTTTCTAATATGCATCACTATTCCAACATTATTAATACTAATGATAATAATATTTACTTTTTCTAGGTATAAGTATACGGGATCCGCAAAAAAAGTAACAGCATCACACCATGTTGTCGTCAGCTCATTTACATCATGACGTGAATTTTGAAAGCGTTTGAAAGACGAGACCGCGAGTTTGCTTTATACGTGAGGAATAGATTATGCACACGACATCCCTGGGGAAATTTTGCACTGGCTGGTTAAAATCGTTGTAGAATAGACCCTCCTCCCATCTTTTTATATCCCTTCCCTTTCCTCCTTTCAATCACTTTTATTTATCTTTTATACCCCTATTATACTTTCGTCAACCAGAATAATTACGAGAAAATATGCGATGGTAATTAGCCTGTCTACAAACTTGCACTGTAAATCTAATCAAGGAAATATATAATTTACTTAATGAATTCAATTTTGTGACGCCTTTAAAAGCTGAATGAAATTCTTATATTTTTAACACGCGAAACCTTTTTCTAGCAGTATATCTTGAATTTACCTATCAAATACGTTAAAATTTCAGCGTTTTTTCTCACGTAAAATAAAATAAATTGCACTTTACAAATTTGTAATTCTACTGTTAAAAGTCTTATTAAAAGGTGTCTTATAAACATTGTATTATCTTTGCTGGTTCAATTTAATGATCACCGTTATGCTCTAATCTACAAATCACAACATTGACAGTTTCTCTCACAGAATAGCATGAGGTTCGGTACTGATGCTTAGCAATATTGTTAACGCATGTAGCTTTTCTTATTCGTTTAGCTCGTATGAGAAATGTGCCGTGATGAGCAAAAACTTGCTACATAACCATCAATTAGACGATGTAAGCTCAGTAGATTCGATCGATACTAAAAAATTTCGATTTCATACGGCGCAACAATAACGCCCAACAACGCACAGCCACACTTGGACTTATGGCCAAAAATATCCTAAATCATATTCCAATCCAAAGAGTGTCAAAGCGAAATCTATGTTCGCGTGTCCGAAGGTGCACAAGCTTCTTCGCATCGAAGGAGCCCATTATCTCCTCTCACAATCAGATGTCCCCGAAAAAATTGTCCCTCGCACAAAAGCACCTCTCTCTCTCTCTCAAGGCCGTGTCACGCCGACATCTCCGAGAATCCCGAACCCAAGGGTTAGCAGACCGCAGACCGAGCTCTCGAGAGCTACAACTCTCCGAGCCGGCTGGCGCTCGCTTAAACTTCGCGATCGAGCCATAAATCCCGTCGAGCCGCTCAGATATGACCGTCTGCTGCTAGCCTCTCTCTCACCGCACAGAAAGAGGGAGACAGAGAGAGAGAGAGAGAGTGAGAGTGAGAGAGGTGGAGAGGGAGGGCCAGAGGGCAATGCATATAAGGAGCCCGAGGCACGAGTACAGCGTGCTTGCGTGAGTATACGCGCATTCGCGGTTCGTTTCCCTGCCGCGATAAATCCCTGATCTCGGAATAAAGGCGTCCGTCCGGCAAGCTTAAATCTTTCTCTCCACTGTTCTTCCTTCCCGGGCATTCATCTTCACCCATTCTTTTTGGCTCGCTCGCTCGCTCGCGGAGAGTGGCCGAAGCGCGCTAATTTATTATTAGTGGCTTGCCACTAGCAGTGCGCTCTCTTACTCTCTCGCGAATGTGCGTCTCCTTATTTATTCAACGGCTTCGAGTCGAAAGTGCGAGATTTCGCGCGGAAAACTGACGCCCATTCATTTTCGACTACGCGTATAGACGAGATGCGGGAGGGGGGCGGAAACTAGTTCGGAGATAATGAGCGCGGAGAGACGCGCACTTTTCCGATGCGCCACGTCGCGCAGAAAAGGTCAATCTATTACGAGCGGCCGGAATGTTTATCGCAAGCGCAAATCCCCGGGAATGTATATCGAGTCGTGCATCATGTTTACTATAGGCGTCAAAAATAATGCTCTCTATATCCCGGGCCCGGGCTAAAGCGCTGGATATACGCGCCGCGAGTGGCGTACGTGCGCGTGTGTATGTGCGCGAACGCGCGAGAAAGAAAAAGGCCGAGTAAGCGAGGTGAGAGCGTAGCTCGTGGTATTGGGATTACTTGCCCGTACACGTATATATATGCCCCCGCTCACGGTCTGGCTCATTCATTCTGTTTCGCGCGTCAAGCTTCAATATCGCGCGCTGCAAATCCTATTTTGCCGGGAATCACTTGGCTATTTTCTTTCCCCGGGGCGAAATTTCGACTTTGCTTAGCGCAGCGATTCCGCGCCCCGATGAATTCTCGACTCCGCCGACGACTTACGGCCGATTATTTGGCTTGGAGCTCGTTGGGATTGTTCCGAGTGGATCGTCTATCGACCGAGTTTTCGTGAAGTTCTGAATGTGGAGATGATCTTTATTGCGCGAGATGTATAAAAAACGTGATTAATTATTGTGGTATAATTAAATTGTAGTTCGAAAATTTTATTTAACGATTAGTGCAAAATGCTTTTCTCACAAATTATTTTCAATAGCGTGTCGTGGAATAATTTGTAGACACACCTGAACGTTTTTACGCACTGACGGTGAATAATTATGTTTGAACAAATAATTAAACATCGGGTCTACATTTATCAAAAATGATTAAGGTTTTTAATTACGCATAATTACTAAGGCGAACTTCCCTCCTCTTTTCGCTGAATGTTCAAGAGAATTTAGTAGTTTAAATATAGACAAATGCCGTTAACTATTCTGATGTTAATTTATATTACCATATTGTATTATTAGTGTAGTTTTGCTATCATAATAAAATTATGATACAATGATGCGTATTCAAAATTAATATTCATATTCAATTACCCACAGTTTCATTCAAAATTCGCGTCACGTTATAGTCTCCAATAATCTAATGATTGCATTACACACTGTAATAATTTTCGAACACTTTTTTTGTAAATAAAAGAAACGTTTTTATATTTTCCTTTTCATCGTTGTGTAAATTTCAAGAGTCAGTAACGTGCAACTTCAAAAAATATAGTCGTCCGCAAAACATACTCTTGTGTAATTCAACAACTTCCAAACAGTAGATCCATAATTCTCATCGAACACGGATTAAGCTGGAGGAATCCACTGTCAGCATAATTACGGCGATCAGTTCGCAATCATCTCGCGTAAAGTTCAGTTCACTGATCAAAGAACCGCAGGTAAGCACAGTCGGCTCGCATTGCAACAATGCATATCGCGTACTCGGTGCCCCCCTGTAGAATCCTATTGAGTTTAATGGAGAACCCCGAGGATGGAGAGGAAGATATGCAGAGGAAGATAGGCCAGTTGATTCTGGCGATCGCGCTCGCGAATCCTAAATCAAAAATAATTTATGCCGCGAGCTTTGTGCCGGGGCCAATGTATCATTCGTAACTTGCAATTAATTATGGAGCCCCCGATTCTGCGGACACTCGCGATCTGTCTCTCCTCTCCAAACAGTAGGCGAACCGGTCGTAGGTAATCGATCACCAGAGAGACGGTAGCGTTAGTGCAGCCGGATTTAGGTGAGTTTGTTCTCTCTGTCTGTCTCTCTCTCTCTCTCTCTCTCTCTCTCTCTCTCTCTCTCTCTCTCTCTCTCTTTCTCTCTTGCACTCGCTCTTATTCGCCGAAATATATAATCGAGCGAGCTCGGAATTATGACCGACCGACGCCGCAGCCGCCACCCCGAACAATATTCGCTCTCGCCTCCATTTATCTCTTGGTCCCTCTTTTCTTTCCCGACTTGACTCTCTCGTGCAAAGCGGTGCGCATGGCGCGGCCGCGCAATTTGCATAGGTTGATATAGGACCGCAGTGCTGTTGTTTCAAAGTGTGTAACTGACTGGATATTTGAGGATGGATGGATGCTTTTGGCTGGGAGGCTCGAGTGTGCTTACAGTGTTCCGACAGGTAAAGGGAACACTGCTGAATGAGAGCAGAGATTTTTTTTATCTTTTATCCTTTTGTCTCATCATTGTTCTTTTGTGAGAGGAGAATCGATGCTTCTTTCGTACGACTTTTGTCAAGGAATCAAAGTATCGGCCGCGAGGAAAACTCGACTGAAAGCCATATATTGCATTAGATCTAATAATAAGGTGTCCAGTAATTTATATCACTTCGCTGGTTTTCCGATAAGAATTTCTTTAACTTGAAATCGTTTGTGGAAGATCTCAATTGTAGCTTTATAATATGAATGATTCGAGTTTTAAATTAATTTTCAAATCTATAATAATCACTGACCAAAACTCCATAGAAGATAATCTGGAAAGATTTTGTTACAGAAATGTTTTCTGTCTAAAACTTTACATGAGAGCTTTTACAAGAGATTATCGCGAAGGAGTTCCAATTTTGGTTTAGAATACCATTTTGCAAAGTTTTAATCTCTGACTGCGATCTCTGTAACAGGCAATCTATGTAAAAAGTTTGCATACCAAACTGCATAACAATTTACATAGTTTTTATATAAATTTAAATATAGATCTTCCTCTGTGTAGAATGTCAAATGGTGAATTCATTTCAAGTACACTGTTTTCAGTTGTTTATTTTTACCATGTGCAGACAGAAATTGATTATGCAATAATATTATAGTGCTATGGCAAACTGCACTTTGAGTGATAGATTTACCGAGGCCAACGCTGATGTATTACATCATTTGGTAACTCGAATTCTCGAATAGCTTCGCCATTAGGCATCATCATTATTTACAAAGATCAAAATTATGAACAGTTTCGTCCAGTGCTGTGCGTTTCTACTGCAGAGCAGCTCTTCAAAAACGCTTTATCAGGTATACCAAATTATACAAAGTGCCAAAGTACAACATTATCTATACTAGTGCAGCTAATGCGTATGCATGAATTATCAATCGTTAGATAGCCATCATCAAATAGTCTATAATATTATTTGCTCTGACTGCACAGCAAATTCTCAATCTTGATTAAGTTAAACGTACTAGCGCAAACTCATTGAACCACAATGATTATTTTATGCTCGTTTTGTTCATTCCAATTAAGATAAATTAAAGCTTGCCTGGCGACACCGCTCGTTCTGTCAGCAAATTTTCGAGTTAATATTCTAGCGCTACTCAATAATTCTTATCACCCAGCTGCATTCCCACATTAATTGTCGATAAAAAGGTTATTAAAACTCTCAATCATTAACATAAAATTTCTAGCTGTACAAGTACAGCATACATTGTACAACTACTCTTGCAGAAAATATACTCTGCAATTTTTAACGTTTAGTGTATGTCTTAACCAATGTGATCGATTGTGATCCCATTTTGTATATCAAACAATCGTTGCTTACGATATACCGTATATCGTCAAAATTAAATTCATATAATTATTTAAAATTTTTTATGTTACAAAATATTAGTGTTTATCTTGAATTTTTTATGTTTATGAAACAGTTCTTAGTATTTACTCTCATAATTAGACGTTTATATCCGTTATGACTTATGACAACATTTATTTTTATATTAAGTGTATGTTTTAACTTTCTTTTATATGCATCTATGTTAACGTTCTTTTGAATGCATGCATACATTATTTAATATCTAAGTTTTACTCTCACGGGTAAAAAATACGCATAATCAAGTGTGCAATGAACACTAGATTTTATATGTTATCATTTGCGTTAGAGTGACCACATGCATGTTTCGGTACAAACATCCCTACACACTTATTTATTTTATTTGTATTTGATTTGTAATTTATTCAAAAGTACAATTATTAAAGTTATTCGGTAATTATCTCGGGGACGGTGCAAAAACTCCACTCACGTGTGAGATGATAACTGTGTGTTTATTGTTATAAAACTTTTAAATCAGTATGTACGAAGAAACACAATTCAAATGCAACTCCAAAAATAAAAGCTCTTTTATATAAGTGTACACATATACATACAGCATGAATGTTTTTCTAACTATCAATTTGAATTCAACGTTTTTGAATTCAAATTTGAGAATTTACCAAATTATTTTCCTGAAGGGTAGGTATATCACGCATCAATTCGGAAAAATATAGGAAACCTGATAAAACGCATACACCGGCTCTATACGACCGAAAATTCAGTGGTACTCACAGCGAACCGCGGCTGACCGTTACTACGTTGAAACTTTCGAGCGCTTATCGCCTTTCAAACTTTTCTCTTTCCCTTTTGAAAAATTAACGCGCGACAACGCTCCGCTCAATTTCACGGGCCTGTCGTTTTACTCGATTTCGCTATAAAAACCATCCTACGAACGATCTCGCATAAATACAGGTGACACGTAGGCGAAGACTATAGCATAGCTGCAGCTCTTGCACTAATCGTGATTGATCATATTTGTGTCTGCCCGTTATACGCAGACCGTTAGGTCCACGTAGAGAAATTGCACCGTATCGCACATCATTACGTCGCTTCGATGCCGTTGCGTAATTGGATATTTTTAACAAAGCGACGCGTTTTTTCTCTAAATGCACATGTTCCTATGTACGTCGCTCGTAAATAATAGGCTATTAAAAGTTGTTTTTTCCCTTGTAAAAACTTGCATAAAACTGTAATGGAACAAAATTTTCCAAAAAGTGAAGATGAACTGATCCTAGTGATGTTACGTATCATATATTATCAGTTGTGTCGCAAATATTCTGCATCTTTAAGTATTTCGATGAATATGATCTCCTCTTTCTATGTTTCATTTTCAGTTAAGAATACATTGACGAATATATTTATAATTTTAATGGATGTAACACTGCTGGATATTGGACACTAACACGAAGAATAGAAAAAGAAGGAGAAACGATCTTGTTTATTTTGTTTGTTTGATTTTTCCACAAACGTACAAGTGTATATGAAAAATAAGAGTCATCAAATGAAACACATTTCTCGAGAGCAATCCAGACAACTTCTAATTTCGTTACATTTGCACAAAGCTATCGAAAATTAACTACTACGAAGAACAAACAACTTCAAATTATTATCGATAATTGTTGAACGCGATTTTTTTATCTCTTTTTTTCTTAAAGAAATTTAATTAATTGTTTTAAATTTCGTACAATGTCCAACAGTAATGAACCAGTACTGGTTTGAATGGGCATGAGTTACGGCAATTTGTACATGGGTATTAAGATTTAATAGTAAGGATATTCTAGGCCGGTCTTAACAATTTTACTGGGTCAGCACCAGTTACCGGTAATTTACCAGTAACGATCCATAATAATGGATCGTTATCAATCGGTCTTATCAATTCGATGTTGATGGAATGCTGAACTGGTAAAAAATGTAAGAAAAGTCTAGATTTTAATACTGATGTAAGAACTGCCATAATTGAGTATTTCCAGATGGGAAATCGTGCTCTTGCGCTTGTCTTTTCAACATAAAATTTTTTTATGTTTACAGAACCGATTTATGAAATTATTTTTTGAAAAGCTTTTTTAACTCTATTATAGAGAATAACTAACTAACAGACTTAAAACTTATAGTTGAAAAAGTGGGTGAAAATGTAAATTTTTGAAAAGTTAAGTTTAACTTTGACCTCACAAACTTAAAAGACACACGTTTTTCTCTTCTTCGTAAACTTTTTGTAGCTAATAACGTGAATGACACCTTAACTCATTAGTGTAGATTCTATATAGAAGCAAGCTAAATAAATTCGATTCAAATCTATTCTCTTACTTTCTCCTAATTTTTCTTATTCTTAAAAACGCAAGTGTAACCAATTTCACCTCCAAAGGGTATCAGTTTTATCAGTATTAGTACGTACAATTAACATGAAATAGCGTGTCGTGTGCCCTGATGAATAAGTAAGCAAATAACCTATACCGTTAGCTCGCGTAACTTTGAGTTTAAAAGAATCTCTTTCGTTTTCTCATATCTCAAGCTACATTAATTGGGTTATGAGAACACATTGAGGAGACGAGACAATAAACTTTTGATAGTGTGTGGTAAACGCGTGACCCTAATGTATGTATACACAATATATATACATGTATAGAAAGCATGCGTGACAGCCAACGTTTGCACACACATACTCCCTCTCTCTCTCTCTCTCGCAAACACTTACGCGCGCACACACACACACACACACACACACACGTGAGAGTGGTCGCACTGAACATTATTGCAGAATTAATTCATTGAGCAATAGCCACCTTTCCAAAGCTTCACTGCTACCGTGTCATCGATTTTCTTTCCTCCCCGCCCACGCTCAGCACATGGGCTTTGCGAGTGATCATAGCGCAGAGGCACACGCTTAAGCTGCAGTTATTAAAGATGATTATAATTCGAAGCGTAATTAGGGAGTCAGCTGTAATGGCGGTGGGGGAAGGAGGGGGGTGGGTTCAGAGAGAGAGAGAGCAGGAGGGCATTTCACTTTACACGCAGACTGCGTGTCATGCTGGTTAATCGTTTTAGACCTGCGGCTAAGTAGTGGATGTCGTTTTGGGTCAGCCTGCCGGAGCTGCAGCCGCGTTACTAATCATAAACGTCAGGATTATGGACTTTGAATATCAGAGCGGCCGTTGTTTTCTTTGCCCGCGGTGCTCTGAAATTGCGCGCTCTTACACTTTGGTTATATGTATTTTGCCGTTAAAACAAAAATAACGATGTAGAGCGCTCGCGGCTACAAATATATATGTATTTTTGCTGCGCGCGTAAATATCAATATATTGAAAACAAAAAGTTTTCACGATCGACATCAAAAATGCTGAAAGGTGACGAATGAATATACATTACGCCAATATGCAGGTGTTATATGATACGTGACCTATATATATTCGGTATTAATCAAAGCCCATACGATGGAAATAAAAGATTAATAATCATGCCGCTGCTGTGTGACATGCACATAAAAGAGCTCCTTTTTTTGTGGGAAATAGAGAATTTCGAATGTCAGATATGAAATGGTTCAATGCTATTACATTTTCTTTTTTTTTCATCGCGCGCGCGCTATTTAACGAGCGCGACAATTTAACGAATTTCTGAAATATGATCTGAGAAAAATCCTCGTGGCAAATGTACGTGCGAGAGGTATGAAATTTACTCAGCGCGACGCGCCAGAGATCCATAATAAAGGGACTGAGTTAAAATTTAGCAGGACAGGACATCATTCGAAAGTGTAAAGTCGCGCCCGAACTTCTGCAAAGTTCAGGAAATTCATATCGAAAAGACTCTGATAAATTTCGCATTGCAAGACTATCTAAGTTTCACGCATCGGCTGCTCTTGTTTACTCGACGTTTTTTCCCGAGTAAATTTTTCCGGACTCGTGTCAAGCGCAGCGCAGCGCGAACAACAGTCTATTCTCTCTCGCATTGCTGAAAAAAGTCCTCGCATATAATACACGTATACGCGAGGTATGCCATTTTCATTATTCACATTTTTTTTTATTGCAAGCCCTGCGATTGAAATCCATACACGCGTCGAGCTTATTGGCATCGAAGCCCGCCCGATCAGCTGATTGTCCGCGACATTTGTTTCCTCGGAATGAAAGCGACTCCCGGCTCTGTATAGCCTCCGCCTGCGGAATGATCGGGGGCTCGCGCAATTAGAGTCTGCGGCGGATGGGTATAGTGTGCAGCCGCCGGCGGTTACGGCTATACGTCCAATATAACCGGCACCTCGTTCGGGCTCGATTCCCGTCCCGATATACTATAGCCGCCGCCCGAGAATCAATATAATCCGCAAAGGGCCCTGGCTTTCCGCGATCGCATAGTCCGACGCACAATGGCTATCTCTCGTGGCTCTCGGAATGCGCGCCGATGACTCTCCAGATGGGAAGTGTCTTTGTTTCGCTCTTTCATTGTAGAACTCTTTTCTGCTGCTGCCGCGGCAGCAGCAGCTGCTCCTGGTGTTGGCGCTCGTGGTGCTCAAGAGAGAGGGAGAGGGAAAGAGAGGAGTTGGAGACGCATAGATGAACTCTTTGATGTACTTGGCCCGATGTCGCCTGAGGAAACAATTTCGCGTCGGGCGGGCGCGCGCACGGGAGAGAGAAATTGAGATGCATAAGTTTCGGAGATGAAATTTATGGAATCAAAGTGCTGCGCGTATGATGGAAAATTATTCATACGTACATGAATAATTTAGTCGGGAGTGTGTGTACATGTGTGTCGACGCATGTGAGCATGTGTATGTATGTGTGTGTGTGTGTGTGTGTGTGTTTGTGTGTGTGTGTCAAAGGTACGGTAACGTCCTGCTGCGGATTGCTTTGCCTCTTTCCGATTTCATTGAAAGAATTCTTTCTAGTGGTTTCCAGTTCTTCGAGTGGCTTGCTATTACTACCCAAAAGGTCTAGGCTAATGTTCAGCACGAAAACTATAGCAATATTTTGCCAGACTTCTCAAAGTCAGCCAAAAACTCTGTAGATGAAGAAAAATTCTGGAAAAAAATATTGAATCGTATAACCCAGACTTTACTAAAACTTTTCGCGCCGGATTTTGATCAGACTTGGGCAAGACCTAAGCCAGACTTTTTTTACGTGAGATTCGATTTGTTGAAGATAGGATAGTGATCGCCTAAAACGTACCTCCCGTTTAGATCCTCTATAAATTTAGATTTTTTAATATGATAAGATTTATGAACGCTAACACGTTTTTATTTCGTCTCCTGAATAAGGTGGCATTTTAACGTGAAATAGATTTATGTTATAAATAATTATCGAGGAATTATATTGAACAAACTGGCAGATCGTCAGTCGGTAATTTTTCGTGGTTGGATAATTTAACGCAAACAGATTACGCCTGATTACAGAAATATGAAATTTAGTTAGTTATAAAATATTATGACCATTTCAGAACACTGTACGTTTGCTCAATAATTCAATGTGTGTTCGTTATTGTTTGTAATCTAAAATCATATAATTGAATATCGAAAATGTATTAAAATAATTAATTCCATGCGAAGTGAACTTCTTCATTATTCGACGTTTTATGCGTACAACGCAGTAAAATACGTGTCCGTGCCATCGAAGGATTGCTCGTATTATAGCTCGATAAAAATAAATTATCAACCCGAACCATCGAAATCAATCAACAAGAAAAATTCAATCAACTTGACAACCGATTATCGCGTAATCATCTGTTCTTTTTCGCGTAAACTATATCCCGATGAATACTGGAGAGGCGCGCGTCATTAAAACGCACCGCATCGACGAGTTTTCCGCACACTATCGAGATAGCACCGCTAAAACGCACTTTTCATAGTCGAACGCGAAAGTAAGTGAATCTCGCGAGAAGCCCGACCGATGATAATCCGAATAAAGCGACGTTCGCTTATTGCCTGGCGGGAGAGAACGATAACGTTGTTATATAGTTATATATGAAAATGAACTAAGCTGGGGCTAAAATGACACTTCTCTCCAAGTATCGACAGACGCGTCGGGGCTGTTAAACGGCTCGCCGGCTGAAGAGTTCATTCCAAAAAGACAAAAAAAAATTCAATCGAACCTTCGAGCATCCAACGCTCGCGAAGCTCACCGGGACTATGCGCGGCGCTTTCTATCCCGCGGCGCGTCGATGCATTTCTGAGCGGCGCAATTGTCCCTCTGTATAGTCCACGCGTTAATTAGCTCGGCCGCGATGCATTTGGTTTATCGATGAAATCCCGTCGGCTTACCTACGACACGCACAAATGCAAGGCCATTATTCGATTTACCGGTCGTTTCGCAGGAGAAATGTGGTCGAGACGAAAAATGCATGGCTCTCTAACGAAACAATAACTGCCTCTTGAAATTTTGGCGAATGAATCTTTTATATATGCGCGCGGGAGGCGGTCGTGCTTGACGAACGAGCGTAAATTCCGAAACGAGTTTCGTACAACACAGAGGATTATCTTTGCTTATACGCTCATAGTCGTAGTGGAAATTACAAAAAGGCGAAATTTGTAGCTATACGGCCGATAGTAATGTTCGCCGTTACAAATTGCTCGGCAGGTGCGATATTTTAGACTTTACAACTGCATGAATCCCTGCGAAGACACATTGCTCTCGCCTAAAACTATAATTCTGGCAAGTTCAACTGCACATTTTTTCTCGCCCAGCTGCGCGAAGTGTGAACTGTACAAGTTTTTAAACTGTCATAACTCGCTGTTTCTAAATCGGAAGCTCTAGAAAAAAAAGCATTGCTCTGTCTCTCGCTCGCCCTCCTCTTTCCCTCGCTTCATCTCTATATCTTTTGTTTTCGTTTTATATATTTTTATTTTCAATTTTTTTGGGAACTCTGCTATTCTGATATTGGCCCATAAGATATTCGCGATCGTCATTTCATTTTGCGTTTTAACAGAGTTCAGCAATAACGTATTTACATGCTTCATGTAATATTCATAGACAGGTCATTGCCATTGCTCAAAAATGCCCTTTTGAAAAAATAGAAAAGAATTTTTAATAAACTTTGTCAAATACAAAATCCCTTTGAAGCAAAATTAATACTTTTCATTTAAGGGAGTCAGCCTCGGTTAAAGGCAAAAAGAATAAAATCAAATTTTTTATTGGTCGAATATCGAAAAAATCACATTTATTACAAGCAAAAGATTTTTTTACAACTGATCTGATTTAAAGAAATCATTTTGGTCAATATAAATGTACCCATTTGCATATACTTTTGTGTTCTTTTAAGCTGTATTTATGTACCATTAAATATTTCCGTAAATACTGGTTTTATGTTTCTTTTAATTCATTTTCCAATATAAAATGAAATAAAAATTTATTTAACCATGTCTCATCTCGTAGTTTATACACGTACACGTGCATCATAGAATTACCGGCAAGTGTGATGAAAAAAAACTTTGCCATAAATCAGAATTACAATTTTATTTTCAAAAAATTTGTATTTACATCCGCAAGTTACGTACGCGTGAAGCTTACAGAAAATAAACAGACTTTGAAACATTGCTTTTTAGTAGCCTTTGATTAAATGAATGTTCAAGCGATTAAAAAGGGGTGAAAAACCTTGAAAGCACAACTAACAGAATGAATAACTGAAATTCAATTACCAATGAATAATTGGGCTTCTTAAGTTCTGTTGGAATCCAACCTAACCCAACCCAACCCCTTCTCCTCATCGATTGCAAGAAACTAATAATCCGAACAAGCTAAAAACGTTCTAGCTATGGTTTTCAAACGTTTTAACCATAATGTGGCTGCAGGACGTTCTATTAACAATAAAATAAAACGAAGAACACATGCATTTAAGTATTTTATTTGTATTTCAGAGCTGACTTGCTTTCTCAGAGGAAAAGCCTCACGGTGGGCATAAGCTCCGGGTGATTTCCTAAACAGCCCGCGCGCGCAATTTACTCTTCAAGACGGAAGAAAATCACGGGGGGGGGGGGGACCCGGAGTATATCCATAAAACAGTAGCACGTGTACACTTAACATAACCGAGCGAGTGTAGTGCGCGCAGTGACGACGGCAACAGCTCACTTCCTAATAACCCAAGAGCTGCGATAATCTCTCCCATAAATCAAACAGCGCTACCCTCTTGCTCGCAAATCCGGGCATCGCCTCGAATTTGTCGCTCGCGATCGTCGCACGCGGCCGCAGTCACCTGCTGCTCACGTGTTAACGGCCTATTTGTCAGCGACGATTTCGCGCTCATAACCGCAGGACGTATCTTCGACATCGGCCGCGACGCTTTCCACGCCAGCCACCGCAGCCCGTTTATACATCTACACACAGACACACAGGGACTGCACGCAGACGCGATTGCCGCTGCGAGACTGCTAACAAGCGCTTTTCGTCAGTAGCCGAGAACAATTCCATTTGGCCTTTGTAATGAATTTAAAGCGGCCTAGCCGTAGCTCGCAAACTCTGCGAATTTATTTTTTTTTCCCTCTCTCTCTCAAAGCTCCCAGCTGGAGAAGCATTATTGCGGCGAGCTTTTTAGCTGCGGTCCCTCATGTGTGTGTGTGTGTGTGTGTGTGTCTACGTGTGTGTAAGAGAGAGAGAGAGAGAGAGCGCGTCGCGTGGTCGCGCGGTTTTTCGATGTAACGAGGTTCTTTGTTTCGGAATTTGAATGAGAGAGAATTTACATTGACCAAGTCGTGCGCCGGGGGCCGCGTGCGCGTTGT
The DNA here is from genome assembly GCA_018906965.1 of Philotrypesis tridentata. Classification (NCBI taxonomy): domain Eukaryota; kingdom Metazoa; phylum Arthropoda; class Insecta; order Hymenoptera; family Pteromalidae; genus Philotrypesis; species Philotrypesis tridentata. Next base: position 627,274 of record JACCIB010000041.1, read on the forward strand.
AAATTTCCGACGCTGTACAATTACGCGTCCCGAGCGTGAAAATATGCCCGGGGCTCGGAGAAATTAAACAACGAAATGTACTGCTTCGACACGCGATCTTTCAAAAGGGCAAAGCTCACTTTTGAAAAGAGCTTTTTTTTGTTTAGTGATATGCCATTTAATTTAACTTGCTGGTTTCGCGTAGGACTTATGAAACTGTGAAAAGCACTAGGTTTCCTCTACTTATTTTACCGTGGCGTTACACAATTCGTTGTACGCACGTAATTATTTTCAAATTTTTAAATAATATAATTTTTTCCAACAACTCTTTTAGTTTCTAGTTCGCTATAAAATGAGCCGTGCCCCAAGCGCTGACACGTAAATCTTAACGCGAAATCTAAATCAGCAATTGTAACCCTCAACTTTTCCGCATATCCTGTCACGGACTAAGAAAAATTAGACGAAATAGTTGCCAACAAAATTTTCTATCGTATCGAAGACTGATAAAAAAAATCGCTAATAAAAAGACTAATAAAAATAACTATCAAGATTACCTAATAATATTACAATGGAATCTCGACAGCGTATCTAGTACGTAATTGCAGGAACTAATTAAAGGGTGGCACGCACACGTCACGAGTGAGCAAATCAGCCGAGTGAAATCGTCGAGGGACATGGATAATCAGACCATTCTGGCTCCAGAATGAAAATATGGCTTTGTATGGTTGCGAAACTGGAATAAAAGAGTCGAGGATACTGGATAATCGACATCTCTGGACGATTTTTGCTTCGAGTTTTCAGCACTGTGCAGATGAATTACGAAATTCACTTATTAACTTTGAATTTGACATGGAATAATTTGTTGGATATTAAACTAGTCAGACCATAAAATTATATAATTTTAACCGTCAATTTATTGTTAATTATAAAATTAAGGATTATATAATTATAAATTATTGAGTATTATCTTTTCTTATTTATTATTAGTTATTAATTATTAAATTAAGCGTCTGTCCACGATGTAGACACGTACGCAAACACGCGCTATATTTATAGATTAAAGTTACATCAAACGATCATTGATTGCTTGGCAAACATTACATTGAACTCAGAATTCCAAGCTCTCTCGAATTTACCATATTTATTGCCTCGACCACTGTATTAATGAAACAATCAATAACAACATTTGTCATTAATTATTCTGATGTTAGTTTAAATATAATAATCTAACTCCAAAAAGGAAATATAAACATAACTATAATGTTAGTCGATCGCATCATGTTAATATAAGCATATTATTCCATGCTGACCATCTAAATCTATGAACATAAAAAACGATAAATGTAGACAGAATACTCAATATGGAATGAATATTTGTTGAGTTCATTATTTTAAAAGAACGAAACTCCAAAACACGTCTGCCATTAGTTAAGTAGTTATTCTCCACAGTTCCCACCAAATCTATAAGATCCAACAAGTTCTAATCCAAAGCCTTCTACCGTAAATCGTTCTAAAATCTTTTAAACACTAATTCAACATTACTCACCAATGTTGCCCCAAATTCTCCCCAAGTCCCTCTCATCGATCCAACAACTTCGACAGCTGTGCAAAGCTATCCATCCAAAAAAAAATTAAAAATCTCGCAAAGTCATCAAGCACTACAGTCGCGAAGCCAGTGGCATTAATTACTAGTGTTGGTACATAAACCGAGAAGTGTCGAGACGCGAGGCGTTTACACTTGCGGCAAACATCAGTGGTATATCTGCCTCTTTAGTCTTTCTCTGTGAAAGCACTAAACAGCTTTGTCGCCAACGAAGAACTAAGCTTTGTGGCGCGCTAGGCAAATATGCGCGAGGGCCACCGCAATATATGTACAGATATACCCGCTGTGTTTTAACCAGTTCTTCCATATGCGAGTATATGCATATACACATAAACATACGTGTATACGGTCTAGTTCACTAGATTTGTACGCACTGCCTCTATGTTGCCGAGTACTTTCGTTTCCGATCGAACTACCAAATCTCTGGTATTCAATTTCACATCACGCTTGGAGGAAAAAATTACTATAATTATTACTTGGATATTCGAGGATAATGAAAATTTTGAAAACCATTACTACCTATTGCAAACGTAGAGAATACAATAAATGTTTCAATTGAATGGGAAGATTGCTACTCAAAGTTATTAACCCTAAAATTAAAATTAAAATTATTTTAATTCATTGAAAAAAAATAAACAGTATAAAAAACCATAAAGTCTTCCTACTTCAATTTTTAATTTTAATTCAATTTTTGTACGTTCATGAAAAGTATGCGCTGCAGAACTATTATAGATTCATGTTAATTCATGTTTATGCATCTTATACATGCATATTAACGTTTATAAGATTTATTAGAACAGGTTAAACGTGTACGATGTACGTGTTATGTATATCTATATATTGTTATGTATGCTAGTTCGACCCTCTCCAAAAACAATATATTCAAAGTGTAACAGCAGCCGATCACCAGTTGTGACACTCACCACTGGGAAATAGAATGGACAATTATTCGGCATACTAACCAGAACGGCTGGTTTATTTTCTACCAGGGAAACTTAGCTTTGATGGGCAAAGCAACGCGACGACAATTCCTACCGCAACAATGAAACGTGCAGTTAGATGCTAATTTTCCAGGTTCTTTTTTTTTTTGTTTTTTCTTACAACAAAACAGAAATAAAATCAAATGTTGGAGCAGTGTAACAGCACGACATTAGGAAAAATAACAAAATTAAAATATATACCAAAACGCGAGAGAACAAACACATCAATCGTATCATTTCAATGCAAGTCCGAAAGTGTAGATTCTACAACGAGTGCAAAATGTAACAATCGCAACGAGTACACAATTATGTTTCGCGTGCGTGTCAACGGATACTTTTTCATCCAGAACGCGCAAAATCGATTTTCAATAATTTCAAAACGCGCAAAGTCGCAAACCATACATTAAAAATATCATTATCGCATCACCAGTTATATATTCGAGCGTATCGAGAATGGGATCGCGGTAATCGGGAGGATCAGAGCGTTTCACGCAACAAAAAATATTTCGCGCGCGTTCGCGAGGGTGTGCGTGATTTAAAAAAGCAAAAAACAAACAATCGAAACGCGCGTTTGTCAAAGCACTCATTGAACGGCGAGTCTTTTGTGCGCGCGCGCGCCTTTTGTAGCGAACTATTTAATATAACGATTTCCATTTCAGCGGAGAACGAAAGCGCCGCTCGCGGAAACGGGAGAATAATTCTTTTATCGTTTCAGGTATATCTCGAGAGAAGGGAAGCCGCTCGATTTAAGCCCCGGAGCTTGCAGCGGAGGCCTGCTTTTGACAATATAACAGACGACTTCACCGCTTTCTTCTCCATTCTTATGCGCGTTGCCGCTACTGCTGCTGCCGCTGCCGCCTCCGCCGCCGCCGGTTCTACTGCATCTAGAATATCGTACTTTCTCTCTCTCTCTCTCTCTCTCTCTCTCTCTCTATCTCGCTCTCCTTCTTTTTATCATCTCTCGCTCGGTCGCGCCAACTCGTCATCTCAAATGAATAACGGCTCGCGTCGATATTCCAAGATTATACAGAGCTGTACTTTCTTTCTCTTTGACAATGGAAAGTAGAGCTCGTCGTGTTTATGTATACATACGTAATGCCGTCGGAAATTCCGGGTTTGCTCTGCATTCTTTCTATATTTTCCTCTGTCTCTCGTCCCTTCCTCTCTCTCTCTCTCTCTCTCTCTCTCTCTCTCTCTCTCTCTCTCTCTCTCTCTCTCTTTCTCTCTTGCATGACTTTATTTGTGCCTCGCATTTTCTCTCGCCAACGCCTGAATCTTTGATATTTTTACAATGCCAACTGGCATCCTCGAAAAAATCGCTCTTTACGACTTTACTGGTATGTACGAGGAAGCTATTTTTGAAATTGTTTTTTAAAGGGTTCACAGAATGGTTAATTTTCAGAAAGGGCACTCATCTTTCAGACTAGTTTGTTTGGTACTTTTTGTCTGCAAGGCATTTTTTTATTACGTTTTTTCAAAATTGAAATTTATTTATCTCGTAATTAACTAATGCATATATGCTTGGTATTTGTACTTTTTTAAATGTTTTTTATCTTTTCCCGTAACTTTATTTTTATGAGACTAGACCTTTAGAACTACCCCCACCCTATACCTTTGATAATTACGCCTTTGAACAATTCGTCACGTTAATCTACAGCGTTATCTATATGACGCCCCTTTTAGTAAGCAATTGCGAATAAGCCGTATAAGAGCTGCCATGATCCCGGGATCATAGAAGCTTCTGGTCTGGTCCACTATATCGATTACCGAGAAATAACTTCTAACATTCGGTTATTTCTTTAATTTATTTATTATTTAATTTATTTTTTGTTTATTTAAGTTATTTTTTTTAGTGTAAAATATTCAACTGCGCACAAATATTGCCACAAAACACTTGTCGCTGAGTACGTGCCACAATATAACAGGCGTAATAACGAATTCATTTACTAATATAATGAAAATAAAATTACAGAAAATCAAGATATAGTTGTTTTTGCCACGCAATCATCTACCATCTCACAAAGTTTGAAACTAATATTTAACCTTTTGAACTTCAATCTTCATGGCAAATAATCCAAGTAGTAATTTTGTTTGCATGATTCGTTTTCAGCAAATCAGTAAGTTTTTCGTCTGAAACACGATAACGGAAAATCCAAATTTTTAATGATTTTTGCACCGAAAGTACACAGGTGATGAAAGGTCTCTCTAAAAAACGTATCGATAAAACACTCGCTCTTTCGACGACTAACGGAAGGTTTTCATCCGAAATATACAGAGTCGGACCGAGATCGAATTTCCAAGCAGGCGTTCTCTACACACGCCGTGCTCTAGAGCTCGATCGAAAACTTTCAGCTCGCGTATATCCCGCGCGCACTTATCTATTTATCTACCCTTCGCTCGCTTCGATCATACACATCCCCGCAGACGTCATTCGCTGAAATTCCACTCTAGATCATTGCGAGACAGCTCCTTTCTTTTCGCTGATACACATGCGATCCTCGTGAAATCCGGCCTCTTTCTCTGCGCCGCCTATAGTCCCTTTATTCTTCTTATATCTGCCGCGTAATACCGCTGCTATTTGAAAAAAAGCCAGCGAGGGATCAAGCCGGGGATTTCGCTGTATGGATCTGGTTCAAGGGGGAGCCGCTCTATTATCCTGGATGGGTATGAATGCGTTAATAGACGACGATTTATTCTGACTGTTTAAATAGGGATTTTGCAGCCAAACGACACGTGCACGTGAGATGATTGTTCTGTTTCAAGGAGAGATGGTTTGCATCGAGTACTGGGTTTTTACCCAATGTTAGAAGTTATAGCTTGTCCAAGTCGCAGTTGATACAATTTTTGCGCGCTCAAGCTTTAGTATTTTTGTTTGTTTAATGTTTTCGATACAGGTTTGGCCAGTCAATTTATTGATTGTAAAAGCTATTGAAAGGTGATATAAAAAATGGGTCAATTTTTAATGAAAGAAGGTTTTTGCTAGCTTTACAATGATATGGATTTCCATTACGGAGACAGAGCAAACAAAGAGAATATAAAAAGAAGAATATAAGCACCATAAAAGAGCAATTTTGTTGAAAAGAAATGGCTTTCACTATAAGAAATGATCGAAGTGTGACTCCTGAGCATGAAAAGAACTCACATCATTGTAGCGATTACGAGTAGCAACCGAAAAATATTTTCCCTCACCAGGCTGCATAATTTTTCAAAATGATTGTGAGTACTGTAAGCTTTTAGTGAAATGATTGCAGCATCTGAATTTTCATTTATCTGCGCACCTCATTAAAAAAAGAAATTCGTAAAAGTGTTTAAACAATATTCATACGGCTATAACGGCTCCAAATATTAAAATATTTGATCGTACGTTAACGGAATTCATTCCTACCAGGGTAAACATGACTGAAGTAAATAATTATGCAAAATTAACGCACTCGTGAAAATTGTATTATGATGTTGCCATTTGAGCAAACGCAACAGCATTGTGCAATAACTTTCCAACCTAATTATCAGATTTTAATATTTTTCCTGAAGCATTATTATGACTTTATAGGCATTGTAAAAATAATATACAATATAATTATTATAACTCTTGATAATTTAGTAACTCCATTGACGTTCATATTGTAATAATTACTGCTGAAATTAATATTATATTAATATACTTTATACATATCATACAGATAAAAAAAAAATTTTTATTATACTTGTATAAATGTGTTTATGAACAAATGTATCAGTATAATCAAATGTTGAAGCAAGCTATATCAATTATTGCGTATTTATTTTTGAAAGTCTGTTCTTGCTCTGTAAAATTTATCAAAAAATTTATTTTCAGCTAAACGACAGAATCATTTTTCGGTTGTTTTCATTCATTTGCATCCTTTTTTTGCCTTAGAATTTAATGCAATTTATCTACTTAAACTGATTTAGATTGTTTATTCTGAGATCTCTTTTTCTACGTTTTTCGAAAGTTTTCACACTGCAGCTATGAAGACGCTTATAAATTTAAAGTTTTCATACATCTTAAATTGCATGCGAGTTTTTGTTAATTTACGTTTTCCATTCTACAAACATCTGCATAGGTTTCCCCCGAGGCAGATTAAACTTCAAAACTAATAAATATTTATGATAGACTCGTCTATTTTTCATCTATTAGTAAAGGTGATGCCGAAGTTAATTAAAAATTCAAATTTCGCGCCACAATACAGCAGACAAGAAAGCATATAATTTGCTTGTAACGAATATTAAAAACAAAATTTAAATCTAATCCATAGTCACCCTCCTGCATATAAAATTTATAGAATTATATATCGCTGCCCAAAGTTTAAAGTTTATTATATAAAGATTTCGAGGAATGGCATTTCAAGAATATCTTTCAAACTTGAAATTCCAGATAATTATGTAGCGGGGGGAAACGATGTCTCAGTTTTCAAAATTTTCTTTTTATTTTTGTCATAAGCAAATTAGTTTCTTTCGGTCTGCTATATCGTGGTGCAAATTTTGAAGTTTTAATTGACTTTAGTATCTCCTTAAATGCTTTTTCGAACTTTTCTTGAGCATCTCTTAAGGCGAATATAGTGTACGATAATATTGTACAATTCAAAGGCTTTAAATTTGTAACATGTAGATTGCGTGGGTTAATTCTTAAAGTTAAATAGCTAATTCTCGACTGTAGCAGATGACGTATGAATAAAGAAATTACGAATCTCTGTAATCAATATGAATACACTTTTAGACGATTATTAATTCTAAAAATTAAATAATACACTTAAGCCTCTTTATGCTTAACATATAGGAGTTGTATAAAACCAATACAAATTACAGATTATATTTCCATGTAACCTACAGTGTCAATACCCCGTCTGACGAAACATGAATTATTCCACTTGGAGAACGAAATCAGGAGAGCAATTTTCTTTCGGTACTTTTTAATAGTGATACGTTGATCATCTTTAGAGCTCAAGTTTTGTACATTAATCTTCGCTACCCTACTTTCTACGCATCCGCGGGATCCATTTTTATCTATTAAACTTCCGAAGATAAATTACAAACTCCCATGAGACTATTATTTCAGCTCTTCCTCATTCACAAACACAATAACCTACACACACACACACACACATACCCATGTATGTAGGAGTAAACTAACGACTTCAAACCTGAGACGGCGTTCCGCGCGCACATACTACGTACCGAGAATGACGGATCCAAGAAGAAAACTCATCGTTCCGCTCGATCGAGTAGCAGGGAAGAAAAAAGAAGAATGAAAATCTTGCGCGCTCGATAAAATCCATCGGACGAGAGTAGCTGCTGCAACTGCGGCCGGACGCGAAGCATCAAGGGAAGCTCCTTTGCCCAGTGGTTTTTATTCTCATCGCACGGAGAGAAAGAGAGAGAGAGTGAGAGAGGGAGAGAGAGAACGAGAGAGCGCGCGCTTAAAATTATTAAAAATACACAAAGTTCATAAGTAGATTTAGTACTTTCTTGCAGGCTCTGCAGCTTCTCCGAGGAGTAGGTTAATGCAGCGTTACGGAGAAACATACTTTGCCCTCTCGGCGAGACTAAGCCACGCGAACTTCATAGATTACGCCGTAAAGTAGGAAACAAACTACGCTCCCGCCTCTTTCCTCCCTCTTGTTCTCCCTCCCGTTCCTCCTTCGCAGCGGCGGCTAAAGACTCGGCGAGCGGAAGCTGATTGTACCGCGACGCCGCGCGCGCCCGACGGACTTCTAAGCGGGAAAAAAAAAAACACTTGCCGAGCTAAAAGTGTATGGAATTGATTGCAGTCTCTCCCCTCCCCGCGTCGACGGAGTATATCGGCCTGCGGACAGCTTTGATTTCTCGCGCGCTGCCAGCCAACGCGCGGCAATCGAGGCCTGGAATTTCCAATTTGCGGACGTAATTACGCGATTGCGCGGCTAATGGATCGTTTTATCGAGCAAATCCGAGGGCGCACGCGTGTATAGTTTTACTTTGGATTTTTCATTTGGCTTCGCGCGAACTGCCGCGCACTTTTATTCGCGGCGCGAATTCCGCGATTTAATCAAATCTATTTGACGACTGCGCCCGCGGAACCCAACCCCATTGAATTCTATACTCGCTGCAAAAGGGGATGTTCGTGTATACGTATATATATGTATACATACGAAGAAGACGACTCGTCGGAGTGACTGCGTAAATGTGGCTCGTAAATTGCGGGACAGGAGAATGTTCGAATGTAGTCCGTTCATGATCAGGGCAACGGCTTTTTTGTGTCAACGTTGACGAACGGGGCATTTGTTTTTAACGGGACGTTACCCGAATCGATGGCCAGCCGCGCATTTCTCAATCAACGACGTGTGTCTCGTAACAATTGTGTTTTCCAGCCGGGGCTCGTATATATATGCGCGCGCGCGCGTTCGCGACTCGAAGGATGACGCAATTTTTCACTATTCCCGACAGAAAAAAAAATGGGGCGCACTCCAATAAACGTTTTATATACGACGCCGTCGTTAATGGTCCCCCCCTCGTATAGCTCGAAAATAAAAATACGCATCATTCCCGGTAAAAAAAAACGGACCAGTGTCGCGGGTCGACGTACTCGTTGAATGGGGCAGTATACTGTTCAAGGGGGGGGATGGGCATCTGAATTCGGTGCAAGTTAATAAAGACGATGCTATGAAGTATTTTGAAGTGTGAGACGATGCTCATACGGGCGAATATCTGCTAACTCGAGGGAATCCGCATGTACGTGTTGCCTATGAGAGAATGAGCGTAAAAACACCTTTTGATCGAATATCCGGAATAGACGAATGAAAGAATTAGTTGAGGTTTCCAGATACGCAAAATAAAATGAAAAATAAGGCATACAAACAGCTTTTCTCTTTATAATATTAAGTATTATAACCCTGGTAGAAAATAGCCTGTAAGTTATAGAATTGAAAACTAGAAACTCGGCATATTTTGTCGCGATACAGTGTAGCGATGAACTGTCGATAATATCGTTTAGGTCATATCCCTGGTAGAATGGTTCTCGATAAGCTACCGATAATGTCTATGCTTTATTTACTTTTAGAAAAAAATGTAATGTTTCTTAATAATAATTAATTCTAAATTAGTTTAAATTAAATTATTTTTTGTATTCTAATAAAAAAACTGTTCAATTATCGTCATTTTCATAACATTTTAACCTTACATATATTGTTGACGATAAGTTCGACATAACGTGCCCAGAAACCGTCGCCTGATAACGGGGTTTCTGGCAATATTTTTCCCAATAATCTATGGACAGACGATCAAATAAGGCATTCTGTCGGTAGTATATCGGGGACGATTCTTGCAGGGAAAATACATTCTCATACATAATCATATATCTTATTAATTGACTATTTGATTGTTCGATCAGTTCAGTATCACATTTAGTAATTATGTTAGAAAATAAACAACAACCCAATCAATAACTTAACACTAAAAAATGAAACTAAAAATACCAACGAAGCGGCGATGAACCGGTATATGGAATCCGGGCAACGATGCACAAGTGCTCGTATAGCAGTACAAGTCGCCCAAATCATCCACGCAAGCCGATCAGAGCAGAGAAGCCGGAAATTAGCTCGCGAAAGATTTTGCGAACAAATAGACCCGAGCAATTTTTCGGAAAATTCCAGTCAATCGCACCGCTAACTACGCCATCCCGCCCCAATAACCGCGACTACCGATCTCCTCACTTTATCCGCACATAGCGCGCCCGCCGCACATAGACACACGTATATAATCGTGGCGCAGGCGAAGCGTCAACTGCCAGCGGCAGCGGATGTCGTTACCGTTAATTAGCGCTCGCGAGATTTTACGCCGAATTAAAGTTTCGCAATTACCGCGATAATGGAGCACGAGCGATTTCCCCCGCCCTCAGCGTCGTCTTACCTCGAACTTTTGATCGGGTCGGGCCGCCGCGTGCGGAATTCATTTATTTATCTATATAGAGCTATGCGCGCGCGAGAGGTGCAACGGTATACGTATAGCCCCGGCGAATCGCGCTGCGTATTATATCCGCGTGCAGGAAGTCGCGCGGGGAGGGTATACAGGGGGAGAGGGGTGGGGGATGAAAAGGGCCGGCCTACTTTCGAACGCTCGCGGCCGAGCTCTTTTGTGTTTGCATAATGCGCCGCGCGCGAGGCCGTAGGAGGAGGAGGAACCGCACCGAGAGAGAGAGAGAGAGAGAGAGAGAGAGTCGAGCGTTGTATATCTCGAAGCCGAAAGATTTGCATCGAGGCCCGCTGCGGGGCTATTAGCAATTCAAAGTTGCCGCCGGAAATGACGAAAGCTTTCGCGTCCTCTATACTCATTCTTCGCACGGATTGGTGGGTGACACGGGTGTATAATTGTTTTCCGCGGGACTCGAACTTGGGAAAGTGCTGCGCTGCTGCTGCCGCTACTGCTAACCCGAGAGCTTCGCCGCCGAGCTATTGTGATGCTGAGCCGCTACGGGACCCCACTGCTGCTGCTGCTGCTGCTGCTGCTGCTGCGTCGCTGTTGCGATGAGAATTATTTCGGTTTCGAGGTTTCTTATTAATTTAACGCTTTTCGGTTTTCCTGTGATATTTGTATGCTTTTTCGCCGGCTACGGACATAAACTTCCAGCCAGTTATAAGTTGACGAGTAATTTTCAATTTCGGTGATAGGTCAACGAAATGAAGAGGGCATTAACGGATGTGCTTTTTTTTAGATGGTCAAGAGAGCTTTTTTAAGCGAAAACTTCGGTGATTCGTTTAATCTCAAAAATCGAAAGATTCATTTTGATGCAAGTTTAGATTAGATCTTTTTTAGATTAGAACATTCGATTTTAATCGAAGGATATTCTTTCACCTTGAAAATATATCACGAAAATACTGATTTTAAATTCTACAATGTACGCGCATTGGCTGTATTTTTAGCTTTACTTCCCAAGAGCGTAATAATTTAATTCAACTAATGTAACGTGTATTAATAAACTATTTCTCGTTCTCTCACCAGACCGTTGAATTAAAGCGAGTTGAATTTCCCATACAATGTAATTATTTATTTAAACTACTCTCTGCTCCGACTTCCCTCTCACACACATTATGTTAAAAAAGGTAGTATTTTTTAAAAGTAGAAATTCAAATGAAATTTATTTAAATGAGTAAATGGTATTTAATGTTAGTTATTTTATTGAAAAAAAAATATCCATTATTACAATGCAAATTAATTCGAATTTTTTTTAATAATTGCAGCAATAAAAAGTAATAACTAATTTTACTTCACATAAATTTAACGATGATCACTGTTTCTACGACAAACTCAGTGTACGGAATAAAAATAGACTCAACGTTGACGTACAACCATCTTTTATCACGACTACAATCCAGATCTCAAAATATCATTATGCGTGAAACAAGAGGTAAGAAAAACAAAAGGTAAGCGGAAGCCTCCCGAACTTTCAAAGCTCGGAATATTACAAAAGAAAGAGAAGCAGAGAAATGTTCATCAGCTACTGTCAACCAAGCGCTGTACACAAAACTTCGGGGGGGGGGGAGCTAATTAACTTAAGACTTTCGCGTTTCAACAATAAACAAGCCCATCCGATTTGCAACTTAAATGCTATTTTTAATGCTCTCTACAGCACGCGGCCGTTATTATCTCGGACCGCAATACCTGCAGAGCCACCGCTACGCGATAAATATGGACGAATATTACGGTCGTGTGCACCAAGATCCCCAAGCGGAGGCTGTATCTCGTAGCGCACGCCTTGCATGTTTGTGACGCGACACTCGTAAATGATTCCGCGAGCTTCTCTGGCCCTTTTATACTTTCCTCGCTCTCTCCCTCACCCTCACCCTCTCTCTCTCTCTCTCTCTCTTTCCTTCTCGCGTGTCGTCGAGTATTTTTCGAACCGTGCTTTTCGGCGTGCGCGCGAGGCCGAATTTATGGATTTGAAATTTTATTTTAGCCGACTTATGAGCGCGTGAAAAATCCCGTAAGTTTGCGGGTTCGGTGTCGAAGGCAGCATCGCGCGAGGGAATTCGGAGATATATTTATAAGACGCTTTGTCTTTATATGAGAGGTTGACAATTTTTATTTTTGGTTATTATTCATTGTTTACCCTTTTGCTCGAATGATCAAGGAATATTTTCTCTTTTTACGTATAATCGATCTCAAGAACTCTTGCGTCTCTGGATTTGTAAGTACAAGTATTTGCTCATAAATGTGATTAAAAGAGAATGGGAAAGATTATTGTTGTATAAAGTTTAATGTTTCTATGCAAAATAAATGTTGAAAATTGACCTAGTTTCGTTGGACCCAAAAGTGAAAAAGAAAAATTTCGCCAAGCGATTTCGCCAAATAAACTGATGCGTGTATTACGGAATTATGAAAATGAACGCTTCCGAGCTCTGAATAATTTGAAATATTTTGCAGAGCACGCCTTACCCTACAACTCTCGTCGCAGTGCGATGCTTTAAAAAAAATAAATGTAAACGACGGATTTCAATCCATCTGTAAAACGCGTATACATAATTCCTTTTGAATATTTTCATTTGGAAGCTTTCCTCGTAAACCGCGAGAAACACGCGTCCACGTATATTTTTCATTTACGCTTTCCATCGAGGACAAATAATGAAAAAAGCTGGTCTGGAAGGAGAAAAACTCATGACGAAAGTCAGAGCTGGGCTGAAATGAATCAGCTCGTCCATGCCCGGCTGCAGGTCAGCTGTATGTGTATGTGTGTGTGTGTGTGTATGCGCGCGCGTGTGTTCCTTGGCATAGCTGCGTTTTATGCAGAAATACTCAGGAACGGAGAACGATGTACGAACGAGCTCTGGCGCACCCCCGTGAAAAAGGAGAAACGCGTCCGGACGCCAGCCAACGGAAGCCCGGGCTTTGAATGAAAACTTTTCCTGATTTAGATCACTCGCGCGGGCACGCGTCAAACTTCAAAATCGTAATTCAGACTTTCAAGCCCCCTCCCCACCTCTGCTTCTCTCTCTCTCTCTCTCTCTCTCTCTCTCTCTCTCTCTCTCTCTCTCTCTCTCTCTCTCTTGCAGCTCTTTCGGTTTGTGCGAAATGAGTACACCCTGCCGGAACAGTGGAAACGGGGAAATAAAGAGAGAGAGAGAGAGAGAGAGAGAGAGAGGGAGAGAGAGAGACTGGCACAGATTAGAGATATTTATGGTCCAGTAAATCAGATACTGTCGCTCGCTCTCGTTCCTTCCTCTGGCAGGTATATGCACGCACGCACAAGACATTGATTAATCAGAATAAGTGCCTTCGCCCAGAGTACTACTACAAAATTAGAGAAACAGGAATAATGAGATAGACAAAAACGAGACGAAATATTCAAAGAATTTTGGGAGTGTGTCATACAACTTAGATACAATTAGGTGGCTCGTAAAATTGAAAATATGTCTAATGTGTATGCAGGCAAAAGAATTGAAAAAATAAATTCGAAGAAATAGCAGGAAGTAATCATTATATTATATACGTATGTATGTATGATTTTGATCCTTTCTTGAGAACTTTTATAACTAATGAACGAAGTCGAAATGGTAAAATTATCTTTCTTTACATATAATGAAGCATTGTCCTCGCGAGCATTCTTTTTACAAGAAAAATTACTTTCATCAAAATTCATCAGTCTTTATTTTCAGAAAAAGTTCTTTTTACAACAATGTAGGATATCCACGCCGTCTTTCTCTCTCAGACTTGTACTATAAGATTTTCACTTCACTCCCGTCTTTTATCTTTTTTTCACATTCCTGCCTTTCTGTGCCTGCAGTAGCAGCTTCTTTAACGTTGCAATCATATCCTTTAATTCTCCCTGCAGCTTTACGTATCTTTTCATTTTTATTCTTTCTCCCTTGCTCTCTTCACTTACTTTATCTAGTCCCCCCCCCCCCTCTTCAACTGTACTTCGCTTTCCCTTTCCGCACTTTGCACCACCATGACACTTCGAATATTAATTATGCACTAAACTTGAGAGCCGCTGAAAACATTCAAGATGCCGGGCTCAATGCGCAGATATAGAAGTTTCGAGTTTATATATGTCTACGGCTGCGTCGAACGCTCGATTCAATGGCGCACAAACGATTTTCTCGTTTCCAGCGCATTTCAGACATTCGAATTTCTCTATGCCACTGATCCTTTTCGCACAATACAGCCAGTAACCGGGCATCCAGCAGCGATTCAATACTGATTCACTCGACGCGGCAACTCGAAACTCCGCAACCATCAGTTCCGCGAACACCGCGTAACTTTTCATTACAACTTGTCGAAACGACAAATTTTCGAGAAAGAAGAAGAGAGGAAGAGAGAGAGTGTGTGTGTGTTGCACATTTCGAATATTGATTGTCGTAAATCGGCGCGGTGCGTTTACACGCACACGAGGAGACGACGCGGGCGCTTTGCAAATTGGTCGCTCGTTACAAGAGAATCGAGCCAAACTTTTAATCACAATCAGGACACGCATCTGCGTTGTCCTCTCTCTCTCTCTCTCTCTCGCTCCGTGGCTCTCTAAACGCGTGCGTAAATGTATACTCTCTGTTGGGCGCCAAACGAGCGTAGGCGAAATTTACATATAGCCTCCTTACGCCCAGCGAATTATTGGCTCGTTCGTTTGATTTCCTCCCCCTCTCCCCCGCGGGCCGAATCGCTCGCTCGTTTATTCTAGCCGAGCGCGGCGAGGCTAACGTGCGCATGTAAGAGGCCACTTCGGTATATATCACTGTTCTTTACGGGAACGAATCGTCCGGTAGTTGGAGCGCCAGCTTTGCGAACGCGACTTAATTAGCGCTAAACAATGGTCTCTACCTTCAGCGATTGACGGGATGGGGGGAGGGGGAGGGGATGATCGTTAACGTTCGACTCGGGTCGTATCTTCGGATGCATCGCTGGATATTACGGGACTTGCGATTGCTTTCCGCTCGATCATTACTATATAAGAGAGAGATTCCTTTGGGGTAATTGGCATCGATCGTCGCGCTACCGCCGCCGCCGCCGCGGAAAACTTGGCGGCGGCGACGAAGCTCCCTCTATTTTTTCAGCGAGTCAGCGAATATTTCCCGGGGATAATGCGTATTACACGGCTCGATGCACCTTATAATTCACTCCTCGATCTCGTTACAACTCTAAAGTGATTATTCCCCGGTTGCAATTTTATTCCCCGCTTCCACGAGCCCTAAGCTCGTTACGCCGAAGAGCCGACAAAAGAAAAGTCCTGCGGGCAGGCACTGCGCGCCGCGCATAACTTAATGAAAATGGCTCCGGCCATGTCCGTATCTCTAAGCCGATTCGGGGCTCTCTCTCTCTCTCTCTCTCTCTCTCTCTCTCTCTCTCTCTCTCTCTCTCTCTCTCTCTCTCTCTCTCTCTCTCTCTCGGACTCCAGGTTAAACTTTCATCCGCACTGCGAAAAAACAAATAGCGACACGACTCTGAATTTTTTACTCGATCCTTTTCGCCTCGTAAACTATTCACGCGCGCGCTGAGAGCGTATCTTTTTGCTCGCAATTACCGAGTTACTTCTGCCGCCGCGTATACGTATATACACTTCCTGTCCTGCATAAAAGTAATCCGAGCGCAGTAGAATATCAGAGAGACATGCGCGCGCATGCACACGTGCGGGGGGGGGGGGGAGGAAGAAGAGCGCCGAAAAAAGTTTTGCAAAAAAAGGGATGGGGGCGCAAAGAAAGAAAAGCACAATCGTCCCTTTGTGCGCTGGGAAGGGGATTCCGCAATTAAAAAGGAAAACTCGCGCAATCAAGAGCGGCAAACTAGCACGAATTCGCACGCGCGCGCGCGCGCGCGGCCTCCGCGCTCGTACATCTTAATTTTAAAAGAGTCATAAAAGTTAGCCCTCTCCCCCTCCACGCCGGCTCCGCACGTGCGAGGGGGGGAGCTGCTCGCGCTGCGAAAAGAAATGTCGACACTGCACTTAGTATGTAAAGAGAACAGAGCTTTTTCTCGAGAGCTCAGCCGGGCCGCTTCTGGCTATATTCTCCTGCATCCGCTTTATTTCATATTCAAAAGGTTCGCGGAATTAATATTGCATTACCAGTGCGCGTGGCAGGTGAGCTTACGTGTCGCCGGCTTCTTTTGAACCCCCTTGAGCATCTCTCCACGCGTAATGTCCCGCTACTTGTAATTATTAATACGCAAGAGGAAAGAGAAAGAGAGAGAGAGAGAGAGAGAGAGAGAGAGAGAGAGAGAGAGAGAGAGAGAGAGAGGAAGATAGGGACTCATACGAGTATACGAGCTGAAATTATTCAGCTGCTGACTGTGGAAGTTATTCACTCGCTGTTAGGATTGCGCTTTCTCTGCGCCTTATTCTTTTTTGTTCTATTTGCTTCGCGAGGCTAATTAAATCAAAGAAGAGACTTTTCTTTTTTGCGACTTGGCGGGCGCCACCGGTTGTTGCACCCAGATTGCTTGTTAATTTAAATTGTTCAAAGGTGGCTTGTCCCGTCAAAATGACAAAACACCCCTCCAAACTAAAAAATGAAAATTTCGATAAATGTTCCTTTCTTGGACCGAATTCTGAATCTAAGCAGAATTATCGTTGATTTAAATTTCAAAAATATTCCACACATTTGAATCCTAGATGACATGTATAGATACGCTGATTTATAGATGGTAGCACTGGGTATAGAACGTAGAATTTTAGAAATTTTTTCTTGAAATGTGAGAAGACCTTTTATAGTAGAAAAAATCCAAATTGTCGGATTATCGGAGCCACGTTTACAACATATTTTTAGCTACAAAAATTTCAAGCTACTTTAAATATGCGACTCAATCGAAATGAGCCCATACATTTCATCCATATATTTATCTGATCACATTATTTCATGGAAGATCCAAATGAAAATGATTTAACATGAATAAAAAATTTAAAGTGAATTAAATGCTTAACAACAAAGGCCGCATCACTTTTTTTAAAGAGGATTAAGCTGCAGGAAGTTTGCATATGATCGAAAATCCTATGAGGACGACAAAAGCCTGTAATTACATTACAGGGCCAATAGACTAAAATATTTCAATGGCATTTGACGTATACATCCAATTAATAAACAACTCGAGCATTTTTATCCCTAAAAGTATACTTTATACATATTGCACCCTGCAGAAATTAAAGCATCGACTGCAGTAATCGCCACGATGAATTACCAAACAACCTCGTGACCGTTTGCTAAATATCAAATTATGTTTATCGTGCTGAAATGTCGACTACCTTTCGATTTGCTTCCGAATTGCAGTGCACGCGCATATTTATATAATGTAACGGCTGCACTCAATCGTATCCGCGTTGGTGCAAATCTCGCATACTGCGCGTGTTTGAGGCCAACGTCAAACTCGATTTATTTATCACCGAACTGGACTGTTTTACCGAAGCTCAGCTATACGTAGGCGCATGCATACCTATATATAGACACGCGATGTCAAATTGGATTGGGCATTAGATTCGTATAAGCCGCGCCATGTAATCCAAAGCGACGTTACACGCAAGTTATACGCTGCGAGGCGCGCGATCGATGGATCAAAGTAATGAACGCCTGCATACATACATGCACACACATATATATGCATATAGATATATTACAGATACACACACTTGCAGATATATACAACTGATGTGGGCCTACGCGAACATCGTCTCAGATTATGCCAACCACACGCGAGAACCGTTCGAGAGCTTGTCGTTTAATTCAATTAGCAAGAGACTATATAAGCGAGTGCTTTACCGGTCAGTCGATTGTACATGCGGCATGGGGAGTATTATCAATGAAATGTGCGCTTAGAGCGACTCAATGCACCTCAAGACGAAACTTCATTGAATTTTAATGGAAATACCGGAAAATCCATTCGGCTTTGAAAAATTGCCTGCTCGAAACATTTTTCGCAAAAAGCAAATGTACCTGTAATAATCGTACTTTGCAATTAAAAAAAGAACTGCACTATACTTTTTTGAAGTTCTGTTTTTTTTTTCTTTTTCAAAGCATACCAAGTGTTCATTACCTAATAATGGATAGCGTACAGAGCACGAGCAAAACAGCATTTCCACAGTAGCCATCTCATAACATTGATTTTCGTCGGTATTATTATGAATTGCATTAAAACTATAATAGTACGCATTAAAACTATAATAGTACGATAAAATAAGTTGAGGACTTTTTTCTCTGTACCTTACTGAAAAATACATTAACAAGGGCATAAAATTTATTTCATATACACGCAGAACTGCAGAGTGAAGAAGTATGCCCATGTGTATACCATATTTTTTTATATACAAAAATGTTCGTTAGAACCATTTAACTATGTGATATAAAAGAATAATATTATAAATGAACAAAAAAATTGTCTATAAAACAGATAAAAGGATTGCCCATAAAAATTTTTTTCCATATTTGACTTTTTATCCTCAGGTGTACTTCACTTGCAATATTGTAATTTTAATATTATAATATACTGTGCTGCACTTTCATGATTTAACTAATCATAAATTATACCTTTTTAAAATTGCTAGAAACATATATTCCTCGAAAGGCATTGAATTCATGCAAACATATTTAGTTCATAATGCATGAATCCCGTTGTGAATTAGTGTGACATAAAACTTCATAGTGCTTTCCTAACTTGCTAAGCTTCTGATACGTTGAGAATAATTTTTTTTCTTAATTTCGCTCAAAAGTAGAAAAACGGAGCTTAACCTTAATCCTGTAGAACCTTTAAAGGTGACTGCACTTTGTTTGAAAGTTACAAGCTTTTGAAAACAAGGTAATCTCTGTCTTCTTTACATAATTTAAGGGCGATAATGGCTGTATTAAACAAATTCATTATAAAGTGAAGTTTGCATTTAATTTTAATCACATGAAAAAATTTCTAGGTATTCGAGTACTGTATGAAAAAACTACGACATCTATTTTCTACCTTTTTTTAGTTCTCACGCAGATAGATAGAACTAGTTGGTGCTTCGATATCGTTTTCATGGAAACCGTGATTTTTCTTATTAGACTTATCCTACGGAACGAGAAAAAAAAAACCACTTCAAAAATACGTAAAACGAAATGTTTCATTTTCAAGGCACTTGCGTTTGCAGTTGCTCACATATCGGTAACGAAACATGAGAAGTCATCATCACCAACACTGTTGCATCATATTTTTATCGAGTTGTTGAGTTTAACGACTTTACCGTTTCAAATGAAAAATATGTATTTTCATAGACATAACGAATACGTTTTATTTTTCACAAGAATTTTTAAAAATGGAAGATGTCCTCGGGTTTATGAATTTTATTCTCAAAGAAAAACCACTAAAACGTCCTCCCCCCTTAATATCTGTCTAATAATTACGCAACCACTTCGACTAAATAATAGTATACTTTCGTGGATACAATATTTATTTAACACTTAAAATAAATGGGAAATTGAAGTTTTCGAGCGCTTTTAGAGTCGCAAGCGGAAGAGTAGATCAATCTAACCATAAGTGCATTACACTTTATTCTTTGAATAAAATATATCGTCCCACACAATCAGGCGCGTTATCACGTACGTCAAATATCACGTACATGAATATTTCAGCAATTACTGTACGAACACTGTGTAGCGCGGGCGACGCCGTTGAATTTCGACGAAATCGAAATATCTGCTGCAGCAGTCTATAAAAGAGAATCGATACCAACCATGCCTCATCCTGCGCTCTATAAAGAGAACGTGACCGGGAAAAAACTGCAGCTTTTCTATTAAGTCTTTCGACTGGCATCAGCGAAGAAAAAGTCAATCGCCGCGCCAGCAGCAGCAGCAAGGATAAGCCGACAAAACAGATTCGATAAACGGATGAAGTGATAAGGTGCTGCGACGGCTGCCGTCCTCTATATCTGTGTATACATCGCGGCCAGCGTGACTCCGCGTAGCCGAGCGATCATTAATTTTCTTCCTGTCGCACAGCTTTCTTCGCGTATTAGCGACGCTCTGTCCCACTCGTCGAGCCTATGCACGAATACTCGAGCGAGAAAACGAGTTTATGAAAAATTCTAGGATAATGTGGGTCAACGACTTTCGCTTGACGTCCGAGACGTATTTGATAATTGATATATGCGGTTTTATAAATAGAATAACGAATATTTTTGCTAACTCTATGTTCTTTAATCTTGTTAAACATTGATTTCTCGCAATGATAGAAGAATTCGATTACCCTCGAGATGCTAGAGTATTTTTCATTTCTCGTTTTTAATTCTGATCCAACTGTGCACCACTCAAATTATTAATAGTATACTACTTCCTTTTATCTCGGAATAAAGTTTTTCTTGTAGATCTTTTTCTTGATTTCGTATTAATAAGAACTATGCACGAAAGCGACGGCTACCTCGTCCACCAGATTTAGAAAGTGTAAACAATTTTATACGAATACGGTATTTACGACGAAAAAAATTACTTTTAAAAGACTCCTTCGCTCCCCCGTCAGTCGGTCATCGACGAAGATCAATTTTGCAAAAAAAAATCTACAAAGAACAAAAGGGCCTGAAACAAACTGTATACCAGGTCAGCGAGCAGACCGTAAAACTTTTAAATCACTGTAACAAATAACGCTGAGCTTAACGCTCGTTCGCCTACAGCTGGCCGCACGTTTATGATCCCGCCGCACACCTCAGCACGCGTCACACCAATGCTATCCGTCCCTATTTGTGGTCATACGTCATGCGTGTGCACCTGCGGTCTTCAGTCGTGTACACACCGCGCGTGCGGCCCATCCACTGCACAAACGCGTAGCTGCGAGTGTATACTCGCACGCACGGGCGCAAGACGCGAATGAATGATCCGCGCAAGGGCACGTAGAGCAATTAGATTGCGCCGTTCGGGGAATTCGCATCACGTCATGGGCGGCGAGGGGAGTGAGAGCGCACACCCCCCTACCTAAACGTGATACGCCCGCTTGATTTCCAACGCGTGAGCAATGACGACCCGATGTGACCGAGACGGGGACGAACCAAGGCTAAGATGGACTTTTTCTTTCGAGTACCCGTCTTAGCGGCCCGTGAACCGAGGAACTGGGCCGAAAAGTAGTGTCTGTGCTTGCGTTTTATCTCCCGGTAGCTTACGTTCCTCGCGTATAACCGGAAAAAGGCCGAGAGCTCGACGAGCTTTCGTGAAGCATATGCAGGTATTTTCGTTTCAGGTGGCTCCGGCGATGTTTAATAAGAATACACGAGTTTCTGAAACTTTCAGAGAATGTTGTTGAAATCTCAAGCCATCGATTGGTATAGAAAAAAAGTATGGTTTCCCATCGAATTTTCGAGAAAAAAGCATGAGAAAATATTAAAATTATGCAACGTGCTCTTATGCTACTCAATGATAAATCCGATCTCTCGTCATTAAAAAATATGTACTTCAAAATAGAACGCCGGAAATTATAGCATTTTTAATGAAGATAACGTTAGGAATAAAAAAAATTGATTGCTTATCAAATATAAAAGATATCGAGAAAAAATG
Source organism: Philotrypesis tridentata (assembly GCA_018906965.1). NCBI lineage: Eukaryota > Metazoa > Arthropoda > Insecta > Hymenoptera > Pteromalidae > Philotrypesis > Philotrypesis tridentata. The sequence continues at coordinate 649,305 of JACCIB010000041.1, forward strand.
GTATTCCAATTGATTTCTGCGCATGCGTACCAAGCAAATGTGTGGATATAGATACTGATTAAAAATCTTATCCGTGACCTAAGCAGCCGATTATTTCACCGTGAATATCACGCTCTCTACGTTCGTGCTTATATCACAAATAATCGCGAGTGCGGATTTGGGTATGCTATGCTATAAAATTGTATACGATACTAATGACTTAAGTGGTCCACCACACGGTCGCTGCGCTCGGGCGCTATGTACACGCCTTACACGTGTAATAATAAGCCACTTAGCTCACACGTACCGCAATAGACCTTAATATACGCAGTCTAACAAAGTCTACTATAATAACTCCAAAAATATGCGAATTCTAGATGATTGGAGCGTCAGGATTGGAGAGTAATTTGGATTGTCGAAAATTATGAAACTCCGAAAATTCTACGCTTGAAGTTTTGAAATAATTGGAAGCATGTATTACATGAAAGCTTCCAACAATTAATATAACGCAACTTCCGTATGGTACTTTTCATTGCCCCCGCTGAATTGACGCAAGCGTACATTTTCATCGATGAACTCGGGAATTTTCACCCCCGTCTTTACAACTCTCACTGCACACGCTTCGTTTCGCTAACCCACTTAACGGATAGGTGAAATAAAATTCACAAAGCAAGATCGTTACGCGGTACACGTCAAAATTAACCATGATTGTTATTCCGAGAAATCCGTGTAAATTTTCTCTTTACACCGGAGCCGGCCAGCGTAAGACATAAAGCCCCCCCGTCTAAGGGAATAAAAATAAAAAGCGGCACTTAAATCCTCGGCCTCGGCAGTAGCGGCGGGTTCCTCACCCGCGGTCAGAACAGAAAGCGGAAACACGCGGAATCAGAGAAGCGAGGGACACGCCCTTGGCCTGTGATAAGTATAAGAACGTCGCTCGTAAAACGTGTGACGCGTAATGGCTGTAGCCGCGAAACGTCTTAATAACGTCTCCTCGTCAGAGGATGTACGTATACCTTTATATACATGTGTATGATGTTTGGCACGTCTCCTGCCGAAAAACGGCACCTTTAAACCTTTTTTAAACTGGCAAGCGGAAAAAGAACTTTGTATCAAAGTTGTTTAAAAGGTGCAATAGTTCTGGAAGCCTTCAGATTAAGTGTGAATAAATGATTGCGGAATATATGGTCAAAATGTCATTGTCATGGTATTTTTTGCACTTCTCCAAAGAGTCCCCATTATCGTGGTATTACTATTTCGTGGTAAGTAAATATATTCGTTACCTAAATAACCCAAAAATGTTGAAAAGAGAACACTTTAAAGTGTCTAAAACGCAATTTGTTTATTATTTTGTAACCGTTCTTCACACTATAACATTTAGTGGTTCCACACAAAAATGACATTCATGATAATAACATTTAGCCACTAAATGTTATAGTGTGAAGAACGATTACAAAATAAAAAAGCTTTCTTTTAAACACTTATTAAGATAGACTATATTTTCAACATTTTTTAACTATTTGAGGAAAGCATAAATTTACGTACCATGAAATAGTAAATGAGAATGATACTTTGGCCATAGATTCTGCAACCACTTATATACACTTAATCTAACTATTAAAAAAACTTTAATACAAAGTTTTTGCGCTTGCCAATTTAAAAAAAAAATAATAGCGCTGCTTTTGAGCAAGAGTCAAACATTATTTTCGTGACAATCATCTCTATATATAGGACCTGATCACTTAGAGCGATAAAGAATGTCTGGAGAACGTTGTTGTCATTTTTTTCTTTAGCCTCGATCAAGTTTTTGCTACCCCGTTACAAGTCTTCGATAGGATACTTGGTTAGAAACAAGTGATATTTTCTAGTTTAATGATTTATAATAATTTGTTAATCGTATGCCATACTCGTTTAACAAGATAATTGCGCGCTATTTCGCGTGTAACTGAATTTAAATGTACAAATTGTTTAATCTACCTAATATTTAATTGGTAGTCAGAGATCTCTGGTTAAAGCTTTTACGATGTATTTGTTGACTTCTAAAAAAAGTATTATAAATTCACTCATTAATACGTAACCTAAATTAAAAATAATTCGTCCATTCCGAATCGCTTTGGCCAATGTCCTACGTATGTACATTTATGCCCTATATGTATAAATGAATCGTTACGGGAATCAAATTTAATCATTGGAATAAGTACAGAGAACTTCAAACATATATGTCACACTGCTCACTTGTAATATTAAATTTGATTGTTTGATGGGTAAATACGTAAACACGGTGCAATTCGAATAATCTAAGTATGACAAATATTAGAAAATAAAGAAAAGTACTAAAGTTTTTTTGTAGATTTTTATGTTGCTTGTACAGAACACATTTTTTATTCTATGAACAGTAAAAAAACTAGAATTATTATTTAAATAAATTTTTAAAACTAAAAATTTTACAATATTCATAAAAATCACTGTAACGTCATCTCGACTAAAAAAAAATTTAAAAAGAATCATCTGGTAAATCATGCAAAACTCTACATTCAGCCCATAAAATTTATACTGCACTTGTCATTCTGTCAAATCCATTGTGCACAATTCAGTGTAAGAACCTAGTATTTTACAAAAGCTCAAATTCCCAGCCGATATCGACACTCATCCGTTACTTCAATGCATGCACCTCGTAAATCCGTTACCTGAACTTCAGCCTATTCTTCTCGAAAAGCCAAAAAGCGCAAAAAAATTTTTTTTACCGCGCACGCGGCGAAACAGAGACACCCACTCTTCGTCGAGGTAAAAATCAGGCCAAAAGCCCTTCGGACGGTAAATAACCGGCGTAAACTCCCAAAAGCACTTCGAGTCTCCGGTGTGTGCACGCGCGCACATACACACGCTCACTTGTGCAAAAAAGTTCTCTCTCTCTCTCTCTCTCTCTCTCTCTCTCTCTCTCTCGCTCGCTCGGCCCGAAAACGATAAGCATATAAAGCGATGCAGCAAGAGATACTGCGTTGCGAAATTCCGCATGCATCGTAAATAATAGCCCACATCACCCCGTCTTCCGTAAAAAAAAACGGCGGGAGAGAAAGAGACCGGGAGGGTCTGGATTCGCGAATTTCCTCGCGGGGATCGCGGCTTCATAACCTCTCTCTCCCTTTCTCTCTCTCTCTCTCTCTCTCTCTCTCTCTCTCTCTCTCTCTCGCTCTCGCGGGCCGTTAAGTGCCTGGGAAAGAGAGGAAGAAGGAGATGTGGGTAATGACGCCAGGAGAGAAAGGTAACGAAGGTAGCGAGCCGCGCGCGGGCAATTCAATGAAATAAACCGAAAGCTGCTACTGCTACCGCTACTGCCGCCGCGACGCTGTGTGTATGTGCCGCAAACGATAGGCAAGCGGAGAACCCTATAAACTTTACGAGCGTGAGCGGTAATTTCTGGGGGCGGGCTTGGGGAAGACAAAGCTCGAGAGCTTGCGGGCCAAAGGTAGGCGCGTTCTTTTTTCCCTTTCTAGGGAACGCTCTCTCTCTCTCCCCCCCCCCCTCTCTTTCTCTTGTCTTTTTTCTTCCTTTGTCTTGAGAAAGAAAGGTAGGGCGGACCGAGCGGAAAAAAGAATGTCGGTTCTTAAGCGAGATTTAAAAGAGCGAAGGAGAAGAGGATGATTTGCTGCGACTTGATTGATTGATCCGACCCAAAAAGACTGGGCTGTTGGTAAGGTTGACGGCTAATTAATGGCGCCATTTTAAGGCATGAAATTGATTTTAGGTATGAAATTGATCTTTTCTATACGCAGAACAGCAGTTACTAGTCATTTTTAGAGTTGTCGGTTCAGTGAGAATGAGGCTCGTTCCTTAACTATTGCTTAATTGTTTTTCAGGGGTTTTAAATAGAATTTATCGATATATTCCACTTAATGACTATAAGCAAAGTATTGCCTTTCTGTAAATTTAAATAAAAGTTTAGGACTCATATACGAGTCTTCTGGCCCACAAAGCATTACTTAACAAATAAAATTAAATTCTAAAATAAAATGTATATATAATAACACCTTATAATTAATTTTTAAAATAATAATTATCAAAATTTATTTGCAATGTATTATTTTAATTATTAATTAACAATTCTTTCATTGAATTGACATACTCTGAAAAACATTCGTAATTAATGAATTAAAGTTTAATTAATAATATTATTAAAATGAAAATATTGGTGAATAATACATCCATTTGATTGGCACACTGAAGGTAAGATATTATAAATGTATACCAGAGATTCTTTTGTCCCAAAAAGCAACATAAATTATTGATAAATTTATTATTTATGATCCTCTTTCATAAAATATAGTAAAAAATATAAATGTATATAAATGCGTACAGTTTCCTGACGGATATAGCAAAAAATGCAATATGCAGGCATTTGATGGTGAGCGTACATTTACAAACAAACATTTTATACAGTCAATTACAAAAAGCTTGTACAGATTGATAAGAATCTATCTATCTCTCTAGCTCTCTCTCTCTCTCTCTCTCTCTCTCTCTCTCTCTCTCTCTCTCTCTCTCTCTCTCTCTCTCTCTTTCACTCTCGTCTATACACATAATATTTATCCGTCCCTTCTCCGAAGCCGCATATCTCCTGTGCCGTACATGCGATTTTCCATTTCCGGGCTGTATGCAGTGACGGTGATTCAATCCGCGGAGCAATGAGAAATGTGCGAGGAAACTCTGGCGAGCTGTGCACGACGATGCATAAAAATAAATGCATACGTGTGGGTACAGAAAGGCTTCGCTGTAATATACGGTTGTGAATAGTCGTCCCATTAAAACGGGAAGAAATTTATTTATGCAAAGCGTGAATTTCCGATAAATCAGCGGAGTAGGGCTCGGAATAAATTTGCAAAACGTATAGATAAGTATTCGCGCGCCTGACGCACTTTGATTTTGTCTACTCGCGCACATAGGTAACTTAATTCCAAGCGCGAGAAGTTAAGATACAGAGAAATCTACAGCCTATACACGTAACACGTGATCGTATAATTTTAGTACACAGACGATGTTTGAATATTTCATTGGCATGAGCTTGCTGTATTTGATGTTTAATTTTCTCTTGATTGTAATAGAAAATCAACTGCCAAATAACTGGTATACTGCTCAAATTGTACATTAATGTTGCTTTCGCATGATTGAATGTCATAACTCTGAAATGAATTCGAACATTACATATTCTCGATCCGAATATTACACACGCGCTCGTGCAATCGTTCAATATTAATACAGATGCAGAGAGAGAGGGGGAGGGGGAGGGAGAGGAGAGGGGGAGGGGGAGGCAGAGGAGAGTGAAATCAATCAATTATAACTTTCGACTTTGAGGCGCATGAATTTTCAATGTTGGATTATTCAAATTCGAGCCGCCGTTCCCAGCCGTGCGCCGCCGTTTACACTGGATAATCCAAAAGTCCCGAGGACGTCTTGAAACAGTCTAACAAGCAGCGCGAGATTGATGAGCCAACGTAATGCGACGTCAACTGTCTCTAATCACCGCTGCGGCTTCAAGTGCAATTTCTTGGCACGCAAGCGCGCCGCGGCTAGATCTGTACAGGGGTTTCGCGTTTGCGGAATGAAGCACGTGGGGTGACTAATGAAATCAGCGCCGTGGTTTTCAAGTACAATGCGGTAAGGAGAAACAGGTTTGAACTTGGTCAAAACTGTTCTTCACCTTTTTGCAGCGTTAAGTTTGCAACTCTGTCGAATTGGAATTATTGAAAAAATATCTTGTATGTTGAATAACATGCGCCTTCGACTATTTGATTCGAACTTCGTCATATCGATTGAAAGATATGCAAAAAAAAATAGTACTAGCTATTCGAAACGAAGATTTTCTGTAAGAATCCACTGTCTATAGGTATCCATACCGATTGGATCCGTTCTATTCAATTAATAACCTGAAATAGATATGAAGGAAACATTTCCAAGAATCAAAAAAAAGTTAAAACCGTATACGCAGCGAAGTCACCAATCACTTAATGAACTTTTAGTTAAACTTACTTGTTGATCGATGATGCGGAGAAAATAGGGGGACAACGGTGCTAGACATACCTGTAACAGAAATAAAATTCGCCATTAGAGAAAAGAGAGAAAAAAAACAAACGTTATAGAGTTGGCTTTATTGCGGAGGCTAGGTTGCAACATGAAAAGTTTTTACGCTCTATAGCATTTTATTTTACACTGCACGCGTAAAAAAGTTCAACTAGATGCCTCAGATTAAAAGTGAATTACTCGCAGAAAGGAAAACTCACTTCGTAAGCAAATATACATTCATACGCTTTTTTAACCATTTTTGTAAATAAACCAAGGAATATACTCCAATCATGAATGACTTGTGAGTGAAATTGCGAAAGAGCTCGAATCATTCTCGCGATAGTTTTCTACTAATTTTTTTTTTTATTTTAGTTTGGAAAATAATAAATACATTTCAGAAGTTAAAAATGACAAAACAATTTTCTATGATTCACTTCATCGAAAAACTCATTTTCACCAAAAGTGTTCTGACTATACCATAATAATACAAATTTTTTATTTTATCTACTATGCAATAAATTCTTAAAACAATTTTAAAAAAATGAATCTCGCCTCCCCTTCAATTCATACCACTCGCCAGATACAAGATTAGCTTTCAAACCATGTAGTTCTTGGAAGCATCTGGATAATGCATTCATGAATTTTCTGCACCAATATTTAATACATGATTAAATCATCTAAAGTCAATTAAAAAAAAATTGAATTTAACATTGTTTCAATGTATCTAAAATGTATCTGTCCGCTTCATGATTAATCGTCTAAAGACTGGCTCGCAGAACGAAACTCTAGCTACACTGCGGGAACTTGAGAGGGGTTTCTCGACAGGTTCCTGAAGGTCTATATACTATATTACTGAAATATATATATGGATGATTCTCTGTGAAATCAACCAATCAAAATTAATTTTTTTTTTCCAACCGTATTAACTTGATGAAATACACTTCCCTGAATTTTTTCAGATTTTTTGCATGTATTATCTCTGAGCTACAGAAGGTCAAAGTTAATAAAATCAGGTTTTTTTTGCATTTTTTGCTAATTTTCAATAATGCATATCTTCTCAGGGAAGCAATTTTTCACTACAGACATGGATAGGAGTGTTTTAAAAAAATTTAGCACGCGCACACGCACATGCATGCACGCACCTACCCACCCACCTACACACACACACACACGAGCATAAAGCGATAATCAGATTTATCGCATAATTCCGCATGCGGCACTTCTTCAGCCCTCTCTCTCTTGCTCTCTCCCTTTCTCGGAGCAAGCCACGCTCTACCTGATAAATCATTAAGGCCGTTAATTAAAAACTTTAATCAGCCGAGGTGTGTACGTGCCGCGCCAGCGGGTAATTTTAAAGTTGGCCAACCGCGAGACTCGCGTCCTATATGCTGCTCTTCCCTCGTGCGCGCAGCTCAACTGCGTGCGCTTTACCAGCTCTGTGGTCCACCGCGACCCTTTCGTACTTTGCGCATATACTCCGGGCTGAAGGGAAAGTACTTCGCTTTTAATGCGAGCGCGTGCAGCGAAGGAAAGGGAGTAATAGGAGATCCTGGAAAGTGAATAAGAGAAACGCTCGGCTTTAACAAGACTTTCGTTATGTATACTTGTCCCCGCGGAATGTCAATGTTCAAAGACGCCACTTTGCTTGCTTTTAGCAACTGTGAAATATGTTTTTAGTAGGCGAGGACAATGAAAATATTGCTCGATCTGTAAAAGACTTTTTTAGGTGCGCTAAGTTCATTCTCTTAGTGTGTATTAATGGGATTCGAGATGCGATAGTACAGAGAGATCCTTATGTATGTGTTCTGAATTTTTATTAATTTCTTTACCGCACAAATAAATAAATGTAACAAGTATGGAAATTCGGTGTAGAAACATGTAGAAACATTATCGACCGAGACTTAAAATATACTTCAATGAAGCTTGATGAAAAAAAAAGAAAAAAAAGAGAAAATATGTTGTGGCATTCCGTGAATAAAAGAAAGTGTTCAACACAATGTCGATAAACTGTAGACTGTAGCATACGCGGTATCGAGGACGGTCGTAAATCTCGGCTGGAATATTACTGGAAGTCGATCATTGCCCTCGATGGTCTTGATGCGTGGATATAACTGCTCGAAATACCAATGGTTTATTTTGCGTTTTAAGTCATATCGACGAATTAGTACTGGCTATTTCGTGAAGTTAAAAATGGCTGGAATAATAACCCAACTTTACGAAGCTGTACAAAAATAAATCACATTAACTGCGATATTTTGAGCAGCTAATAATGGTTAAGAGCAGTGAAGAATCACCGAGAATGTACTGAGTGGAAAGCAATGTAGAGTGATGGATATTTTGTATTTCAACAATGTATTGAAAATAGTAAGAATGATAAAGAAGAATGCCCGTGTGTACATTAACTTTGCCCACAAAGAATAACCTCTGAAACGTACAATATCGTTTAAAGCACTCAAATCGCTTCATAATGCTTTAATCCTCATTTAAAAGTGCTCATTATAAATAAATAATATCATCGTTTGCGCAATTATTTCGGAATTTTTCAAGGATATGAAGTGCAGATTGTTTTACTTGCTGCCAAAAGGAGCCACCGTCAATTCAAAAGCAGCATCCCTATCTGGTTCTATAATGACAAATTAATAACTCAGGAATCCTTCATTTCCTTTGATTAATTTTTTAGCAAAATTACTTTGAAAAACAAGTAAATTTTGTGGCACTGTTATTCCCATTAGAAATATTCCAATAAAATCTTCGACATAAAATTCGTGATCATAATACAACACATGTAGTGACCAATAAATCTAGTGTACATGAGGATCGTCAAGTTTTCCGAATGCATAGTATATCAATATGTAAAGTGCAAAATTTAAATTGAATGCGCAATCACTTGAAATCTTAAGTCCGGAGATTTTTGGCCAAAAGTGCCCAAATATCAATCGCGACCACTTTATCCACAATTGATGCGGGGATGATAACCTTCACCCACTAATCAATGGACCTTACACCCAATTTCAAGTCGTAGCAAAGGGTATCAGCGACCAATCGTTCCAGCGCCCAGCGCCGAACAAATTGAACGATTCCATTTCCAAGCTGATTCAGCGGCGCGGGAAAGCGAGTTAGCTCTAATCAGCGCAAAAACAAACGCAATCCTCGACCGCGGCGCGCGGTCCGACAAAAGCCTCGGTGCAAAACGCCTAACGAAATAGCGCATTCAAATCAACTCAAGACTGGCTGCAGGCAGTTGAAACGCCGACTCTTGCCCCCAAGGACCCAAGAGAATATTCATGAAAGTAAGTAAATACACTCGACGTGTGCAGGCATACGTATGCCGGTGCACAGCCTCCAGTAAAACTAAGCGACAGACGGAGACGTCGCAGGCTTGTTAGGACTAATTGCTAATCACGCGGCCGCTAGACCTCCCGCAGCGCGACTCAAATAATAGAGTCGCCAAAGGCGTGCCGCGCCGCGACGGCGACGACGAGGAATTGTGGCTCAAGTTGGCGCTTTTCACCTTCCACCACGTATGCGTTCTACGCTTTATTATATACGCGGAAGAGAGAGAGAAAGAGAGTGTGTATGTGAGAGAGAGAGAGAGGGAGTCTTTATGAGTACAAAAGCTCGTTTTAAGTTGCGCACACCATAGCCAAAGGCACAAAGCTACGACTGCCCGAAATAGATAGTTTTTTTAAAATTTTGTTTCGACTTATATGAGTCATTCCACGAGATACTGGAAACTTCTGGGGGCCTGGACTACCGAAAAATTTTGGGTAGGGCACACTTACCAGACCTATTTTTTCTGATTTCTGGGACCCCTCCGAATAAGAAACCGTGCGAGCTGCATCATTATCGGTTGCCACCCGGGTTTCCGGTCGAAAAAACGCAAAAATCTGCATACATTTTCTTTTGCATTTTTACTGTTGAGCGCATTATTTGTGTACTGTGAGTCCTATGGGACTTGGCGCTATACTTTATATATACAGAACGAAAGTGCAGCTCAAGAGCTTTAAATCGAGCCTAAAATTTTTAAAATCGGATGTTCCGGTCACGAGTTACACCCTCTTCAATATTGCTAACTCTTTATAGGGCTCTCGCAAAACTAATCGATTTTCACTTTTTTTTTCAAATCCTCGAAACTTTTGATCCAGTGACTCGATTTTAAAGTTTAATAGCTTAAATTAAAGCTCTTTTCCTCAACTTTACGATTTTTAGGTCCAAAATTGATTTTTCTTATCTGTTGAGCTATATATATGCGTTCAGAATACTAATCCGCTTTAGAAGCATATATATAGATCAACAGATAAAATATTTTAATTTAGACCTAAAAACCAAAAAGTAGAGAAAAAGAGCTTTAATTTGAGCTATTAAACGTTAAAATCGAAGCATTGGATCGACAGTTACAGGGATTTGAAGAAAGGGAAAAATGTCTGGTTTTTGGAAAAATCGAGCTATTTCGTGAAAGTCAAACCAAACCACTTTTTTCAAATGGTCATAAATTTTGATGGAGTGATTCAATTTTGACGTTTAATAGCTTAAATTAAAGCTGTTTTCCTCAGCTTTTTTGTTGATCCAAATATTTTTTTGTAGTGAGCTATATATATGCTTCTAAAGCCGATTAGTTCTTTGAAAGCATATATATAACACACTATATATCAAATTTAAATTTTGACTTAAAATTCAAAAAGTAGAGGACAACAGCTTTAATTCAAGCTATTAAACGTCAAAATCAAATCACTTGATCAAAATTTATGACCATTTGAAAAAAGTCGTTTGGTTTGACTTTCACGAAATAGCTCGATTTTTCCAAAAACCAGACATTTTTCCCTTTCTTCAAATCCCTATTTCTGTCGATCCAATGCTTCGATTTTAACGTTTGATACCTCAAATTAAAGCTCTTTTCCTCTACTTTTTGGTTTTTAGGTCTAAATTAAAAATTTTTTATCTGTTGATCTATATATATGCTTCTAAAGCGGATTGGCTTTCTGAACGCATATATATAGCTCAATAGATAAGAAAAATCAATTTTGGACCTAAAAATCGTAAAGTTGAGGAAAAGAGCTTTAATTTAAGCTATTAAACTTTAAAATAGAGTCACTGGATCAAAAGTTTCGAGGATTTGAAAAAAAAAGTGAAAATCGATTAGTTTTGCGAGAGCCCTATAAAGAGTTAGCAGTATTGAAACGTGCGTAACTCGTGACCGGAACATCCGATTTTAAAAATTTTAGGCTCGATTTAAAGCTCTTGAGCTGCCCTTTCGTTCTGTATATATAAAGTATAGCGGCAAGTCCCATAGGACTCACAGTACACAAATAATGCGCTCAACAGTAAAAATGCAAAAGAAAATGTATAAAGATTTTTGGGTTTTTTCGATGGGAAACCCGGGTGGCAACCGATAATGATGCAGCTCGCACGGTTTCTTATTCGGAGGGGTCCCAGAAATCAGAAAAAATAGGTCTGGTAAGTGTGCCCTACCCAAAATTTTTCGGTAGTCCAGGCCCCCAGAAGTTTCCAGTATCTCGTGGAATGACTCATATACTCATGTACACACGCTCGCATCACGGAATTTTCCCACTTTTTAGGTGGCTACTCGTATTTTATTAATGAAGCTCAACCCCTTCTCGCCGAGAGCCGGCTCTGATTGCTTTTATTTTTAACTGACAGCTGAGTCGAGAGTGCTCATTAATTACTCGGTTTTGAGCTGACTAGTGAGCCGCGAAAAATCGTCAGAGAATCGAAAGTTCTCTCTCTCTCTCTCTCTCTCTCTCTCTCTCTCTCTCTCTCTCATTAACGTCCGGAGCAGTTGAATAAATCTGTATCAAGGCTTCGGAGTGAGCATAACTCGTCGATGCGCTAGCTTCATTGCCATATTTAAAACCGTCTAGCCAATCGACTAAAAACTGGCTCTGGCATATTCGAGCTGAGCAAGAATGATAAAGTTGCGGGCCTTTTTCGCCTCAATAATCCATTCATTCCGTAGTCGCGAAAGCGCCCATTCCAAAACAATAACAATTTTCCCAATTTTCCTAACTGCAGCCATGCTCTGAATATTCAAGAGACGCCTCGGATAATACTCGAGCAGTGGTGAGTGTATATAGTATATATATACACGCAGAAAGAGCTCTTGATCCGTCTTGAAATCTCTTTTCAGTCGAGGCGCGCGCGCGCCTTAACTTTCGCGGGTCAACAGCGACGGGAAACCGAGGAAAAAGTTTAGCGTTCAGCCGAGCCGCGTCTTGATGAAGATCTCGGTTGCGCCTGCACTCGAGCCCGATATTGGCCACCGTCACTGACTCGTTTTCCATTGTTCTCTACCTGCGGTCCGGAAACGCGAGCGACTATCCGCGATATTAATCTTCTCAGGCGCTTTACTCCCGCACTCGTTCGTCGATTTCAATCGACGGGCTTTGTTCTCGATTCTCTCTTCTCCACCTGACCGGACGAAACTGCCCTTCGAAATATTAATCTTTGTAGGGTCGGAGGGAAAAATAGGACCACTGCAACTGCACTGACCAGAGATACAAGTTTTCTAGCTTATGCGTCGTTTATCAAAGGTTATACCCCTTGAAGAGGTTCGTTTTTGTCGTTTCAATGACTTTCGGCCAGAATTTTGACTGGATATTTATATCCCTTCAAATGAAATGTCTGGGAAGTTTTGGTGAAATTTTGGCTAAAGTATTTGCTGAATTTTTTGCTAATGACTGGAAGTGCGAGGAAGCCAAACTTTTCTTAATGCTTTACCTAAACTCGTAACATTTTCAGATTCGATTGAATGAGAATAGAAAAATTTTGAGAAGTGATACAAAGATAAGTAAAAATTTGATATCATGTACGATACAATGGTGCATGGACAATAAGGCTATGTATATATGAATACATACCCATAAAATTGTGACGAATGATGTTTCTTTTACTTTTTGAAAGCGTAACGTCACAGGTGACAGAAGTGAGAATGTGGGGAAAGTGGAACATTGATCATAATAATATCTAGATAGTAATATTAAGATGTACCCAAATAATGTGATTTTAGAATTATTTGGAGTCCAAAGGTTACAAACATCAATGTTACAATTAATCACAAACTGCCTTGACTTTGGCCACACTTGAATGACTTCTTATAAACATAGATATCTAAACAAAACTCTAGCAGAAAACGCATATCTATAGAAAGTTTGTTATCGTCTCCTAAACCAATCATATGCTATTTTAATATCACACTTTTTCAAAACTAGTCCCAAACTAAACTTTTAGAAATGGAATTATGTGACAGCATTAGTTCCTGAAAAAAGTTTAACAGGAACTTTATCACCTCAGTTCGAGTGATATTCTGTTTGACAATGTGCTTACTATTGGACTACATATTACGAACGATTTCGAAAGCCGTCGCCTATGGTGATTCAGTGCTCATTGTTCCAGTGTGTTCACAATCTATAAAATTTAGTGGACGGCCGTATAGTGTAAGTTGAGTTATGCATTGACATACGCCTGGGTCAATATATAATTACAATAGCTCATCATTCATGGATTTCCTAGTGGAATAGCGCCGAACGTATATAATAGTGAATGTGGATCTCTGCTCGAGACGTAACTAGGACGGCATCTTATTCTAAGCGATATCTAGAAATCTGAATTTGATCATCAAGAAATTCATGGTAACTTTGAAATAAGCTTATTTCAGAGTGGAGTACCTTTCAATTAGCGGATTTTGGAAGCTTCCGTTATTTTCGGAAGATATTTATCAATGTACACATAATAAGTTTGAACAAAATAATGCGTTGATAGAGCAAAGTCATTTAATGTTCAACAAACAACAGTAAATAAATTTAATAAATTTCGATAAATCCAATAAAGTTATTGTTGTCAGTGACATCAAATAGATATATAAATGTCAGAAAGTATTAAATTTTCAAAAAGAAAGCAAATCTTTCAGGCATCTTTCATTTTATTTTATTATGTCCAACTCTGTAAGAAAAGCCAAAGGAACAGAGGATAGTATTTTATTGTGATACTGTTTTGTTCAACGGTTTGTCAAACTCAAAACAAAAAAATCTATTCATACAGAAACTAAAATACGCCAAAAAAGATTGAATGCGCTATTCAAAAGTTATATCTGTGCTCAAAGCATCAGTTGAAAATTTATAAAAATAACTTTTTATGTTATGCATTTGTCAAAATTGAATGAATTAAGTGACAAAGGAATATATCCCCATTCAAAAGTCTCGCTTTCCGCATATTTTTCTACACGTTACTCGTCTACTCGTCTTTCTTAACTTTGGAACAATTTACACATCTCCACTTCCATTTCTTCCACAAAGCTCTCTCGTGTGTCCGCGATTATTCGAACAATAAGCCTGTGCTCATTTAATTATTCTCCCGAGCTCGCGAAACTCGCCCATTGTTTTACAAACTTTCATTCCCCTCGTCATTTATGCTTGCCATTTTCTATATCCATTACCAACTCCCCATTTTTTCACATCCGTTCCGCAGCGCATATACAATTACGGCCCGAAAGGCTTAGACAGGCAGCTTCTCCATCCGTCGCATAATACACATTACAACCCCATAACACAGCTCGCATTCAAGCATCCACTTCCATTATACAAAAGCTAAATTTAGCGGAGGCGGCAGGCAGCTCACGCCGAGAATCTCCAAGATTCCCCGGACGAGGAGGTATTCTCTCTAGCTAAGCTTAATCTCGCCCGGTGTGCCCTCGTATCGCGCCGCATTATCACTTAACGATCAGGTCTTCTGTCTGTCCCTCCCTCCTTTCTCCACGGCAAAGAAACCATCAGCCGCAGCGGCAGCAGCAGCAGCAGCAGTAGCAGCAGCAGCAGCAGCGCGGTAGGAACTTCAAGCGGATCGATGTGGCCTAATTGCTTCGAGGATAATTAACCGCCGACATCGTTCTTGCTTGGGCGAAAAGTTTGCTTTGAACCGAACACGCCCGGGCGAGAAATGGCTAATTGAAACGTTATAATGCCGGGCGCGTATAACCTACTGAAATATTGGCGGTCGCGCAGCTGTCGGACGTGATTTTGACGGCGATCTGACGAATTGCCGAGCGCGACAGAAACGGAAACGAATGGCGAGCCTGCTGCGCACTATTGCCGCCGTTAATCCGATATGATAGGATTTGGCGAATGCAGCCGAGAACGAACGGCTCTACAGTTTCGCCAACCAACCCCCCCCCCCCCCATCCACCCCGCGATGTGCTCTCTCGCTTTTTCGGAAATTCGCTTCTCGCTTTCGCGGCCCGACTGCTGCTCTGCTTTTCGCTTATGGGTCTCGCAAGCGAGGATGGATTTGGTTTTTCCGAAGAGAATCCGAGTGTCTCGTTAATTTTAATGAGCCGGAACAAGCTGGAGAGCTTTCAAGTAGCTACATGTTAAGTTTGCCCTAGTATATTCAGTATTTCGGTGACTGCTTCATGCGCATCTTCTTTACCGAATTAGTAGAATGTATTCTTTTCCAAAACTTAAATTAAAGCGAATTATGCCGCTAATACCCAGTATGGAGGATATGACCTTAAATAAAGCTATATATAAAAAAAGATACACAAATACATGGTTTAGAAGGACATCAAGTTTAATTTGGGAATTACGTATTGTACATTTTTGTATATGGAGAAAAAAAGTTTGGTATACTTTTGAATGACATAATTTAAAAGAAATAAAAGTGTACTTTTGAAATATCGTTCGATCTATGTATTACCTATATTTAAAACAAATTAAACAAAAATGATATAGCTACTTTGTATAATCATCATCATGTACATATTAGAAGCTCAACCGTATGTGGTAGTTTTAAAATGCATAATTTAACAGGAAATCCAATTTACTTATTATATATGTTGTATATTTTTAGCATAAATTTTAAAAACTAAATTATGTGAAAATATATTAGTTTTCAGAATTGACGTGTTATCATCGACTGACTCTAAAATTTAATCAACTCGATCTAGGTTAGCATATACTTATGATTCAACTGCTGACTCCACTGTGAGCACAAAATTTATTTTCACACATAAATGCATGCACTTGAGGCAAGTTTATTTTGAAAGAACACTTTTTTGCAAAACTAAAATCCCATTGAATGAAAAATTTTTCTTCATAAAAAGGTAAAAACAGACTATAACAAGATTTACTTTCAAGTTACACTAAAAAATGTAAAGACATTACAAACGCAATATCTTTATTTATTTTTTTTAAATAACGCAATACCTTTATTTTATTTTTAAATAGCACAATATCTACATTTTATGTTTATCTGCATTTTATTGTTTTATCTTTATTACATTTCATTTTCCATTTATATTTTTAAATTAAATCAACTGTACGAGACAGCTGCGACGTCTTCATAGGCACCAGAAAGCCATTCATCAAAATTAAATACCAATATCGCGCTCGACCCTCAGGAGATCGAGCACAAACTAAAACTTGCCTTTTTTTTCTCAGCCAGCAGCAGATATATTAAATAAAGAGGAAAATTTTTTTTCTCTCCTTCAGAGAACTGCCTCCTCGCCATAACCGACCCCGGGTCCCTCCCCCGCTTGTGTACAACGGCGCCTCGCGCGCCGCAGAAATAAAGTAAACGGTAGCAGCGCCCGGCCGGTCTAGTCTTAATTACAGCTCGCTAATAAAAATTTCACCGAGCTTTCCCTCCTTCCACAGAGTACACACCAGACATCGCGTAATTTTTCTTTCTCATCCTTCGTACGCCGCGAGGTGTCTCTGGAAAACAAAGAGAGCAAAAGGGAGCGAGAGAAATGGCGAGAGAGATGCGAATATGGATACGCAAACACGGACCGAAGTTACGTGCTAGTCGAGTCTGACGGAACGAGCGCTCGTTTCACTTAGTTTTATTCCTTCCGAGACTACCTTACATTCTATCCCCCACTCCCCCTTTACTCCGCCCCATCCCCTACCTCACTGCGAAGAGAGCCTCCCACGGTGCGCTTTTTAGAGCAGTAACCTTATACTACTCATAAAGGGATGCCGGCGTAAAAAAAACCCAGCCGCCGAAAGCAGCGGTACAGCGCCATTTGGAAAAACGCAGCGAGGAAATATTTTATCTCGATAGTTAAGAGCCCCGATGAATTTTGCAAAGTGAATTCTCGAGTGATGCCGGAGCCTGCGGAGCCCTAACAATTTATTTGAAAAGTTTGTTTTTGTTTTTTGACACACACGGCTCGTCGGCATGTATTCAAGCACAGCAGCTCCTTCCTTTCGAAAGCCCCTCCGGCGTGCTTTTCATATTTTATGTGTCCGAGAAGATTCCCGAGCGTCTCTCGCAAGAACGGATTCGACATAATGCGCGTCAATAATAAAAGAAAATTCGATTGCATTTTTTATTTAAGGTGCGAGGTTCTCTCGATTTTTCAGCCGGAAATTGATTTTTTAATAATAGCTGTGTATGCATAGAGACTGTTTTGGTAAAACTATTGATTTTATGTATACAGCCACAAACTAAAGCTGTTATTTTTAGATTCACTTGAATGATTTAAGAATTAAAAATTTTTCTTTGAAATTACATTAAACGAATACATTTTGAATAATTAAATGTAACCCCTGGTACGAATTAGCTAATTTATAACGAAATTAGCTAATTTATCGTTAAGTTTCTACTAGGGACGCGTACGAGAATGTAACTAAAAATAAGAGACAGCAAATGTCAACTCTGAATAAATCAGTATCAAATTAGTGCAAAGCGATATAAAGCAATCTCAATAAATCTTGATTTTCAAAAGTGGGAGGGAGCCCTTGGTAAATAATTAATAACCAAACTTCATCTTAATCAGGCAACGTTTCGTCCTTGGCTTAGCACCTTTTCAAGTCAATAGTGACTAGCTGTTATATCCGTTGACATGTGGCGATTTGCCTCTTAGTTTTAATTTTCTTCGATATTTTTAACATTGGCTTAAAAAAGTCCTAAACCAAGGACGAAACGTTATCTGTTTGAGATGAAGTTTGGTTATTAATTATTTACCAAGGGCTGCTTTCCACTTTTGAAGATCAAGATTTATTAATAATATGGCAATTAGGATTATTAATAATAATTCAAAGCTATCTCAAGTTATTTTTTATAACACAAGTATAATTAAGAAATCCAGTGAAATGTGTATTTCATGCATTATAATTTTTATAACAAGCATGTACTCAATTACACATTAATCTTATACCAACGTGACGATAATTGAATAAACTCAATGAAGTTCATTTTAGATACTTCCAAGTATAAGCACATCTACACATAAATACACTGGCAGAATTTTGCTATAAAAATTATCGGAATAAGATGATAATCCTAATTTTTTTACCGACATACATTATAGGAAAAATGGATAACTTTCACCGTACTGTAAGATAAATTTAGCAAATAATTGGCAAATGATGCAACAGTTGGATCGCACTTACAGCAGACTTAACTCTAAACAATGAACACTTTTTAATGTCCTTTTTCACATCATGACTGACATAATAAATATCGTAAGCAAGTTTTTGATAAAGACTTATTGTATATTTATAATCCAAAATTGAATAATTTACTTTTCAAAATTCAATTAAAGCAAAATCAAAATGATAAGAGGAAATTTTACCGTACTACACGCTAAAAGTTATTTTGTACCCAATAAAAAAAGAAGTAGATAGGGCTGTCTCAGCTTTATTGGATAACACGATAATTTTTATAGCAAGTTTTTTTCCAAGGGAAAATTCTATTCGTATATTAAACTTCCTTTACATATAATCTCATCGAATTTATATTAACAGGTAACTGAATAAATAATAAAATAAATTAATAATTTCTGATTCTTAAATCCGAGTCAGTAACGCTTTGACTTCCCGGTCAACAGCGAATAGTTCGTGAATACTTCTTCAAAATTACCGTAAAAAAAAGAATTATTTCCCTAATGTACCGTGTCTCCCAGGCTCAAATAATTCTTTCTCTAAGCACACTCCAGTCTTCAAAGCTACGCGATCCTCGCGTAAATCACCACCAGAATCTGCGAAGCTCCGCAAACAGAAGGCAAAATCTCTCCCTCAGAAAAGACAAACTGACTTTTTCCCTTATTTCCCAAAAGCATTGGAAGAAAGCTCGCGCTGTATACACCTGGCGGAATAACTTTCATCCGCCAAAAGGGCAATGGCTCTCCAGCGTCTTTCAGGGTCAGACGAATCCACAAAAACCGGCGCGCACTTTAATTTGCCGAGGCCAACTCCAAGTACCTATACGCAGCAGCAGCGGCATAGAAATCGCGAAAAAAGAAAACAAAAAGCGCGTGGGCAACACAAAGATCTTCGGAAAACAAAAGAAGCCGCCCCCTATCATAGCGGGAGAGCAGAGAGGAGGCTCTCTCGAGTGTATTACGAGACTACGGTAGCGGGGGGAGGAGTCGAGGAAATGCAAATTAGCCGAGCACTGGCTCGGATTTTCCTCGGCGCACGGCATAACGGCGAGTTAATCGAGCTGTTTCATTAAAGGGAAAGGCTGTCGTCGCGGCGCGTTAAATCGAATTAACGACAACTGACATGAGGCATTCGTTCAGCGCTGTTTGCATGTAATATACGCATACAGACGGAGAGTGGGACCCGCACACACGCAGACTGCATTCCGGCTGAATTGAAAAGTTAAAGGGCCGTTTGACGGGGATAAATGCGCAAGAGGTGGATGGAAATCCGCGCTAGAGCTGGATCGTTTCCGCCGCCTGTGACTAATGTAGTTCTCTTTCTCTCTCTCTCTCTCTCTCTCTCTCTCTCTCTCTCTCACTCCCTCTGTACAGGTGCGCTTTATCTCTGGACAATAACCGAGCGAATATTGCTTTGCCGACGCATTGACGATGTGCGCTTTTACTGTGGTGCTCGACTTTCCTCGAGGTGAGCGTGTCTCTGTATGTACGTACCGAAGCTTTGATAGACGATTTTTCCCCGTTTATACTCGATAGAATGAATCGACGTTTTTCTCTCACCTGCAACAGAAAAAAGAACGAAACGGTTATTTTTTGTTAATGTGACTTACCGTTAATAATCTATGCGAATGAGATTATTTGAAAGAATTTTAGCTAGAAATGAACTTGCATGAAATGACAACAAATACAATAACCTCAAGGCTTTGGTGACATTTTTTTACTCAGAAACCTACGATGACTATCGAAATGATCATCCCGCTTGTTAAATAAAACATTGTACAGTCAAAATGTGTTGTCAAAGGGGTGAAATATTTAAGCTGTGGCAATAACATTGCATAGGTATAGATGTGCAGGGTATTGGAAATTATTAATGAGCACACTTCGAAAGGCGACCAGGAGTCCGCTTTGCATACATACTTAATTATCCGTGATCATAGGACTGGAGTAATCACGTGGTTCGAGAGACTACAAAATTCGGAAAAGCTTAATTCAGCAACGCATATCACGTTCATTATACTTATTGCGTGCCAGCCGGTAATGCGCGGCGGGGAGCCGCTCATAGCATAGCTTCTCGGATGCACTTAATCATAGCCGTATTATTATTCAGCCGTCGACTGCATCAAATAAGTGCACTCGCGAACCAAATTGGGGCAAAATTATTTAGATTAAGTATACGTAAAATAACGTAAAATCAACTTGGCTTGTAGCTGCAAAGTATTGCATAGAAAGTACCATATCCGTTAATAGGATCACATCAACTTCAGCTGGTTATTGCCGGTCTACTTTATTTTGGTAGAGTTATATTACAACGATCTTCATCCTCGTGTAATCTCAAATTAGTCTTTATTTAGGCTGCGTCTACAATTATACATATCGTACATAATCAATATGTAAATAAAAAATCCCAGATAACATGAGGCCAGGGTGGCTTGGAAGTTATTTCGAAGTCACGTCCAAGTCACTCTGGCCCTCATGTTATCTGACATTTTCATTTACATATTGGTTATGTAGCGATATGTTGTGTACGCAGCCTTAGAATCATTACACTGTCATGAACGAGCTCTAGCGTGGATTTTATTGTCTATGCGCCTGTGTAGTTATACTATACCCTCAACTTCCGTGAAGGT
This sequence comes from Philotrypesis tridentata, assembly GCA_018906965.1. Classification (NCBI taxonomy): domain Eukaryota; kingdom Metazoa; phylum Arthropoda; class Insecta; order Hymenoptera; family Pteromalidae; genus Philotrypesis; species Philotrypesis tridentata. The sequence goes on from JACCIB010000041.1 coordinate 670,362, forward strand.
GCGCTACATTTTACGACTGGATTTTGAAAGAGTAACCACAGCAGTTAAGTATTACTGAAATTCAATCGATATCTGCCAGTTGAATACGTTGGACCAACTAATTTTTTCACGTCGTTTTAAAGATAACTTTGTGTATCAGTTGTTTTTAATAGATGATTTTAATCATGATGAAAATTTAACGCTTAATCTTAGTTTACTATCTTTTCTTAGACCGGAAGTTAATAGAAGTTCATAAAAACTTTATCGAACTCGTTCGAACGCGAGTTAATGTACTTTTTGCAACTCTCTCGTTCGGCATTGCAGCTGCGTTGAGAAGTCAAGGAAAAATCTGGCGAAACGGCACTTCACCGGAGCAGGTAGCGTCTTCGCGAGACGCACTCGACCGCTGCTGAAAAGCAGGAAAAAGGTTTTCTATGTTACCCAAACCGGAGTACGTATCCAAATCAACTTATTTGCCGGAACAACATCGCAGACGAGCGCAGTCAGAATTGCCAAACGGCCGAGCAGACTCTCGCCAAAGTTGAAAGGGCGCAGCTGCGCGATTAGCTCACCGCTGTATTGACCGTGGGTACACACGGCACGCGCGTCCGGAAAAGAATCTCGCGAAAAAGCAAAAGAAAGAACGAACCCCTTCGTAGCAACGAATGTAAACAACGGCATTTGCAAGGCAAAGGAGCCTCGCGCAACGTTCTCTCCGTTTCTCTCCTTTTCTCTCTCTCTCTCTCTCTCTCTCTCTCTCTCTCTCTCTCTCTCTCTCTATAAGCGCTACAAGCGAAAAGTCGCAGGTTAACGCGCGACGACGACGACGGCAGCGGCGCTGGCCCGCGCTTAACTTAACTTTTGAATATTTCATCGCGATACACGCGCGGCAACTTCGCCGCGAAACTTGCACCTCGTTTTTAGCGCTTCTTTGTTGTATCGCACCGCCTGTTTGATACAAGTTTAATTACGAGAGTCGGGCTAACTTTTTCCCAACGCCCTCCCTCCCCCGGCGCACTTTCTTTCGCGCCGGGGAGAAGCCTTCCGAGTCGAATTTGAATGGCCGGGGGAGGGGTGGGTGGTGAGGGAGAGGCGCCACGCGCTCGCGGTTAACTTGCGACTATGGGGCTGAAATGCGACTTTTATACGCGGGAGGAAGAGAGAGAGAGAGAGAGAGAGAGCGTTAACGCGGAAAAGAGAGTCTGAAAAAGTTGCTTTTCTTTCCGCTATGTGAGTATATATATATATATATATATATATATATTTATAGCGATTTTTCTTTAGAGGCGCGGAAAGTGCCTCAACGTGTTTGTTTATTCGCGTAGCGATTTGTGCGCTTTTCAAGGGGGTGGAGGGTCTTGGGCTTGGGGGCGAAGGGGAGTAAGTAGCTTTCAGAGGAAATTCCTCGACGGTGTGCTTGTGTATATATGGGCATACCGAGTTATTGAATACAGAGAAAAAGACGAATGAAATAGCGATGCCGTTTTGCGCTCTCCTTATTGTTTTATTTCATTTGCTTTTCTTTTTCGGAAGAATTACAAGCAGAAGCTTTCAGCTTTCTTTTTTTCTCCCTCGAGCACTTTTTTCTTCGGAATAGCGAGAGAACGCTCTCGCGGGGCTGCAGTGTGCGCGCAGAAAAAAACTGCGGGAGAATTAACTTTGCAGCATGAAACTGTTATATAGCCGTGTTGTTGAGTAATCGCAAGTTTTTGTAACGCGTTTGTCGAGTGGGGGGGGGGGCGAGGAGGAAGGGAGTAAAACAGCGACATTATTATATGAAAAATTATTATTTCTCGATTTCGTGCTCTTGCGATATCCTCGTTAAAAAGGTCGAGTAGTGTAAGCCCGGCATGTATTATATGACTTGAGGGCAGCCCTTTGCCTTAAATATCCTCAAAAATATGCTCGAGCGCGTATATGGGCTGCGGCAGGGCCATGCAGGACGCTGCAAAGTTAAACTACTTTCTAGTGCCAGCGCGCAGTTAAATTTGAAATTTAGATTGGTGACATCAATTCCCGGAACGAAATCTCAAGCGGTGGAGAGTATGAGATAACGCTTTATTTTGTAAATTATACGACAGTGTAAATATTGCACCAGCTAATCTAGAGAGATTCAGAGGTTTTGGATGTAAAATTGACTTACAAACGAATCACAATTTTCTTTGATAACTGTCTTTTCTGGCGAGGCGGCTCGTTTCGATGTTATGAGAGAAACCGTTGATTCGATGTCTAAGTAGAATGAACCAATGTACGTTCCGACGATCGAAATCTCATTAAAGATTCAAATTTCACGACGTTATGAAATAGATGAATAAGTAATCTAATATTGCTCGCATTTAATTGTTATAATATATATATATACAATTTAATGGTTATAATACAGATCTCAAGATGTTTATCCTTGATCGTGCAATAATCAATAATTTAAACAAGTATCAAGTTTATATGCTTTAAAATAAACGATTATTTCTACATAATGGAGGATAACTCTAATTTGATTCTCATTATCAGTTTTATATGGTTCTTCATTGCCTGCGCTAATGAGTACCTTTTTTCCAACGTGTACTGAGTCCACTTTTAAGTAACTCCCGCAGAGCAATGGGGGCTTACAATTTTATGTACAGCAGAATATACACGATGTGCACAGTGGGGGATCCGAACCACTGGAGCCCACGTGTAATAGACACTTACGTAAGCAAAGGGGTGTACCCAAAACTGTCGAGAGCCATCACTCGCTCTTGATGATTTGATTTCTGTATATTAATTAGTTATAATCAAATTAGCCTTCGACTGCCATTCGAATATTATAGTACAAAATTTCAATTATCAACAGACTCCGCGAAAATACTTCAACTTTAGCGCGGGCCAATCATCGAATCGTATCACGCAGTCACCGGTGAAAAAGAAGGAAAGAGAGCAATAGCCGCCCCGCAGGAAGGTGCACGTCAGCGCTAAGCCGACGCAGCTTTAAAAGCTTTATCGGATCGTGTCAATCGGGCACACAATAGCTCCTTCTAGCCGATAAACTTCTTCCTCTTTTAGCTCGCGCTACTGCAGGCTCATAAATTATTGGCCGCAGTTCCCCCGGGGGAGGGGGGGGGGGCAGGTAACGGATGCGGAGTCGCCACAAGGCGCTAATTCCCCGATGCGTTTCCAGCTTTTTTTTTTGAGCCACCGATCTCGTCGCTCGAGTTAACGAAACTTCCGATGACACGTCGCTCGGCCGCTTGAAGAACTGGCCGGCAGTCGTCGCATCGATCGGGTTAAACGCGTCGGAAAGAGCGTCGGGCGACGAGAACCGGTGGGGGGTGGGGGGATGCATATAACCCGCTCTTCAGAGCCGAAGGCAATTCCAATTCGATTACGGCGCCCGCAGGACTATATCGCGAGATCGGCGGGAAAAAAGAGGCGGCGGTCTCTCGTCGGCATCCTTCTTGTTTCAATCGCGGGAGTTTTCGCTGGCTGGCGTCGAACGCCGTCGTCATTATTCTTCGAAAAAGAGGTCGTGTGTCAGCGCGACAGTAGTGTCCTCTTCGCCGCGACGTCCCTTCTCTCTCTCTCTCTCTCTCTCTCTCTCTCTCTCTCCGCAGCTCCTATATACCGCTGAGGGAATCAGATATCAATCATTCGTCCTCATCCCGACGCGCATGTAGAGACGTGAGACGAGCGAAGGGGAAGGGTATAATATTATACGTGTCTCCGTCGGTCGGACTCTTTTTCTGCGGGATATGGACGATCGACTCTCGTAGCTCTCTCTCTCGCGATGACAATGTTACGCAGGGCTGACGGAAAGTGGTAGGAGGGGGGGGGGGCAAGCTTGTCCAAGTTGAAAGATCGACGCGATAATCATGGCTTTTGCCCAGTGTGAATAACGAGCGGGCTCTTGTTTTGATTTCGTTAATTACGTGATTAATGGCCGAGTCGATGTTATCGCCCGGCCGAATGACGATGGAAACGTATCAGCGAGTGATGGGATATACTTGTTAGATTCCATTAGCTGTAATTATACGTCGTTTACGTGACATGACGAGGAACGATGCTTGTTTGGTAATTTATCGTCGCAATACGCTGATTCTGCAGTTTCAATTTAATTTCGATTTTAATGACGATCGCACGTACGTACCCCGACAAAAGGACTGGTATTTATTGTTTACTTAGTTTCAGTTCGCAGTAGCAAAGCCGACCATTTGCGACATCGATCTGTTCATACACAGAGGCAGAAATAGCGAAGTAGAGCAAGCGAACCAACTTATTTTCTTTAAATAGTTGCGCAAGGATTAATGCACACTTCAGTCCAGAGTAAACCCTCGCACAGCTGCGATTCCTCTGGATGTCTTCTCGTCCTGATGTTTTAGAGGAGAGAATGCGTTTGGCGAGTTTCGATAACATGAAATCGTATAGTTTTGTTATAATTCTATTATATCGTGATTTTAAGACAAGATTATTAACAATCCAGAACGTTAACCATAAAATTGCAAGAGAGTCGACAAGCATAAAAGCTAATTGGAAAAATTCTGCTTGATCTTAACTCATATGTTTTGTGTAACCACTGATTGCATTCTCTGCAACAGCAATCTGCAAATATAATTCTACAGCTATACAGATATTATCAGAAGTACAAAAATTTTATCCACGTATTTTATTTACAATGTTGAAATGAACATACATCGCGTTACGTAGTTCGAAAAGCAAAGTCAACTATTCGCACCGACGTCCTTTTTTGCGCGTAAACAGCGACGCAAGCGCCGCGATCATAATTATAAAAGAAAGCGACGACCCACTTGCGCTCAAATAGTTAGCTCAAGGATTAGCGCGCACCTCAGCTAAGCGTAAATTCCGGCAAGTTCATTTGCCGCGATGGGCATCTCGCCCGTCTCTAAAAAGAGACCACTCGATCCCTGCCTCGCAGCGTACGAGCTCTTCCATAATCGCGTTACAAATCAGGGGAGCAGCTCGCGCAAGAAACAGCCCCGGCGTCGGCACTCTCAATTTGAAACGGTCAGCGCAGTCGAGCGGTATAGTAACTGCGTAAATTGTCCCGGAGAGAAAGTGAAGCGCCGAAAAAGCTCGGGAGTGAAGAGACTCGCTCAGAAGAAGCTCCTCTCTCTCTCTCTCTCTCGTAGCGCGACATCCCCATTTAAGCCGAGAGAGCATTGAGAGAGTCGACGACGCTGCACAGCGGCAAAAAGGAGAAACTGTATTAAAGTCGGCTATCTCGGCCGTTTCATCTTTCGCTCGGTGTGGTCCACTGCTCTATATACGTGGCCGGAAAGCGGAAAGAGCCGGGAGCGAGTTAGAGGCGAATTTTCGCCTTTGCGCCGGGGGGATATATACCTGCGCACGCTCGGTGACTACCGAATTTTCCCCCCTAGCCGCGAGAGAGTGAGAGAGATTGTTTGCTCAGAATGTAATTTATAATAACCTTTCCGGGGAGCGAGCTTTATTGTTGTATTCCCGTCGACTTTATTTATTGCGGACGCATACGCGATGACGAGAGGACGCGAGGAAACGGGGTAGATGGCGCGTTGATGACGCGCAAATCAAGCGATGTAATTAATGCCATGGAACGAAGTAGGCCAACGAGGTAAAACGCCGGAGAGCGATTTGCCGCTAGCTTTGCCAGTCAAAATCCAATACAGTTCGATAAAGTTAATGGGCCGACTGATGATTTCATGGGTACAAAGGCGCAACGGGGACGTTGACCGCTGTACCCGCGGGAGAACGGTATTCGAATTTAACGTTAAAGCGCTGTAAACTCCATTATATCCCGGGCCATTGCCACCTGTAGATGCTCCGCGCGTATTATTGTAAAATCGAGTCCGACTTGTGTAGCTATAATGCATATTCGAGCAATCGGATCTCTCCTCCTTTTTTCTATCCTATCGATAAATATACGTTTCGACTCGCGCTCGCTGTTCGCCGAGGTTTTAATTACCGTGACGTCGACAGCCTCCACCGCTAGACACGAGTCCAAAAGGCATTCCGAATTTCGATGAATAACGGTGATCCGCGTGTGCGTTTCGCAAATTAAACCGCGAGTTCTGAAGCGGCTCATTAAAAGTTCCGCAAAAGTCACGTCCGAAAGCGAGAGGGGGAGGGAGAGAGATAGAGAGAGAGAGAAAGAAAACTTCCAGTGACAACTTTCGAGCATTGAATTTCATTTATAATTAGAAGATTTACATCTATTTCGAAATTCTTGGAAAGTTTCACCAATTTTCCTGAATTTCACTCCCAACAAGCCCGGAGCATAATTCATCCCAAAGAAAAATGATGGACCCCTTCGAAATTCCACTACTACAGCATCGATAAGAGCACGTCTAGCTGCAGAGAAAGCATCGAATCTTTCTCCAGAGAGAGAGGGAGAGAGAGAGAAGCAGCAGTTCGCGCTCGCGCGAATAATATCGACGGCAGAGTCTCCGTTTTAATCTCGCGCGTCTTCTCATGCAACTACTTTTAATGGAATTCGTCCTCCACCCCGACCATAATATTCTGTCAGGCTCTACTGCAGTCTCCTCGTCGTCTCCGCGCACTTCTCCGCAGATAAAAAAAAAATGAAGACGCGACGCAAACCGGCTGACTGGCTTCTGCCGTTCTCTCTGGCACAATGGGATATAAATCTTGGAAGATAATTAAAAAAATTCCTCCCGACCTCTCGAGTCTCGCCTCCTTTTTTCTTCCCGAGTGTGAACTTCCCCCCGAGCTGTGGATCAATACACATGCATATACACTTTTTTTTGTTCACGCAAAACACAAGTTATTTAGTAATGTTTTTTTTTTTACAATTGAGAAACTCGTCGTCCGGCGCACATTGCCAAGAGTACGTGATGCGATTTGTAAAAACTTGTTCCGTGAAAGTTAACTAGCCAAGCTTGGAGAAATGCGCGGCAGCGTATAGGTAGCAAAGGGAAGGGAAAAAGTTAGCTTTCGATCAGTTCTGACTTCCTGTTGGTAGATGGATTTATTGCCCCGGCATTCGAGATATTTTTCGAACGGGAATTCCATTCGGATAATAGCGAAGAGTGCGCTCTAGTTGAAAAGTTTGCATATGGAGGCATGGATGTTATTTTTACAATCTGCGAAAATATTCGTCACGTACACACGGAACATTTGTATGCCGAGAAAGTATTGCACTCAGATTATTTCCCTTTTATAAGTGCAGCAGTAAATTTTCAGAAAAATGGAAAATTTTAATGGACTATGAAGATCAAGGTAAAATATTCTTTACCTTTTTTCCTGGTAGAAGGATAATCCTTCGATGAATCTTTTCGCGGAATATGGAATTATTCGCACAGTCTGTAGATTGAGAGCATTATTTTCGTACAAAGCTTGGATAAAAAAGAATTCCTCTTTCGTACCATATTTTGAGATTAAATTATTCTTACGTCAAGCATAAATATTAAGTCCAACTAAAGCTACAAATAAATTTATGAGCATTAAAAATAATACTGCTTCCGTGCGCATCAAAAATGCGAAAGTACATTCCATTTTCCATAGTATATCATTAGTATTTTTTAACTAAACCTCTTTTTTTTAATTTGTGCTTAATTGAACCAAGATTATATTCAGAATTGTACGGTAACAGTTGAATTAAATTGAAAGTAAGAAAAATATTCAAGGCAGTTTGACATCCACTGCTGTTCAGATAATACTCTTAATCAAATATCTACTTAAGTATTAATATTTTTTTGAATAATACGAAGTTAAATTTCACGTATTACACATGATTTTTTTATTGTTATTGGTTTGAGTTTAATCAAATGCGCATATATAAATGTCTGATAGTTATTTTCAAAAACACAAATAAAAAAAATAATAAATCAAAGTAAAACACTTCTACTGTAATGATCGATTCGAACTCAAATTATAAACCATTGAGTGGTTACGAAATAACGAAAACTTCCTATCGTATATGAAGAACGTATGATGTAAGAGACGTAATATCGATACAAAGAAACGATGAAATTTAATGGTAGTTGTATTCCGTACGGGTGGTTAATTAATATAAACATTGAAATTAGCAAAATATACTTTTCCCAATAACAATCAACAAATAAAATTCACAATTGGGACAACTCAATAGCAGCCTGATATTTTACAATTCCGAGTTTTCCAACATCACAGCCCAATGAACCGTTGACTGATCTGCACAACACGTCGAAAAAGAATGCGCGTTAAAAAATTTCTGCAAAAGTATTCGACAGAGGCGAGTTTCGAAAAGAGTCAAGCTTCCCATAGCCGAAGGGGATCCAAAAAGCGCCCCCCTACCACTGAGCGCGCACATAAAATATTCCGCGATATTCACATTTCCTGCATGCGAGTAAGCGCAAGTGAAAAAGAAAGCAATAGAGCCTGGAGGAGAATGGCGCAAGGAAAGCATACGTTAACACAAAAATAAGAGAAAAATAAGTCTATCGCGAAGGCGACGCCTCGCGTTTTCTCGTCCCGTTGCACTCTCTGCAAGCCCTAGAGCTCTCTCCCCTATCCCTCCTTACGGCTCACAAAAAGCAGCGGTGAAATTTATCACGCGGGCAACAGCTGCTCGATACCATCTCACTCTATTAGCCCGGAAATTGTTTTTACGAGCTCATGTTTTTTGCATTAATGCGACCGGCCATTATCTCTCTCTCTCTCTCTCTCTCGCTCTCTTTCTTCCACTCGGGGAGGAGAAGTCTCCGGTCTAATTTAAATGTAATTGCTGTATAACACCGTCAGCGTCGCTGCTACCCTTTTAATTTCAATTCAGGATGCGTCCACCTCGTCTGGCAGTTCTTGCACAGACAGCGAGAGATAGAGAGAGTGAAAGAGTAAGTAAGAGAGAGACAGAGAACGCGAAAGAGTAGGAAAGAGGAGGCCGAGTGAGAATATCGGGAGTCGATCGCAGTAGAGAGTGAGAATATCCCCGTGCTTTTTTCGCTCCGCGCACTCTCGAACCAATTCGAAGAAAAAGGAATCACCGCCTGCAGCTGATACATTTATTCGATGTATTCGCACGATTGATTTGGTATTTTGTCAGCAATGCGCTTTTGTGTACGCACTAAAATTCGATTTGCGCGGCGCCGTGCACACTAATTTTTCCTCGCAAAGCAGTGCTCTTAAGGAAAGAATAGTGTTTTAATGGTAAAACGAATATTTAAACATCAAATTTAGATTATTTTAATCTTTTTCGTGCCGTTTAAGGACATTTCTGTAAATAAAAATTTTTTGTTACGGCCTGCCTAAGTCGTCTTTAAAATTTTGTGTACGGACCGTTGTTATTTTATTATGGATCTTTCCACTATCCGATGTCATACAATGTTACTGGGTAGTGATGATCGCTATATAATCGAGGTACATGTGCGGAATGTAATGCGTACGAATTTTGACTAGACCTAATGTTCAGGTTAGCGATTAACAGACTATAAAATCCAAACCACTGAAGCTTCCACGTTATAATGAGACTGTCCCAATGTAAGAAAATCCGAGTGTCGAGTTCGAGATCAGAACTTCTAAATTACGAGCTCAACCCTTTGCCTACTCAGCCATCTCCACTTTAATTCGCAAATTGTCATTTTCCTACTTATGTTTAGACGATATGTCTGTATTATAAAGCCCATAAATTTTACTTAAATTTAGCAAATTCACCTAAATTTAGTAAATTTACTTCAATTTAATTGATTTCTATATTTCAAGTTCATTAAAATAACCTTCGACTGCATACTTCATATATACGTTGAGTGTTTACCGCACAGTAAAAAAAAACAATAGTTATCTTTCATTATTTTCAAATTATTTTTAATTAGCTGGGACGCAGTGTTCTAAGGTGGCTAATATACGTATTTCTAGTTAATAAGTTTCATATTTATATAATTTTGTGTGCTATTTTTATAAACAATGAGAAATACGTCACGAGATGGAAGAATAAGATGATCGGCACTTCCAATTGCTATATTTAATAATATTAAATCTTTTTACTAACTGAATTAACTATAACTCTTTATCCGAGGTAGCCTACACAATAGCTAATAGTTACGAATTTGATTTTTGATGGTGGAAAATGAATAGTAAGCAAACAATGAGGGATATGACCCGAGGTGTAATTAGAAACGGTCACTTCAGCTACGACATCTCCTTAATGTATTGTAAATACGTCAGTAGTCAAGTAAAATATTGTCATCCTTGAATGTAGAACAGCAATATTTCTTGAACAAAACGAAATATATGAATTTTAAAAAAGAATACTAATTATAAGTTGTTACCACAAACATATAGCAACAAGTAGATGAAATATTTATTAATTATTCAAATTATGAGTTATTGAGTCTTACTTTTGATAAAATTTATAAATTTCGATTTTACATGGAAAGTTATATGCAAAATTATTCTTCTTAAACAAAGCCGGACAAAATTGGATCTCCAAACTTTTGTATACTTAAACTAAGCTGTATTTAATTCTAATTCAAAAATGAAAGCGTATAAGTATCCAGAGAACCATGAAAATAGTTACGGAAACTGCGCTCCAAGCCGTTACCGAGATATACGATATGCAGTGCTGAAAAAATTCGAAGTTTTACATAATTTGGGGAACTCACATTCACGAGAGCCAGTGGAATTTGCCGATAAACTCTAGTTTTCGAAAGCTGTAATCTCGTAGGTGTGGTTCTTTGAGAAAGAAATTTCGGAATTTTCGAGAGCTGTAAAAATCAAGGATTTTAGGAAACCCACTTTCTGATCACTTAGATGGTCGACACTCAGACGAACAATTCAAAAGGCAGCGCAACAGGCGCTTGGAACTCTTTTGACTTTTGCCTCCGATATTGGAAATCAACCACATAATTGTTTGGTTTTAAATACCAAAATTTAATCTTATCACGATTCTAATAATTTGCATTGAGCGCGAAAGATTATAGTTATTAACAAAAATCTTAACGATTTCATTAGTATGCAATAAGCGACAAATAATCTGAATAATTCATTGACTATTGAAACTTGATTACAATGAAATATACATAATATGATTTGCACTGTGTACCTGTATTAGTGAAATGGATGTTCGAATTTTTGGATCGATATGGCATTTGAAGAGTTTATTTAAATTATTCTGGGTGTAACGATTAAGAAGTGTCATGCATAATTGAATTTGGTTTAATCAAATCTTCCAAGTACGTACAATTAATTTTAGTTACAAATTTCACTTTAATTTTAAATGTAATTTTACGTGATAAGGCACCCCGATCAACTGACACGTTTAACAACGAACTAGTAGAATTTCTGGTAGAACTTTCTCTGAAATCGGGTCAAAGACAATATACTTTGATCAATCCCGTCGAATCCACAAGTAGTGAGGTCAAAGGATTTCTAGTTGTCTTTGCGCTCGTGCATTTATAGGCTCTTGAACCCGTTTCCTGTGAACGAACTAAGCCAACTGCAAAGGGTAATTTTAAAGTTGTTTTAGTAAAAGAAAATCAATGATATTGTTCTATTTTTATTGTTTCTTTTTTAATCAAATTAAAGCTTTGCGATTTAAAATCAATATTAAAATCGAATTTGAAGTATCGATAACATTTTCAGTTATTGACAATAGAATATATTTTCGATTGCAGTTTATATATAATTAAAAAATATTGATCGTCTCGATTATTTTATCAATACCCAAAATAGATATCCAAGCGCTTAAAATGAATTGTAAACTATGAAATGGCTGTGAAAAATACTTGATTCCTCATCTGTGATGAAATGCTTCTTCTGTCTTTACTTGAGCTTTACATGGAATACACATAAACTCAAAATCATTACCTTTATTTTACTGTTTATATTGTACGCAAAGAGATTCATGTATTCAAATTTAATCAAAATAGAGCTAACAAAAGAAAATACGAGCCAATTATTTTACCTATAGCAGATTTTTTTAAGCTATCTGTACAGGTTTTCAGTAATATCTCATTTTTCATTTAATAAAACTGACAATTCCATCCCTTTAATCGTAAACTCGTTAGCATGAAAGCATCCATCGTTTCCCCCTTTTTTCCCTTCGTTTCGTCTGGAAAAAAACTTCGCCAATCCCGTTGGGGAAAAAATTTAAAAAAGTCCAACAGTAAGTTCGAACATTCGCGGCTCAGCTGCAGAGGATCATCTCAAGCGATATCATCCGATTGACCCGGACGCCGGGTCTTAACGAAACTTCCACTGCCTCGAGATATCGAGCGAACCATCTCTCTTTCCTCGGGACGAGCAGCCGAGTGAATTTTCAAAAGCTACACCCTCTCGATTCGGGCAAACCGAATTCTAAAAACCTACCGAGCTCTTTTTTCCAGGGGAACATTGCCGGGGGGGCTGCAGCAGCAGTAGCAGCAGCAGCTCGCACGTGCCGCGCATCCGCGAATTTTTAGTTCGACTGTAAAAGCCCTTCGACGATCGGATAAAGAAATGCCTAGCCGTGGAAGTGTTACACGTTTTACGAATCGTGTCCCCTTTGCAAGCTGAAGCTTGAAAGCTCACCGGTACCGGTGCTTCTTCACGTCCATTGTACCCCTAATAGCGTTTTCGCAGAGATGCGCACATGTGCGTGGCTTATTGGGCGGATTTTTTTGGTAGGGAGAGGGAGGAGGGAAGGTGGGGGGGGGGGAGGGATCGAAATTTATGGGGATTCGGATCAAATACGAAAGAATTACAGGCCATATCGGTTGACAATCATTATATTGGAACGAAAACAAGCTCGTAAATAAAGGCTTTTAAGCGTCGTTAATGCTGCGGTGACATTGTCAAGACAAGTACGACGGTGAGATTTATTCTCGATTTGGAAAGCCATTTTGCGGTGGTTATATGATTTATTTTTAATGAAAAATTTATTGAAAATGGTATTGGTGGTGGACGCTGATGTAAAACGGATAAATAAATGTTTTATCATTAAAAAATAAAAATATTCAAGACCAGCCTTGTCTGACGCAGTCGTGACTGTTACTACTTAAAATTAATCTTTCCCTTATTACTCCATGGCACACTTAGATACCGTCTGAAAAAGTGCGTATCATCGTAAAGTATAGATCCCGAAGCCTTTTCTCTTAGTTATTTCGTATAGCTTCCTGAACATTTTAGACATTCAAATTTTCACCAGAAAAGGTTTCCAAGTATCAGCGCAAGACTTTACGGTATCTAATGAAAACAGAAGTCTCCAATCGCTAAATAAACAAGCTGATGATTTCGCGTCACCCCAACCCCGACTGATCTTTACATTTACATGCACCGAACGACGAGCCTTCCACATTCCACTGTATACATCGTTGCGCGCGAATGCACTGTTTATTCGGGAATAAATTTTGATGAATTCGGGTGCTGACGTCGAGGGCGAATCGACGACGTTGAGGCGGATGTATGGCGCGTTATTTTTACGTGCTTTTTAGCGCCGCTCGCCACCGCTGATTTACTGCCACGAATCTATTAGTCCTCGGCTATAGACAGAATTATGAGCGGTTCTCTTTTTTTTCGTTAGACATGCTGGTCAATGCGCCAACGCGGATGCATATTCCGAAATTGGGATTTCGATAAAAAAAGTCTCGGCACCACTCGCTTTGGAATCTCATTGAACCCCCGAAGCTTGTGGAGCAATAATTATCGCGATTGATTGAATAACATACGCGCGGCATTAGCGCTGAAAGCGAAAATACACAAGCGCGCACTGCGATAATGAATCGTTGAAATTTCGTGTTAAACATTTTGAAACGATCGTGCGGAAAATATTCAATCCAAGCCAGAGCGAGCGCATGGGAGATCAATATGCATATGACCAATTCTCATGGAAAAATGTACTTTTCGGGGGTCCAGAAATCGAAATTTTATTTTTAAAGCTAGAGGTTTTGGACCGATGAGACTTTCTTCTGTAAACCAAAAGATAGCCAAAAGTGTAGAGGAACATGAAAAAAGTTACTACTAACCATATTTCTGAGCCATTTTACGTTTTTTTACAAAAAATTAATGCGTCGAAATACTGGAATAATGACAACTACGAATGTTTCCGAGGCACAAATAAAATTTCAAATTACCTCACAATAAAGTACAATAAAATAGCTTCAATTTAAAAAAAAAATATGCCCAGATTCGATGCTCTGATCAAAAGTTATGTCCGTTTGACAAAAAAAAAAAAAAAAAATTTTCGTTTTCTATGAGAATTGGTCATATACAAGTGTCGATGTATAAATTATAAAATATATGAGAGGATTCCTAGAACATTTCGAAAATTCCATTTCCGTACATATATCCTATTCACTATTAACCAATACATTTATCAATCAGTTCAATTCGCGCGAAAACGTCTGGAAGCGCTCGGGTTTCTGACGCTGTGATATATTTGTTTCGGATAGAAATACACAATAGATACAGTCACAATAGATATTATTATCTATTATTCAATTATAATTGATGAGTTATTCCACTATGTCGAGTCAGATAAGGATGTTCTATATTTTTGGGATTTTATCGAAATTTTTAGAATTTGAATAAAAATTAGAAAAATATGTAGGTATAGAAATACCTTAATTATTGATGAGAAGCAATAACCAATCTATCAGTATTAGAAAGACTTCAAGATGAATTTATCCATCTTTTTCGGTTGGATTTGACCCTTTCTTTGTAGAATTTATTAATAGCTATGTAGCTTTAAATGCATGTAGGTATAGATCTCTCATTTTATGATATCTAAGCTATTCTTCCAGTCGTACGCAGTATTGATCTGTTTGATGTTTGAGGGTTGAATTTTATGAATTGTGCCAAAATTCTTAATCGTAAGCCACAAAAAAAAGCTACAAATTATATGGCATACAGTTTGCTCTCGACGGATTTATCATTCCTATGTGTAATAGTCTATGATTTTGCCTTGTGAATAAATCTATAAAATATTTTCAAGACTTTTATTCTAATTATCTACAGGTTTTTCAATATTTCAGCGAGCAATGAATAAACGTTCTTCTACAATTAACTTCCATCGGCTTTATGTTGATTATATCAACCAAAAATAACCCCGTGCAGTATGCAACAATCCTTATTTATCCCCATATCGTTATTACTGCTCAGAAATACAGTGAGGAAGGTAAAATCCCAGAGCGGAAACTCACAAAAACTTCGAATTTTAGTTTTTGCCTCCGAAATTTTCTCAAAATATTGTACGATAGGGTTAAATTTACTAGAATAAAATTTTCTAGCTGAATTTGTACGGACATCTCTTGCGATTGCATTCCGGAATAGCATCCTGTAAATATCGTTTACTTTTTTGCGCGAAGCATGCACCAATTTTTCAAAGTCGACCGATTGTCATCCCGAACTGCGAGTGAAATGGTACTATACCGTGTTTCTTTCATTTCCATTCAACGCACTGCACGTATGCAACGAAACGATGCAAAAATTTTTTTCGTCCAGCCACCGGAAAGAAATTACATTTCCGGTCTTCATTGACGCTTTTTTGCCCACAGCTAGATTAACTCTTTTCAAATTCATTCACGGCGCCTCGGGAATTCCCCCCACCCCTTTTTCGCAAGCTAATTAGCTTCTAGCGTGAGACTGACTAGTAGTTTCGTGGATCATTGGTTCGCGATGAGCAAGAGAGAAAGACTAGAGTCTACTCACTGTAGCGGGCCGCTACTTTGAGATATGGTACGGAAGAAGCGAAAGCTTTTAAAGGCTTTTACGCTTTTCAAACTCGGTTCACTTCTTTTTTCTTCGGCTTTACCGACTCCTTTTTTTTGCAATATCGTCGCAATATGCGAATTGCCAAGCGACCGTCTTTAAACATTTTTAAAAACGTATTAACTTTAGCTTTCAGCAGCATTAATATGAGGAAACCAGTCACTTTAAAACCTTTTATAACAAAAAAATTTGTGTACGCAATTCTAATTTATCTCTGACCTGTCGATATCTTCAACGCTACATATCACAAAAACATCTTTTGGACTTATCTTGTTTAACAGGATTATTCTGAATGGAATTCTTAAAAAATAGTTAAGGTATGATAATCAAACGAGATCGATGTTTGGAACTTCAATGACATAATATTTCAGAAGATTCAGGCAAACGAAATATTTCAAATGTCTTCCATTATGGTATGAATTGCAATAAAAAAATTAATGTATTAATAGATCACTTAGATAAATTAAAGAAAGTTATATCTTTAGTTACATATAAAACATTCGTCAAGGGAAAGTAGCGTTTTTAACTGCTGCTTTCCCATACATAGAAAGATTTCCCGAAATCTTACAAAGAAGAATATGCTAGCAGCCATCCACAGAATAATTCGTCCGCAAGGTAAGAAGCGTAGAAAATGTGTAGCGTCCTAATGTAATAAATAATACAGTCTTGTGCTCTTTATCTCTCTCTCTCTCTCTCTCTCTCTCTCTCTCTCTCTCTCTCTCTCTCTCTCTCTCTCTCTCTCACTTTCTCTCCTCCTCTCTTCTCAAACTTAC
Organism: Philotrypesis tridentata; assembly: GCA_018906965.1. Lineage (NCBI taxonomy): Eukaryota > Metazoa > Arthropoda > Insecta > Hymenoptera > Pteromalidae > Philotrypesis > Philotrypesis tridentata. The sequence goes on from JACCIB010000041.1 coordinate 686,765, forward strand.
TCGTCTAAAAGTTTACTTCAGATGCGTAGGAAATATACTTTCTTCTTGGCATCATAATTTTCAGGTCAAGTATTCTTATAAACTCGCAGACAAGAGAGCGACCAATTCCCTATAAATTCTCTCTCTCTCTCCTTCCCTCCTCCCTCTCCTCCATATCTCTATATATCTCTCTCTCTCTCTCTCTCTCTCTCTTTCTCTAATCTAGTCTCCCAACACACAACAACAATACAACAAAGCGAATTTCGCCGAATCGAAGCGAGCTCCCAACTAAACGTTCCCTGAGCGCACTTTATGCGTACACAATACGTATTAAAAAAAACTTCCCATTCAACAGCCCCGCTAAGAGTGCATATAATACAAAAACTCCCATCCAACTACGCGTTCGGCTTCCTTCGTTCAAAAAACGTTCCTTCCGGAAAAGAAGAAGCAACACGCGCCGCAATGGAAACTCCCGCGGGGGCGTAGTTTCTTCTTTTTTTTCATATACGCTACACACTCGAAGTGTTGCAAGCGTGTGCTCGGAAAGTTCGTCCACGACATCGACTATAGAAAATGGTAGTGTGCTCATCGCGAGGTGTGCAAATCAATTATCAAGCCATCTGTCCCGTTGGATTTTCAAATTCCAGGCATTCTTTGATACATTATTTATATTCTCGACTTCATTGCTCGCCCATGAATCTGCAAAACTTCGAGTTATTCGCATTATTCGAGAACTATTTTTAAAACAATCCAACTTGGAGTCACTGCACTCAGAGAAATGATGTCCGATTAAATTTGCTATTTATGAAAGGAAAATTGCTCTTTTACGTATAGTACAGTAATTGAAAAGAACTCGATATTTTCCACAAAAACTAATTATAACACAATCATTTTTATAGCACAGTACTAAATCCGCACTTAAGTCACTTCCGAATATCTCGGTAACTTCACGGTGTACACATCAAATACTTATATCACGAATAATCGCAACTGCGGATTTAAGTAGGCTATATGTTATAAAATTGTATATGATACTAATGACTTAACTGGCCCATCGCTTGCCTTCTATATGATACTTCTATATATGCACGCATTCTACATTATCATTGCTTTTTTTCGAAATAATTGAGCGATTATTTTTCGAATTAGAAGCACTTCTAAAAAACGTGCATTCATTTTCATTAATAACTTCGAAACTATAGCAGCTATCGGAAAATTTCTTTTTATAATGTAAGTATTTTAATTCTCTTAAAAAAGATTTTGGTTTCGTTTAAATATATTCGATCCTATACTATAAAAGAATAGAAAATAAATGTTTTATGAAAATTAAAAAAAAAATACTTAAAAAGGGATCAAAATGAAAAATGCTTTCATTTTCCATTTTCGAAGAAGTAAAGAAATTAGTTGCAATGAAATTCGATAAGCAGAAGCTGAGATCTAGCGATATACACCCGTTCGCACACATTAATAATTAATTTTTAATAGGCAACTATGTAGTCCGTTATTTTACTTTGATTATGTAAAAATGCTCGATTTCACTTCCAGACATATTGCAAACTTTTAAAAATCACTAACACAAAACTTTGTCTGGGAGGAAGAATTAAATATTCTATTTCACGAGTATGATAATGTATGTGCTAATGTTAAACCAAAACAGCATTAGTGTAAGAGAAATTCCGGATCTAATATATATTGACTAGCTTTACCTTTAAACTTATTATAAATAACTAGAAGTCAATTAAAAAATTGGTAAAACTTTACTCAATTACTAAAATAATCTTGTTATATGTAGTACTGAACAAATTATGAATATAATTCTAACAATAATTACCGTAATACTTATGATAAACGAGATATATACTTTAGATTCAAGTACTTTGTCTTGTCAAATAATAAAAATGTCTTATACGTAGCAATAATAAAGTATAGCAATATATAATAAAAATTTTTACATTTCCCAAGAAATATTAGCCTGCTACATTACAAAAATGTCTAAAATATGTAGTAGTAGTAGTAGTAGTAGTAGTAGTAGTAGTAGTAGTAGTAGTAGCAGAAAATTTTGACTTTAATGAATGTTAATGTATAACATAACAATATCAAGGGGCGCAATAGCATTTTTATATACTTAGTATAGTTCTTCATTAAAACTAAAAAAATTAATTATTATTGAAATAGTTTTAAGAAAATCTCATTACAACCTAATAAATTTGTTTACAAAAACAGTATATATTTCTATACAATGAAGAATTTTTAGTAGACTTAATAAGAATGTTTATTGCAGCATTTGTATATGGTCCATTACGTAAAAACGCGTTTACGCTGTTGAAAAATGAGAATTGAGAGTGGACTATACTGGGCTTTAATTAGAAAAAGATAAAAATGAATGAATATCAGCGGGATGAAGAGATACGCAAAAGTGAAGGGTACTGCACGGAAAATCGATGCCATTTCACACGGCGAGAATAAAATACGACTCGTAAAAATGGACATCTTTCCACAGCGGAATTTCGTAAATCGTAGCTCCTCTATATTGTAGATTTACTCCAAAAAAGAAAATCTGAATTTCAGATCACGTTATTCAAAATTTATTGTATACGTGCACAGAAAAATTACACTGCAATATTTTTATTTATTTTTTTTTAAGTGATAAATTGTATATTTTTATAAAAAACAGATATAACAATTTGTTTACAAGTTTCATATTGCTTAGTTATACGGAACAATACAAAAATAAAACTTATATTTTCCATCTAAAAAAGATGAAGGCATTTGTTCACTAGTATTATGAATTTTATAGCGACTTCTGATCTTACTCTAGTAAAATAACATAAAGTTGCTTAAATCATAATAAGTGTCATAAGTGTAAAGCAAAGTTTACAAAAAGAATTAATAATTTACGAAAGCCTCGATCACTTTATATGATCATAGGATTCACACAATACGATTAAAAATTTTCGTTTTTTTTTTTTTAAATCGATTAGTCTTCATATGAAACGACAATGCATCAAAATAGTACATTAAGAATGTACATAATAAAAATGAAAATATTATTCGCATGCCATTAATTATATTTATAAATGACTTGATACTATACAGTTAAGTTCAAAATTATAAAAATGATTAGGAATATTTATTTATTAATTAAGTACATGTGATTTCAAATACCATGAAAAATTAATTTTCAAACTAAATGTGTTTTAGTTTTGCATTAAAAGATTCCTTCTATCAATGTATTTATATATTTTAAATATACTTATTCTACAAGGTGCGACTGATTGGAAGAATTGATGCTACGTGTGATGTTGCTATGAAAAAAAAAGTAGTGTAACGAATATAAATTTTTTGATCTTACTGCAGAGTATTTGAAGTGGAAGTGTGCCAGCAAACCACGTTTTAATCACCTATATATAACCATAATAAATAATCAATAAAATCAAGTTTTTTTTTCTTACCATATAATATTAACAATATTCAGATAAAACATTATATTGGGTCCCATAAAGGATTTGTATTAATGATGCAGTAAAAATATTTTATATTTTGTATTCAAATCTTAATTAAAAATACAACAATAAAATGTAAATCGCTTGGCCTGCCGAAGGTATATACTGTTAGTGAAGTTATATGCTGTTCATTTAAAATTTTATAAGTCACTCAATCCATAAATCTGCAAAATTTTAAATAATGTAGAATATAAAACAATTCACGAATCTCCAAAATTTTACATAATTTTATGCAAAGTAATAATCTATGTTACGTAAATGCTATCATATTACTTAGTTTGATATAATTAAGATTAAATTACATTAACCAAATTCGGAAATTGCAAGCTCACATAAATGGGCTTTGGATAATTAGAAGCTGAAGTAAAAATGGAAGTACGGTATAAGAACAACACATACTGGATTAATTTAATAAAATGGATATACATTTCATGCATATTTAACTGTAAGATGTGATGGCAAGCAAATGGTATGTCACCAACCGTCCGTGACAAAAAGACAATTAATAATTTAAATTTAAACGATGTCTCAAATTTATGCTCAAAGTGATACAACAGAATTATGTTGTTAATCGTAGCTAATGAATAATTAATAAGTAAAAGCATTATAGTTATAATATTAAGATAGATTACTTATTTAATATAAACTAACATAAAGTTTTGTAAAGTCAATCAATCAATATTCAAAATTCTAGATAACGCACATTCCACATCAAATATTAATTCTTTTCAATTAATTTGATAGAGAGGATCTCCATCAAATTCTAATAATTTCTCATTCCATTCTAATTATAGGGCGATCAATTTATTAGTTCTATTGCGATTTGCGCATACAGCATAATCGTCCGAATTAATTTTAATCAACTCAAGAGATGCTGAGCACGACATACGATTGTGGAAAATTGAAATCGACGAACGTGACATGTTTACGGACACTTGAATTCTTTAGCTGCTACTTTTTTTCGCGCATTCTTGTTTGCGTGGAATATAATTCAAAATTATTCGAACATCACGTTCCAGGCTTTTTTCACTGTTAACTCTTTCAAGAGGGATAAATTGTTTGACATTTTTATACCGAACTGAGAACAAGATTAGTTAGAAATAAGTTTGATTACTATTAAGAGAGAAGTCTGCTAATTTTAGTCATAAATTATTTCAATATCATAATTGTCATTTTATTTCTAATTTTCTTAATGCTCACTGAAAATGCTGTTAAAAGTTTTGATAAGAATTAAAAATAAAATAATTTTAAGCTTAATTTGAAGAGTTAAAAATTATGTATGCATAGGGATCGTGCGTTTAATGAAGAGAGTCTGATGCAATACATTCGTATAACCGACTACAAACGACGTTCTATTGCTCGAGAATCATCTCAAGAAGAAACTTCAGTCTCCTTCCTCTTGATAACGCTAAGCTCGAGAGCACATTCTCGATGCAGACAAAGCTGCATTTTCAAACGACGCGAAACGGGTGAAAATACAGGGAGTTAACGTTGTGCATCGCTTAGCGCCAGCTCAAGCAACGCATACTGCAATTTATTGCGAGTGAGCGCCCAAGCGTATTCCATTTTTCACGAATCCAGCGCCACGTGATACGCCAGTAATCCCGAAATTTTTTTCTTTGCAATTTGCACTGTGCGCGCGAGCACTCGCGATAAATATGTCGGAAACGTTACATTTACGCAGTTGAATCAACAGAATATGTGGAGCTAGTGCGATAAAGAGATGCTGCTGTCGAGAATGTTCTGCGAAATGGTCAATCTTTTTTTTCTTTTCTTACAAAAGAAATAAACGTTCACTTTTTGCAGAAAATGTTTGTCTAAATGATAAGCACTGAAAAGTACGATGGCGACATTCGTTTTATTTGAACTTTGAAAAGCTTATAATTACAGGCTGCTATATTGAATACCATCCAGCTTCTCAATTAACGCAATCAGCAGCCTTTGCAATTTATTTTTAATATTCTTTTTTTCCTAAAAAATTTTTAATTGGCAACTACGTCGTGCATTCTTTTACTTTGATTACTTAATAAACGGTTTGCATACAAAGGGGGCAATATACTTTTAAAATCTAAAACATTAAAACTTGAATGGTAAAATAACGATTTTATTTAAAATAAAGAGAATGACCTCCAATTTAAGCTTGAAATGTAAAGTCATCTTATTTGAAATACTTCTTTACAGATTTTTGCATTGACCGTAACATTTTAGAGAAACGTATTTATTGATCATTCTCTTTGGAAATTATTGTTTTGTTATATACAATATGAATACAGGGACTTTTATTACAATATTCGAAAAATTCTTTTACTAAAAAAGCGGTTCACTAAGCTGAAATTTGACTTTTTTCGCTGTGAAAAATCTCTTAATTATTTAAATGGAAATCCCTGAATTTGGATTAAAGTGAAAGTTTTGGTTGAATTTAAAGCCTTTAAAAAAATTTGTCCATGCGTTAATCCAAAATTCTCACTCTGTGCGAAAATCTGTAAATCAGTGTATGCTTAGCAGCTGTATCTGGAAGTTATAACTCGTAGCTTTTTAGCAAACTTAAATTAAAGGTTTCAATTTAAAAAAAAAATCACATCTTATCGAACTTCATTCGTGAAAATTAATCGATATTCGAATTTCCATGGCAAAAGCCGAAAGTGAATGCACGTGCCGTGTACGAAAGTGTGTGAACCGCGGCAAAGCGTTTCCTCAAGTGAATTTAGAAAATTACGCGTCAAGTTTCTAATTTAAAAGCTCGCACAGTGGATATGAAACTAGTGCGAGCATGTCGAAGTTGCGGCGAAGTTAACGGCTCTAAACTTACCGCACTCGCGCGCGCGCTAACTCCTCGCTGCTGTACTGTCGCGTTTCACTGAAATCCAGCGTTATATTATATTGCAATATAGAGGAGGAGGAAAGTTTCGTAGTTAAAATGACTATTCAGACTGCAAAGCTGTAAATAATTTAACGCTTCAAGTTTCGAGCTCACATAATCTCGCCCAAAGCATATTAACGGCAGCGCTAAGTGCTTCTTTTAATTTCGAATTACAGCTTATTTTTCCGCTCGCCCCGTAAACGGGCGCGCGCGCGCACACACACAAACTCGGAGGATGAGGCTTGTACTTTGAAACCTCGCGTGTGTGTACGCTGGACCATTAACAACGCGGAATAGTCCGGATATCAAAAAGCTCGTTATTCGCGATTATCCCATTACGCGCAACAATATTGATTCGACCCAGAAAATCGAATCTAAAGAATCTCTCTCTCTCTCTCTCTCTCTCTCTCTCTCTCTCTCTCTCTCTCTCTCTCTCTCTCTCATGCTCTCTCTGGCTCTGGCCGCGTCCACGTGCACGAGCATTAGTGGAATGATGCATCAGCGGCTCGCGAATGCGCACATTAGCCTATTGTTAAGCGCAGCCAAACGGGAAAAGAGCAATAATGTACATGGCAACATTATCGGAGCTATCCGCCTGCTGCATTGTAAATTACAACTGGGCCGGGTTGTTGGACTATATTTCTCGTGACGCTTTCCTGAAAGGTTTTGGGTCGTCTGTCATTTTTGTCGCTTGTATATGTTTGTGGCTCTCGTGCATCGCGAGAGCTCTGTTTACTAAGTACCGATTTGTTTTAGTGATAGAAGAAGCTGATCTTTCTTTTTGGTACTTGGTAATATTTTTATTTTTCTTGTTAGAAATACGTGACAATGGGATTACGGAGCTCTCATAGCTGAATGAATGATCATTTCGCATTCTATAAAACAAACGTTTAAAATAAATATACCATGATAAAAATTAGTTCATATATTATTAGCCCATAACGATTAAGAAAACCGTTGCAGGCAATTATAATTTTATTGAGCAAAATGTGAACTAATTTCTATCGGTGTGAGCGTCAATTTATTATGAGTTATGATCCACAAAAGAGAAACGCAGAGCGAATAGAGAGCTGCTTAGTCAGCATCTTACTCTAACCGAGAACTTGCGGAGTTTGACTCGTCGATTTCCTCCCTGACTAACAAGATTTTAGTTTATAACTTGTACCCATAAGTAAAGCTCTGGATCTGGTTTACCACGCGTCTAAGACATGACCTTCTGTCATCTGGTTGATGAGTCTAAACAATTTTCTTTGGTCAATCATGAAAATATATGAATTTATTAAAAATTATTATTAAAAATAATAACAATTTATTTAGTCGACAATGAAAATAAAATGTCATTAATTAAGGGGTTATGACAGTGTTAAAATTTTGAAAATATTAATTTTTTTTATTCACTTTTTTCACAGTTAATAGTCCGTAGAATATGGTCCTGAAAGCCGTTTTTTGCTAAAAAAAATTTGTCTTGAAAATATCGACAAAAAACTGATAAATCTGTTTCAAGTAAATTTTTGAAAAATCGTGATTTTTAAATATTTTAATTAGGCCAAACTTGTGAAAAGGATTGTTCTACCACACTTTTTACAGAGTTATTTCATGAGAAATCTTACTGAAAATACGACTTAAAAACCGTTTTACAAACCGTTTTTTTCTCAAGAGTTATGAATTTATTTCCGTAAAATAAATAAAATCCGTAAAATTAATTTTTCTATGTGTGATTTTATGTTAATAAACTCAATGCGTTAAAGTAAAGGCATTCAACAAATTTGAATTTGCCACTCGTACAGATTGTACTTCACAGCGTCCGGTCGAGAATGAAGATTACTGTTTGATCGGTATAGTAGAATTTTCTGTAAAGCAGCAGAAAGCAGCCAAACAGCTGTTTTTCATCCAAGACACTAGATCAGTGCAGTTAGTCTGCTAGCTGCTGTAACAATGCTTATAACCTCAGTGGTGTTGTAAAAGTGCAAGAGCTTCTGCAGAATACAAAAATTATTCAGATAAGTATTGGAAACTAATTAGTAATAATTGTGTTCATAATGAGCTTTTTCTTCGTTGGTTTATTTTTTGCTTTTAGGTATACGGGTGCAATCCAGCAAGATGGGAGTTTATATTGACTGTCTGGAGTATTATTTTGCATACTTTTTAACAACGTGAAGTGTATTTAATAATGGTAAGTATTGCATGTAATTGTAATTCATAAGCATAACTTGATTATGAATAGCTAACGATAATTTTTATTTTATTTCCAGCTTCTAAATGCTATTATCACACAGCATGATATGCGCATACCACCAAATATACTTTATTGTATGTATATTTGAGTACCAACAGCAAATCAAGGTATGCCACATAGTCTCTGTAAGTATAGCTGAGTTCATTTGTATGATTTACATTATAAACTTTAAATGTCTTTTACTCAAATTTAGTTTTTTCATGCTTTTCATGTACTTGCCGCAGCTTTCTGAAGGAACCGTAACATCAATCCGGATGAACCAAAGTGGAAACCCTTCCTAATGAGTATGTCTCAAACTGAGTGGAGCAGAATTGGCAAAAATAAGTTCAAAGTGAATGTTACGTATGTTTACATATGTAACATTCACTATAATTATTAATATTGTCAATATATGTTTAATTAATTATATTAATTTTGTGTTTTTCAGGAATCTATTCCACTTAGTCTGAGACCAGACTCATAAGGAAGATTTGGCACTTTGATTCATCAGAATTGATGGTACGGTTCCATCAGAACCATGCAAACAAAAGTGATGAAAATCATGATTTTTGGTAAGCAATTCCTTTAATTGTTTTTAAATGTTACACTCACTTTTTGCATATTATTCATGCATAAAAGTGATGTATAATACTTGTATTTGAAAGCAAAAATATAGTTTTTAGAGTACCTATATATCTATTAATTTTTTACAACACTAACAATTTTTCGTTTTTTCAGGTTTTAACACTGTCATAACCCCTTAAGTAATCTGCTCATTATTTTGGCGAAAATTAAAATTCACGTTTTCTTAACTATAGAAAAATATTATTTTTATTAAAAAAAGAAGCTCTAATTTCCACAGTAGTTTATTAAAAAATAATCTAATTAAATGATTTGGAATGATTCTGTAAAACTCTTGAAAAGTAAGACTCATCAAAGAAAATTACCAAACAAAATAATCAAACAAATTATTTTTTAAGAGAAGTAATCACCAAACACGTACTGACTAATCTACCATAAGTACAAGTCATCTGTTCAATTGAAATTATACTCGCTTCATTTGACTTGAAATCGATAAATTCAAGGCAAAAAGCCGAGCCCGAAAGCAGTGCTCCTCCACAGCAGCACAGCTGCACGGTCCGCATAAACAGCGTGAAACTCCTCTCCCGGCTCCCGAGTCCCTAAAAATCATAAGGCCATAGCCTCTCCCCGCCAGCCCTTAAATATTCAGCGACGAAGTGAAAGCCGGCTTTTTTTACGGCAGGACTGCGCGAGCGTGGAAAATCCCTTGACAGTCGTTAAGAGCGCTCGTAATGTCCGCGACAGGGCTCTTTACGATACCGCTGGTCGCGCGGCGTCGCGTCAATGCAGCGGGACGCCGGCACGGATTACCGAGAGTTTCACGGTAGTGCTGCTGCAGGTGCAGTGCTCGATCCGCTCGTTTTCCGACTTCTCCCTGCATTTAAACTCGAGAATCGCGATAATCAAGGCGCATCAGTGCTCGCCGAGCTGTTTGCCGTCTGGTGACGTGCGACAGCGTGACGCAATTTTTTTTTTTTTTTTGCCAACTGATTTTTATACATTCACGGCGACTTTTTTACGCGTCGAGCTTCGACGACTCGGGGGGTTTAAGGTGGCAGCCGAATTCGCGTGAAATTCGGACGTAAACAAGGGGGGGGGGGGATGGCGGAGTAAAAGAAAGTTAGGCGCGCAGTCTCGAGGAGCGTAAAAAATCACTCATCTCTCGACTGCTCGTCGCGCTGTAAAGTATACAGGGGAGTAAGGCTCCGATAAAAAATTCAGCATAAGTTATGAGCCATGGAGAATAACTGTTCGCCGTATAACTCGCCCAGAACGTGCACCCCCTCCCACCCCCCCATACGTTCCGCGGAATATATCGCCTCGAACGAAGAGTTATTTATCATGCTAGTTCCGAATATACGTTTACCAATAATGGCTTAATTGAAGCTTTAATCTCGAGCGAATAGCAATTCATAATCTGCTTGGGGGGGGTAAATTTTTGGTGGTTTACTGTAACGGGTCAATCGCAACGTATGCCCGTATTATAGACGTCGAGGTTCCGGTCGCGAATAATAACGATGTTTTTGCTAGGAATTTCGGCAGCCGTGAGCTTAGGACGCTGGTTAGAAAACGGATTAACGAACGAACGGATTAAAAGAACATTATACCTTGCGCCACAGCGGCTGGCTAATGCGCGCACGCGCATCCCTCGCTCCGAGCTAGATCTCGCGGAACAAGTTTTTATAGCGCGCGCAAGAGTGGACTCGCTGCCTGGATTATCCAGATCGCGAAAAGCACATTTGAGCCTCACACACGGACGGAACAATGGCACGAAGCACACGGCGGGCCGGCGGCGGAGAAATCCTGATAAGCTCAATCCTTCCCTCTCGTATAATGCCAGCGTATTATGTCGTCGAATTTCGATGCCCTCGACGGATCGCAGCTCCCGCTGCTACTGCAAGACGACCCTCGAGCTTCACGGGGAATTCCGAAGTGTGTACTCAGAAGTAGGAGAACGAGTCGCTGTACAGCGAAGATGAGGGAAAAGCGCCCTCGTCGGAGAGATTTGGGTCTGCCTGGTGTGAGAGAGAGAGAGAGAGAAAGAGAGAGAAACTGCCTCCTGCGCTCCTCGAGGAAACACCGCGGTGTAAGAGAGCTGAGAGAGGCTTAGTAGGGTATAGAACTCACCCATAACCCGGTTTTCAGACACTCGGTCGCGGATCAGGCTCAATCCGTTCGGAATTCGTTTTTATGATGAGACTATGAGATCGATGCAGATGGCTGCTCGAATAGTAAAGTTATATAGGTGTGTGATAGATATAGATGCATGAGTGTACCTTACAAAATCGTGCTTTTTGAGAAATTATCATCAGTAGAATCTAACGGGATTTGCTTTCCACAGAACTTTTAATATTTAGTATAAGTGTGTAAATATCTCACTTATTACTCATTTAACATCGTGTCAAAGAAAGTATTCTCCTGTAACTATATATGAAACAGCAATATGCATATTCAAGTATTGAATATTTTCAAGTGTTTCTCCAGTGCTTCATTTATTAATTAAAACTTGTGTAAATATTTGTCATAGAAGTTGTTAATAAACTTTTCTATTCTAAATAACTTCTCTCGGTGAATATCAGAGTTATAGATCTTGCTCAAAATGGAATCATGTACAATTTTATATCTACTGTTGAAAAATGTAAGCTTCCTTTTTTACAAAGACTTTGTAATCTCCCTTTGAATTTTGAATATCAAGATTACCTGGAAAAAAATGTTAGTAACAAACAAATATACTTGATGAAAATTTGGAAAAATTGAAAAGGCAACTGAATATCTCTAATCCATAAAGGAAAAATCACTGAAAATCAAACATTTGAATTTCAAAATTTGTTGTCAAACCAGCTTCCAACAAAAACTTCATTTATCATTTCGTTAAATAATTTATGCGCAAAATTATGATTTCCTGCAGCCTCATTTATATACAAATTCTTCAACATTGCAAACTTACAGGCACAAGCCAACGCGTCGCGTGTAGCACTATATATGACCAGTTCTCATAGAAAAATGCACTTTTCGGGGGTCCAGAAATCGAAATTTTATTTTTTAAGCTAGAGGTTTCGGACCAATGAGACTTTCTTCTGTAAGCCAAAAGATAGTCAAAAGTGCAGAGGAACATGGGAAAAGTTACTAGTAATCATATTTCTGAGCCATTTAACGTTTTTTTATTTATAAAAAACTAATGCGTTGAAACATTAGTACAATAAAATAGCTTCAATTTAAAAAAAAAAATATGCCCAGATTCGATGCTCTGATCAAAAGTTATGTCCGTTTGACAAAAAAAAAAGTAAATAAAAATCCGAATAGCCGATTTTCTTTCTTTTCCATATACCTCCCCATGTTAAATTTTAATGTTCCACGTTTCCCATGTTCCTCTGCATTTTTGACTATCTATCAACTAATAGAAGAAAATCTGAGCGGTTCCAAACCTCTAACGTAAAAAAAAATTTCGATTTCTGGACCCCCAAAAAAGTGCATTTTTCTATTAGAACTGGTCATATGTGGAACCTCCTCGAAAGAAAACGAACGAAAGTGCACAAAAGATAATAAGTGCGCGCAGCGCAGCGGTCAACGAGCTTTCGCGACCGCACACGGGCCATTTCGCTCGTACAGCAAAGCGGCCGCGATCGCTAATGATACCAGCGTTAATTGCACCTCGTTAAACAACCCGAACGCCGCAACGAATCGCTCCCGTTTACTGCATGCATTCGCAGGTCGTCTCTCTTTCCTTTGACGATCGCATCGTACAGGGCTTGCTGCACCAGTTGAGACGGAGAACTGACCCGCCGCAGCTATACTGCTGTCATACCTGTCAATGGTCAACGTCATTTACAGCACTGCCCAGACGATTTTACGGTGAAGGCGAACGAGTAACCAAGTTGTACGAATCAAACGGTTATGTCGGCGGTACAGAGAGGAAAGGCTTCGGCTCAGTAGAAAAGTCGCGGCTTGGTCGGACGCACGGCTCGACGTTTTGTTTTCATGACAATGTTGTGCCATGGAAGATAGGGGTCGTTTGCTTTGTGAAGCCAAACTTACTGTTTCCATGAAGAGGATCGATTGCAGATGCAGTTTGGCTCGAGTTCAGGAAGAAACTCCCTTCGTATAAGCTGAAAAAATTGTAAAGCAGACTCTTGTCTAAGGAATCGGTGCAAAGGGTACTTTGTTATTATGGCCAGACATAATTAAAACGAAGTAAAGTAAGGTTTTATCTTTCCATGGAAATATCCTAATCTTGTCGGTTGCATCATGCGAACAAACTAATGAAAAAGTTCGATTATCGATTGACGTATTACAATTAACTTCAGCCGAGTTCACAATGCGAAGTACCAGCATCGAACAAAGTCGACTTTATAAAGATGAACAAGAAAGATTTCAATTAATTTATTCGAAAATCGGATAAAAAATAAAATTTCCTAGAATAGTCTAGCAAAAAAACATCCAATTTGCTTCTAATAAAAATAACTTTGAAATTTTGTAAAAAAATAGGTCATACTATGCAATTAAAACAACATATGATCTTCTTTTTATTTATACTCAAGCAAATTAGATTTTTTTTTTCATCTATACAACATTCTCCGTTAACATATAAAGGCTTGAACCAGTTCATATAAATCGTATCTAATCTTATAAATGCATTCTCGTTTCTATACCTCTAAACCACTCGAGACTGCAATAAAAATGTTCGTCTACTTTTCCTTTACTCAAACCGTAATCCGCGTTCTCACTCCGACCTTCTTTTCAGAGAACTGATTTTAACGCCACTTTTCCCGCCATTTGGCTGTTTGATTTGATAGCGAGAGTGAGAGAAAATGTACATACGACAAAAATAAAATGATAATTGTATAATGACAGTGAATAAATTTATTGATTTTGTATTATATTCGACAATCATGAGTACATTTGTACTTATGATTGTCGACAACTCTTTTCGCTTTTAGAAGACTAATACATTATGCGCCGAGGAGTAAAAATAAAGAATGTCTCAAATGTTTACCGCCTTCGGCTCGGGCGATAATTGTGTGCGCTTTTAATGCATTATTTAATTTTTTAGGAGGAACGTAAAATACGTATGAGCTGTATTCCGCCCGCAGGGCGCGTACAGTACGCACTTTACTTTGGGTGGAAAAAAAAATATTTGCAACTAGGCAATACAGTGCTTTGAACGAATAAAGTTAAAAACGAAGAGGGATTAGCTACTTATTAAGTAGATCGACATTAAATATACAGCTTCATTATTATTTGTCAATATTCATTATTCAAATATTTAAAACTTAGCCTCAAAGCTCGTCCAAAATAAAACGACGGTATCGCAATGAGTATTTTTTACATATTTTAAAACCATAAAATAATTATTCATTCTCCAAAAATAAGATATTAATCCCTCTTATGAAAAGTGATGAGCTTTATTGTGAAACATTTAATGCGTTATTCTAATTGGCCATGACGTCATTGTGACGTTAACGTGATATCTGAACGTGATTGGCGAGATTTTTAAATTTTTAATAAAATTCTATCTGTAACGCATTTAACGGCTCTCTTTTGAGTAAAAATGAATCGGTCTCAAAATAACCTCTAAAAAAATCCATACAATATTCATTACAGCTTTACATTACACACTTCCGTTCTTCTAAAAGAAAAATCACTAAAACCAAACCGTTCCATCTTCGGTTGCAATGATTCGTCTCTCGGCAATTGAAAATTAAGAAAACCCAAGGACAATAGCGCCGCGCGAAGGGCATTTTAACTCAGTGCACTAATTAAAAGACCGGGATGTAGACTCGGCGCGAGAACCGCAGAATCCGCGCGTATACGCATCCGTCACATCGCGCGCGGCAGTCGCGGGAATAATTCAGCGCAAAAGCCGCCGGCGCCGCTCGCGGAGAAAAGAAAAAGGTTCGCCGCCGCGGCCGCGGCTTTATTTGCCCGAGCATCAAAAAAGCATTAGGTTCCAAACAAAGAAGCTAAAAACTAGCGACGCGGCGCGCATAAAAAAAAAGCCCCGCCCCAGCCCGAACTCGCGCATAAAAAAATCACGCGCCAATTACGTAAAAGCAAAAGCTTGCAGCAGCGCATCAGCAGCAGCAGCAGCAGCAGCAGCGGCGGCGGCCAGACGGTAAAGAGAGGAAAAAAAAAATTATGTTCGCACCTATAAACGTTGATCTCTCAAAAACGAGCTATCTCCTTCACACAAAGAAACTGGCGCCTTTGTATATCCGCACACAGACACACAGACACACACACACACACAGTTGAGAAAGAGACTCTGCGCTGCAGCTCTCGTTTTCTAAAGCTACGCGCCAGGAAGATTGCGATCCGCGATAATGAAACGAGACGAGGATCTCCTCTCCCACCGTCTCTTTTCTATTTTCACATCCTTTTCGCCCTCGTTCTTATTAGCTCGTGCGCACGCTATGTACACCGCTGTGTTTGTTTTGCCGTCTGTGTGCGCGTTTCGCGGCTTGGATGTGTCTCTCGCGCGGGCGAGTCAATCGTCGGGAAAGGAAAAGCCGGGGGAGATGCGCGTCGGAGATGGGATTATAGCGCCGTGTGGTATAATGTGTGTATATATACCCGCGAAACCGATGCGGTGCTGCGCGCGTTCCTCGAGCGAGCGAGTAGTGATTTTTTTTTTTTTTTTTTCGAGAAATCGAATTTGCGGATTTGAGTACGCGCGGACGAGCACTCTCTGGAGCTGCGATTATTCTCTTTTGGCAAATATTGATTTTGACGGGAGATACACGACTGCAGCCGAAGCGCTCGATTGAGGAAACTCAGAGGAAACGCCATGAGCCGTTGCATGACAGTTCGGACAATCAATTTTATTCCTTTATTTTTCGACTTTCCGCTCGAGCTTTGAGCTTTAGGCGGCAAAGTCATTGTTCGAGACGATTGTTTTATATCGCGTTTAACAATCGGAAAGAGAGTGATGAACGAAAAAAAAAACCGAATAAATTATGTTATTAATCCGTTTAATCGACAACCTCCTGATTCGGCATCGAGAAAATTTCGATAAAAAAAAACTATTCTTCTTTCATGTGCATACTGCATTGACTTTTGTATCGGCGCACAGAGCGCTATGCAGAATAAAATATAATTGTCGTAAAAATAGTTTGCATTGCAAAATAAGCCGATGGCGAAGAATCCTTGAATATACTATATATATACGCGCGCGTATCGCCTCGATATCGAATTTGCGGAGTCAAATATCGATGGCTCTTAACGTTTTCCTTTGCTCCCGTTACACTGGCAACGTTTCCACAATACACGGCGAAAGCTCGGCAAACCGAATGAAAGCAGAGCGGGGATTACGAATGTCGATGGCAAATATTGACTATTGAATATTAAAATCTCTTCCGAGTTTTTAAACGATCGACACATCTGAATTTCAGAGTTAATTGGACCGCTTAATGCAGAGAGAGAGAGAGAGAGAGAGAGAGAGAGAGAGAAATCCGGAGGCAAATATATATACGTATATGCTTATATATATTATGTATATTGTCGTTCCGTCAGAAAATGTCGACGCATATATAACGAACAGCCGAAGAAGCGAGCTATATATACGAATTAATAAAATCAATTGTGTGAAAAGTAGACGATGCAATTGTACGCGCTTATTAAAACTCTCACGCGCTCGGCGAACTGCAATACACACTCTTTCATTAAAACTGACAATGGAGGCAGCCGAGGAGTGCGCGCTCGTACACTTGTCCGCATAATCAGATGCATGTCGCGTATGTATATACTTAATAATACACGCGCGCACGCAGTCGTCGCTTTCCGAAAGTCTTAATTAGCCTGCGCATCCAGCAAAATTGACGCTCATTCATCACTGCGATTTATAAACAAATTTGAACGACAATCATCGAGCTCATTGCTTGCAAAATTTAAATTAAATTTTTTTTTCAAATTGTACAAATACTTAATGGGTATACCTTGTATAAGTGTTACAGATTGCTCCAGTAAACTTTACTCTGGCAGTCAATAATAGACTTCCTCCCAAGATATGTATAGATATGCAAGCATAGCTATGTTATAAATAAGCAAATATGGACAATCCCGGAACATAAGCTCACTAGTGGCCCGATGTGGCATTTTTCTTTTCCAATAAGGTTTATTCAGACGCGTCAATACAGGCTGAGAGAAATGACCATTTTTACGCAAAACAGCTGTCAAAAGGTCGAAAACCTTTTGAATATTGCATGGGAGTTAAATGGAAAATTTCGATGGGATATATATTCATCGCAGCGGCCGATCTGGAGGTATACGGATTAAGTTATTTGCTTGCCAATCGAGCTCTTTTCTGAACTGAAAGATCGCAAAGAATGAATACATAAATAAAATAAAATATATATATTTATCACAGAGAATATACCTATTCATTATTTGGAATAAAGATAAATCCCTCCGAATCAAACGGAATCCGTTTTAATGAAGAAGAGCATTGTTAGCTCGAAAAAGGATTTTTGGTAAGCTATTCAGGATTATTTCCCTTGGCTACAAGCGCCGACAATATATTGGTAAGTTATCCTATTATTGTGCGACAGAATAGCTGGAATAAAGGGATATGAATCAAGTCGAATAGATCCTTGGATCTTTGGATTGTCCAACAGATCCTCTGGACTTAATTTGTTCCAAGTCATGTTTCCCCGAATCTATTTTTACTAGGAAAAAAAAAACACAATCGGAATAAAAAGAAATAAATCGCGTCGAATTAACGGCGGGTTTCCAGCAATTTAGAGCTAAAAATACACTTCAATCTGAACGAGGATTATATATTTTTTTTCCTTTCAACGTCACTTCTGCAAAAAGCCCGATCCAACGTCAACAATCGAGCCGCGCGTTTATCATTGCAACGGGGGCTGTGGATAAGAAGGGATTATCCGAACCTGCAGCGGAGAGCAATATCACGTGCGCTGTATACTTCTCACGCACGTATATATTCCTTTTTTTTTTACTCTCGCTCCCCCTTTCGAGCCTTGGCCTTCTCGTTTCCCGCGCGAGGCCTTCATTTTTCAATCTCCCCTTCCAGAAGCAGTATACCACTTCCGCAAAAGACAGAGAAAGAAACTCGATATCGAATGCCGATGCTCCGCCTGCGCTCACGCACACACACACACACACACACACACACACACACAGTACGCACACACAAGCTCACTGGCGTATAGGGAGAGAGCGATATTTTCCGCGAAATTATTCAGCGCGACATTCGATAGACGCCCTGGCACTGCTACAGTCGCGCCGTTACATGAGAGAGAGAGAGAGAGAGAGAGAGAGAGGAGCGCGCGCGACCTGCATGTGTAGCTCTCGAGGATCTCGTGACTTTCGGATTGCGAGGCTTTTATAGCACATACGATTTCTTGAGGGCTTCCCCTTTTCTCTCTCTCTCTCTCTCTCTCTCTCTCTCTCTCTCTCTCTCTCTCTCTCTATCTCCTTCTTGCGCTCTTTTGCAGGACTACTGCAGGTACTCTCTCGAATGTGGATACATGGGAAAATCCATAAAATATTCCACCGTCTGGTGCAGGGCATCCGCTCTGAGCTTGTGTGTGACGCTATATTGTACATCTGAGCGAAAGGGGCCGTATAATAAGCCGGCAGAATAAATAGATGTAAAACATAAAATTAATTCAGTTTTTGGGGTGCCATTCTCTATATGTAATACACGTATTCGTTTGTTTGATCTTATGTACGGACACTACTACCTTTTACATAAATCAACGCAAAAATAAAAAATAGACTATACGTAAAATGCATACGAAAATTATTTTATTTTTAATTCTGATTCCCCCATATAGGACAGGGAAAGCTGCGAAAGGGCTGTTTTCGCGCGTAAAGGAAACAAAAGCCGTCGGATACATCGCGCATAAAGCACGCGGGGAGAAGCACTACGTTACGAAGTAGTGGCCTCTGTGTACACGCGTGTGTGTATTGCCCCCTGAATACCGGCTAATATCGAGAGCTTTTTTTTCCTCCCATCGTCTCGGCCTGCTGCAGCTGCAGTGTGGAAACGCTTGTCAAGAGTGACTCGTCGCTGCCGAGGGAGAAAGGACGCAGTCGACCCGGTGGTCGCTGAGAAGAAAAAAAAAAGTGAAAAACTGCATTTTCAACTGTCGAGCTCCCGGCGGTGGCGCGGGGGCATTTCGAAAAGGCGACCGGGGAAAATGTTTTTGCGAGACTGCGCGCGGCAAAGTTTGTCGCGAACCGCGGCTCGTATCTTGCCGGAGCGTTCTTTCAACGCGAATCAAGAGAGAAATTAATTTTAAAAAAGCGCTCGAGCTGTCGTCCTTTCTCGCGTGACGCCGCGCGCGACGAGCTGCGCACTGAAGGAATGAAACAAGCGTTTCTCTCGCTTGTACCCTCCCGCCCCCGCGGCAGCCTCCGGTCGTATCTTCAATTTTCATTTTTACATTATTTCCGGCCGCGCGCGCGCGCGCGCACTTTTCTAAAAAGAGCTAATTAATTCTCATGGTCGTCGTCGCCGCGACACTTGAAGCAAACGAACGCGTCGCATCAGCTGCAAACGAAAGCCGCAGGTGAATTTCTAACCGCCCTGGCGTTTACGCGCGTACGACCCGCAGTGAATAACCAAGCTGACTAATTAACGTCAGCAACGAGCGCGAACGAATTACATTTGAAATGAACAAAGCGATAACTTCGACGCGAGCGCGCACGACTATGGTGCGTGTATCGACCCTCTGTGTAATCGCGATCTCACAACGAAACTTGTCTCCGCGAAATCAGCCAAGTCTTTGTGTGTGAAAATTAATGTGCTCGCGATCCTCGGGCAACCGCGCGAGCGACAGTGGAACTTTTCAATTGATAATTGCGCGCGAGTTGACGCGAAAGAAAAACGAGAGACGAGCTGCTGCTATGGAGGGCGAATGCGTATTATATATAAGCGCGCAGCTGTTGACGGGAAGTCTACTCTCGAGTGTCGTTCTTCCCCTCGTCGTCGTCGTCGTCGTCTGTGCTCGCAATCGAATGAGCCGCGCCAGAACGAAGCGTCGAGCTTTCCGCGCGCGCGTCTTTGTGACTGTCAGGAAGAAATACTCATAGTAAAGTGTGCGGCTGGATTTTTTGCCGATGTGGAAAGGGAAAAATGACGCTCGAAAGAGAAAGAGAGAGAAAGAGAGAGAGAAGCAAAAGCAAGTAAACACGTCGCGCGGGATTGATGCCACCTTTTTTAGAAAGTTTGATGCAGCTCGCTTTGTCTTTCAACTCGGTGCGGGAAGTGCTGTTGAGGATGCCGAAGGAAGCTGGAAGTATTCGGAGCTTTCGAGTAGTATATCTTACAGTAATGATTTCTGGTACAACTTGGAATTAGGTAGTGTTAAACTGGTGATTATTGAAGGATTTTGAAGAGAACGTCTGTTGTCCGATATTCCATGTACAAAAATCATTTCTACGTCTTGTTTGGATGAAATAGAAAATGTGCGGGAAAATAGCAGAATCTATTTTTCGCATGGAAGTGAACGTGTTAGCTAGAATAATTATAACATTCACTATGATTCAGAATAATTCAATCGGATTACTTCCTTACGTCAGCCATTATCGAGTCAGAATATTACTCCTAGCATTGAAACATCAAATGTAAAACGATTTTCACCTCGAAATTTATTAGTTGTACCATAACGTTCAAACGATTTCATATCCCTCTATTTCCACTCAAGACATAAAAACGTCATCGCTATATAGTTGACAGTTCCCAGACAGTTTCAAGATAGTTTATGCAGGAAAAGCATCCTCATAAAATAAAAATAATGCCACGTGATAAGGAGTTATTTTTATTTTAATTTTAACTTCCGCGAGAATGGAATGAATAGGGATCGCAGGGATCGCACAAGTGAAGTATACGTCAGCTTTTGAATAATATAAACTCAATAGCAGAAATAACATCGAACATCGAACACCGTAATGCAATAACATATGATGAAACTTTATTTTATAATTATTGTATATGGTTCAACAAAAAGCCCTGAAGATATCAATCAAATGAATTTAGGAGAAGTTATTTGTAAACAAATAACAATCAAATCAAATATTGAGACTCTTTATATAACAGTATATCTTTAATGAATTCATGATTACTGAATTTTTTTGTACGAAAACGTTTGATTTTATCCAATTTAATCATTAATTTAATTATTTTTTAAGCGGTTAAATATATACTTATGCATATATAAAAATACAGATTTGTGTTAAATGAAACTTCTATCGATAGAATCTCTATTTAAGGGCTTCTAAATTTATCCGTCAGAGTTCACCACTAGCTTACACGGTTTACAGAAGGTCGAGGACCTTTGCAACATCGTTGCGACTCAGCGCTTGGTTCCACACTGTCTAATTCCACTATTTCGTTAAAATTTGGTGCTAACAAAATATATAGAATAATAAGGTATATTGAATACAAATTTTCTTTTTGCAACAATATATACAAAAATGTGTACAAAATGTGTACATCCAGTAAATGTCAAAAAGCCTAAAAATGCCTTACAAGTGTACTACATACTCCAAATTAAGAAAAGTATGCAAAAGTTAGATGAAAACATCGATAAATGCAAATTGCTTTCGATAGAAAAAAGCTACCGTAGAAATTTTAATAAATTTTTCCAAAAGTAGGAATTTTTCCGTAATTATTACAATAAAAAAAATGCTTTCATTTGAAGTAGTGCAAGAGCTAAGAATTAGATAATCACCAAAAATTTCGAAATTAAGACTTAATTAAAAAAATTAATAGATTTTTCGTAAATCAATTTTTATCCAATTCCAGTGAAATTTACAAAGTCGAATAGATAATTGGAATATCAGCTATAAAGAAGGTTTGAAGACGTCTCAGTCAAAACGATTCACATCAATTGAAAAGTTGAGGAATCTCTTTGAGAAATCCTCTAACCAAAGTAGGATCATACTTTGGAATAATGGACTTTAATCAGTCTCTGCGAGGTGTTAGCAAGTAACAAAAGACAAGTCAGATCAGCCTGTCATTTAACACCTAAGCTCATCAGCTTCAAGTTAAGATGCGTTTAAGGAACTATTATTAGTCTCTAGTAGTATTAGTAGTCTGTTGATGAATATGTACATCCAAAATAACTGTATTTTTGTTAATTTTTTTTCACCGATTTTTTATCCCACTTGTACGTTCTAATTTTAATTTTTAAACTCGTGACTTCCCGAATAAAACCTCTCAGTCCGTTTGCAATTCGTCGCCTATGGCATAATTAAAAATTCACCATAGTTTACCAGCCTAACCTTCTCGCCGAAAATCTCGATTCGTCGATTCGACTCATCATACCCGAACAAACACACAGCCGCAAATCTCACTTCAATCAAAGCATCGCGCGGGTACCTTGAAAAAACTACGGCGACGCTTGGCAAGCAGTGGCGCAGGCTTGATCCATCCGTTATCGAGACTCTCGGGAATGCTTCTTCCACCGGCGAACAAACTCCTCTGTACTTCCAATCCCCACAAATCTACCTCACTTTCGAACGAACCATCAACATATCGCGCACATCAGCAGCAGCAGCAGCGTCATCCTCGTGCCCCGGACGACAAAAAAAAAAGTGGAAAAAAAAGCGGAAACGCAACCGAATCGAACAATAGCAGCGCAGCACTGGACACACTCTGCCTTAAAATCCTGTGGAGCGGTGTCGTCGTCGCGCGCGAGCCGATCGTCGCTCCAGAGGCGAACGCGCGCAGCGAGAACGAGAAGCCCGGTTCTCCAGCGAGGGGGAGATCGGCGAGCGATCGGGGGAAAACGCGTATGAGTACGTGCGCCCGGGGGCGAGGTTGCGGCCTTTCGCGGGGCGAGCCAGACGAGCGCCTCGCTGGAGCATCGACGGAGGACTGCCGGGCGGCTCGCTCGGCCGCGGCCCATCGCGCAACACGCCGACGCATCTGGCTCGGCGCGCCTGCTCGAGAGGGGCTGCGCGCGCTCGACTCTTCCATATATGTATATTGTGTGTGTACAGCGTATATAGCGCTGCACACGTCGCGTATGAGCTGCTGCTGCTGCTGCTGCAGTCTCTTTCTCGAGCGGGAGCCTGGATCGGCTTACCTGCGTTTCTGTATACACTTATTTTCGAGGCTACTGCGCGCGAGGTGGTGGCGCCATTGATGGTGGGCCAATATCGCGGAGCCTTGCGGCGGCGGCGGCGGCTGGGATAATGGCTCTCGCTTTCAATCTTTTGATGAGCTGGATACGTTATTTTCGTTCAGCGCGGAGGAGGCTGTCTTCCTGTATAAACTAGCTCGAAATTGTCTGGGAGCTGTCGGCTATAAGCGGCGAGGACGTTTTTATGACTGCGGGGCCGCGCGGCAATAGCGGGATATGAAATCGTTCGGGCGTTATTATACCCGACTAATATACTTCGCGCCGAAAATCTTTTTTACGGCCTCGTGCTTTAGCGTTGACGGCACAGTCTCTGGACCCGATGATGCGGCAGATGCACTTACGAAGAATACGATGTAATCGTGCTTTCGGATCGTTGTGAGTGATGTACATAACAGGTTTTTCCTTAGAAACGTGTTTTTTTACTACGCATTGCGTATACAATCGTACAATGATACAGAATACTCTAAAATATAGTTTCAACATCATTCAATATTACAACAATTTCCATGTCGTATGCGACATTACCTCGTTCCATTACGAAAATCCTTAACTTTCAATTTTACTCGAAATCGTACCGCCAACTGACTCGATGGGTGACCCTATACGAAATCCGACGCATCCCGATGCAGTAGTGCGAGTCGACGTCCGATCAGACCCCCATAAACACTTCGACCCGACACTCGCGAAACTCAGGCAGACGAATCAAGCGAATAGTCCCAAGAAAACGAAAAGATAAGCTGTCTGGAAAAAAGAAGCTAGGCGAGGGAGAAAAATAAAAGCAGCCACAAATTATCGCGAGGGAGGAGGGAGGGAGAGCATAAATTCCTCGGCATTCTCGGTGAGAATATAGACCCTAAAGAATGTGGACACAAAAGGCCGCTTTAATCCGTGCCTTAGTATAAGAACACTTACTCTTCATTAGCACGCGAATATCGCCAACTTTCTCTCGGCTGTGTCGTGTTTTGCTTTTCATTTTGCGCACAAGCATATGACCTCGTTATTTGAAGGGAGGGAGATGGCATGGATGCAGAAGATTGTTTACGGCGAGGTGATTCTGAATTTTTTCAGTGCCGCAAATTTTTTTTTTTTACACTTTTTCAAACGATAATATAAAACGATATTGAATTTAAATTTGAATTGCGCAAATTTAGATCATTTTTATAGCAGTGATATCGCGTTTCCTTTGTTTGTAGCACGCATGTATTTTTTAAATAAAGTTTATGAATCCCAGGTCAGTAGCCAATGGCTCTGGAAAAATCATGAAATTTCGTCCACCTGGTCCACCCCACACGTAAAGAGGGAGATCCATTAAATTATTATTATTCTTACTTTTTTGTAGATACTTAAAAGTTTTACACCGTGATTATGCATATGACCCCTCGCTTTGTAATCCATACTCCTCAACTGACACACGCCTTTGTTTTATGATACCGTTGCCTTTATTTACGTATTTACATACGGAATTTATACAAAAAAAATATCTGGTACAATACTACGTTTACAGCATTAATACTGTGCAATCATTTATTTCGAAAAAATGTTCAAGTTTTACATTGTAAATGATTGCATTGCATCAATACATTTTACGCGCGCTGTCAGTAAATGACAGCAATCACTTTTTTTTTACATTGAGCATTAAATCTTTAATTTTCATAAAATTCCGGGCGGATTAAAGAATTGCGGAAAATGCTTCGGGATAAAAAATTAACGAACCGTTGCATCACGAATAAATTGAAGTTGTAAGGCTCCATAAGCGCAGCGCAAAATAAAAAAGTTGACGTAACTAATAAATTTTAATCAGAGCTCAGCGTGACCCCATTTCTACAGATTTTTCAAATTACGTAAGAAAATTCCAGCCGGCGATCCGTAATCTTTTCCAATGATCCTTCGAAAAACCAACTTCCAAGAAAATCTCTCGCGCGACGGCTTTGCTCCCGGAATACCCAATTGACCCTCGAAATTCAAGGAGCTAATAAACAATCGCAAACGCGCATTGTGCATGCGTACCGATCGAACAAGCACGCGAGTTCCACATCGACGTTCCGGAATTAAATTATCAATAATTACCACGACAATTACGCTTAACGATGCTGCGCCGGAAGCTCTTTCAACCCCAGCCAACGGTAGCTGCTCCTGGTGTGTCTTGCACGGGTCATTAAAGCCCCGATATGCGTTACAGTCCGTTGATTGGTCCTCTATCTCAGTCAGTCTCTCTCGCCCCCCCCCCCACCCCACCCCTCGCTCTTCCTCTAGTACGCTCTCCGTAGCTCTTGATTTTGCTTTACACTGTACCGAAGAACACCAGGTGTGTATTACGGGTGATTACGCAGAAAAAAATAACGATTCGATCGTTTCTCATCGAAAGTTTGTGCAACGTTCCGGTCATCACTGACATATTCGAGTGACCATAGCGAATTCACGATTGAAAAATCGTTCATTTATTTGTAGAGAACAAAAGATTTTTAAAACGTTAAAAGGGAATTATTTTTAAAATTCAATAACTTCGTATCCACTGAAAATATTTGTTCTTTTTGCTTTGTCCGCATAACTTTGAAAATGATGACATTTTTATTTAATAAAGATTAGAAAATTTTTCGTTTTTCATTTTCTATAGGTTGTTAAACGAGATTCCTTTATTCATTCCGAAATTGCATAAATACAGAAGGTTCTCCTAAAATTTGAGCTATCCAACCATGTAATCATGTGGAATCTCCGGGATAGTGCTTGCAAATTTCGCAATTTTAAATTTTGCACTAATATAATATACTACGTCAGAAAAGAGTTAAAAAATGCTGAAATTTTAGCTGTGTTAAACTGCTTCTATTATGGACAGCTGATTGGAACAAGGGAATTCATGCTTATTAAACACAAGAATGTAGAATTAACACGTATTTCCCAAACGTTTAAGCAAATCTTAAGGTGTGTTCTTCGTTAAGTAAATTTGAAAGTAACTTTTGAAACTGAGCCATCGATAAATTACGTATAATTCTCGTAAAACTATTTGCATAAGCAATGAATTGTACAGATAATTCGCCGGAGTACATTCTCATAGCAGAAGGAAAAATATTGTACCTTGCATTTCTGCGCTCGCAGACTTTTGCTCGACTCTAGTGGGAAATATGAGATATTGAAATGAATCGAGTATACTTATTGTGAGTTTCGGTTTCTATGCGTGTACACGTATAACATACATCCATGCGCGTTTTAACCGCAGCCTTGCGATAAAGCACCCGTCGATCGGTGTACGATGTACAATGCTTCGTACAAAAAAAGAAGTAAATAAAATAGCGTCAAGGATGCGGGTCGGCCTCCCTTACGACCTGTGGTTCAGCCCCAGATCAGACGTAAAAAAGAGAGAGAGAGAGAGAGAGACGAGAGAAAAATTCTCCGCATCGCCCGTCGTGATTCGATTGAATATCGCACGCAGGGGGACTGAACGACGCGAGACAATCGAATTACTTTCGCCCCGGCGAATTCGTATATGACTTTGCAGCGCGCGTCCAACGCAAGACAATGGATTGTTATCGTTTGTTTTCGCAATAACAGCCGTATCTGTATCAGCACGCGCGTTTCCCCATTGTGCCTCTATCCGCATTATAAGCGTGCGCGCGCGAAAGGAAAGAGCGCGGCGGCCAAAGCGCTTATTAAGCAGATGCTCTCGGAGAGAACTCGGAGGAATAATTTAATGGCCGACATGCAAATCCGCTCGAGACATTAGTTCGACAAGCTGGGAAAGGAGCCGCACAATTAGTACACGAGCGCTACGCGCGAAATGACTGCGCGGATCTTAAAGTCGATACGGTCCGATCGATACTCTGCGATAGATTATTAGTAAGCCGCGTTCCCTTGGCGTTAGCTCGAGAGAGAGAGAGAGAGAGAGAGAGAGAGAAGATTGTGCCCCGGCTACTTTAATCATATTATTCGTTGATTGGAAGCTGCTGGCAGCGCTATATACTGCAGCTGTGTATAAGAGCCGGGGGCTTCTCTATACACGTGCGCGGCGATATTAATTCGTGCATACAGACGAGCGTATGAATCAAGCCGGTCTTTCGAGCATTCAGTGCCTATATAGAAATAACGCTGCGCGCGACGAGTAAAAGGAAGTTTCTTATAAGCGTTCGAATAATGAAAGGCTACAAAACACTTTAAGTCTTTCATTTTTCGCGCGGAAACGAGTCGTTTGAATTATTCCGTTGTTTCTTAAGAGTTACAAAGAATTTTCGCAATTCACATACAATCGAATCGTTTCAAGCTCTGACCCGAAAGCGTTACAAAACACAATGCAACCGAAACTCGGAATAGCCGACAGCTAAAACGCGTTGATAGCCAGCGTAAAAGAATTAATTTCTAACAAAACAAAAAAAAAAAAAATACTTTTATGACGCATCCTCGCGACATCACGACTCTGCAGAAATAGAGCGATCGCAGCGTCCACTCGCCCTCCGCACAGCGTATACAAAGAGCGGCAGCAGCAGTGGGCCACAGTTAAAATTACAGTCAGCGCCGACGCGCGAACATTCCGACACTGCGGCGGGGGCGACTTGGCATCGGCCCGCGAATAAAAACGCCGCAGTGTGCGCGGTTGCATGGGAAGCGCGAACAGCCGCAATAAACGCAATGACGCAGACGTACTTTATTGCACCTTCGCGCCGGGCGCTGCAGAAGCCGTGCGCGCGCGCATTATTCCGAGGCACCGATGCTTCTCCTACGGCTCTAGCGCATTGCGATGTGTATACGTATACGTATTCGCGCTGCGGGAGGGAGAGAGAGAGAGAGAGAGAGGAGAGACGCGAGATATCGGGACTGCGTTTGTCGATTTGACGTGACGATAATAGTCGGGGATGCGAGCGCGTCAACGACATCAAGATTTTTTACTCAAACGGCGATATTGACGCTGGACTACGGGCGTGTTGTTTATAATACGCGTTTCGATGTGTACAGCGGACTCGACGTTGTCAAAAAGTCGTTTATCGGACGAGACAAATTGTTTCCACTTTCGATTGTTATTGTATTTTTCTCTTTAAAAAAAAGTGATGGCCTTTGTTGTGAAGCGTTTAATACGAAATTCTGATTGGTTGCTAAGTGAACATGACTACGGTCACCATCGTTCATAAGTATATTGAGTGCAAAACATAACCCAAATCGCGCGCGAGGTGTCACTCTATAAAACGGAGATAGCGATTATTATCGAATAAAGCCAATTCAGAGCGTTATCCAAAAATTTCATTGGTCGATAGTGTAGAACGGCGAGACGACAAAATTCGTTTTTTCGCTTGTTTTTTACGTTAAGAAAAAAATAATCTACGCGCGTGGTACACGACAATTTCTCTTGGACAGTTTCTCTAGTCCACTTTGAGAAAGTGATGCTAATAAATTTGATTACAGTTAGCATAATTCATAGTTTATGATTGTTATACATGGAGTCTAAGACATAATCCGAGCTTAATTCCTTGTAAGATTTAGAGTTAAAGTGGAAAAATGTATCCAGGTGGAAAAGTGCTTGGAATATTCCAGAAAGTTTTAAGCAATTTTCTCAGGATATTTGAGATTAACTTTTATCGCTAAGAATACTCAGAAAAGAATGACGAATGGTTTATCAGGAGTATATTAAAAATTTGTACCTTACGGTTGGTACTTTGAACTTTGCTTTAGAATTATAAAAATCGCGCTCGTGAATCTTAGTGATAATCCAATTTATGCACGATTCCAAGTAGTCTCAGAATAATTAGATTTCTTTAAAATATTAACAATACAACGTATAAACAAATCGTTCTTTTAGTAAACTAAGAAGGTAAATGCACACAACCTGGAGACTAGATACAATATTAATTTTACTTTTAGAGTACAGACTGCTATTAAAGAATATTTTTTATATATTCTTCATTGAAACAACCCAATTCATTTCGAGACAACCCGTTGAATTTCAAGACTCGAAAAGGGCCATGAGACGGAATAGAATAGGTTAAGTTCCCTAGAACAAGCCAGCACCGTTACAAGCAAGGGCGCAAGCCGTCAGGGTTTCCTAACCCCGCCATATACGTGGGGACTAAGCATAGCGGTGGAGAAGGTGCTGCTTGTGTGGGCGCTTGAACGCAGAGTGTTCGCATCACCGCGTCAGGAACTACGTAGACACGCAGCGTCAGGTGAAGGTATGCGGGGGCATGAACTGGCCCACCTTCCCCTGAGTTCAGAGGTTCGCGCGCCAGCGGATAGGATACGGCCCTCGCGTGAACGCTCTACCTCACGGGTGCTTGAGAGCTCGGGAATACGGCCCGAGCGCAAACCTGGTTCATCAGCCAAAGAGCCCGGTGCGAATCTGGGGCTCTTCTGCTCGAAGACACGGTGCGAGGATGAATGATATGCATCGCCGCAAACCGGGTCTTATATATCCATCGTGAGCCTACCCCCGCTCTCGATGCCGCTCGTACCGTCGCTCTGCATAGAGGGGTTGCCTACTCGGCGGGCGCTTTACAATGAGTCTGTTGCTTGCCTGAACTCAAGAACTGCGGTTTTGCCCATTTCATTACGATGTAAGGTCACAAATAAGCATTGCAAAAAATGTGACGTATATACGAAGGGCAAGAAAGTGTTTTTGGTCTCATGTGTTTACAACATCTGTTTCCGGCTCGCACTCCGTTATACTCCTTCAAAAAAGTCAACGTTCTTTCGTTATACTGTTTGCACTGTATGAATCTCTAAGAATATAGTGCATTGACCTGACCAGTAAGGAAGAGCTTTATTTGCGAAACGAAAAGTTTGCAGCACGAGTTTCACAAAAAAAGCCCTTTTGTAAGTTAGGTGCATAAAAAGATTTTGTCATGCATAAAATTACTTTAACATAACAAATAATTTTAAAATACTTTAAAACGTTTAATAATGTTGTATTCAGCTTCATTTGGAAATTATAAGTTCTTTGCCGATCCACGCAAACGTTTTCCCGAGTTTTCAGTTGGCTCGATCTATAACAATAACATAACATCAATGTATGTACCTAACACTATTGAAATTTAAGTAAAAACATGCTTTATTAACTATAACATAGGAATGAAGCGAATATAAAATTGCCCAGAGACGATGTATAAACAATCGTAAAAAACTACTCTAACGGACGGGACAGATCATCGCTCGAGATCAGGCGGTGGGTCGCAGCAGCAGTCACGGATATAAAGTTTCAAAACAATCCACTGAAGCATCGCGCTGGCTCATATATATTCTATAAATAAAAGATGCAGCTCGGATTCCGAACCGCGTATATATCCTCCGAGTTATCGATAACCCATCAAGAATGCGTCGTAAACAAAGCAGCCAACACAGCTCGATTTCGAAAGTTCTGCGCTTTCGCGCAAGGAGGAAAAAAAGGACTTCAACCTCAAAACGACCCGACCCCGCTACTATATACACGCACGAAACCAGGCAAACTACAAAGAAGAACAAAGAAAGTTGAGGCAGAAACTAGAGTTACATTTAGCCACGCATCTATCGCTTTCTGTACACACCACTCAATACATTATACTTGTCTGTCTGTATCTCCGCCGATGCACTGCGATCGCGAAATACACAAGCGACAGAAAGAGTGACTTGAAGCGACTAACTCTTATTCACCTATACATTAATTTATTATAATTGAGCTTTTAATTATGTAAAACATAGAAATATACTTGAATATGCAAACAACAGGTGTACAGAATGGAGCAATATTAAACTTGAGATCGTATAATGACTGAGAGGAACAAGAGAAGCCTGATATAAATGGAAATAAAATTTTCTTGCTTTCATTTACAGCAAAATTACTTTCTTATTACCTGGCAACGCGTTCCAATTTGAAGAAGTACTTTTCCCAGCGGTCGAGTTCTCTATTTGTATGAGTCATATGTTTAACTTGTTTGAGAAAAATAGAGCAAAGCTCAACTTATATGATGAATCCCTGATAAATAAGGATTCGCCATTTTAAAGAAAGTATAACATATTTGATAAATTTATATAAATTACATAACATATGTGAACATGTGCAATCAAGTCTCTTAACTTCCTCTAATACCATACTTCATTATCCAATCCTCTAATACATCGACTGCATCTATGTTAAAGATAAAATCAGGTAAAAGAAGTGGGCATTTTCTAAAGAAATCACCAAAATTGATCAGTTCACCTTTTTAATAAATTCAATTAGCCTTCAAAAAGCCCGAGTGGAAGAAAAGTAAATGCAGATTCAAGAGTCAGGCAAACTGGAATCAAACCGGATTCCCAGATCTTCGATCGCATCAGCTCTTGGAAGTTGTTTATGAAAATCTATGCGAAAAATCTCGAGCACACACGTCAGAAACATGTATATCTATATGAAAGTTTGGCTCAATTTATCTTGAGCCAGCACCTAATGCTAAGCAATGATAGAGCGAGGGAGTGAGAGAGAGAGAGAGAAAGCTAAATCGCGCCAAATTCATATGCACGTGCTGTGTACCTTTTCACTTACACGGCTGCCTGCGCTAGGATTTCCGTGTTCGAGTGCGCGGGGAAAGCGAACGGCAACAAATTACGCTGGACTCACAACGAATCCAATTACCGGGACTAACTTGTGAACAAACAGTTCGCGTGTGTATGCATGCGTTCGGTCATGGGGGAGAGGGAGAGAGAGAGAGAGAGAGAGAGAGAGAGAGAGAGAGAGAGAGAGAGATAGAGATAGAGAGAAAGCTCCCAATGATTTGGAATGATAATTTCGCCGAGTGGAGTCTTTCGCGGTCCGGACTGGTGATGTACGCCGATGCGTTTAGGGAATGATTGTGCGCCTTGGTGACAAGTTGCACTGCGTGCCACTGGACGCAACTGAAATTAATGGCGTTCGATCCGGAAGCTCGCGCGAGTTCGTTTTTCATCAGCAGCTCGTTTTACGCGCACTCAGCCGCATTGATTTGAAGATTAGCTTGGGGATTAATGCTCTTGATCGATCTGGCGCTGACTCTCGTATAAGTCATTCAAAATTGATGAGTGTTTTTTGGTTGGACGTACAATTGCAGAATCAGTCAGTTTTACTTTGCCTCTTTATAATCAGAGCTCTCTTAGTTTTAAGTGCATATACTTTTTTAAAGAAAATTTCTATCTTCGTTTTCATAAGGCTTGCTTCGATTTTATCTTGTGTAATTATTACTCAAAAATTGTACATTAACTTGTTGTACATTATTTTTTAGATGGTAAGTATGGCTATGAAAAAGTCATTCTGTTTTCTTGAGTTTCATAGAAAGGACAGAACGCGAACATTGTAATATATCTGGCTTCTGTCAATTACGCTGTAGATGAACAATAATCTATAAAATCTGCTTTCAAAGTTATTTTTATCTAATTTTTAAAGTGATGAATTCGAGTCAAAAAACGCACGTGGTACTGTGCATTAATAGTGAAGCGAAGTATGGAAGATGGTTGGCTTGCGGTCAGTAAGGCAGCGAGCCACTTCTGTTTATATCGCGCCAAGAAAGTGTGCATAATTTGTATGACAAGGGTGAAATTATTCAACAATAAATGAAAATGGAAGGAAAAAAGTTCTGATACTAAATCTTTTCGCACGAGTATTCTTTCATGCTCTTGAATTTATTATATATAACTCAGGATTTCGGAGCGAACAAAGAAAGCAGTATACCGATGTTTTTACAAAGCAAATTACCGACGACAGTTTTTAAACCAAACATCGTTAGAGCACAGTCAGTTAATGACAGGGAAAAATCGAAGTAATTTCAATATGAGCGCACATTAGTACGCAATGCAGGTCCACACAGTAAATAACGTTAAAATTTTTAAAGTAAAATTCACCAATATTTAAATAATTACAAACCAAATCCTCGGAAAATATAAACGATCGCGGCATGACTACGCGGCGCGGCGTAGAAGTTTTCCTAAAATCGAAACAGTAAAACGAATTTCAAACAACATTCACGTTCCACCGCGACGTACGTGGCTACACCAAAAATCGATTAAATTCCATCAAGCGCGACGCGCGCGGCTACATCAAATTTCGCGTTAGCCCGCGCAAATATAATAAAAAGCCTTTGCGCCGAGCTTTTCAAAAAATCTTGCTACTCGCAAAGATACAAACCACTTGACGGATCGAGCCCCCACCCCCGCCTATCGATCAGATTTCGCGGGCGCAAGACCCGAGACAAGTCGTATAAAATGCATCGACGTTATATAATATTAAGTGCTTCATCATTCCGCTCGACATGTCGCGAGAGGAATATCGATAAGCGCGCTTCGAATTTTATTGGTCGACATCTTCGAGGGGCAGTGGTAGCCCGTGTGCGTCGAGTCGTTCTCTTTCTCGTTTTTTCTTTCTTTTTTTTGGTCGTTTTATAGAAAGGATGCGAGCCACCCCCATCGGTCGCACTTGTGCCCTGCCGACTAGATTTATTTCCGTATTGGCAAAGGGAAATAGAAAGAGATGTGTAGTGGATGGGAGAGAAAGAGATTATGGACTGACTATTTGGAATATCATGATTTTATGAGCCAACGCATTTGGCTGATATACCAGTGTGTGGGTAAGTGGAGGGGAGATTTTTGGGGTCATTGTGGGGTAATGAGATTTCGTGGATTTTGAGTGCGGCTGAGCGGTGATGAGGTGATCAGGACGATGGCGAACGAAGATCACGGAGTTAATCAATCTATCTCGAAATTGAACACAAACAATAACGCAATTAAAGGGACAAAACACTTTAAAATGAGTCGATTTCATTGAAAATTTTTGCTAACACTTGAAACGATGTGGTATAATTAAAAATGCTGTTCTCCCTTGACGAATAATTTTTTAAATAAAATTATTATTAATAGACCTTTATAATATAACAAGAAATTTTTTTGAAACAATTGCGGAAGGTAACCCTGAACTACCTCCCCCAATTGTTTCAAAAAGAAATTTCATTTTTTAAATAAAGTTGATCCTAAAAAGTATATAAATTGTCTATACTCGACTATGCATAAATATTTTGTGAGATTTCCGCTTAAAATCCTTTTACATTCGTGTACGACAAGTACAGGTATAGAAAGATCCTGTTCAATTCTTGTTGAATAGAACCACGCGGTCCTTTGAAATTTCAAAAACATAAGGCTTGAAAATTTGATAGTTTCCCTAGCCAAAAATTCATGATTTGGCAATATACGCTCATCGCTTTTCAATGGCTAACTACAATCACAAATTCACGATTTTTTCGCAACTGCGGCACAGAGCGAATAATATAGATCCGAAAAAGGTTAACTAAATTCAATATAGCTACTCTCCTCCATATACCAAAAATATATTATTTACACCTACGACAAAGAAGAAGAAAGCAAGCAGTCATATAGAAGCTCACACCCTTGGCAGGACAATGACAAGAGACGAGGCTCAGGCGACGAGTGACTTGCGTACATTTTCTCGGCTAAGTATGCGGCTTTTATACCTTTCGGACGCTGCTCGCCGTCGTTCTTATTTTTCCTCCACCCATGTATATGTATACACGTGTATGTATAATATAGTGTACAGACTCATCTCGCGGTAGCTTTACGACGAAATCCGAGTACAGAGTCGTGGGCGCGCGCGATAAAAGGCATGTTAAAAGACACGGTGTGCAAGGAAGTGCGGAAGTGCGAAAAGCACGCAGGAGCGGACAGTAGTGTGTCTTACCATTTACTATTGTGATGAGGATCCGAAGGGATTCTCGCGAACGCAGTTGCAAAGCGTCTCGTCGTCGAGAGCTTGTTAAATTTGAATTATTCTAATGAGGAAGCTATAGGAGAGCTCGGAAAGTTTGAGCCGTTTACGGAAAAGGAAATCACCCGAAACAACCGTTGCTCTCTCTCTCTCTCTCCTCTCCAGTCGTATCTTCGATGCGCTATAGACAACTTCAAGTAGATGCGGTCCGCGTGTGCTCAGACGAGGGCTAATATGCGTTTCTCGTATTTCGATGCGAGAAGGAAATTGCACTGGTTTCAAAACATTGTCGAAAACGTATATGCCCGCTTACGAAGTAGATTAACGCGCGACATTAAGACTCGGGGCGTTAAGCTCTCGGCGAATATTTCCGATTGCGACCCGCGCGCGACGAGCTGTCGAAAAAAGCGCCGGGATGAAGCGCCGTCCATGTAGGCGAGACGCACGAGCAAGAAATGGAAAAAAAAGAAACGTGCAATCTACGAGACACAACAACGCGAGCGGGACAGAAAAAAAAGGCGACGGCCGGCGCGTCCAGGGTGAAAGACGTAGAACGAGAGCCGGAGAGAAAGACATTGACGGACACGCGCGGTTTGGTCGGGGAAACATAAGCGAACGCTCGTCCGATACTTCTGGCCCCCTTCCACCGACGGATCGAGCGAGCGAGTACACAGGAGGCAATAAAGCGCAGCGGCGGCGGCGGCGAGGAATCGACTCCGCCGAAGTCGATAAGCGATTGCGGGGGAGGGTGTAGGGGAGGGGGAGGGGGAGGGGGAGGCGCTATATACGAGTACACACTCGAGTGCGTGATGTCTTAGCCTAATTTGAGGCTTATTGCCTCTCGTTTTTACAAGCATCCGACTGCCTCGACCTTTCTATCTTTCTCTCGGCTCTATCCCCGACTCTGCTTTGCTCTGCTCTTCTATACACTCTAATACTCGTCCCGTCTCATACGCGTCCTTTTATTTATAGATTATTGGGGTCGTTACCGCGCTTACGTCGAGATTGCCTGCTCTTTCTGTCTCTCTCGCTCTCTCTCTCTCTCTGTGTTTAGCTTCGAATTCGGTATTTTCAAGGATTCTGAATATTGCTGCTCCGACTCGGAGAGAGGGCTGGAGCTTCGTTGAAAGGGAATGAACTTTTTTTTCTTTGAGCGAGCGCACGTTGATGATTACGTGTATAAAAGGATTTTTATCTCTCTGCTGCTTAAAAGCTTTCTATTATCCGGGTGGCAATTCTGGCGACTTTTTTAATCTGGATTTTTTTCTTTTTAGAGACTTTTAAAAATCATGATCAGTTATTAACTTTGAGATTGATGATTTTCGAAATTTTTCAGAGAACATTAGAAATTTTGGAAAAATTGTCGAAATTTTGAAATCATGGTCCATTGATAAATCTTCTCTTAAATACGCGATCGCCTTTGCTGGGGGGCATTGGACAAGTGATTGTGATTGATAAGTGAATCTATAATTGTTTTTGCCACGTTCGTAACTGATACTGTGACAAAAACATAACCATTTCACGCGCACTTGATTCCTTGTATTGAATTTTTTTTAATCTTCGAGTTTTTTCAAATCATTATCCATTATATCGTTCCCTGCGTCAATGATTGAAAATTTTGATCAAATTATCCTGATGTAGCTAAGTGGGGTCACGCATGAAAATGTTTTACGCGTTTCAGAAATATCGTTACATGTATTAAATAAATTATCATAATTACATTTATTCATACATATGAATACTTGTTGCCACGAAAGTACATATTCCCAATGTTGCCGACACTACGGACAACTATACGTATGTCTACATCATGCATATACAGATTCTCAAAGGATGAGATTTGTTCTCAAAGTGGTTCGTATATGCTTGCGTATACACTCGATATCGCTGCATCAAGCAGACATACCCGTTTCCCCCCCCCCACGCGCACACAGCGTATAACGAATTTTCCACAAAAAGATCGCACTAATGCTCGCGCAGACGCATCATCTACGCCCCGTGAATATGTGCATTTATACATTATGAGCTGGGAAGCTGCTGCGGATAGGACGGCTTCACGAAGCACTGGGTGAATTTATAACCTACGCACAATACGCGCAGCAGCAGCTGACGAAAGCTGTCGACGCCAAAACTTGTCGGCGTCGCGCAATGCTCCTTTTAGCGCACTCTCTGCGAGCTTGAATTTCACGGACGTCCCACGTCAATCACCCCCGCGTTGCAATGTGTATGCACGTACGCGCGCGCCCGTGTGTGCTTATGTGTGTGTATACAACTGGCGGAGGAGCGAAACGTTTCACTGACGCGTCAATGGACTGATGCATAGTCGAGCTGATTGACAAGTGCGTTATTATACGCATTGCAGCTGAGCGAGCATTGAGAAAAAAATGGAGCGCGAGGGGCGAGTTTATAGCGCGGGCGCGGCGTTTAAAATTTTCTTTTCGACGTGCGATTGATATTCCGGCAAGAGCTGCTCTCGCGTCGAGCATCGTTTCGCTGCAATCGAATGTTTCGAAAACAGCTATGCCACATGCATTTTCGAGCGCCTACTGTATATGCATCTTCGAAAACAAATTCTATCGCGATCTAATACGCACAGCTTCCTTTTTCTAAAGCATTCAATCTATTTATCAGACCTCACAATGTTAACGCGAACAATCGTTCTATACCACGGCGGACTTTCTATTCAACAAGGGCAGAGAGAGAGAGAGAGCTGAATCGCAGAAGTAATAAAACTGTTCGATTCTCAACGCGGTGTATTTTACGGCTTCCCTTAAAGCGTCGAGAGAAAACTTTCATTAGCGCCTTTATGAAACGACTGCGCCGTCGTTGAAAGCGTCAAAATACTGGGGCGCGCCAGTAGTGATGCGTTTGCAAGCGTTTCACCTGGAAGAAGTCCTCCCGGGGAACGTAATGGAATTGCCGAGACACACCGCGTTCTTGTCTTGGGACGCATTTCTCTTGATGAACACTTGCGTCGCTAACGAGTTAGTGTTCACCTGTAAACCGTTGTACACAGTGTTTGTTTGCCGGATATGCCGAGAAAATAACTCAATGAATAGTCTCAGCGACTGAGCTAGATCCTCTCTGGGTGGCAAATGGTGTACTATTGTCGGAGACTGCTCTATACCGGAAGGGTTCCTTTCGCGAAGAATTAATGAGTGTCTGAGGCAGTGCGGGCGCACTTGTACCCAAGTATTTACTTTATTTTGAGGTATTGCGAACGTTCTGTAACGAGCTTTAATGCGGCTATTTGTCGGAATGACTTTGAGTTTGGGCAAGATTTCTTTTGTTAACGCGATTTCCAAGTATTTGCTATCTGGGAGCTATTAAATCAGAATTACTATCTGCAAATCGATTGGTCTCGTAAATTTGTTTCATATCTAATCAAACGCTAGTTCGCACTTTGATTTTGGACCACAAAGATGAATGGCCGAACTTCCTACACCTCGAAATCTCGTACGTACATTCACTATCAGATTTCCTCATCAGCGTTACTGCGGCTATCATTTCAGTGAAACTGAATTTCCCAGTGTAAAGGCTAAAGGACAAAAACATACTTTGCAAGAAGATCGCAGGCTCATGCACGCTCTCGTCATTTTGTCTAAAATTATGTAAAATTTTGTATCAAATTTAGCGTATACATAGTGCTATACAATGTCTGAAAATTCGATTTTTTATTCTTAGAGTTTTTATGGAAACAAGATACATGACAGAGCGAGTATTAAAAAACTTAATGTTGGTTCCGTTAATAATATATTATTCAAACCTAAAGTATTTAAATAAAATAAAATACTATAATGACCTGACAAATTCTACTTTTTCAAGAACTATTTGAAACTTGTGGGTTACTCAAACTTGTAACGTCACCAAAGCTCTTTCTGTAACGACATATAAAAATAAACAAATAATAAAGGAAAAACATCAGGAAATTCAATAGAACAGTTATTTAAGTCTAATATGCATTATCTGAATAATCAAATTACTGTGAAATAGATAGCTTCATCATAAATTTGTTTCTAAACATTTGCATAAATTTAACTTGTGTTTAAGTTTGAAATCGATTGAACAATATTTGCTAATTCAACCTAGTTAATACGCTGCAATCCTAATATTACCGATTCTATGACTGGTGAGCCTTAATCTATTATGAGACTGGTTACAGCGTGATTGAGCTTAGCCTCGTTTACAAACTCGAGGATTAGTATTCTGTGGTAGTTGCACAGCAACGCATATTAATGATCACGAGGCAACACGGCGAGGACTAAATAATATTCAAGGAACAGATGCTATATAGGCTTGCCAATATAATCCAGCATACGTAAATTCAAAAATATAAGTTGTAATACTTAATCTTACTTATACAATAATGTTTTCATGCAAAAATCAAATCATCAAAGTTTATATGGTATAAATGCAATATAAATTTTATGAGTTTCAAAACTGGCGTTATATATTTTCATGATTAATGCGCAATGATACAATCATAATGATAAATACAACTGTGATATAGGAAATTGCTTGATGCACTTGAAACTCTGTATTAAGCGAGGATATTGGACGAAAGAGATTTTGTATAGATAACTATAAATTACATGATAGAGTTATGAAACTTAGTTGTATATAGATAAACAAGATTGTGTATAAACATAAAGTATAAAGTAGAGTTAACGACGCAGTTCATTTTAGTATATCATTAAAAATGTTTTGCAAAATCTTCTAGTCGATTGTATTTTTTATGAAACTATGAAACAATTTAATTAATCTCTACAAACCACAACTTCCGGTTAAATTATTCTAACGCTCCTATTTCAGCACAAATATCCTGTCCCTCTTTGACGTATCGATTCAGAAGACGCTCCATTTTCCAAATTCCAAATTACTTTCCGAGAAAAATCGATTATATCAGTTAATTTAAGCGTAGAGTAACAGTTTGCACACTCCAACGGCCGACCCCTGAGAATCATTTTTTTCTAAAGTCGTTTTCGAGCAGGTCATCGTTAAGATTTACGCTTTTTTATTCCACCCGTTGTAAACCGCAGCCATAGACTCGCTCGTAACGACAGCAAGGGAGCATCGCTTCCGTGAGCAGCCTCTACTCATCTTCATCCAAGCGTATCTCCTTTAGCACCGCCGGCTCTTTGCAAGCAGACCTCGCAACGGCATAACTTCATAGAAAGTGCAGGAAGTAAAAAAGATATCTCCTGGTCATACCGTCGTGTTTACGTATGCGCAGGTCAAGGTGATAATTGAGTTGAGCAGAGTACAACCTCGTTTCTATTTTTCCCACATCTCACCGGGTAAATTTACACGTTGACACTCCTGCGAGAGAGCGCGAAAGTTGAAATTAAAGAGGTGGCGAGTCACTAAATACCGTTCGCAACTAGACAACCCAACTACGTATAAAGTCGCTCGCACGCAGCGATAAAATTTTTTTTCTTGTTCCATTTTTATTTGTTTTATTTTCTTTTTTTACACGCACAAAGCGCCGCACACGATCAACTCTAAAACCCCGCACTCCGTGTACACAATTTACGAGGTAATCATACATAAAGTCACAAGAGCCATCGCTCATAATTCTTCCCGGCGCGCGCGCGCGCGCCCAGCGAGAAAGAAGAATATAATAAATCAAGTCGAGCGGCATTACGCGCGGAATAACGCTAACGTATGCCAAGTCATTCAAAAAGCACACATTCCCCTTCTGCTCGGCTACGCGCGAGAGAGGCCATCAGCTTTTATTTCCAGTAAAGCCAGCCGGGCGGGAGAGAGAGAGAGAAAGTCGGAATTAAGAGGCCAGTTAATTTTCGAGGGAGAAGCATCGAGCCCGCGCGATCCAGTGCAATTTCGCGCGATATTGTGTGTGTGCGTGCGTGGAAAGCTGCGCAGCGCCAAGTCTCTCACTGCAGTCCCGGAAAATCTTCTGAAAATCGCGTATTGCTCAGGCCTGCTGCAGCAGAAGCAGCGGCAGCAAAGCAGAGGATGAAACATCAAACAAAATCACGCTCGGCTGGGCATCAAGTTATGCGCTTTCCCTGTCTTTCTCTCTCTCTCTCTCTCTCTCTCTCTCTCTCACTCTCTCGTGTTCTCGACACAGGCGTCGCTGCTGGGAAATTCGTCTCTCGCTGCGTATATATATAGACGCGCTCGGCGGTCGCATAATTCGACTAGCGCCGCGTGCGCGAGCCGAGAGAGACAAAAAGCCTCTCACGACTGCAGCAGCAGCAGCGTAGAATAAAAGAGAAAGAGAGATAGAGAGAAAAGGCGAGCGGAAAAATTTCGCGCTCGTGTTTGCACGTGAGGGAGAAAGAGAGAAACTGTGAGTACTCGCAAGATGGGCAGCGACCAGTTTAATTAGCAGACAAATTATAAATGCCCGCGAGGAGGAGGAGGTTCGCGAACGTATATGTATATATAATATACGGTGACCTGCGCGCAATTAGGGGTTTTATAAACTAATTATGCCGGCCATCCTGATGCCACACCGCTGTGCGCGACTATATACTGGCGCCCAGTTTTCGCGGGATTCAATCTCGGAATGGGCTGCAGCTTGCCAAAATGGATACCAAACAACTTAGTCGCTCTAACGCCCGCTTCTCGCACCCCCTACGTTTATGTGCATAAATACGTGACTCTCGTCTATGCCACATGTCTGCGTGAGTTTTTCGACTAAAAATCGCATGCCATTCTCGGCGCGGAAATGAAAACATATTGCGATTTTTCCGGGCTAATCTCGGAGAATTCGTTAAAGATACCAAGAGAAAAAAAATAATTATAGACAAAAAATTTCAAAATTTTTATAGAGGATGAAATGTTTGTATAGCGATTATTCGTAAAGACGCAGAAACAGATAAGGATGAGGCAGCCCTAAATAATAGGTGACTATATAAGTTTCATGGCCAACAAAATAGCCAAAAATTAGCATGCTTCAAAGTCCCGAAGTAATTGTGCAATAATAAATAATAATAATAATGTGAAATAATAGTGTTATTTATTTATAATTAGAATTTTCCAACCAATAAAAAGGATAAAAACTTCGCCCTGCGATTATTCATCCAGTACCCAGATTAATTCTAAAATTCATATTTTTGAGTGCTCTTATACACAATAATCGGGATAGGCTCATCCTTGTGGGCGCAATTTATGCGTATACTCCACGAGCATCCTCCGTCCAAAAACACGCTTACAGAAGATTTTCTTTATTTTTCTGGTCCATCCGACTCGTCCATAACAAGAATAAAAGCAAAAAATATTGTTCCGGAAGAGGTGGGCGCTTCCTTTCCCAGCTATTTTTGGACCCCCCCCCCCCTCCGCCCCGAAAGCGCGGATTCTAAAAAGATTTCTACATATACGTAAACGGCTGAAGCGAGGGCTGAAGGATACATATACATAAAATATACTCTAGGCTCTCCGGCTCGAGCCATGCCAGCTTTTAATGAAATCGTCGAGCGCGCGAGAGTTTTCCGGAATATGTAATTTAATAAAGCCGCCCCCGCCGCCGCGCCGTTGACGTACTCTTTCGCGCTCGGAATTGTTACGAGCTTTTTCACGGCGCGCTGACGGCGGCAAGATGACGCGGTATTTATTCAGTTGTCCCGGCAGCCGTACAGCCGTGTATATAATTCGTTCTCGGCCGCGCGCGCGCGCGCGCGCGACTATTGATTTTCCGAATAATTTTTAGATGCGCCATACGAAAGTAACGAACGGCCCGCGAGAGTAAGAGAATTAAGAGGAGAGAGAGAGAGAGAGAGAGAGAGAGAGAGAGCTTTAAATATTCGCGCTTGTCATCTCGTGTATAAAGGGTTTGCGCGGTTCTGAAACGTATATATAACGGATCGAGCCGGGTCGGCGGAAAAGTCCTTCAGAAATGTGGGTTAGGAGGAGACGACGACGCGGATAGATGGCGATTAAGCGAAACAACCGACTGACAGCACCTGTTGATAGCTTTGTGCAGAATCTCTCTCTATCTCGCCATCTCAGCGCACGCCTGGATATGCATTTATCCGTAAGAGGGAATGCAGGTGTGTCAGCTTGCATATACGTATATATAGACGCGAGGACGTGTATGAGCGATGCTCGATCGAAAATATCCCGACACCCGCGCGGCTGATCGTTTGTCAGGCAGACGCTGCTGTGATCCGCGATAATGAAAGGAATGAGAAGCTCCGCTGATGACTTAGCGCATCACGGGCTTAGCGAGATATTGATTGAGCTGATCTGTTTGATCATTTGTAGTTGAATTTTAAACAAGGATTCCACTTTTACAGAAGAACCAGTTTAGCTGGGGATGAACATCGGGCTAAAGGCGCCGAAACGACTTTAACGCTAAAATGTCTGTGGACGGAAACGTCAATCATTCTTTGTTGTGCTATTTACTGCGTGCTATTTCACGCGCGCTTCAAAATTCATGCAGCAAAGAACATTTCAGAAATTCGCGACGGTTATTCGATGCCTGATGGAGAGACGTGTTATACGTGACAATGCTTGTGTTTAAAGACATTTTTGGAAAATTGAAAAAAGTCCTTCTCGCTACAGCGTAAGTTTTCCTGCGCATAAATTCGAAATAAATTCATTTCTTAACAGAGGTTCCTCCGTGGAAGATTCATCGCTCTTTCCTCCCATAAATGTTTACTGAAATCTCAAAATCCAACGTTTGCCTGCGAAATGCATAAACCACACACGGGCGAAGCACGAACGGCAGACGAAAGACCAAAATTGAACAGCCATTTCAAATAAAAACGTATCGAGTATTTTCCCCGCAATGCCTTCGAGGAATAATTTCAGTCGAAAAGCTCGGAGTGAAATTCTAACTGGATGAGAACTGAAAATAGCGCGTTGCAGGAGACGTTTCTCTCTGGAGGACAAGCGCGAAAAAGAAGTATTTTATATACCATATGTACATACGAACGTTTTAAGTAATACAGCATCTATATACATGTAGTTTCGAAGGGAACGAATGCAAAATAAAGCATCGCACACGCGGTATATACGCGCGTGAGAATTGACTGTCACATAATACGTGAAATTGCTATATAAGCCACAGCTGAGCGAACCACGGCTTTGCGCATAACAATGCAAAATTCGTCGTATATATCTCTTGGAAGCTCGTCAGGCAGATGCACATATACGTGTATATACACACGCACACACACACATTGATAACCGGGGCTGCTCTCTCGCCTCTCTCACACCCCCTGTCTCTCAAGTTTGAAATTTCGCGGGACCATTTAGGCGAGAGCTATAAATTTCGTTCCGCATATAACGATGCTAACTGCACAATAAGCGTGCAATGTCGATAAACAGTTCG
Source organism: Philotrypesis tridentata (assembly GCA_018906965.1). Classification (NCBI taxonomy): domain Eukaryota; kingdom Metazoa; phylum Arthropoda; class Insecta; order Hymenoptera; family Pteromalidae; genus Philotrypesis; species Philotrypesis tridentata. The sequence goes on from JACCIB010000041.1 coordinate 730,984, forward strand.
TCCCGCTTCAAAATTACGCCGACGCGAGACGATAATTAAAGCTCTCTCTCTCGCTCTCTCGTTCGCGTATGCTGCTGATAAGACCTTGCAAAGAGCCCATTATATCCAGACGGGATTAGAGTCTCCGCGTAGCTATCGTTCACGATAATATACACGTCCCCCGGAATACCGAGAAGTTCGGCGATTGATTGATGCTCTATACTGAGAGGAGCCGATGACTTGCGCAAAGCCTCTCGTATTATACACCTATATGCTCGACTCGACTCATGCGATGTGCGACTCCCAATAGCCGGCGGGGAAGCCGTATAGCTAGTGTTTGATCTTCGTCCTTATACACACTCGCGATGCCCTTATTCAAACGCAATTACACGACAAGCGCGAACTCGCCGGGCCTTTCGACTTGGTGACGTGCATGTAACGAAGCGATCGTTCGAATATAAGCCGATCTTGGGATATTACTTCTTTTTCCGTAATCTTCCTCTTCTTCTTCTTCGTCTTCTTCTTCTATACTTTTGCTTCTCCTTTTGGGACAAAGCAGCGCCGACAAAGCAGCGGAGATTTAGAGAAAACTGCTATACGAGTCGATCCCCACCCTTAATTAGGATCTTCGTTCCGAGGAGAGACCAAAGGCCCGGAGAGCGGAAGATTGCAAAAAGGAAATGAAGATTTTATCTGTTCGCGCCCCGTTATATATACGCGGATACGTATATATAACGCGTACAAAGCCGGAGACGAGAGAAGGAGAGCCTCTCCTCTCGCGCAGCAGAGAGCGCGAGAACAGTAGAAGCGAATTTATATAAGATCGCAAGCGGATTATGCGATCGAAAAGGAGTCTAGTCATTTTAGAGGAACGCTCTTATTATAATCTGCGTTGAATATCCGAAATGCTTTTAAAAGCGAAAGATCTCATCCGAGATCTACGCGGTACGTATAGCTTTCGACTAATCTCCAGTAATTCATGCCTTTAATAAATGTACTCGTTCAACTGCTGTGTAGTTGTACACACCGACGATAAAAGACGAATAGCTACAATATTGTTTTTTTTTTATTTTACAAACAGTAGCCGCAAAGTCAAGATGTTTACGCATTATCAAGTGTAACTCTCTTGTCAAGATACGGCACTTGTACGACTTACAAAAGTCTTACATATTATAATCCCGCTTCAAGGAGCTTGAAAACAAAACGCAAGTCTTCTCGACAAGACTCGCCGAGCTAAATGAACAGCTTAAGAGGTCTATACTTATATAGCCGAGCGCATACTTGTGCAGCTGATTTAATCGCTAGAGAAGTGCCGCGCGGAATATAATGAACTGCCGTGTCAGTAAAGGTAGTAAAGCTCAAAAGGAGAATCAACAGCGGGCTCGCAAAGCATAATGCGGAATCAAAGGAAATCTGTGCATTAAAGGGTCAAACCCAAATGAAAGGACATGCAGAATCGACAGTTAAACGTGACCTAGAAGATCGATGTTTGAGCAAAGCAGCTGCAGGCTAATTAACTGTGAGAACGTGCTTCGAAATTGTTGTTAAATAGTTCTTGTCTTGATGAACAATTTAAATCAAGAATAATATGGCGAATTCACTGCTATAACGTGAAATGACCTGGAATGATAATTAACATTGTTATAAATCTGTATGTTACAAATTTTTATTTATTTAAGAATACTTGGAAGTTTTTGAATACCAAATCGATTGTATTGCGAAAAATGTGTAATAGCTGATTAAACTATAGATGGCTTAAAAATACAATATTTAAACTAACTAATGGAGAATAGCCATGAGTATGCATTTATTTGTGCCCAAAAAGAAGTTCCTACGAAACCAATTACATCGATTAGAATGCTCAAAAACTTGAATTTTAATAGTATATTTCACTGCGGTATACGTGACTTCAACTGCCTGTCATTACATGGCAATTTATTTGTCCAGACTAATTCGACTTGAAAGATATACTGTTTTGAAAACTACCATTTTTCTGAAACCACGAATCTGTGTTCGCTTGTACCACGTATGCCATACATACTTTGCAGTAAATGCATATATGTACTTAGGAGACTTAAATAAGAAATAATACTGTTTATTTTAAATAAACTAAGTTGCACGATTGTCAACATTATTATGTCACATGTATTTACCAATACAGCGTGCGTCATGACCTAAGTGTATGCAAAGCACTTAAATAAATACACTTTGTATAAATTAATTTGTTTGTTTTTGTTACCGTTTAAATATGTTAAATCTGCTTAACAATAATTCATAATATTCTATACTTGGGGACTCTTGCATTCAACTAAAAATTTTTATTGCAATAAATCATCATTAACGTTATAACAATTGCTTTTAAAACCAAGAGCAACATAACTTTTTTTTCAATACCATCGTAATATATTTTTTGTATCATTTAAATAGATATTTTTTATTTACCTGAATTGAAGTAATGCGGCATCACCGTCCTCCCTAAGTTGCTACTCTCGGTGAAAGTGTCCCAAAAGGCCGAAAATAACTCATTTTCGAAAAATATGCGATGTCGAGTATGATGTCTAACCTTTTTGCAATCAATTTGCAAACCTTTGGCGTAATTATAAACCATTTTGGCTCGAAGAGACGCATTTTTATTAACCTTCCTTTTTGCAATCAGTTGAAATTTGAAATTCATTCCGTTTTATACGAAACTGCAATAACAAAACAAGTTTTAGTATATTTTAATCGGTGTATATAAGTACTAACTAAAAATAGGGAGTCAAAAAGTTCACCGGTACGCCACTGCATCGATTTCCTATCTCTTTTCACATATCCATACATAACAGCAACTTTATGTATTTTAGTAAACACATGCAGATAAAATATGGCTTTGCAAAAGCCGAATGTAACAGGTGGTTCCAGAGAAAAACTCGTTTACCTTCGTTGCATTTACGAAAAACGTGTATAGGTTGTCTGAGCCCGAACGAAAACAAAGAGACGTTTACACTAAACCGACTGTCGTCCTCACTGTTCGAGAGTCGTTTTTTTCTTCCTCAACCGCTATGCTTATAAGTAAGTAATATCGGCACAGATCATGCAACTCTCAATCTCACCATTCTTGCGACGCGGTTTTTCACCGGTTAAGCGAGATTACCGAGAGAATTTTCGCGATTGATGCACCAACGCGCCGGGCGAGCGGCGGCGATCTCGACAAGCTACGACAGGAATCCAACGAAACGACTCTCCTTAAACCAAATATGGCGGCCATTTCTCTTTTTTTCACGCATCGTCCGTTCGAAATAACACGAATACGCGTAATCTCCGCTAATAAAGGCGTATTAGGTAGAAACTCACATTTTCTCGCGCTCCAACGCTCGAAGCTCCCAATAAGTCTCTTCTCAGCGTCCTCGTAATGCGAAAACCAAGCAGTGTCTTCGCGCGCCACCGGCATATAACGTCGCGCCGTCAATCGCACACAATGGCTCTCACGTCGTCGAACGTGAATTTCGAGAGGGGGCCGGCCGCCCTCGAGAGAAATCCGCTTATGAGTAGGTACTCTTTATAGTAATTAGCCAAGCGATAACAAGCAGCCGCGCAGCAGCGGAGATAGCTCGCGCCGAAATGCTTACAAATTGCCAGAAGCGGTCAGAGAGCTGCAGATATACGTACAGCATGCAGTAGGGTAGGTTAAAGTATACTTATACGGCGCGAGAGCGGCGGTTCAATCCCGCGTCGGAAGTGCGCGCGATGGAATTCGTCTATTCATTATTGCCTGCAGATGCCCGGGTCACGCTCCTCTTCACCCGCGATATATATATACCTAATACGCCGTCCCGCGCAAGTGAGAATTATAGGAGGCGCCAGCCATATAACGATCGCTTCTGTTCTACCGGAACTTCCGTAGTGCTTCATGTGTGTACTGGTGTAAGTAATCATTATATATAGATATGATGTTGGACGTATGTAAATGTAAAGATAATATACTGCAGTCATTGCGTGACCGATTCACCGATTCGACCTACGGGTTGTTGACCGCGGAGTTGACCAAGTTGACTGTTGAATTCCCTCGACTACACTATCGCAAGCTATATATATACACTTTTGGCATGAAAGACATATCTTGTAATGATGGTGTTTTTGATATAAGTACTTTATGCTTCACGTTCAAATTGCTCGCGTAATGCATGAACACACTGACTCATGCATATCGGAATCGAACGCGCGATTAAAATTTGTTTTTTCGACACACCTTTCGGACCTTCCCGTTATCGAGAGCTCTAGTTATTTCTGTATAAAACAATTGGGAGGGTTTCGATCCTCGATTGTTTGCACTGCAGAGGTGAGCGACGACACGACGACGACGATGGCTGATAAAAAAACTCTTGCAATATGCATTATTGCATTAGGTATTGCGTATAGATGTCGCCACTTGGCGTGTGTATACTTACAGATTATATCTGTACAAATCCGCAACGTCGCATTCAGCATATATTCAGTGTCCTATATACAGTTTATACATATCTTCAAACAGGTATTGCATATATGTGTATGTTGTACGAGACTGGGATTACTAAGTGACTTTCTCGAAACTTTTTTTTATGAACTGCGTTTACTATAAAATCACAGAAAATTGCGGAAAAACAAGACTTACGAATGCTCGATTGATAAAAAAAAAAACAATAAATCTACATATTATAAATCTATTTTAAATATCCTCATTGATAGTTTCTTTTTTTCGCACTCGCATTAATGAGACGTCTAAATATACAGCCGATATAAGTAATATGCATCGCGTATTCAGCTGAAGTACTTAATAAAAGTATAGGTTTACAGCACGACTACACACTACCATCAGCTATATAAAGAAGCTTAAGTCGAAAGCGTGCAAGGATTTAATTGTATGTAATAGTTCCCAGAAGAACTAGCTTCTATCACGCGACGGTTTTATCAGCTTATACACGCAAAAGGATTTATAGAAACTATTTTCAGATTTCAAAAACCTGCTATAATAGCCCGTATAATTCAATCAATAATTCATTTCCACCCACCATTTTTAAACAACGCGAGACTCCCAACTGTGTGTGTATATATATATCATATCTACTCTCGAGCGAATATAACATCAGACACCGCGACTGCGCCTCGTGGGAAATAACTCACGAACCGTGCGTACTTCGCGCATTTCACCACATCGGAGACAACTGTTTTACTGTAAGTAGTCCCGTTCACACATTGACGTGTATAAACTGCACGTGCGTATAGGTGTACACCTTGAGAGACAACTGTATTACATGGGCAAATCCATAAAATCGATTCAAATTTTGGGCTATTGTCAAATTTTAAAAAATACGATGCGCTGCACGTTCTCGCACACTTTTTTCTTATTCTGTGTACTAGGAGCCACGGATTACCGAACTGCCACATCGATTTTTCATATTCTTGTATAAGTAATGTATACTTCAAATTCATAATTATAATTATGTATGCAAATTCTAAACACCTTGGAGGAAAGCTTTTTTTGAGTTCCGCAGGTCCTACAGAATAAGAAACAAAATGTCGCAGATGGCATTTGCGGACCACAGAAGTTGAGTTAATTTTATGGATCTCTCCATATGCAGACGCCTAAGTTAGAGGTAGGCTGACCTGACAGACAATATTATATAAAGAGGGTTCAAAGGTGATATAGGTCAGAGATCTTGGATATAGATGGAGAGGATTAAGCATAGACTCACGATTCACGGCCTGTCAATTGTTTTCAACGACCTTCCTTCAGGCTCGGATTAAGCGGGGGCTAGAAGGGACTACAGTCCCAGGCCTCGCTTTTGGAGGGGGCCTCGCTTTTGTATTCATGTTCGTAAAGTGATCGAGTAAACGTGAGCAAAAAATTTACGATAAATAGTATATTACGCAACAAGATAATATACCTCGCCTCGGCATCATGTCGCGCAGTGCAGGGCTTCCAACTTTTTGACCGTATTGCGTATACTATTTTTCTCCACACTGAGCCGAAAGTACCACTTTCGCTCCCGGGCGCCAGGAGCGAAATTGGTAATTTCGGCGCTAGTGTGAAGAAAAATAGTATACGCACCACGGGAGTAAATTCGGACAGCCCATATCTCGTGTTTGCCACCCTCGCCTTCGGCTCGGGTATCAATATACACGAGATATGGACTCTCCAAGTTTTTTCCTCCCTAGGCACGTAATATACTATTGAAAAATTTTTAAATTTAAATCACGTTAATGTTTGCATTATAAAGTTGTATTCTACATGTATTATTTGCATAAGCTTCAAAACTTGGTGAATGAACCTATACAATGAAGGGAATATCTCTACGACAAAAATCTAAAAGTTGTAATAGTTTTCACAGGATTCAGAAGAAAATGAAACAATTGCCCAGAATCAGTAGAAGATATACGCAGAAACATATTCAAGCGTTTGAGTTCGACACATATTACTTATACGTACAGTAATATACGTACTTGTTTAAACCGACACTCTGTTGTCCTGTAGTTCTCGTCTGCCCAAAAGTATGGTATGTGTCTGTACTATACATATATGTACATTTATACGTACGTGTGTATGTGTGTGTATGTACGCGCACGTGCACGCGTTAACCGGCTGCGAACCTGTTGCTTTTGCGCGGCCGCTAAGTGTTTGATGGTGCTTTGATGAGAGGCTGTTAAAATTTTATACATGAATTTTAGCTGAGGGTCGCTGCTTCTATCGCTATATGTGTACAGTACAGCCCCTTGTCTGTGTGTTTTATTAATTCTTGTGGCACGACTCGAGGCTCTTCGAAGCTTTATGGCCTGTTGCTCGGTTCACTGATGATTTTTATGCTTTATACTTGCGTATTATGTTTCTTGTTTTCGCTATTATCAATGCATTCCAAGTTTCTTCTATATGCTCCGCTTACAATTGAGAGCGCGTCAGATTATTTCGACGTCCGAGATTTCGAGACAGTACCTTATCTTTGATGCAAGATATAAAAAATAATTTTTCCCGTATCACGCACACTTATTTCAAAATTGATTAAACTATTTTGAAGTTCGAGTGAACATCGTTTAAATTTTTTGGCAACAATCATAATTTGAGAGTATTGTTTTTTGCTTTAGTATATATTTTACATTCCATAAACATGATGCATAATATATTCAAAATATTAGTTCACGAATATTTTCTTTGAGACCAATAGAACTCTCTTAAACCCTTCAATTCGCTATCAATACTATTGCTGAATTAAAAAGAAGTAAAGTTGTTAAATTTTCTCAAAACAGTACGCGCTATAATAACTCTGAAATAGGATGATGTAGTAAAATGTTCAGAGACGTTATACATTTAATACAAAATTTTATTTTTAACATTATGGATTTAACGATTTAATACAGCGTTAAGCCTTAACGACAGCTTTTCCAGTATTCTCTCCGTTGAGCATTCCCGTAAAGGCTTTGAACATATTGTCAAAGCCTTCGGTAACGGTTTCCTTATACTTCAGTTTTCCTTCGCGAATCCAAGCCAGGTTCTTCTGAATTCCTTCCATCCATCTGTCGAACCATCTTGTGACAATAAAACCTTCAATCTTTAATTGATGCACTACCACCGCTGGTTGGATTATCGTAGCCTTTGGTATTTGGTTAGATGCATAGTCCAAGTTGTTGTTGTAAGAAGAAATACTACCGCAAACGGCAACACGACCATTATCGTTCATGTGATGAATTATCAAGCTTGAAATTTCACCTCCCACCTGCAAACAGATATTGAAAATAACGAAAACATACAATCCATACCTCCATACCAAACCATCGTTTCTTAAAGAAAACCGATTATTAATTTTTAAATACTTCATATACTTATACATACTTATAAATACTTCATGAAACAACTTGAGAGTAAATATAGTTTAAGATAAGTGACAACACTTTATCTATTCTTGATTCTATTATTGTAACATTATTTTAGAGATGTTACCGATCTTCCCAAGTCGATGAAGAAGGTGAAAAACATGTTTACACCTTATTTTCTGATGTTCCACGTATCGATAAACATACAAAATGAGATGAGGCGAAATGGAAAATGGAGAATGACGAGGGTGACAATGTTCGTCGAAACGTCGAACATGAAAAAGAAAGTGGAAACACTTTAGTCGCTTTTACTGTTGCCTCAAAGCGATCTATAAAGTCTCTAAACTAATATTAATGAAGATAATTTAAAATAAATATTAATCGTCCCTACATTATCAAAATAACAGTCGATTCCATTCGGCGCGGCTTTCTTCAAAGAAGCAGCAATATCGTCAGTCTTGTAATTTATCGCGTGATTGAAGCCCAGCTCCTCGACCAGCCACTTGCATTTGTCTTTACTACCGGCAATGCCAATGACTTCCAGACCCATATTTTTGGCAATTTGACCCACATGAGATCCGACTGCGCCTGCCGCACCGGTAACCACCAGGGTTTCACCTGCTTTTGGTTTGCAAATTTCCAGCAATCCGAAGTAGGCAGTGTTTCTAATTAAAAGAGAAACAATTGTTTCTTACAAGAGTTATAATAACCGTTCATATTTGATACATTGCATGTAATAAACAAACCCTGGCATTCCCAACACTCCTAAAGCAAGAGATGCAGGCAATGAACCCAAATCAGGTAAGAGAGTAGGTTTCTGCTTGAGCAGTGAGTCCACCGGCAATTTATCGGGATTGGTAACTACATGAGACACCCAGCCATAATTCCCGACAATTCTTTTGCCAACAGCCCAGTTTGGATTCTTCGACTCGATGATTTTACCAACTAGAGAGCCGATCATCGTTATACCAAGAGGCATACGTGCCGTGTATACTCGCATGTACGGATCCACCGATAAGTATTCAGCCTCAATCATGATCTCTGCGTGAAAGATGAGATTAGGTTTCAATCGGATTTTTTAATGAAAGTATAGATATATCCGCCGACGTTTAGAGTACCAATTCCATCTCTTTTTACAAGAAAATTAGAATTTGGTACCTGTAGTTATAAATTTGACTTGTTTCAACTTCATTTTCGTATGATTACTATTCTACACCGCAATGGTCATAAATTCTCAATGGATATCGGTTTTTGTGAACTAAATAAATCAAGTTTCAAATACGAACCATCGATGCATATTTTAATATAGAAAATATTGAGATGCAGTGTGCAGTATCAATACAGAATATGCTGGCTAAAATTTTTTGCACACAAAATGATGGTAATTTTTATTGTAACATAGGAACATTTACAGTACACTCGTTGATCATAGAAATATGAGAGTATATGCAGTACAGTGCATAGACCTATATTCAAAACTTTCTTTTTTTTTCCATAGAAAAAGTTTGTTTTTGTATTACCTTCCTTTTAAAATCATAATTGTCTGCTAAGCTTTATATACATTAGCTATCATTAATAAATAATGATATAGGTATAAACGATTCTAAATTTGAAAGCATAATTCAGCTATGATCGAAAAATGGCTATACATCAAAGAGAAACTAAGCAAACTTAAATTATGGATAAATAATACACAGAAAAGTTTACGAAAACTAATTCGCAAAAGTTAATTAAAAATTCAAATTTCGCACCGCAATACATAGTAGACGAAAAAATGAAGCTGAATTTACATGCATTCTGGTGTTCTTAAAAATATTAGACTATAAAAGCGGCCCAGATTTTAATCAAATGACAAAAGCATAAAAATACTAATTATTATTGTTGTGTGGTGTACTACAAGGATGAATGCCTACTTTCGTTAAAATAAACTGCACTTCATAATTTCTCACAAAAATACGTGAATAAACTGTAAGTCTTAAATAACATCAGAGTGATTCAAATATCTCGCGAAATTCGCATTTTCAAGGTTACGATCAAGAAAAGATAAATTCAATATATCTTAAAAGAATTCATCGATATAAATATTTCAGAAACCATCTCTAAAGTGCAATATTATCAATAAGAATTTTATAAGCTTTTGTCATTTGATTAGACTGCATTCAAGTTTAGCTTAATTTTGTGTGTATATAACGAAAATAAAGTGACAAAAAACCGTATTTTACATATTTTCCGCAATGTAGTTAAAGAGTTACATTATTTCAATGTCTTATAAATTAGCATTAGAATTGCCCAGTCTTTAAACATTATTCAAAATTTTTTCCTTATTTTTTATCTTTATATACCAGTTTTTAAACAATTAAATTATGCTCTTCTATTCAAGCCGAGATAATGAAATTGTTAACGTATTCATCCATTCTGAAATTAAGTATTTGTTCTCGAAGTAATTTTTTTATGCAAGTCATACATTGTAATCACAGATGTTTGCATCGTGTATGTATCGAACTGCTTTTGATAATATTTTAAAAACTTACTAAACGTAAAAAAACGTACTGATAAAAAATTTTATTTAAAATAAATTTGAATACTCTTCCCAAACAAAATTTCAAAAAAAGTATTACTTTGATAAAGATATACTGCAAAACTTATGTATTGTAAATTCTTACACTCGTACCACACAAAACGATACATCGAACGCGATAATGTAATTAAACCTCTTAGCATGGTATTTTTAATAATACTCTAAACGTTATTTATTCTTAATCAAAGCTAACGAAATTCATTTAAACCATTAACATAATAAACATAAATATAAACAGATTCGTGAACGTACCCCCATCTTGAACAGGTGGAACATCAAAACTTTCCAAAACTATATCAGTGTCCTTAGGTTCGCCGTCAAAGTGTTTAGCTAGTACGTATTTCTTGCCCACAACCATGATGACTATTTTTTCCACGCAGACTCTCTGACTTTCGACGAAGACTGATTATTATTATATCCTGCTTCTGCTTATTACCGCACTCTTATCACCGCTGCAATAATCATAAAAAAAAAACAGATTTATTATGCTCTTTGTCTAACTGTGCTTTTATTTAAAAACGGAAAAAGAAAAAGGTTATACTTATGCTCACGCACCGGCTTTTTTGAGACGTGTGTCGTGTGTGCGGTCGACTTACAAAATACTTACTGTTTGCCAGCAAGAAAAAGCGGTTCAACTGCTCGACAGTTCCAAGGCTGTAAGAATTTAATTCAATGACTCACCGGTAGATTGCGCTTTTGCACAACGTGTTTATAGTACTGATTGTATATAGAGAAATCCATAAAATTCAATTATTTTTTCGAGTTCCCGAATTAACAAAAAATCCACGTTATATGTACACCAGTTTTTGATTTTTTAAATTTACGTACATTTTATATGTAAGCATTTTATATGGTTTATGCAGAAATACAAAATATTTATGTAACATTTTCGATTTAACATTCTGTGGGTTCTATAGATAACAAGAAAAAGGTAACATGGAAAGTTTGGTAATAATTTTTTTTTAATTTGAGGATCCTAAAAACTAAATTAATTATATGGATTTTCTCATATACGCATTTAGTACACTTACTTGCATATAGCTAAACGCGTGCATATATACATCACTTTCGCACTGCACATAGGTATTTGATATTTGATTAGATTACCGAAATTTTGTAAACAGAAATGATTCAGCTTAACTCAAACCTCAGCATTAGACATACATAAGGATTCAGCCAAATCACGATGACAGTCGAAAACCTATTAACGTTAGCATTTAATCCATAACAATAATTTGATTGTTTGTTGTTGTTTTGCTGGTCCTAGTTGACGAATCCTTTTACGATTTCCAAATGTGATAATAAAATATGGTAACGCTAACAACACTGATGCATTTTTCTGGTATAATCATATGTTATGTATGATGAAGATCCAGAAAATCAACCTCGCCATGTACACAAAACTGCACAGCAAGTTAGGCAACGATAAGAAAACATAAAGAAAATAGATGAGAAAAATAATATGTACAAAAACGTTGCCAGACTTTTTGGGAGTTAATGCTGAATTAGCAGTGCAGACTTATAAAGGCGAACAAGCATGAACAGAAATCGTAAAAAAATATTATCAGACTAATGCAAAAGTAGTATTTAGAAATTACTAAATCTTTGTGTAAAATGGATATTTAATTATCTGTCAAAATGAGTTGTATAAATTCTTGCAAAACTATACCAGTCGAAAAAATATTAGTAATAATTTATCTTTCTAGATCACATTATGATGACAAGTGTATATGGCTCGTTGTTCTGCCACGTATGTGGCTGTTAATACAACCTTGGTTGTGGCTTTCATTTGGACGTTAATCATTTTTAATAGATCCATTATCTCAAAAGGTCTGACTCGATCGTGATCTTCACGTGTTCTCGTCAGTTGGTTATTACAACAAAAATCTTTCTTTCGATTAGTAGCATCAGAAATTCTGAAATGGATTTTTAGAATCATTGTTCAAGATGATCTTTGCATTTCAAGTCACACATGAGTCCTCAACAAGGCTCGGCCGCTATTTACACGTCGTGCAATTATGGGCCTCTTAGGTCACAAATATCGTAATGTACTATTAAAAGCCTTAATCTTAACAAAATTTGATACAATTAGATCTCGAAAAAATCTTTAAATTGGGGGGTTTGTTTATTTTCCACTTAATACACAACTAAATTAAATATTATCAGAAGAAAGAAAAAATACTGAGGTTATTTAACAAATTTTAAAGTCACGTTGCTCCCCGAAGGCACAGTGTACAGTATATATCTACTACGTACACTTATATTTGTCATCGGGGCGCTCGCGCATCCCTTGATAATATATAAAAGCATTGCTAACAGTCAAAGTATCGATTCAAGAATATTTTCTTTAAAGCCGATAGAACTCCCTTATATAAGCCATTAAATTCATCACCGGTGATTGCTAAGTTTTTCAAATAATACTAAAGTAACGATTCAGTACAGCTTTAAACCTTAAGGATAGCTTTGCCGGTATTATCCCCATTGAGCAGCCCCCTAAAGGCCTTGTACATATTCTCAAAGCCTTCGGTAACAGTTTCCTTGTATTTCAGCTCTCCTTCGCGAATCCAAGCTAGATTCTTCTGGATTCCTTCTGCCCATCTGTCGATCCACTTTGTCGGGATAAAACCTTTAATCGCTAATTGTCGCACTACAATTGCATGCTGTATTATCGTAGCTTTTGGCATCTGATTAGATTCATACTCCAAGTTGTTGTTGTAAGTGGAAATGTTACCGCAAGCGGCAATCCGACCGTATGTGTTCATGTGGTGAATTACCAAACTTGAAATTTCACCGCCCACCTACAAACAGATATTGAAAATAACGAAAACGTACAATCCATACCTCCATACCAAACCATTGTTTCTTTAAGAAAACCGATTATTAATTTTTATTTTTTCTCTGAACCGGAACTCGGATTTAAAATATGTAAGATAGAGTCCCTAGTTGAAACTTAACGATAATACATTAGCTAATTCATAACAGAATTAGCTAATTTATCGTTAAGTTTCTACCAGGGGTATTACCCAATAAATATTGCCAATGACTTTAAATTTTCGTTTTTGTTTAATGCCTCCCTACTTCAGTCATCGATTCTTACAGAAAACTGCCTATGATCGATTTTATACTTTTCTCGACATCCGCTTCATAAAAAAGAATGAAATTTTTATGCGCTGAGCAACTAATATTTTGACACTATTAGCAACCTTTGCACATCATACATTTAAACTGAATATTAATCATCCCTACATTATCAAAATAACAATCGACTCCATTCGGCGCGGCTTTCTTCAAAGAAGCGGCAACATCGTCAGCCTTATAGTTGATTGCGTGATGGAAGCCCAGCTCCTCGACAAGCCACTTGCACTTATCATCGGTGCCGGTGATACCGATGACACGAAGGCCCATTATTTTGGCAATTTGACCCACGTGTGATCCGACTGCTCCAGCCGCGGTACTGACCACTAGAGTGTCTCCTGCTTTTGGTTTGCAAATTTCCAGGAATCCGAAATAGGCAACAATTCTGGCGATTGAAATAGACAATCAATACAAGGCAAATCTTATCAAGGATCAATAGATTAATAATTGGCATTTGGTGCAATGCTTCTAATACACGAACCCTGTTATTCCCAACATTCCTAAAGCAAGAGTCGGGGGCAATCTATCCAAATCAGGTAAGAGATAAATTTTATACCGGAGCGGTGTGTACTCCGGAAGTTCATCAGGATGGATCACTGCGTGAGTCACCCATCCGGTGTTGCTCACAACTCTTTTGCCAACGGGCCAATTAGGATTCTTCGACTCGATAATTTTAGCAACTTGGGTGCCGATTATCGTCTGACCCGTCGGCATGTGTGCTGAGTATACTCGCACAAATGGATCCACCGACAAGTATTCAGCCTCGAGCATAATCTCTGTATGAAAAATAACCGGATTTTAAATCGGATTTTTTTGTCAAATTGCAGATATGCATGCCCCGATTTAAAGAACCAATCACATCTCGTTTGACAAAGAAACTTGGACTCGTCATCTGAAAATATATACTTGCCTGGCTTCCTGTTTATTTTCATAAGATTACAATCCTACATTTCCAATAAATATTAAAATTGTTTTCGAACCTGAGAATATTGGGAACACTCAATTTAAAGAGCAAAAAATGAATATAGATATAGTGAGCAGTAAAATCTCTTTCGATTTATTTAATTATCAAAGTAGCAAACATAAATAAATTGTTTTAATTATGAATAGAGCAGGATCGAGTATAAATATAAAATTTTTGTATTGAAAATTTCTTTAGTTTTTTTAAAAAATATTTCATGAGTATTTATCATCATACAGTTTTCCCTTTTGTATTGAATCGAAAATGTTCGCTCGATAAGCTGATAAAAAAAAATATTGTCCTAGAGATTTATCAAGCAAATCAAGCTGTCAAATAAGATGCAGCATTAATTATCCATCACACTCGCGATAATGCATTCAAAATTTAGATAATTTGTCATCAACACATTCGAGAAATAATTAATAATTTTTCGTATCTTTAATGTAAACTCAAATAGGTCACCATCTTTAATTTTTTTATGTACATTTAAAAAATAGCTCAAGCAATTACTTAAGTATTTCCTTCTGTTGGTACTTCAACTATTGGTCAAATAGACTCTTAAAAGTATTTGAAATTATTTTCGCTGAAACAACTTACTTAAGTGTTTTTTCAAGTGGATAACATTTTCTGTCTAAAGATAGCGATTGTCGATACGAACAACTTAATTTCATCTTTCTGATGCTTATTCTTATTAAATTAACAATGTGCAAAACCTGATAGCTACAATATTCACTTATATATATGTTTATACGCATGAAATTAATAGGACCATTGCAATCAATGACTCGAAGATCTTTGACTTTCTTCGTTAGATACATTACGAAAACATTACGAGAATAATTATGATAACATCAGACATATTTGAGACGCGTAAAGTTTGAGTAACGACCACTGTAATTGGCGACATTTAAATTAGTTTGTATTCAACTAGGATGTATTTTCTTTTTTAATGTATAAATTTTTCAAAATAAAACCTACCGGAAAACGAATGTATTATCAATTCTAGACCCTACCAAAGATAGACACACATTAAATAATATAATATAATTTAATCTGTTACTATATAGGCCTCTTTTGAGATGTATTTTTCTTTCTAAAACTGACAGGTAATTTATTCTCAATTAAATGCAAAGCATAAATAAAAACTTATTTGTCAATCTACCTCCATTTTTAAGAGGTGGTACATCAAAACATTTCAAAATTACGTCACCATCCTTAGGTTCACCATCAAAGTGTTTGGCTAATATGAATTTCTTGCCGACAACCATAATGACTATATATTTTCCGTGTAGAAGCTTTATAAAGCTTTGGATTATTTTATATATCTTTAAATATTGCCACCACTGAAATTATCATTAAAAAAAATTACAATTACATTCTTGTAGTAAATAAAAATTAGTATTTCCACGAATATAAATAGGCTTAATGTAACTGTAGTCGACCACTTTTTTCTGTAATCTTATATAAATAAAGACCAGAGCAGTTTTTGTTTGTTTGATTCCTTCAAAGCCCTCGGAAGTATCTATATAGATGGATGATTCTACCATAAAATTTTTCTGTTTAATTTTCCGTTTCTTAAGTAGAATGCTTGTTATACTTGTTAAAACATCAAAACAAATGCGTATAAAAGCTATAGCAAACAATACGGGTCGACTTATGTCAATTCCTAAGTCAACTATTAAAATTTTCGATTGGCCACTATAAGCGCAATACAGATTTTTTTTTATAAAATTGCAATCGTATTTTTTGTACGACTATGGCAGTATTAAATAAAAATTTGACATAAAAAATAAATGTTTTTACTATTTCGTAACTTCTAATTTTTCTGTTTTATTTTATTACGATGAAACGGAATACAATCTTATGTGGTCGACTGCTAGTGCCTTTACCCTTTAAAAAATATAATTCAATTTTTAAAAGAAAGAGAGCTGGTACTTACTATTTGGGCGATACGCGCGGATTAACGACCTGAGTACCCAGAAAATTGAACACAACGTTATTGCAAGTGTTGTAGTGTTGCAATTGTAATAGTGAAATAAACAAGTGCATTGGTCGATAGTAGAATCAAATGTCAACCGTCCTGTGACCCGACGCGAAAGATCTTTCTCTCCGCACATTATTAGCCATATATCTTGCAAACATAATAATAATAATATGCATGTAGCGTTAAGATTATTTTCCAGTTTCAGTTCACGCAAAGTATCATTAAGTTTATTAAAAGAAAAGGATTATGATAACTCTAAAAAGAATACATTTATCTTTTGAAAAATTATGCTCGTAAGTCTTGCTGCAAATGTAGGAAGAATATAATCGAAGTTAAAATGAAAAAATCTATATTCAGTTGGAAGTCGATCATCTATTTAATATAATGAAATGCATCTTATAACATTAATATTTTGTTGATGTTACCGAAACGTTGTACAATCTCAAGCATCTCTTTTCGCATGACTGTATATTCTCACAAGAGGGATTGAAAATCAGAACACCTATGTTGTAAACAGTAGCACAATAAAAGGCATTCTTTAAGAAATCAAGCTGCAGAGAAGTGCATTACGCCGGCGCAAAAGAGATGTTCGAATTTCAACGACTACAAAAAGCAGACTGCAGTATCAGACAATTACTCTGGCAGTAATCAAAATTATATTAGTGTATTTTGTTGGCAGCTACAGAGCAAACTTTTTAATTTACCCTGTTTACCATTGTGCAAAAAGTTTTTGGAAATTAAATAGATAATGATTATTATAATAAAATTAGTGAGGATTTTTCCTCCTGTTCGCTTTGCCCCCCCCCCCCCCAAATTCCATTTCCGTTTTTGTTCATACTGAAAATTACATCAACTGGTTCCATGACACACATATAAATTAATTGAAAACTATTTCTTTGACTTTAAGAGTGTTCCACCTTTTTGTAGCAAGTCCGACAAATTTAGCAGCGCCCCCACACTACACCTCAATCTTTTTGTGTTATTTTAACAAAGTTAATAAAAGAAAAATGAGTTTAACTGAGTTTCGCCACCTGTAGTAGGTATTTAAGAATGTGGTAAAATTATTTTTATGGCATAAAAGTCAAAATTAAAATTTTATTTCGTCGGATAAATTTGTATGACTTGCGGAGACTTTGGGAATCGCATTTTGATTTTGTCCGACGAAATACGTCGTTATTATTACATTTTAATAAATACAATTTTTTTTAAAACGTTCTTTGATATATAAGGCAAGTGGCGAAACACTATTTGTTGAGTTAAAGTTAATCAATTAATTACAATAAACAAAAAACGTTTTTTGAGGTAGGTGGCATGATGATCGCGCGGTGGAGCACTCTTAAAAGATTAATAAGTATGAAAATTACCGTTTTTCAAAAGATCAACCAAGGCATCTATTAACATTAATAAAAAAAGTTATTGGTATCGGTTTTCATCCTGCAATAAACCAGGGCTTCTTTTGAGAAAAGATATTTAAACAATTTCAATTTAATTAAAATTAAAATTTAATATTTATTTGAGAAAAGCAATTTAAACATTTTCAATTTATATACAAAAAGAATTTCAGATCGAGAAAATTTTCATACCGAGAATTTTGATGATTTTATGGAGGAACATATTTTAAGGTTATAAACCTCACTATATCATATAAAATATGATATAGTTTAAAGTGTCCAAAATGAGAGTTCGAAGGGTGTCTAATGATAACAGAATTATCGTTAGCAATCAGTGATTATGACAATTATGAAACGCAATGATCAAACGTTTGTAAAATTTTATGCACCCAAGTGAAACTAGTAAATATGCTCCAAGTCGTACTATATAGACATTTTTACGATCGAACTTTCCCTTGTTAATTGTATCGCGATACTCAATCAAAATCTGAGTATATTAAGCAATATTCCCAGATTTTATTTGTAACACAAAAGAAATGTTGAAGTTATTCTGTCCGAAAGTCATAATGTATAATATGATATAATTTATGTTCTTAACGATGCATAAGTTAATCTAGGCCAAATAACATTGTATAAGTCATACAAGTTTTATAATTTTATAAATTAAAAAAGTTAAAATTTCTTCTATGTGTAATTCAGACGATTAATTTTGTTTGCAAAGTGTATTTACGTGCAAAAATTTTGTTTTAATTTAAATAATCGATCTTTCAATGCTTGTTATTCTAGCACTTTCATTTCTATTTTGATACAAGCCGACAAGCAATATGTATTTGTCTACTTCTTCGAATTCCGGAACTATACACTGTACGATTTACATTTCCATTGCTAAGTTTCTAAAGCACGAAAAAAAATTTTTTGTCTATAAAAAAATACGAATGATAAATTGGAAATGTCAAGCATTGATGAAACTACTTAGTTCTTTTCATGATGAAGCTGTGTATCTGTATAAAAATGCGAAACCCTTGTAAAATTCAATTTTATCGATGCTAAGCCATAAATTTCGAACTTGATTAATGCATCGAAATAGTAAATCACACAAATTGGAGTAAAAATGGGCTATTCCAGGCGAGGATAATGATTAAGTGCAAGTGGAAACCACTGTCCAATACTCGATTTATATTATGGATGGGGATACTTGGACACAAAGTGGTAAGAGGTATATCAAATCAATCCGTATAAAATTGGTAGATCTTTTTTAATCTTAAACACTGAAGTTATTTTTAATTTAAGCTATGCATAGGCTGAAGTAAATAAAATAACAGCACTTATCGGAACTTATTTCATTCGAAAAATATGATCTAAAGATCTTATAGCGGAGACGTCAAAAAACTTTTTATTATGATTTTAATGATTTTATAGAATCACTTGAGTATGCGTAGACGCAAGTGGTATCTAATTTCTTACGGGCAACATGCGCAATTGGCATTTACCTGTCATCATCGCATTTTTGTTAAAAAGAGCTTTACTATGAATAAAAACCAATTTATTGAAAAATCTATCATTACAATAATTTACTTTATTAATACGTTGCTTTCTGTTAGTACAAAAAGGAAATTTAAATATTTAAACTAGGAAATTGTACAATGAGTTAATTTTCCGGACATCAGTGTGGAATGAAATGTCAACATTATGAATGTTTGTTTAAAAAATGTTAATTTCGTATTGTAACACTTAACACATTAGTTGTGAGTCTACGAAATCTACGGATACAAGCGGGCTAGCATAGCCACTAGTTTTTCTCCTCAATTACTTTGTTCTCTCGTCGTCGAGTTAAAGGCAGATTGAAAAAATTATTAAAATGCTGACTCGTGCATCGATGTTATTATTTTCATCATAATTATCAATAATCAATAATAATAATAATAATAATCATAACAATAATAGTCCATCATGAGTTTATTTTGCATACGTCGTTGATAAATCGGGCCACGTTTCAGTTTGCTATATCAATCGCTGCCTTCTTCGATCCTCGTCTTGTTGTTTGATGTTGTATGCAATGCAAAAAGAACAGTACACAGGCGGACGGCGTCGTAAGAAACTTGCTTCGCTCTTATGTCATTTTATACACAACACTATCCTTATTTTTACAACTTTTAAACTGGGTTTTTCTACGCGAAGCCGCCCGCCTTCATTCCTTTTAGTTCCATGGAATTTCTTAAATTCTTACAGCCCTTTTGCAAGTTTATAGTCTTCAAGAAATTGTGAGATAAAATGAAAAAGGGTATAAGTTGGTGCTTACATTCATGCTTTTGTCGTTCTCGCCCTCTACGCGCTTACAAACGAAAAAAATTTACAATCACATCGATAGTTTGCTCTTGCTAGACTTCAGTTTTATAAATCCGACACGCACACAAGTACACATTCGCTTGTGCAATTCTTTTCATTTTTTTTTTCTTTTTAAGGAATAAGTTAATGGAATTACAATGTATACACATACCAGGCAGCAGAGCATCGAAGAGTAGAAAAAACAGAGATGTCGATGTCATTACTCTTTCTTTTTCAAACTTATAAATCTCTACATTTTCTGACATGTATAAATTTTGCAATCGACAAAGCAAATAAATACGTAGGTCAATTAAAAGCACGCCTTCGAATTTCATGAAAAAGCTATTCGATTCTGTACATAGAAAATGAAGAAAGTAACAACTGCTTATCGTAGCACCTGTGAAAGCTTCAAAGATACAAAAAAGCCTATCGACGCTGCATCATATACATCGTGTACGTGTGTGGTCAATAATTGTGCGGCTTCTTTCGAACAAATATCACGATATAATAACCGTATTGCACTCTCTCCATCCACAGATCAATTCGTCATTTTCTCACTTTACAATCACTTTTTGTTTTTCTATCTTATCTAAAACATACATCTTCAGCGTGTAGTATTACATATTAGCGAGACTCTACTTTTACCCTCCTACTAACGGACACCAATCAAATACTTAAAAACAGGAAAAGAAGAGTCGCTCTCCGTTGACCTTTTTTTATACTTCTATACCTTCTGGCTTTTGTGTTATCAGTCTTCGCGTCGTTTCGGTCTCCCGCTCACGCACGCGCGCTTACAAAGAATTCAAAAAAATGTTTTCGTATGTATTATGAAGTTTAATCCGAGATTCCACTTTTCAACTTTGTTTCTATTTTTTAGATTGTATTTCTCTCCTTTGCAACGGGGACGGCTGACAAGAGTGGCGATGATTTTTTGGCAGATTGCAATGTATATTCAAATGTTTCTCAAAGTCAGTACATTTTACAAATGGAAAATGTTGGCCTTTCACTTCTAGTCAATAAGGCGGCGCGTAAAAATAAGTCTTCAACCAACATGAACGTAAAATCCGATGTTACATTACACTTTGCAAGCGTGAAATCTGAATTCACGCACACTGGTAAAACATGAAAGATGATTTGTGCAAAGAGTAATTTTTTAGTGAGTATTTCATTGTATGTGAAAATTAAAGTCATGCCCACAAAGCCGGCATAAAATCGAATATTATTTACAACCACAAAATCAAATAATTGTTTTTGTAACTTGGATGCATGTACGTATGTCAGGTGTAACACTTGGAGTGCATAACTGTATTAAACACCCATGTTACGAAAGCTACTGTTTTCAGTTTGGCATTTTGAGAACCACGAGGTATAAGATCAAAATGTAATGAAAAATGTCGTATTTATCAATTTAAATACATAGACTTTCAAAGACCATAAATATCTCGAAACGATTTAATAATTTTACTTCAAATTTATCACATTGCAGAGAGAACCTAAAATTATATGCATTTGAAAGTAAATTATCGTGTCCACAGTCCCTGACAGTTAAATTATAATTTTATCTTTCACAAATTTATACAACTTAACGCATTTTACTGATGGATACAGAATATACATTAATTAAACTGCATTACAAGTTAGAATGCGTATTAAAAGCAAGTTATACGTCTATACAGTTTGTTTATATCTATGCAAATGATCGGTGACACTAATCTTTCGGTTTATCAAAGGTGTGAAGTCTCAACTACATTCAAATCGGTTACACTTTGTTCACCATTTTACATTAAACTTCGATGCAGAAACCTATTTTTATCACTATGAATCTTTTTATCTTTTTAGTCATAAAAATGGAATAAATTAATGTCTTTATATTTGAGTAAGCTTTAAACCTTTTATAGATTGATAGTGATTGCGTAAAATAACTTGTTTTATTTATTTTATTTTCATTTTCCATTAAAACTGCGGCAATCGTCTATATTCACTAGCAACATGTTTGCGCGAAATTAATGTATGCATGAGCTTCCTCTTTATTCTTCTGTACAATATTTACGAAATTTAGAATGTCCACATGTATCCATAAACGAGTTTGCACCCACCCTTGTTCTGTCTACCGTCAAATTTACCATTAGTTTTATTTTTTTCTTTATATATTTTTATTTCTCTAAAATGTTTTCCGCTAAAAATGTACAATACACCAGCAAATTCTTCGTACAAAAAATAATACTTGTGTTATGTCAAGTGATAATTTTTACCGACAGTTTATGAGATTCGATATGCTTTGCCCTTCATGATTTCTTTTTTCCTTTTTAATTAAAGTTTACTTTAAAAATTTATAATGCAGATGAATAAAAACAATTTTTTTAATACGTGTAGATTATAAAAATAATTGAGTTCAATATTGCAGCACAAAGCACAGAGTTGAAATAAAAATACATGCAATTAATTAAATAATTAGAACAAAGAGTTTTAATCGTAAATACGAGAAACTATATTCTGAATACTTAGCAAAACATTATATTTTCAATAATACAGCACTCTATCTAGTAACAAATTTGAGTTATTATCAATTTTCTAAGTATAAAACTTTTATCTATACTGAAATCACTTAAAACACAAAGAAAATATAAGAAACCTTACTTTTATTTTACACTGATGTTGAAGTATGCATATTTTCTTTAATGTTTTTTTCGGTTCTTTTAGATAAATGATGCATAATGGCTCTATTCACGTATAATGTACTAATGCTTATCGTATTGACTACACTATATATTGACATCAGAATTTTTGCAAACTTTAGTAATAATTATTCACAATAATACGCCAATTAATAATAAAAATCCCATCGATATAAAAGAAGCTAAATAATAAAATAATAATGTACATAACTAAGGAAGAAATAATGCAACATACTTGCTTTTATCTACAACTGTTATATAATTGGCATTCTGAGAAGACATTATAGTTATAAGCTTTAATCATATTGCACTAAGCTGTACACTCGATATTAATAGAATTTTCAAAAAATAAAGTTCATCAGAGATTAAGGATATGGTTAAGGGGCAGTGAATATTAAAAATACAAATAATTGAAAAATCTAATGTTTAAGGGCCAGAATTTATATTTGCTTTCGACTGTATTAGAGCATACAAAATTATTACTATTTATTATACAAAATAACATTATTTATTCGAAAAGACATGATTACTTAGAACTTCAAAATAAGATTGTAGTCTCTGTAAAACTTTATTATTTTTGAAAGAAAAACGGCTAACACAACCTATTTTGTAATTGTGCAAAATTGTATTTTACAGCATACTTATGTACTTATGCTACTACACCAATTATACTATCGATTGCAAAAAATATTTATTATATTTATCATCAATCAATGTTACAAGTGGTCGTCTAATGATACAACTAAATGTAATTTAAAGCTTGTTATTCTTAAAATAAGAAGTGAACTATACATGTTTTTTTTCTAAAAAATTATTAGTATTGTAATGAATTTCGATACAAATTTTACGAAAGTTGGACATGAAATTCTGCAAAACTCAAAAAAGGCACCTGGAATTTAACTTATGTGTGTATTTGATTAAATACAGCTAGATCCATTTATATCAAAAGTTATATATATATGTATTATATAATATATTGGGGCTATACACACAAATAGTCATGCCATCACTTACACAATATTGTCATACATACATAAGCGAAATCAATTATACCCTAAAACGTGAAAATAAGAGCCATAATGCAACAACTTGTGTATATCCACTATATCGGACTCACTTGTTTACCCATTGATTATAAAACTTTACTAAATCACGTTTTGTTTCATTTTGTCACGAAACGTAGTGCTTATAATTATCTAATTCGATTTTAAAAAAAGATAACAATGCAAAACTTACTTTTGTAAGTCATGTACGATTTTTGCAATTTTTATATTTATTTAAAAGGGTTAAAGTGAACATTTAATATTAATAAACAAAAAAACTAAGCATTCATTTTATCAAGCTTTCTGTTTGATTTGTGTAAAAGATACAAAAATCAGTACATGCTTTGAAAAAAAGTATAATAGGTATCAAAGGCAAGAGGATACTTAGCACTTAGTGAAGTTTGCAATACTTATCTTTGGTTCATGATACACACTTGACAAAGGATAATATTGCAAACTACGTTGAGTAAATAAATCTTGCTTCTCACCCTTGCTACATAATAAACTAATTATTATCGAAATTCTACGATTCTGTGAAAAAGGAAGCACATTTGCATACACGCTTTTACATAATTTTTGTTGTAACTTCATAATTTCATTTAATCAATAAAGTTAAATGTTGCACAACTACTATTTTTTCCTTAGACAAAGAATGACGGGCACATTTAACTGGAACTAATGAAAATAATATAATCCTGGTGGAAATGTGAGCATTTTGAATAGTTAATAAACTAGTTTATGGATAGGAATAATACTAAAATTAACATTGAACAGGACATATTTAGAAACTACCAAATTGATAACCAGAACCCACTTCAGAAAATCTTCACCTTTTAACTACATTTTTAATAATCCGAAACTTTAATAACCATCATAGTGATTGCTATGTGTGCGGACTTGTTACAGACGTCTAATTGCAATAAGAGTAAGTAGAAAAGTGCTATGTAGGTTGAGACAGTAACGAGACGACTGAATGTATCCTTCAATCTCGAGATCCATCACTCTTTCATTGCACTTTAACTCATAGCCGACTTTATTGATCGAAATTTCTCAAAATCAAAATATTAATGAACCTCAATTTTAATAATAACGTTTAATAAAATAAAGAAATAGATTCTACTCCAAATGAAGTCGAACAGTTTATCAAGAGAATAAAATTATTATAATTCTTTTTAATATGAAAGTTTTTTTTATATGATGAATCAAGGTTTGTAAATCGTAAATCAATGTAACTGCAAAAATATGTTGGAAAATAATTATTTTAATAACTTTATTTCTCGCAGATTAGGTATATTTTTATTAAATCATTAAATTCATTTAAAAAAGGTGTTATTATAAGAATACTAACTAGAAGTGATACCTAGTCCTACGCAACATCACAGTAAAAATGGCCAATTGCTATTGAAAAATTGCTTTATATTTCCACCAGGAAAGCGATCAAAATTTTCACGAACATAAAACTGCTCCAGCACAAAAGAAAATCGCTAGATCGAACAATACTAAGTGTCCCAATATTTTTCTTAATAAAAGTATAATAGATATGAAAATCAAACACATCACTTTGCTTTGCGCGACAACCCTTTTGCGATCAAAGGAATTATACATACGATTAATTCAGTATCTTAAGTTTCAAGTTACCTAGTAAATGTTGTGTTTGTGTATCAAATCATTTATCGTAACTATTATTTTTTCGGCACATCACCGATATAAAGTCTCAAATGTAAGCACGCGTCAATATTGTCGCTCCTTCACAGTTTCATTAGCCATCCTCCTTTGGTGGTGTGAACCAACCTGCAACACAGTAAACAATATTTTATAGTATAAAAAATATTTCGAAAAATCTATTAAACCAATTATCACTATTATTATTATTATTGTAGTTGTTAATATTAATACAAATATTAATACTTTTACAACAAAAAATTACTATTACTATTAAAAATTCATTTATATTTTTTCGTTTTACGAGACATGTTTCATACTTTAAAACCGAGAATACAAAATAATGATTTATAATGAACAGTTTCTGTACCATTTTTCTCGTGAATTTGAACAAGGGATTTGAAGGATTGTTGCGCTCGTGCAAGGCTGTACTGTCCCTGTCCACTGCAAACTTTACCGCCGCCGCCAGTTGGTTGGAATTGAATGCGCGCCTTTCCCTTTACCAACGTCGCCGATATCTGCATTATTACAGCTTCCACCGTATATGCCGAGCTCCAGCCCTGTTTTGTCAGCAGTTCCATACATATGGCTCCGCCTATCAAGACGTACCCACCAGATATCATAGGGTAAACTACTCTTACGAATGGTGGTTCAAATGGATACGACTCCTACAAAAATAACCAAAATTAGCCAATTGTTAAATAAAATTTATATTCTGTCTGATGATTCATATTCTTAAAGTAATTCCTAGTTTATCTAAATTTAAATATCATGATGAAATTTTACTATTTTTATTGTTGTATAACAAAAACGTTTGCAAATATTAAAAGCAGCCATTGTAAATTTAAGAAATTTAAATTTAAAAAATTGAAATATAATTTTTCTACAAATATAACTTGTATTTGTATTCTAAGATTTTATTGATTTGTTTAAAAAATAAGACAAAAACCTTAAAAAGCATATTTAGGAGTATGCTGTCTTTTCCTTCCTTTTCTTTTAGAAGTACTAGATCATTGTGCAATGGTGAATCTGGATCTACACATTTCAACCTAATATTCCATTCGTATAGGCTGTCATTTACAAGCTCTATACTGTACATTCCTGAAATTAATAGAAAAAAGATTAAGTATCAAGTGTTGAATAATTTTTTTTGTACTGAAATATTAATATTACCTTTTTTAAAACTGTCACTGCGATAAATGTCACGAAGTTCTTTCATAAGCCTATCCGTAGCTTGTACACTTCCAGACACAGAACCTTTTAAGTAATCCTGTCGTTGATTTTGTCTCAACCTTTCCAGTGTTGCTAGGTGTTCTAGGGCCATCTCATCTCCCTTTAATAAAACATTTTTAATCATGTTGCAACTTATTTAGATCAATTACATAAAAATATAATAAATATGTATTAATGAATAAAAAAAATTTTAATTAGAGCAATTTTAATACTTTATTTTTAGTATTTGTTTCTCCTTCATCCATGTCTAAGTGGAGATCTTCTTCAGCTTCACTCTCTTCATCTTCATCAAGATCTTCAGTGTCTTCTGCCTCCATTCGTTGAGGTACTGCATCTGTTGCATTGCTCAATCTAAGTGGGTCAAAGGCTGTTCTAAGGCGTTCAACATCTGGGGGTTCAGGTAAGGAATGAAGTCGACATAATTCTTTCAAGAGTATCCCAACTTGATTAATAACATGGTTGTCAAGGCCAGTGGTATTACTCAAAATTTGTACAGCATTGGTAACACTTGTTTCTTCAGACTCTGCAAACCATACTGGTGGTGTTGAAGGATAAGTTTCCTATAAAAGCAAAAAAAAATATGTTAATCTTTATCTTTACATTGCAAAACATATTCATTTATAATCAGTAAATGCAATCTTCACTCGTAAATAATTTTCAGAATACAATTCATCAATTACAATAATCACTGTACTTATTATAAACAAAAATTTTTTATAGAAAGTTAAATCCATATGTCATTTTACTTTTGCAATATCTAATCAGCATTATTAAACATCCATATCTTTATTACTTATTTACGTACTTAGACAAACAATGCTTTTATTAACTTTTACAGATTTTTAAACAGTTGCTATCAAAAATTAATTTTTTGTATATCAATTCACTGTGGAATCCTTAACCAAAAATGTGTCCAAAGAAATAATTGATTAATAGAATTAAAATACTTGCTTTTCAACTCATAATCAATAAAATTAAATGAACAACAAAAACATAAGTTTAATTTTTAATTTGAATTAAATTTAACATTACACTTGTGATTCTGAGGTTACAGTGCATAGACTCAATCGTGAATAAATCATGAATTAATCTTTCGAAACACAGAACATAATTTCAACTTTCATAATATTTAAAAGTAATGCAATATTACACTTTTAGGCTGGAACTTGAGAAAGTTAAAATACACGATTGTGGATGTTTATATAAATTGTAAAATGGATACTGAAACCATATAAAAATCATTTTGTCAGCATGTAAGAATTTTTCTATTTCAGTCAATACTAAGAGCAGCATCTCGACTATAGTTAAGTAATGAATACATAGTATATTGCTTGCATGAAAATAGATCGGACAAAATTAGAAGCAAAATGTGTAATAACGAAAGGTATTTTCATGAGTAGATGCAATACTCTAAGCATGTAATCCAATTGGTGCACTCCCAAATAAATAAATAGTCTCCGTGAAATTGTGAACAAGCATAGAAGTAATTCTCCAGATCAGCACATCATATCGCACTATCATGGCCTACGAATACATATTGCCTAGACAATGGAGCAGCTACTCTGTTTCAAATTTCAGCAATTCCCAGTCGGTACATTATACACAAACAACTCAGTTTGGTGAAATCACCATAAGACCCTGATGTCAAGAAAGTCCAAAACAAAGCCCTGCTCTGTACGCGAGAGCATCTATAATAAATCAATCGACAAGCCCATTGAGCGGGAAAAAAAAGCATCCCTCCGAATCTCGCAAACTTGCTCGCCCGCCACATCCAATATCCGCACGGCTCTCTCTATCTCTCTCTGCGGTGTCTCGCGGAAGGGCCTTACCCTCTAATCTCAGCGGCATGCATTGACCTCTACTTCGCGCGCACCACCACCCCCTCGACGCGCACGTACGTATGGCGGTCTGGTCGCTATAGATATCCGTAGACAGACAGAGCGCGAGAGATGAAGGGGAGAGAAAGGCGGGCGAACCCCATCGATTCGGCCCTCGCGAAAATCTCGCGCAAACTTTTGCGCCAGACGCGCAGCGCCTGTATGGGCAGACATCGAACGAAAGCCCGATGTAGAATGCGAGGAAAAGGGAGTACGTATAAGTATAGGAGAGGAGAGGAGAGGAGAGGAGAGAAAGAAGCCAGCCAGCAGCGTCTCGGTCGAAATCGTTGGCCCGTCTTTGTCCGTACCGTACTTATAGAGAAAGAGAGAGAGAGAGAGAGAGAGAGAAAAAGGGACAAGTGTACACGCATCGCACACGCGGGGGACGAGAGCCACCGAGACGACGGCCAAGGAGAGTATCGCTGCACGCGAGCGACTTGGGCGCTGCTGTTCGAGGACAGAGAGAGAGAGAGAGAGAGAGAGCGCGAGAGCGTGTGCGTGCGTGTGTGTGTGTGTGAGGGAACGAGAGAGCGAAAGAGAGACGGGAAATAATCGACGGGAAATGTCGGCAGCAGCGGCGGCGGCCCTCTTTCACCGATTTGGCCGAACAAAGGCCCAGCAGCAGAGCACGTCTGCATCTCCCACTACCCGCACTCTGCTGCGCACATCTCTCGTCGCGTAGAGCAAGAAGAGAGGCAAAGAGAGATAATGCGCGAGGAGAGAAAGCGAAGGATCGGGCCGAAAGGAGAAAATGAGAAAAAAAGGGCCGCGAGAGCCCGTGGTAAATGTAGATCGTAATGCGGGTATATCTTGTACTCACTGTGATATTGGCGTGAATCTCGTACTTCTTGCCGTTCTTGCCGACGAACCGACAGCTGAGCTCGTCGACGCTCGCCGACATTATCTGAAAGCGCTCATGGCTCTTGGGAAAGACGGACTCGAGGGTCCTGATCTCCTGCTTGAGGGTGTTGAGGCAAGCCATTTGGTCTGTGTCAACCGCTGGGCCGCTGCTAGTGCTCCGCCGCCTTCAGCGAGCTCCTTCGCCTCCCTGGTCAGCGGTCTCCTCAGCTCGTCGTCGTCGTCGTCGTCGTCGCTCGCTCGTTGGGTTGGGTCGTCGCAGCCGTCGCCGCCGCCGCCGTGACCGGCGCTCCGCACCACAGGGACACCCGTCCACGGCTGGACGCGGATGTCGCCGACCGGGCAGCCAGTCCTCCGCCTCGTGCGGCTTCGCTAGGGGCACATCGGTGCACTCGCGAGCCTCCGGACACTATATGTTATATACGTTTACTCTCTCGCACGCACCCACACGCGCGCGCGCGTCAGCAGCAACGCACTTAGGCCTCCTCAGCAGCTCGCTCGCTCGCGCTCTCTCTCGCGCTCTTTCTCTCGCGGTTCCTCCTGCGTTACGTGCGCTGCTGCAGCTTTGCGAAGTCGGCCTAATCGGCTGGCCGACCCCTGCACTACAACTCCTCGGTGCTTCCCGAGCACTCGCTACCTCGCCGATGCTCTAAGCGCCGATACGGACCATCGGGGGCCCGTCTAGTCGCCCGCTGCTGCTGCTGCTGCTGCTGCTGCTGCTGCTGCACGAAACACAGAGTGAGAGAGAGAGAGAGAGAGAACGAGAGCGCGAGGAAAATGGCGACGAGCGCGCTCTCGTCGCAGCAGCAACACACACCGAATCGCACTGCTCACCTCCTCGCGCAAAGTACAGCCGCACGGCAGTCGTGCTGCTGTTGCTGCTGTCTCTTATATATTCGCCTGGCTGTGTGGGTAGCTCGACTCTCTATAGCCAGATGCCAACCCGCAACCGCTCGCTTCGGACGTCCTCGTGCGACTCCGAGCTAAGCTGCTGCTGCCGTTCGGAAGCGCGTGTGGTCCTTCGCACGGTACAGACGATGTGTACCTGCCCGCCGACTTGAGCACTCTGCAGAGCTGAGAGGGATGCTCGCGAGTCGCGATGCTCGCGATCACACAAGCAGCCGCAGGTTAGTCACAGCGCGAGACCGCGAGAGAGCGGACGTGATTTCCTCACAGATGGCGCTGCCGCGCCCCCCCCCAAAGGAGTTATCACTCACGGCACCGCGTGCGCGCTCAGAGCTGCCCGCTCTTCACACCTTTTGCCGCGGTCTCGCCGAGAGGCAATATAACGCGCCTCTTACCTCGAGTCTCGCAGTCTGCTCTGAGACTATGCCTTTGGCTAAGTCCCGGATCCTGAACAAGTCGCATTAACGCTGCGATTCTAACTTTTTGACAGCGCGACGGCCGTTTGAACGAAACCTCGAAACCTCCGTTAACGGCGCGGTCACGGTGTCAGAAAACGCTGCGGCCTGACGGCTGATATCACGCTCGCTCGGTTCCCTTTAAATTTTTAAATCCCTGCAGCCGAGCGGCTTATTGTTATTGGAGCAAAACTGGAAAATCTGCCGTTCGAGCGTTGGCCGGAATGAGGGGAAAGACAATAACCGCTAATTACAAAGGACGGAAAGTCTATCGTGAAATTACACGGGTTTTAGACGATTAAGAGTATGAGTAAGCTGGTGAATAACAGATTTGGATACGTTTTTTGGTCCTATATATTAATCTGCGTTTTCTAGTTTATCGGGTCGTACATTATTGTAACATCCAAAAGACATGTATGTACTTACTACTTGCTATAGGTACTAATACTGTACGTATGACAAACTCTAAAAATTTTTTGCTTAGGCTAAGACTGAAATAAAATAAATATAGTATAGCTCAGAACTGATTTATAGTAACATAAAGTTACAGATGATCGCCGCACGTTTTATACAGTTCGGGGAAAGAGAGTTGAACGATAATAAAAAAAAAAGATTGCCGATCGGGTAGTCAGAGTAATACCCAGGTGTTCGTTTCCAGATTTCTTCTACTTCACGTTGGACTTCTTATAACAATATGTGGCTAACGAAAATCAAGTAGGAAATATCTGATTTGCCAAAATAAAATTTAACTAAATGCATGATATAGATCTATCAATAACAAAGTTTAGATATAATAACAAAAAATGTTATTTATTTGACAATTAAACATTTACGTAAATATTAAAAGTATTTTTATTCTTAACATATTGGTATGCTAAAATATTTTCAATAATTAAAAAAAAAACAAGTCTCTTTTATACTTTAGTTAATTAACCTGATCCATATTGGCTTAAGAAATAATTCATACCAAATATCTATACTGTTGAGTAGAAAGAATCTTTTGAAAATAAACTAGAATTTAAAAAATAGCTTTGATTAAATTTTACTCGTCGAAAATTTAATATAATAATAAAAGATTGCTTGACCTTTTCCAATTATTTATTAAAGCGGGAGCTCAAAAAAAGAGTATGATGTACGACATTTACAGGAAAGTAAATAATTCGATAGTATAGATAATAAAAGAATAAAAAGAGAATCTTATTTATCACGATTTTATTTGAAATATCTATTATTTCTAGTACTTCTTATGAGTTATATTTACAGACGACGAAGTGATAAATTATAATACACGTATTATTTTAACAAGTTTCGTTTAACAAATAAATGCTCTAAACTAACGAGTTGCTTAATAATTACAATTAAAATCTAAATTTTGGACTTAAGGGCCTCGCACAGTTCTGTTCTCTCGAGATTCAGTGATATACAAAATACCTTTAGTGGTTTCTACGTTTATTATCGCACCTTCTTCGTCTTCCTTATTTACTTATTTTTTTCTTTTTCTTTTTTCGTTCAATTACAACTATGACAGTAGTAAGCTAAAATAGAGCCGATAACCGAAATACCACATTAAAAAGTTGAATAAGAGCGAGAGAGATAGATTATAATTGAGCGTTTAAATTAAAAAATTGTAGAAACTCAGGTAATTTCTATACTTTGCAGGATTTATATAATTGATGTTTATCAACAGTCTTGATTTTTTTCTAACCAATTGATTGATTTATTTTTTCAGTCAGTCACACAATTTCAAATAGTTAAAATAAGTAGTAAACATTCTTTATTTAATTAAAAAACTGTAGTTGTTAATACACTTTCGAAATTGCTTTTTGTATATAATAATAAATAAATTGGTGTGTAAAAATTTTTAACAAATGAGTATGCAGGTTCAGTTATTTCGTATACAGTACACGAACTTTTATTTAAATTCTGATTTACTTCAGTCAAATAATCTTACAATAATGGCATACTTTTCAAATCAAATTTAAATCAAATATTCAAAAAATAACAAAATAAAAAAAGGAATTCATGTTATTATTCTGCTTGAATAACTTTTAAAATTAGTTTTCTCGTTACGCAAACCTTAATCATGGTGTGGTGCGATACAGAAAAAAGACAAGATGTGATCGACGATGTGGTTAATCGTCTAACGAAGCCAGTCCATTTGCTGTAGTCTTTCTAATGGCAAATAGAATCTTTCAAGTCACATTTCGACTAAATACAATTTATAAATAATAAAATATACCATTTTCACCGTAACAGGATATTTGTTTTTTCACTAAGCAAGTTTCTTTTGTTTTATTTTATCTTTATTACCGACGGATATAGAATTCAGGCACGCGATGCGTACGTGAATTTCATACCATAGTCTATATTTTTATATATACACTTATTTTTTGTCTCGAAATATACATATTTAGAGCTTTTTACAATTTCTTTAGCGAACCTCAGAAACTGTCAGTCGAGTCGACGTTAGTTACATGTTTTTTTTTGTCTTAATCATTTCGGTTTGCAATAGTCCATCTCATTTTGTTATAGATCATTCATAGATATAGCCTCTTTTTACCAGGCAATCTTTATTTAGTATTACCTATAGGGTGGTTTAGCATGGAAAACTTTTGATAACGGTTTCTTCAATTTCAGCGATTTTCTTCAAAACTACTATTTCCGAACAGCAGCTTTAGTTATGCTTCTAAATACTGTGTAATATTCTTGGGAAGACTAATGTTCTATTGATATTTATTATACCATTAACGCATATTAAATACGTAATAATAAACATAAATCAGTAGATGATGTTCATAGCTTATATTACAGTTTCATTATTAATTACCATAATCATAATCGAGAATTAATTTGATGACAATAATTAATAACCTACTAAAACACAATAAATAATCAAAATAACTTATAATCAAATTGTATGTACTGACTCAACTGAAATTAAAAAAAAAAGATGGTATACTAACGTGTTATAACATGTTTTATTTTAAATTAAACAGTAAGTCATGAAAGTAACGTCTTTTTGCCGATTGAGTTTTGTAATCGATTCAATTATTTTCATTTTTTAAATTTGATTTTTTGAAGAAACCGTTTAATTAATCATCGTATATAAATAATATACTGCGCATCTGAGCAGATAGCAGAAAAATGCCTGTGACATTTGAATCGGATTACATATGTAATAACTAGGAACTTGACGAGGCGTATGCAGCACCTCGAATCTTAATCAGTTTAATTTGTTGAACTCTATAGAATTAAAACGTAATTAATAAGTAAAATTCTATGTATGTATGCATATTTGAATCAGTGGCTGAAACGTCTACTCAATAAATTATTTACAATAAACTCATTTTTATACAGTAGATTGATTATGAACAAAATCAATAGTAAGGTTTTAAGTATCAGTTGACAATCATGATAGTCAAATTCAAATTAAATAGATACAGATTCAAAGTGCCTGTTACTCAACCTCTGCTTTTTCTTTTCTCTTATTCTTTATTTACATTCTTGTCATAGTAGATCTTATATTCAAGAGTAAGAAAGACTGCACATTATGTTTTACTCATCTTCCATCACTTGCTCACCTTCACCTCTGAGATACATATCTCTTATATCTCCTTTTAATGAATAGTGCAATCTGAAAGTACTAGCATCATGCATTACATCTCAAATTGTCTTTCGGTGGCAATGAAAAAAACATAAAAACGGTCATGTTCGTTGCACCAACACAATCCTCTCCTTTTTTTCTCCGCGTTATTTATTTCGACACTGACTCAAGGAGGGCCTTTCACGACACAAATAAAGGAAATCGCGCACTTTTACACTCTTTCCATTTATTTCTACTTGATAGAAGCCTCTATCCTTTTATTCTCCAGCCCCTCAAATACTCCAGAAATCGGAGTGATAATAGTCATAGTTTGGCCAGTAAGGCTGTAGCCAATCCTAGCTGGTGCGCTGTCGTTTCTTTGCCGAATGCTCCTCGGACGAATGGGCGGGTTGCGGCGTCGTAGGCATACCCATGTTACGATTGTTCAACATGTACTTCAGTTGCGGCATGTATTTCATGATACTGCGCACCTGGATCAATGGAAGCTCTTCAGTCAATGAAGAACATTTACCGTTCTTCATCAGCATTTCCATTTGCAATCTACAAGAAACATTCAATTATTGATCACAATGTAAGTCAAAAGTGAATAGTTCTGGACTGCTTATAACTTGATTGTTCTACTATGTAAATACTTTTTATCGTAATAGTTCGAATATATCGAAATTCAATGTTACAAAATCGTTTTTGCGACTCATTCTCAATTATTTTATAAAGATAAGTAAATATT
This sequence comes from Philotrypesis tridentata, assembly GCA_018906965.1. NCBI lineage: Eukaryota > Metazoa > Arthropoda > Insecta > Hymenoptera > Pteromalidae > Philotrypesis > Philotrypesis tridentata. The sequence goes on from JACCIB010000041.1 coordinate 766,198, forward strand.
TTAATTAAAATAAATACCCATTGTAATTTACTACTTATTACAGACAAGTAACATAATTTTATTTCTATCGCTTTTATTAATAAAAATACAGTATACAGTATACACCTTACAACAACTAAGCTTTCCAGTCTTAGATGACGGTCTAAGCCGTTCCAGACTGCCAAATGTTGCTCGAATTTTCATCTAGCTTCAAAAAGCTCATTTTTTCCCCGTGGTGTATTATAACATAGTTCTAAATACATAAACTTTCGCGCAACGTATATTAAATTATAAATTAAGACCACGCTCTTTTAAGGCTTTAGAAATAATTTTTTATAAAAAATAAAAACCAGAAATATAATTACCTATTTCCTTGATAAAGTTCCACCATTAAAACGTCGGTCAAAACTTGCCTACAATCATCAACATCACAGGCAGGAAAATACTGAGCCACAAAATCAGGCAATGTCATCAAAAGCTCTGAATAAATATATGGCTTGAAATTGATGCAAGGCACCAATTTATCCTCGACCAATGCCTTTTGCACTTGGTAAGGCTGAACGTGACAATTAATAGAAGGGTGAGTTTCAACTATAGGTATCAAAGGTTTTCTACCTCTGGCATCCCTAAAAGCAGTTTAATGTATCATGAGCATTATCACATGAGAGCTTTTTTAAATGTTTTATATGTAGGTACATAGTGGCTTCTATACAATTTGTACATATATGACTTTGAAAATACTAATAACACTATCATAATTTTTAATTTTTTAAGTTTACACTTTATTAAATGGTTTTTTTTACAAACATTTCACAAAGCAATTCAACATATGAAATGTGCAAGTTTACAAATTTTAAAATAAAAATGAATAAGACTAATTTTTATATACAGACAGACAATATTAATAAAAAATATTAGAAATTAAAAGAAAAGTAAAATATAAACTTATAAGCTTTTTAGATTTTTAAACCTCCTCAGCCACCAGTTTGAAATGTTGATGACGATTTTCAATGTCTCACCTATTATTGTTGCTACTGCCGTTCACTGGTATAAGAGGAGGTGGATACTTTGCATGACTTGTATGACTTGTGTTTTGACTTGTGTGAAGTGTATGACTCGTGTGACTGGCGTTTAAAATGGGTGGTGTATGTCTCTGAGGGTGTGCCATCAGCGAAGCTGCCGATGTCTGCGGTGGCATTAAGGCTTGGACCTGTTCTGCACTCAAACCAAGCATTTGTGGATATGTGCTTGCTGCCACAGGATTAGGTACACCTAAACTTGGAGTTGTATACGTTGTTGACACCCTGTAAACGAAAGAGAAAATTTATTAGCATTTAAAAATTTAGAATGAAAGGTAATAAAAACTTTTCCGATTATTATTGTAAACATAGCATGTATCAATAAGTATGGCCAAGCATAAATCAATATACATAATTTAATATCGAAGAAATTATTTAGGACATATTATGTATGTTCTGATAAAAATTATGGAAAAGACTTTTTGTAGATGAGCCTCCAAAATAACATAACTAAAAAATAAGTTGTACTTATATTTTCAGCAAAGAACCAGGTAATGCCTCACATATCATGCAATATATTAAGAGAAGTTGAGAAATTTTGTATGAAGAATGTAAAGTTTGCATTATGCAATGTTTTATGCTTAAATTAATATTCCAACAAACTAAAATACGTATGTATAAAGTCATTCTTTCAAAAAAACATCGATTTGAGTAATGTATGTAGATTATTGTATGACTGTTAAACTACTAAATAATATTTTGAAATAAGGCCATTCATGCTTTTGTTGCTTCATATATGCATGATTAGTATACATCATATGGGGACTCACCAGTCATCCTTCCCATAGGTTGGATAACTATATTAAAAAAAAATTATATTGTATGTACAAAATACAAAAATGTACAGCAGAGGGTAGCTATATGTATTACAATAATACTCATTGATTTTATTTGCGCAATAAAAATGAATATAAACTATTGGTTTGAGGAATAGACATACATTTTATGAAATTTCAATAATTTATCATTTTTCCTTAAACTGTGCAAAACTTTAACAGTAAATAAAATTGACTATTATATTTTGACATAAGTGATGCAGGGTGATTTCTAAAGTATAAAAGCTTTTAATTACTGAAGCTTCAAGATTCTTATACCTTCTCACGAAATATTATAAGTTGTAATATGACAGCAGATGTCATAGTTATACAGCTTCTTAGATTCAGTGTAAGGTTTTATAAGGAATCTTACTAACGATGAAATCTGCAATTACAATAGTGCAAATCTTATAGTAATTTTGTTCGGTCTCTGTGCAAACTCATGTCTGTTCCCCACTTTGTCTGTTATAAACTACATTGTACATGAATGAACTATGTATCATTTAAAATTAATGCAAAAAATGTTGTAGTATACTAATAAAACACTATAGATATATTAAACTATGAACTATGAACAAAAAAAATGAAGATTATTTCTTACCCTAAGTTGGGTTGACTGGAATGCGCAGTTGCTCGAATAAGAGGTGGTGGTACAGCTGGTTGCATAGTTGTATTAGGATATACTGGGTACTGCTGTGAACTACTTGAGCTCCCTCTATTTCTGGGTGATTGTTGTGCATAGGTTTTGTTTGTTGTTGATAGCTGCTGTAAATATAAATTTTTTTTGTGAAATATTATTTAACAAAAAAATTAAAATGAGCTTGATATAGTGCTTCTATCAGATAATACTACATACTTAATAACAAACAGTATTTCAATATCTAATTTTGCTTAATGAGTATTGGCATGAATATTTTATTGATTTTGTTTTCTTAATGAATAATATTCTTCATAAAGATTGAACATTTCGATCAAAAATGATTTGAAGTACCATCATCAAATTTGTATGTTTTAACTACATAAAGAATAAATTTATGAGAAATATTTCATAACTTGAGCCTTACATTGTGCATGTTCAAATTAGCAGCACTCATTCTTATGATAGAATTGGGCTGTGAAACAAGTGGCGTTGGAAAAGTTGGTTGCCCTCCAACAAGTCCAGACCATCCATTGACTGTAGCAGCTTGAACAGCATTCATCATAGGCTGCGAAACCTGATTATTTCTCACTGAGGACACAGCTGAAGGAGAAGAGTGCACTGGGTGTGTCGTTACTACAGGCCTTTGATTGACTCTCTGTAGAGTAGCCGCGGGTAAAGAATTTCGCGGTAGCATATTCTGCAAAGATGCGCCTCGCGCGTTAATGGAATTTTTCGAGACGTTGTTTAACACTGCCTGTTTCACAATAGGTGGAGCCGGCGGCTGTTTTGTCCAGCCACCACCACTTCCGCTACCCTTGCAATTCACTAATAACTGGGAGTCCATCACTTTACTGGGCCAATAGTCCTCGAAACCCGTACCCGGAGGGAAGTAACTCTTAATGTCATTCAAACTGATCACCGAACACGTTTCACTAGCAAACAGTTCATTGCGTATACCCTGTACCTTACAGCAGAACTTTAAGTACGATAGGTCCCAGCCTTCCAGTTTTTCTGCTTTAAGTTTTAAATTTTCAGTTTCTCCTTCAAAGTAAAATAAAGGGACATATTTGAGGCCAGCTTTTATAGTATACGGCACCACAGATTCTTTATTGATGCGTATAAATCCACATTTATCTGGTTTGTTGTGTCCAGCTATCACATTTTGAGAGGATCCAGCAGTTAATTTTGTGTAACATACATCTAAGAAGGTGTAAAACTCTTTAGCATCAGCTAAACGAACTACCAAATCTTTGCATGTAAATTGTTCACGTCCGAACTGATTTTCACAATGCTTCATGTTGATTTCATTTAGAAGTTTACTTTCGGCCTCAGTGATGTAGTAGCTTCGTATACATGTACAGCTGTAAATATCTGAGTGGAGATAACTGAGGTACTTGTTTAATAACTTGGATTCTAGAATCCTAACCGCACAGTATTTTTCACTGGCCCTGAATATGTACGGTATGTGATTGTCGCCGAAGCTAGTCCATCCAAATCGACCTCTTTGGCTTTCGTCATCAAGTGGCGCTTTACCTTCTGGAGGAGCTTTGGCCACTGTGGTCTCTGGTGTGGGACGCTTGGCATTGTTTAGATAACTAAGCAATCCTGACAGATTTGTTTGATTGCACCCAGGTGGTCTTGGCATGACAGCTGCTGCTGCCGCTGCTTGTGCAGCTGCAGTGCCCATTTTCGCCTTGTGTGCTTCCACCATTTTGGCAGCCAATTCCCTGATTTCCGCTTCATCGGGTCGTTCTTGCTTTACTGCTACCTTGTTTAATGCTCCTGCAACAAACAATAGAGTATTTATTAGTTTATTGTAAAACCATTCAATTAATTCAAAATAATATCTGCATAACTAAGTAGAAAAAAGAAAAATTTATAAAGTAAATTCTGCATGACAAAATACACATGGTGTATTCATCCCTGAACAAACACAAGATTTAATTCAAATAAATATTTTTTTGAGTCAAGATGCAATTTGATTAATTCTTACATATTTCATGCAGAAAAGCTGGATTGCATTTGTTTGTCTACCCTAGGTGCATTTATTCATTATCGTAATGAATATTGCTTGTTAGAAGTAGTATTTGATTAAAAAGCAGAATCGATTCATATTCGCTTATGAACATTAATCTACTGCGGATAGCTTATTAATTGAGTCAACGAAAAGAAGATTTTAAAATGCAGTCTGCCTATTTGCTGTAGATTTATAGAAATGGCTACTTGATTATTTTTTACACTCGACTCCAGGTAGTAAGTACGCAGGTGTAGTATTAACAGAAAGAGCAGAAACACTGTTGAATCTATAGGCTGTTTGAGCAAGTTTCTACCATAATACTATCGAAATGCAGTGAAAGGCCAATCAACTTTAACAAATACAATCAACCTATTCGAATCGATGAGCAACAAGCTACCATGCACCAAACACCAATTACAATTTCTCGGCACATAGACTTTTTCGATTAATCGCAGCTCTCGAGGATGGCGCACAAGGTGAGCGCGACCCCGTTGGCCATAACCGCACGACTATGTAGTCGCCAAGAGCTCGTGGCTCTTCCGCAATGCTTCGTTCCCCATATACACTGTGAAAAAAGGAGAGGAAGACTCGCGAGTCTCTCGCGGGGAAGAAAAAAAGAAGCCAAAGTACATCCATGGTGCCGGAGAAACGTACCGTCATCCGTAACGTACATCGGGAAAGCGGGTATGCGGCGACAGTGGCTACGGCGATCTGCTTTTCCGAAACTCCGTTTCTCGTTCTCCTGTGTACCTCTTCTCGCTTATACGTATCTCTTACTCTCTTTCGCCTAGCTGCCCTCGCCGCGGTACAGAGAGAGAGAGAGAGCGAAATGTGCAAGTACACGCACTCCGGAGATACCTACATACGTATAGATGTATACGTATATGTATAATATATATAGGTATACGGTTGTACGCGAGCGTCGGGTGTCGGGTCGGTCCGAGTCAACCCTTGCACTCGCGACGTCTGCCTCGTCTTTTCTCGTCCAGTCGAGCTGCCGAGGTATGTATAGTAGAGCGCGTGTGTCTCGCCCCGTGCGCGCACTGCACTCGCGGCCTCGATGCACCACAGGAGACACTTGCAGAGGAGAACGCTGCACCAGAGAGAGGGAGAGAGAGAGAGAGAGAGCGCAGGACAATTCAATTAGCCAGAGTTCCTATATAAGCTCGTTGGCAAGCTCGCGTCCGCAGCATCGAGCCCTGCAGGGTGCATCCTTGGAGTTTGGCGCATCCGCGAGGCCTACCCGGGTCGCTCGGCTTCCCCGTCGACATGTGGACAGCAGCAGCAGCAGCGCGACGCCATCCTCTTCCCCGCGGAGAGAGAGCGCAACCACACCTTCTGCGCGCCGAGGTGCCCGCGGCTGCAGCAGCCAGTACCTATATGCGCGTTGACGCTGTAACCGAGCGATACGTTGGGAGGACTGGCCGCGAGAGCCACGAGCGTATTGTCGAAGTGTACGAGACGGAGAGAGATGCTCGATCGGAATGCTCGACGGCTTTGAGGTTATAACGCCCGGACGGCGCTCTATCTATCTATCTATCTATCTATCTCTCTCTTTCTGGACGGCTGCTGCTGCGGCCGAGTGGGCTGGCAAGCCACGCCAGCAGTAGCGTCGTAGGTAAACACTTTGGAGGCCAGCGATGCTGCAGTCGTCGTCGTCCCCGTCGTCGGCTGTGGAGGCGGCGGCGGTCCGACCGCCAGATCCCGGTGCTGCTCTCGCGGGCCTCGATCGGCGTTTCTTACCGCAACACACTCTTCGCTCTTCTCGCGACGCGCGGACTGTATGGTATATATCGCGCGACTACGGCGACGACGGCCACGGCCGAGAGAGCTGGCGAGGCGAGCGAGCGAGAGACTCTCGCACACACACGGTACGGTACTGGCGCGGCGCGCTCTCCGCGCGCGTCCGTATGTATGCGTGCGCGTGGTATACACGCTCTTACTTCGGGTACACACCTCGCCTAGCGCGCGCTCTCGCTCTCTCGCTCTTTTCTCTCTATACATACACTTCTCTCTCCCTCGCGTTGCCGTGTAGGTACTATACACCTACAGTACCGCTTTTTTATTTTCTCTCCCGACTTTTTTTTTGCGCACAGCGCTGCCGCGGCTGCTGGCTCGCTCTCCTCGCGCGATACTATGCTTATACGTATGCGCGCGTGTGTAGTGTTGTGTGTGTACGATATACGTATATATGTACTCGTGAGGATTCTTGGCATGTTTTCGTTGGCCGATTTTGCAGAGTTGTATACGGTTTTTTCGTCTCTCCCCACCCCCTCCCCCTTCTCCTCCTCCCTCCCTCTTCCACATTGCGCTTTCATCTCATCCATAAGCTTATTTTCTCGCTCTCCTCCTCCCGCGGCCGAGACAGGACATCTTCGCGAATCTGCTCGGCGAATACATACACATACGTATGTAAGTATAGAAGTTATATTCGCTTCGTCGGGCTGCTGCGCGCGGAGACGGTTCGCGAGTCTCCATCGGGGATGTTTGATCGGGTTCATCGATCTCTCTCGCTCTCTCTATACTGCGGCTTCAGTTTCGGTGCTGTACATATATACGCAAGGATATTTCGCCGCAGAAATTCAAATGCTAAGTCGGTCGCGATCGAATGTTGCGAATTTTTGGGAGGCGCTTATCCGTTCTAAATAGTATGGGAGGTATCGTTGCGCATGCGCGTTACAGCCACCCCCTCCCCCCAGCCCTTGCAACCATCCTTTTTTCTTGTTCCACGCGGCAGATAATGGGACAGGAATAAAGCTGTACGCACTATGGGTGTATTCGTATTTCGTACACATGTAGGAATGTTATAGTTTATACATAGATCCGCGTTATTTCTGTCTTACCTATGGAAAACAGGGTACCCTCAACGCAGCGTCAAATACGCATGCGCGGCTCTGCAGCCGTCAAAACGTACAGAATAATTCTATTGCTCCAATCTGGAATGAGAAAAAAGAAAGGATTGCTTGCTCGCGCGTGGGGAGGACCACGGAATCGCCATTAGAAGCGCAAGGAGTGGGGGGGAGGGACAAGTCAGAGAAACCCCCACCCCTTTTCATCATTACGCATGTGTGACAGCCTGGGAGTGACCGCGTCACTGACTCGTGAATATTTAGAGATTATTTTAATATTGTATGTAAGCAGCAATATAGATGATGCACGAGCAATTAGACAGATTTTTCATATTTAATTTCATTTGGTATAAGAAAGAAGCGCTTCACTCTCGAGTATAGGTATATTGAGCGTTAATCAACGAAAACCGATTGACCTCATTTCGTATTAGATTTTCAATGATCGCTGCATTAATTGTGAAGCGCAAATCAATTTGAGAAAAAGATCAGACGTACGAACGAATATATGATAAAGTGAGCAAACAAAGTTCTACATAATATTTCCTAATAAAGATCATGATTAAAGATATTGAACGTGACAAATTGTGATCTCGTCTCGAGCAGTAATTGTCGGCGCTTACTTTTATAATCAAAAATCGAATTGGTACCTCAGAAAGTTATACCTCAGAAAACAAAGTATTTATTGATTCTATCAACAATTACTTAAGAGATATTATCTATCTGCAAGAAGGAGAGCACCATTGCATCTAATTGAAGTTTAGAGCAGTAATTTAAGTTTATGAAACCGATATAAATTTATAAGCGCTGTAAATCCCATGTGGGCGACATGTGTGCTTATCAATTGCTAGTATTATTAAATACTAAATATAGTATAAAAGACAGTGACAGGTCATCATACTAATTCTTATTTTTATCCAAGTCTTCGCAGTGTGGCGTAGTTATCATTGTTTACAACATTTACGCATAACGACGAATATAAAACTTTGCTAAAGCATAAATAATTTTAATGACTTCCTTGAAATATCGCGATTACGTACAATAAACAAATGTAGGTATTAATTATTCAACATTTCTTTTATAACAATCATTAAAACAATCTTCATAATTTAATAAAAATTAAATTTTTGAATAGCTTAATAAACTTAAATATAACAACAAAATAATAGAATAGAGCGATTTTAACTTTTTCAGACGTTTTTTTATTTTGCTTATCCCCAACAGTATTTGGCACTTAATTAGATACACAGAATATGCGAGGGAAAGATTCTATTGAATTGTTGAAAGGGGTAGCTCTCTGTAGCTTGAAAACACAACTGTGACCTTCAAAATACATTTCCAGCTTGTGTACTAAACACACCAGAATTAAAAGCGAATATCGATACCAACTTTTTATAAAAATTTCCATGAAATTTCTTGCAAAATATTATGAATTCAAATGTTTACTAATTAAAATACTATGAATTTCAATATAAAGTTTAGAAGGCCTGATTATCATAATTTTTGTTTTCTTACTAACTATTAGAAACTGACTTGTTTGTGCAGCTAACAAAAATGTTTAACGGCGTAATCTAAGTGATGAAGCAAATGCATATTTTACACTACTTTCCATGTTTTTTCTACTTTTTGGATCTTCTCTATCTCTCTTCGTACCCTCCTTTACCTCACGCTGCATCACATATGTAATATCGATTTGTCAGTTTGTTTACATTTGTTCGCAGCGAGTCATTTATTTCTCGTTAGCTTTACTGTGCTTCCGCGCCCGACAACTTCGAAAGGATAGCGAAAGAAATCGCAGTCAACGTATTTTTACAGTCTGTTATGAAGCTAATACTAGTTTATAATTGTACAAAAATTCTAACAAAATGAATGGTCTAGATTGAAATCATCTTTTATTGTAAAACTATTTACATTATAATAAACTTCGAATAGATTTTAAAAATGTGTATAAAAATAGTATAATTATACTCCGATATAAATTTTATCTTTTTGAGATGACATTGACCTCCCGAACGAAGGAAAGATAAAAGTCATATTGAAGTAAAATCAACTTTTGAGTACGAGTGTATATACGAATTAAAATGTACTTAATAAATTACACTATAGCGGAATACACATAATACAGCAAAGCTAACAAATTAACTATAAGATTTGGAAAAATTTATAAAGTAAATAGTATTAAAATATTTAAAATTTATCTAATTTTTTACGACCTATTTGTGTAGATATAATCTTTTATTGTTATTACATGACGACTTCTTTCTATTGTGTATTAGAAAAATAAGTAAATCAATCAATCTTATGATTTCAACGTATAATAATATGCAAATGAAATGATCTTTAAAAATAAAAAGAAATAACATAAAATAATAAATAAATAAATTGCTCGATTAATAATTTATCAATCATCAGCATAATGTACATCGCTCTATATAAACAAGAAGAAGCTGTTTTAAATTTTGTAATTAAATTTGTAAAATAAAATCCTTATCTTTTAGAAGTAATAATACATCATAAATTTGAAAGATTCAAATTTTCCACTTTGATTTTTAACAATCCGTTTTATTATCATAGTATCCGCAGAATACCACCTATGCAAATTGTTATATTTGCATAACCTTCTACTCAGTTGCACTATTAAGTTAGAAGGGAGGTTTACATCATATGCAGTATTAAATAAAAAATCTAAACAAAATTTAAAAAATCCATTAAACTTATTAAACATACATTTTATTTTAACTAGGTAATTACTTATTCCTAGTAAAAAATCATCTCTGATCAAGAAGCAGCTGTAACTACTTTTATAAAAGATATTAAATATTATTCATATTGACCTAGTTGTTTTTTATTGATTAAATCATAACATAATATTACAAATATTAAATTCATTTATTTAAATTCTATGTATTTCATTTTATATCATAGAACAGTATTATTTTTACGAGTAACATACAAATGCAATTTACATGCAATGCAGCAAAGTATATGATGTTTTAAATATTCAAAATGCATTATCAATACAAAATTTTTGTAATGACTAAGTAATGTGCGCGCATTTTTAATTTGATCTCAAGCTGATTTTTTATCAGTTTTACAAGAAAATATTCTCGATACTTATAATGGAATAAATTTTTCTTATAATTATATTTTTTATTAATAAATAATATTTTCATGTAAATCAGACAGGGAAGTGAACAATGGATTTATCTTCCATATTTAATATAACTTTATCGATCACTTTAGTAAATCAACTTCGCATCGTGTGCCATGGATTTGGCTGTAGATACATGTACATACAGTTCAAAGAGTGACTAGGTTTCAACAAGGTAGTGCGACAAGGAGGGAGGTAGAGAGAATGAGAGAAAGCGAGAAAGAACGCTAGCTCGAGCCCCACGTTCGCGGCCGCGATGTGACAACGTCGCACGGTCGATATGCTCTTTCAGGCAAAGTGCCAAGATTGGCAAACGTTTCGTGAGCTATATAGATATAGCTTGCCCTCTCGCCGAAATCCCCACCACCCATCCTCAGTAAATGAGATTTTCCTGAATGGTGGGGGATTTGTAGACGTTATAGGGGGGTTGAAAAGCATATGCGAGTGGTGGGAGAACCGAAGCTGCGCAGAACGTAACCGTTCTCAGCCGTCCGATCACGTCTCTGCGCAATACCTTATGTACTGGGAGATGCGCCACCGAGTTCCATGTACTGGACCGACGTACATATATTACACTTATTATTTTAAAGTTGATTTACGACTGCGCGCTGTTGCCAGATCTTTCTCAAGTTTTAGTGAGGAGCCGCCCACACCTTATTCCTACATTTTTAATATGTTTTAATGTTGAACTTTACCCTATCATTTAATGACAACATAAATGCACGCTTTTGCAAATATATTTAATATTATCTTGTATCCCCACCTATATGAGATGTAGTTTACCGCATACACAGGTATTGGGAAAAATCTGAATTTTCCTCTGGATTGATATTACATAACCTATCTATTGTAAATGCAGTACATACCATCTTTAAATGAATTATTGCATATTTTTAGAATAATTCATGGTATAAACATGCTAAGTCAGATTTAGATTCTAAATTAAGTAATGTTGCTTGATACAAACTAATCTGAAATATAAAAATATTTTTGTTTCATAAACAATATGCAAGAACTGAAGCTTGCAAAAATATGTTTTCCACCACTTTTTATTCGCCACATGGGAAAACGAACGAGTGCGCATCTGCTACTGCGCCGATTGCAGAGAAGAAAATGGCTGAGCGTAATTAAGATGGCGGCACACAAAATATAATTAAATTTTAATTACTTTTTTAATGAGTACTATTTTACTTGTTTTAATGTGCACTTAAATTATATCTAATAAAATGCTTATGTAAGCTTGAAAAAATATTTTATCCAATTTTGCATCCATGTATTGGCGCATTTTTCTCTCTTATCCTTTGATCGTATCATTTGATACAAACAAGGTCATTGGCGAAGAAACTCTAAACGCTTTATCTCTTTCAAAGTGCAGAAGGAAAAGTAAAGAGAGAAAATGAAAGGTATTAGAAAATTACATGCTTTTGGGTACTAAAACCAAACACACTCGCAGTTAATTGTATTCAGTTGGTTTCGCTGGCGCCCCATTCACGTATCTACAAAATGGCGACCAACAGCATAGCTGCAGCTGACTCGTCGACCAACAGCAACAATATATCAGCTAAGCCTCCACGCTCTGGCATCCATCTCTTTCTCTCTCATGCATATAGCGCCTTTTATACCGATCGTCCGAAAGCTTGTTCGGATATACTCGGCTCTCTTCGTGTACTACCTCTTTTGTTACATCACATTCTCTATACGTTAGGTACTGGCGCAAGCGGACGCTCAGCTATGTATGCACGTAGAGAGACTTGTTTGGTACTGGCGCATACTATCCAATGCATTCACTGTTGTCGTTGTGTATTCAGTATATACTAGGCTGAAATCCACACATGTATGAGTGCGCGCGCAAATCAGCGGGGTGGTGGTAATCGCAGTAGTGGTGGTGGAGGAGGTAGTGGGAACACCGGCGCGTTCAAGTTAAGCACATGTTACACGAGGCATTCAGTACTCTACAGCATTAGATGAAACTTCAAACTATTCGTACATTTGCTTTTTTAATAAAAAATTCCTTTTAAAACATTTTAATTTAAAATATTATTTGTTATAAATATTTATTCTTTAGAGAACAATATTTTTCTAATGAAAATAGTACTTTTGTAGCTGAGGTGCATTAGGAATTTGACTCATCAGAAAAGAGTAAAATTTACACTTTTTTGTACAATATGAAATTCTTATAATTGAAAAAAGAAATTTATGCCCCAGCATTTTGCTTCGCCTATAGCGATACACCTAAAATCGACATACTTCATTCGAAAGTTATATTAAAAAATATTTTCTTTTTCCAAAATTTATCTGGTAAACTTCGATTATATCAAACTAAAAGAAAATTTAGAGTGCCATCAAAGAGTGCAATAGTCAATGAAAATATGTTAGCAATAAAAATAGTCAAAACGTCCTAGAACAGGAATTACAACACTACGTCGTGGTTTAAGTTGTAGGTAGTGTACACTGTACATCTACATATGTAGGGTTATCTTACATAAGTTATTTTGTATAGATACGCGCATGCGTCAAATATTGGTCTCATGCGGAGCGATGGAGGGGAGAATGTGTCCCTTATGGTACTTTTAATACATAATCTTACGGAAAGTTAAACCAATTATGTCCATGGCAGTCAGTCCTACTACTTTTCTTACTCATAGTATATATAGGTTAGGAAATAATTACTGGCATGTTATTTTGCAGCAGTTCCTACTACTAAGAAATAACATGCCATCTGGACCAAAGTGAGGACGCTACCGAACTTCCATGAGACTTACAGGTATCGAGTTACACGTATAGATAGACAAAATGACTGTGTAAGATCGGGAAATTATATTGAGTTTTATGTGACCGGACGTGCTTGTATTTTTATACAGCAAATTTTGTAAATAAATAGTTCCTAAAATTAGTGAAATTTAATTAAAAAATGATTTGTGAATGTGTTTTTAAATAATATTTTACTTTAATCTTGATTTTCATAGTCCCAAATCAAGAAAATTATAACGTAGTTTTCAATCGTGCGTCATTTTATAACAAACAAGGGACTTTAAACTTATGGTACATGTACTACTGTTTTCGATGTCGCTCTTTTAATTAGTGGTGTCCAAAATTAAGAAGTGACTTTTAACTTGTTATTTAAAAATAATTAACTTTTTGTAATTGGACTTAATGGGTTAAACTCTAAACTTGGTACTTAAATGTATCCTATTATTAAAAAGAGATCTGTAGTCACTCTATTCGTTTTGTCATTGGTTTGTGTAGTCATCGGCTGTCGCTTCGGCCAACCAGAATTAATTCGCGCGCGAGCTGCTGATATGAATATATAGGTATACTAGACGTTGAACGAACAGCGCGCTTTACGAGCTGTAATTTTTTTCTCAGATTAATTATTATAGTAAACAGTCTATTGAGGGCGCGCTTGCATGTGCTTTAAAAGTTAAGTTACAGCTAATGCAGCTCGCGCATGCTCAGACGAACAGCCAATCGCGCGACTGGACAAGCGACAGAAACAACCAATAGAAAGTTTTAATGTTAAGCTTGCACCATGAGTGAACAAGGCCGCGACCATCGAATAAGGATACTACAGAAATTGTCCAAGTGCGCGTACCGCACGTGTAGATTATCTTTTCCTTGATGTTAAAAACAAGCGAACAAAACGAATTCGTCGTCTCACCGTTCTACACTATCAACCAATGAAATTTTTGGATAACGCTCTGAATTGGCTCAATTCGATAATAATCACTATCTCCTTTTTATAGAATGATGATGATAGGTGTACATAACCTATATTATGACTTGTGAAGCGTGTGCAAGCGTGCTCTCGATATACTAGTGTTTCTAAATATTAGACCAAGACCTCAATAATTTAATATTTAGAATTACTTAATCCAATTTCACTAGATTTAGGAACTGTTTATTTACAAAATTTTCTGTAAAAATACAATTGTATCCGGCCCCCATAAGGATCAATATTATTTTCCGATTATACATAGCCATTTTGTCTACCAATACGTTTATAAGGTGTCGTATTACCCAATATATTGAACTTCGGTTGAACACTATCACATTAGCTGTATGGAGTATGCTATATTGGTGTCATGTCAACGCGTCAGGTTTGAGGAGTGCTATGGTTCTAACAGGCTCATCGTTACTACAATGATTCTATTCTGAAATATAAGAATATAATGAATTCAATGAACCGGTTTATTTATTGTTCTAATTCAAGAATAAGCAATAAGTGTATAATTATACATGAATTAACCTTATCATGTGTATTGATTTTTTGTAAATATCCCATCAGTTTGATGATTGCTTGAAATATATATCTAATGCGGTTAAAATGATTACTATATTATTGTTTTATAAACAGAATATTGGTATATAAATCAATCGTTACAGAAAGACATTATACGCGAACTGCTCTAAGTGAACCATTTTATATTTGATAAACTGCATAAAACTTCTTTTAAACATCTTCTATTAAAATATCATTTGTTCAACGCTGAAAAAAATGTGTTATATGTTTATTCCCTAAACTCACTCTCTTCAGCGTCACGCATTGTTTACGTCGCCCGAGCAGAATACGAGAGTACATAATAAGTATATGTGGTCCTGGAAGTCTATGAGTAGGCCGACGCATGTGGCATTCCTATCAAAGCGAGGAAAAGTAAAAATTTTGCAAAACTGCAACAAAATTACTTTAAATGTTGTTGCTTTTCAGTTTTTCATTATTTATTTATTTATTTTTTTTTTTTTTTGAGGTTGAGAATTCAGGCACATATAGATCACGCACGAAAATTAAGTAGCAATGAAAGAATCAATAGATTAACAATGTATGCCGTAGTAGCGACACTTGCCGTATCTAGTCTAGACTATTTTCATGAATTTTAAAAATATTTGCTGTTCTAGAAAAAGCAATAGTATATTATACAATGGGTACGGCAAATGTTTATTTACGAAACGAAAGATACGACAAGAGCGAACTTAACCTTTTACAGCTCCATACGACATTTTGTGGCACGAGACTAAAAACAAGTAACGAATTTATGATTTTTAGATTAAAGTGGCATATAATGTATGACGCATTGAAAATAGAAGAATTTTGAACAATCGGTTATTCAAATTTACTCCCACAGAAAATATAACATTTTTTTCACTTTCACCGTGAAATTACACACTTCTTTTCAAGGATCCAGGAGAAAATGTGGTACTTTCATCAATCAGCAAAAAAGCGAAACTAACCCACACACAGAAACGCTTTAAATACTTTTTCTTTAGCTTTTCTTCGGATTTTTGTAAAAAGAAAATTGTAGAGTAAATAATTAATTAATTAGTAAGTAATTGTAGTACATTACGATACAAGTGGCCTAAGTAGTTCTTTACGGCACAACGTGTATAAGAGCACGAGCGTAGCGAGTGAGGTTAAAGTCGCGCCATGAAGAATGAGTTAGGACGCGAGTATCGCCTACTATTTTATAACATCTGTCTGCCCTAAGTCCGTTACCACGATTACCGTGTCATAGGAAGTCCATTCTAACACCGTGAGGTTAGATTAACACAGTGCCGTAATTGACTACTTAAGTCACGGATAAGTGCGAGTTTCGGTTACGGTGCAAATAGTAGACTACTTTCTTTGCCTTCGGATAGAGAGTCAATTTTTTATTTTAATAAAGTGTTTACCTGTTTAGGTATAATTATGTACTATTTATATATATACACACACACACACACACACACACTATTTCTTTATAGGACATTTATTGGTTACCATAAAACATATTAACTTTTGCACATATGGAATGCCAATAACCATATCATTTCTTACAGCTAAACTTCTGATACAGGCAACGTTTTAGATCAATAATTCTGAAAATAATTTAATATATTGTATAATATATATTGAGAAATGGATATTTTTAAGTGAGTGTAGATTTGCAGTACAAATCACAGGTGAGCAAGCATGAACTGAAGATTTTGTCTTGTCTGAACTGAACTGAAGTATGAACTGAAGGTTTTGTCTTGTCTGGACTGAACTGAAGTAAGAACTGAAGGTCTTATCGTACCATTGCAGCGTAAAAAAAGAAAGTATGTTTGTACATAAAAAAAATGTCTGTTATCGCGTATGTTCATACATTTAAAAATAACTTTGATTGTACAGGGTGACCTAAAATCCGCACTTAAGTCACGCTTATCCGTGACCTAAGTAGTCAATTATTTCACCGTGACTATCTCACTCGCTACGCTCGTGCGCTAACTTCACGGTGAACATATCAACTGCTTATATCACGAATAATCGTGACTGCGGATTTAGGTAGGCTGTGCTATAAAATTCTATATGATACTTAACTGGTGACCTAAGTGACCCATCACACGGCGTGAATATAACGCTCGGACGCTATTTACACGCCGTGCAATTAGCAATTAGCACGGCGCGTAAATAGCCACTTAGGTCACATGTATCGTAATGTACTATAACTCTTTATCAATTGTAAAAAGTAACTCTGAAGCTAATACAGGTAATTTTTTATTCATTCAATGTAAATTTGAGTCTAAGATTTTGTACATCATTTAGAAACATTATAAGTATCAAGTTAAAAATATCGCTTAATATGAATGCATTTACTAACTGACATAACCAAGAAGAAATGATAAATGTAAATTATGTTCTTACTTAAGAAATTTCATGTAATTATTGATAATTACAATCTTTGATTGTATTGAATTCGAATATTGAATGTCAGTATTTGAAATTGTAAGCTTTTAAATAATATAGCTAGCTTTATGCTCAGAAATACTAAAAAATTTTCAATGTAAGAGGCCTAAAATCCAATCGGATTTGTGTTTTTATGCTGTAGTACAGCGCCTGTGTATACTATATCCAATTACAAGACTATATATACTGGCACGGCGTACGCTTCAAACGGCTACCATACAATTTTTAGTCTGGACGATAGATAGGGGTTGTGTAAGTAATTGTAATTCAAAAAATAACTTGAATTCTTTCATATTTTTGGTGTACGAAATTACAATTTTTTTGTTCTAAATGAATTAACAATTTGCAATAAACAAAAAGTTGTATTTTAACTATATTCTTTTGATAATTTTAAATAAATAGTAGTGTAATAAAAATTCTCACGAGTATCAAAATAAAATGCATTAATTTTTAATTGAAAATACTTTCCTGCAACATGTAAATAAATAAAAAACAAATAAATAAATATATTTGACTTTAATCTAAAAGTAAACACTTTCTGAAAAACTGGTAAGAATGCTCTGAATATAGAATTATAAAAAATATATAAAAATTTTTATTTTTATTTTGAAATTGTTTTTAATTATAAAATAAAAATAACAGAAAAATTTTAATTCAGTATTAACAAATCAAAAAAATACTGTTACCTTCTAAGAATTGCGCGCGCGACCCCTATCTGGAACCCAAACTATTTTGAGCAAGGCGCTACAAAATTTTGTGAGAATGAGCCAGTCAATTTTACTGTACTTATATACATACGGATCAAAGCAGTAGCTGTACGAAGTACTTATTTTTCAATGTAAGTTTGTCGATGTGGTCAGCTAAAATTTTTTGATAAAGTGCTGAAGTTTTTTTGTACTAATCTAAAAGTAACTTTAAATATTTAAAACAATGATTTGAAACACTTTTTTTAGTATAATGATTTCATAAAATACATTTAAGGAATTTAGATATTTTTTAGAATGAAGGCATGCAGAAAATATTTATTGTCAATCCCATTCTATTATCTTTAAAATATGTTCAGAAAGTAGGTTGCTATTTCCAAGGTCGATAACCTTATCTTACGTTAAAAAATATTGAAGTCAAGTTGCTGTATACAAAATGAAATGATCGAATTTACTTACTTACATTAAAATATTCGAATTTCATTTTTGAAGCGCATAAATTAAAAAGTAATGAGTTTAAGCTAATTACATGGATTTCTATATTAAATACGTTTTTTTTTAAACAAAAAACATCAAAATCTCGATGCGATAGCACATCAAAGGCAGCCATTACAACATCGTGTGCAGAATCGTGGATGAAAGCAAACTGTAATAAATTTTCTAACCTCAAACAAATGAAAATGTCAAATTATACGGCTGCAATAGCATTGACATAGAAGTAGCGAACGGTATTAAAATGAAGAAAAAAACAACTATTATTTTGACAGGAGTATTTACAGCAGAATATAAAGAGTGAAAAACGACGTTTAGCACTATGCGTACTTTGAAAATAATGCAGCTACACTTAGCAGAAAGACCACCTTGCGCGCGCGCGCGCGCGCGCGCACGCTCCGGCTGCAATTAGAAAATTGCAATTAATCTATGCCGTCGCTGAGCTCGCAGCGTGGCGCGAAATTCGCGCTATAGGTTAGGAGCTGGAAAAGCCACGTTTCGCCGGGGAGAGCGCGCTTATATTGCGTGCAAAACACGCGGGACGGGCTGCGATATAGCAGCAGTCGCCGCTGCGCGTGGTTCATTAAAAACACAGGCCGCACTGTACCTTAACTATGCGAGAAAAGCACGCGCCCATCGGTACTGTCGCTTCGCAGCTGTATATATATGGTTGCCGAAGAGCGTGTTCGAAGCGCTCGGTCTCTCTATTGTTCGAGCAAACGATAGAGAGAGTGAGAGAGAAAACGTGGTAGAAACTATACATATACATGATCCGAAGTGAAGTTTACAGAGCACTCGGACATAACCTAGAAAAGTCGAAACGCCAGGGTACACTCTCTGGCTTACCTTTGTCAATGTGCGCTTCCACTATCTCTACATCTTCGTCGACGTTGTTCTTGTCTCCCATCTTCTCGCTAGTCTGGACGTCCATACACATAATTTCCCAGGGCCGAAACGCACTTGCACTCAGCGAGCCAACGTCTGCCGCGTCTTCTTGATGACATTTAACATTTACATTAGCGGCCGCCGCTACTGTTATTACTCGTGCGCCGCCCGATGACCTTTGCGCGTCAATAGTCGCCGCTCGCACACTCGTGTTTGCACTTTCCGTATAATACAGTACCTCACGCCGCTCCGAGGAACCACCACCACCACGCGCGTACTCTCACGATAAACTTCACTTGCATTTGCCGAATACGCCGCTGCAGCGCCGGAGAGACTTCACTGCGAGCCGCCAATTCACCTATATATAGCTCTCTGTGATGCTCGTGTATCAACTGGATGGATTTTCCAACAGAACACAATCGTCGCTGGCGGGAACGTGCGCGCACACTAAAGAAACAAAACACTGCCCGGCGCGTAAGTACCTATGTTGTTCTCCCTCTCCATGTATCCACACACGCGAAGACGCACCGACAAGCTTGCTTTTCCGTGGAAAAAAAAGCGCGCGCGCGCTCACACTTGCCTCCCCTCTCCTCGCTCTCTTCACATGTGTGCCGAATTCAACTTTACTTCCAAATCGTTCTTCTCACTCGTGTGTATTTTCGAAAATCTCGTCGGTCCCTGTTGATTTTATCTCGTCCGAGTCCTCTGTGTGCGCAGTGCAGCTTCGTGCGAAGAGAAAATGCCAGCGCTTATTTACACGCTCTCACCCCCGCAGTCGCGCAGCGTACAACTTGCCGAGCGCGTGTATGTATATATATATAGCGCTAAGGTGCTCGTACGCTATATATAAATATACGGTACGTATGTATGTGTATACTGTATATACTGTGTGCAGCGCACAACTAACACGGCGCTGCTGATGGCGAAGAGAGGAAAAAAGAGTAGGATAGCGGAGAGCCGCTGCGCGCGCGCTGGCTTGGCTGCGAGAGAGCGAACGAGGCAGCGAGGCGAGCAGGCAGGCAGACTGGATCTCTCTCGCAGGCCTTAGGATTTTGAATGTGGAACGTTGCCACATCGCTCTGTCTCTTTCTCGGCGGCGCTCGCTCTCCCGCCCCTCACGGATTCTCGCTCCGTCTCTGTCGCGCTGCCCATGCGCTGCCTGCCGATGTCTCGCTCGAGCGGCTCACCCCCCCCCCTCCCCCCGCCAAGTCGCCCGTGTTATACGCGTATATGTACTTAACGGTTTGCGACGTTGCCGCACATCCGGTTGAAGAGTCCGCGGCCGAGGTGGTGGGGGGTTCGGTAACTGGCGACTGGGAGCCATTTCGCTCGGTGGTGGGGGTGCCAGTCTTTGTATAAACAGCGTCACGTGTTCTTGCCGTGCGTGTGTGTGCGTGTAGAGAGTAGGGCCGCGATCGGGAGTGGGGGGAGAGACTCGGGAAACGGGATGGAGAGGGGGACGCTCTCTTTCTCTCTCTCTCCGCGGGCGCTCTCTCCCAAGAGTGGGGGAGTGGAAAATTTCCACGAGGCCTTGTGTGCGCTCGCGCGCGCAAGGGTGTGTGTCGCGTACGTGCGCCATGTGTGTGAGCGTGTGTGGGTGCGCTTGCCCAACCCGCAGCTTAGGTTAGGTCGCCGCGACTCTTCACGGGTGCCTATCTATAGAACATAGGAGCACCGGAAGTCGGTGCCGGGAGCGATTACACTCTTCCAATCGTGATGCAGACGTGGCCATTATACACGAAGTACGCGACTCCAGCGCCACGCTCAGCGCTTGAGGGACGCTATGGTACTACAGAACAAAAGATTTCCGTGAATCGTGATATCTGTTTCGTGGGACTTTAAGCTTGTACGTACACGCGACGTTTTCTTAGAAACGGTACTGGCGCTATTGTACTTCAGACGAACTGAGAATATTTTTTGACTTCAGAGTACTTTAATCTCCAATGATAACATCGGTTTTGAAGAGTGAGGTTAATGATCTTGCGAAGGCATACAATTTTTTAGTGTCAAGATAATGTTTCTTATCGTTTATTACGATTAATTTGCCAATGCAGAGATAATTGAACATTTTTAAAGGTTACATATATCAAATTAAAAATTTTTTCTCATTCCTTACAAACATGTAACCTAAAATAATCGTTATACGATTGTGCGCACTCTAGCGGAGAACGCATACCTAGTAGCCTCTCTTACATAAAAGCTGTACTACATACATCTTGCGTAAAGTTCTCCAACGAAATTTCGAAATATGGTGAAATTTTAGTGAAGGCTCACGTTCGTCATTACTCAATCCCGTGGCCATTCTAAAAATAGAACAAACCTTCGCGTAATCCATAGCTCTTAAAAGCAGAGGACATGGCGTGTTCTTCATTTTAGTCGCACTGATGGGAATAGCGTGAGTGCGCTCATTAATTATTTCAAGGGCATGCAAAATAAAAACGCTATGCATTTGCTTCACTTCTTTTATTCTTCTAGTATACATAAAAAGAGAATATCAATATATATATACATATATATATGTTTCTTAAGCTGAAAATAGAGTGAGTGCAAACACTCAAGTCTTGATTACGAAACATACCTTCTCGTTACGCAACGAATCGGTGACGTCATCAACTTGGAAATTTATAAATGCACATATGAGGCTTTCGGTTTTTGCTTAACGCAGAGAAGATCTCAAGCGAGGATATAAAATTCATTATCACTAATTGATTAAAATTGATTAAAAAATAAAAAAATTTTAAATTGAAAATCACTACGTTCGTAATCGTGAAGTACGATTGTTAAGTATTTGAAAAGGTACCATAAAAACTCCAATCGTTGAAATCGAACGGAAAACTATACGATAACGGCAATAAAAAAAATTGTAGAACAAAGTAAAAACATAGATTTATTAAAAAAATAGTTATCAAACTAAATTAAGCTAAATTTCAATAATTATTCATAAAAGCTCTCATTGTATCGAACACTGATCTTGAGACTCTGAGGTGCGCTGCGCGCTTTGTTCCATATCCTTCGTGATAAGGAGGCTCTTCGTGCTCTCAGCCTCCTTCATCCATTTGTGAACCTGTGTAATTAAATTCAAAATACGTTTTTTAAAATAAAAATAATAGAATAATGAAATAAGTAATTCTGTTCTCGTAATTTAAATTCGAATTACCGCTCGAAACTTTGAATACATATATTATATATGCTGCAGCCATTAAAAACGCATTGAGAAATTGTATGCGCGTAACAAACAGAACAATTAAATGAATATTGCATCCTTAATATTCCACGCTATGCGCTATAATTAATATGCGTTTCAACGCGGGGAAAAAAAAATTATAGAAAGCTCGAGTTGCTGCGTGCGCGCGAGGCAAGCTTCCGTCATCCGGATGATTGATACAAACAATCCGCGAGTGGGAATCCTGCGATTAATTGTTTTTCGAAATTGACGCTGTAAAAAGAACAAGAAAATAAGAACTGCGAGTCACAGTTCATCACCGCGTAATACATCGCGCGATTCGCAGCAACTCCTATATAGATACACATACGTAATTCAGCAGTGCTTAAAAGCTTCTCAATTGCAGGATGTATCTTCCTTGAATCCTCGACGCGCGCTCGACTAAACAATGCCGCGCGCGGGTAAAAGCAATTACTCGCGGCGCTCGTACGCGCGTGTATACGGCCCAGCAACAAAGCGCAAATTGCACACACTTCTTTTTCTTATACAATCAACTATATCGTAATATTACAGCGCCCAGCTTTTGCCGCGTCGCAGCGGCGGAAACATCCAGCCCGGCGAAAGTAGCTTTTAATTATTCAAAATGCTGTACAAAAAAAAAAGAAACAAACTCGTCCGTATCGGAGAAAAAATCCGCCTCCCCTCGCTCGCGAAAATTAGGCCAAAGTAAAAAGCGGGGGAAGGGAGAAGGCGAAAGCCCAGAGGGACGGAGATATCAATCATCGACATTACCTGCTTGGAGAGAAGCTCGCGCCTGCGCCCCGGCGGCTCCTTGCCCAGCAGCGGCACCAGGACCTTCAGGCAGGACTGAAATTTATCGAGAGCCAGCTCGTAGTTGCCCTCGGCCAGGTACTGCTCGGCCGACTCGCCGATCTCCAGAGCCGCCGACATGCCCGTCGTACTCCTGCTCAGCGTACCTGCGCGCATTCGTGTATATTATACGTACATGTGGGAGGAGCTTTCACGCACTGTGCGGCTCGGGTTAGGCGTTTTTTTTTTTTGTTTTTTTTTTCATTGGTTTCGCCATCGTTGTACGCACGGGACACAATAAACATCGTTCGGAAGCGCACCCCGGGGGTCAGATGTTTTATTGTGTCGAGTGCGGGTTCTTTTTATTGTGGCTTAGCTGCATAAAGTTTTACGGTTCAAGTGAGAATGTGCGTAGCGGGATGGGGGAGGGGGGGGGGGTCAAAGTTTTACTGCCGCTGTTAAACTTCCTCCTCCTCCTCCCCAGTAGCCTAATCCTTTCGAGGTGTCCCGGGGACTTTTTTCTACACGCCAAGTTATTCCGAGATTATGTCGAGGTGGATCGGATTTCGCCCCGAAATAATTGGAATTCTTGTCTTATTGATTGAAATACGTTATGGCGATGTAAATTATAACTGAGCTCGGAATAAAAAGTTTTCATGCAAATTTCAAAGGTAAATTTTATGAAATTGTTGCGCGCGGCGTAAAAGCTTGTCGTTCGGTTCTGATATTTTTTCAGAAAGGACCGACTTTTTTCTTGGAAATAAAGCTTATGAAAATTGTAATAGTTCAATCATTTCTTGTAATGAAATTAAACGCGGCCATTCATCAGAATAGGTTTGTATTCAAACTTTGAAAATGTTTAATAAACCAAATTTGTTTATACATTCTATCCTTCAGCATACGCGCAGAAACGTTCTTCCCCAAGCCAATTAATGCATTTCGTTGCAATAATTAATTAGCAATTAATAAGAGAACCCAATTATAACCACAATGAAGCTTGTACAATGGCCCTCGTTAATTACATCACGAAAGTTAATAAAATTTATTAGCCGCCGCACAGCGCAATCTACGAAAGTCAACAAAGCTTCCATTTCACTCGGCGCGAAAGATCCAGCGAGAGAGAAACTATACACGTCGGCGTCACCTCGACGAGAATCTCCTAATAAACGAGGAACGAAAAATACTAAAAAAAAAAAAACAAACAACGCAGAACGAGAAAAAAGGAGTACTAACGCAGTTCGAGAAAATTGATGGCCGCGTTCCTCTCGAGCGAGTCGCATCTCGAGTACTGCAGGGCCGGGGGTTGCGCGACGCTGCTGGCCGGCCGCGGCTCCTCCTGCAGCGTCCCCGCGCAGCTCTCGCTCCTACGCTTCTGGTCGGCCTCGGCGCACATGTCCTTCAATTGTTCCGCTCGCCTGATGTACTCGTTCACCCTCAGTCGCAGCGCCTCCTTCTTCTGCAGGTCAGTCTCGCCTGTCGCGCCCGGCGAACATGGAACGGAGAGGGAAATTAGCGGCTCTATTGTGCATCGATATCACTGCTGTTATATACGTGTAATGTGATGATTGGATCGTAAAACGCCGTCGCGAGATTCGCGCTTGTGTAATTGCCAGCGCAAGTGGAGGGTTGGCTTTGACGCGCGACGCTTGCTCGAAAGTCGACTCGCCGCGGCTGGTGGTGGATAAAAAAAAAAGCGACGCGCAATAATACAGTTGGGGAGAAAGTTTGCGCGCAGAGATTCGCGCTATTATGCGCAAATGTGGAGTTATAAGTACTTTCGAATTCTAAAATTCCTCGCGCGCGCTTTTTACGACCGCCGCGCGATATTATTGTGGAAGATTTTGATAAATTGCGTGTATACAGAGGATATTTTCTATACATTTGTAATATACTGAAATTTCTTTTAATTAATTACTTAACCGCGCGCTTCTTTTGCGCAAATGTGCGCGGGATAGCGCGCGCTGTACAAGGCGAAATCGATCGGGTGAAAGTTGTAAAAACTTTCGTGCGAGAGCTATAGAGGCGAGAAGTATATATAGCGAATTGAAAAGAATAAAATAACGTTGTTTATCCGGCGAGGCGTGGAAAACGCGCTGGCTTGCAAATTTCGACGCGCGGAAAATTCCTCCTCGGTTTCGACTTCGCACACGATCTTATCATTGTTCAAAGATGAAAGATAACGCGAGATAAGATAACGATATATTTTCCTCGATTATTACAGTCTTTTCTTTTTGCGCGCGCGGCTATATATACTATATCAATTCTCGAAGATCAATATTCGCATACATCGGCTTTGCGCCGGACACATACCGTCTTTTTCTCGACTTTATTACACGCGCGCGCTCATTAATAATTCGCAACAGAGTATGCACAAGCCATTAACAGCTTGCGACGCCACCGAAGAGCCCGCGTGTACTTCGATTATCATCCACTTGTCCGCATTATTATTGGATCTTTGATCCCTCGACTTTTTAAAAAAAACGTTTTACACTCGCGCGCAACGCGCCGATGTACATTTATGTACTTATATGTTTCAGCGAGAGATAAAATCTCTCTCTCTCTCTCTCTCTCACACACACACACACACACACACACGAAACGAGCGCAATCTAATCGTCCGAAGAGAAATAAATCGACTTATGCACTCGGCGTTACATAAATCAATCGGCGGTAACCGAGTCTCTCGGCTAACGTGTACGATCGAATAAAATAATAACGACAATAATAATAAACGATGAAGACGACGAAGACGACGACGATGACAATGGGAAAATATGTATATGCGCAGAGGGGTAAAAGGGTATACGTTACTCGTGAGTATAGGAATGAAGTAGCGCAGAGCCTCGCAGTAGAGATGGTAGGCCTCCTTGCGGCAGCCGTCCGCGTCGGATTTCACAGCCATCTGGACGAGGGCCACGGCCTTGTCCAAGTTGTCGCGCGTCGGCGCGTGCTCCAGGTCGAGGAAGTCGTGCGCGAAGAACTCGTCGAAGGTCAGACGCTCGCTCGGGTCGTGCTTCAGGAGCCGCAGCAGCAGGTCCTTGCACTCGCCCGATATGTGACATCCCTTGGGCAGCTGCGCTGGACGGAAGCGCACGTTTATTATATAAATATATATGTATAATATATATATAATATACACACACCAGATACCTGTATAATTGTATATACTATATATATTTTTTTATGTACGTTGCTTTGATCGTGGGCTCCGCTGCAGTCTCTTTTTTTCTGGGTAACGGGCCGGAGTCGCACGTCCAGTATATACGGTCACAAGCATGATAAATAAGCAGTTGCAGTTCGGTGTGACTTTGAATTTAAATTATGAGGTGAATTTTTTTTTCGCTCAGCTTCTGGACGAGAAGTTTGCAGCATGGACGAGCAAAATTTTTAATTCATTTTACAAAGTGAAAAAAAAGGAAATTTTAAAACTCGATTTTCCTTCTGATGCGCCTGGCATCGATATAAGAGCAAAACCTAATTCAATTAAAGTTTCTTAGATATTTTAAATAATTACCGCATATCGTCAATGTAATTTACTATCTTTTTTAATTTAAAATTGTTTTTCTTTTGCTTAATCTCTCTAACAAGATTTTCTTATACTTTTATTTTATAATACTATAGTTACAGCATTTTTATCAAACTATATATTTGTATTGCTCATAATTGAACAGGGTAAAAGCATTGTTTTACTCAATATATTAACTCAATTGGCAACCGAGAAAAAAGTGTTTTAGCTGCTACTCCACGGTAAACAAAGATGGGAAGCTTTATACACTAAACTATGTGAAAAAATTGTTGTTATTATTTGAGTTTGCATATAAAATGTAGATGATAAGACGCCGCGATCAATTTTAAATCGATTATAAAGCCATGAATTTACTGATTTAAAACTGATTCTTTCTAAACTATATACTATATGGTATCATAAAAAAATCTCTATCGATGTGCGTTTATTGAAAGCAGAAGTATACAATGAATTATCGACCGGCACCATTTCTTGACGTAGTCTTATTTTTTAATTATTATGTTATCGAAATCACAATTACAACGGTGATTTCGTTTTTTACCTAGTATTTACATACGTAATAGCAAAAATGCAGAAATGTTTTCAAAAATTATCGCATGGTTAACATAAAAGCTTCGATTTACGAAAACCGGGTATGGGCTCGGCTATGTATTATATTCTGGACATATATCCTTAAATTGATTTGATAAAGTATAAAATTTCAAAATGAGTTTTATTTGCCATCGGACATCTGTAAGCGTCAGTAAGAGCAAAACTTGGTGCGGACCAAAATCGATACTTAACAAAGTTGCCTCCATCAATGTAAAAGGGCAATTTACGAGCTTTTAACAACTCTTTTTTATGACACTACAGCGCGCTTCGCGCGATCCATGTTTTTATGCACTTCACTCTTCACGTTTTAAAAAACTAATAAATACCGTTGAATTCAATGCCCATATGCCTGTTCAATATGATCTATATACATATGTATCTGATAAATTATGATTTTCTCTACAAACCGAATTACTTGAAATCTGCAATCTCAAAAAATTTTATAAGTTCCAAGCTAATTGTTTTTTTATGCGAGTCTTTTTGTATAAAAAAATGTTTTAAAGGTCCAGTATAACGCAATGATTAACAACTTTAGGCTACAAGTTTCTTGCCAAACTATTTACTAAACAAAAATGAGTATATTATTACAATGATGTCAGTTCAATGTTAATTGAATGATGAACAACTGTATTAACAATGCTAAATGAAAGATGGAAAAATAAACTTTATGCCGCATGTGCTGCGCAAACTTCACGCAAACAAAGTATTACAAGTTCTATATATTCAGTACGACTAAGTATCTAATATACTGTAAATGTATATTTTAGAAAATTATTACGCAGCGACTTATAAACTCACCTCTGATATTTATGCTGGGACTGAAATAAACTGTTCAGACTTGAAACAATGGCACATTGACTTATCTAAAGCTAATTTTTTCTGCGGGATAAATTTGTCACACAGATTACGAATTATGCTTGTATATATTACTATCGCAGTATACACCAGACATGCGGCTCACGGTGGCAAACCTGTTCATGCAACTCGTGAACGCATAACAATTGCCATCCTTATTGTTAATTATACTGCGAGCCATACTGGGTGACTCTTCCCTATATAGAGACCGTCTCTGAATTCCCGATTTTATTTTCAATTTTCATGCATTTCAAACAAGGTATTCGAATAAAGAGAACGTGGATACGAGTAGATTTTTTTTTATTTACGCTGTGACACGATTGTCTATTTTCGAGACTGAGGGGATTAATTAACAAACATCGTTCGACGTTAGCTAACTAAAGCAAATATTGGCGTTTTTTCGCAGTAGCGCGCGCGCACTGCTGCCGCAGTTGGACTGATGGGAGGGGGAGAAAAAAATGCAACGCGAATGCAATGTGTGTCGAGTAACTTGTAATTTCAATGAATTTACTCAGGTTTCCGTTGAAATGGCGCGCTACTGAAACGCGATATTTCAAAGCCATGACGGAAGTCAAGAAAGTGTAATAAAATTTATCGATCGCCCATAGATAGTTGTTTAGCCGGCGTTGTAATGAGTTTTTCAAGAAATTACATTTTACGCCGCGCGCCTATATATACATCAATCAGTGCGCGCATATCGATATCAATTTTATATTTGTTTGAAATATGTATCTATATACAATTTTATTTACCGCCGCTTCAATAAATAACCGCGTGTACTCGATTTCCCATCGACATTTTACACCCATATTGCGCGCGTCGTAAAATTTACAATTTCCGAGAATATTAAAAATTATTTGTTGTGAAATACACGTCGGATCGAGAGACAGAGAGAGAGAGAGAGAGAAAGGAGAAGAGAAAAAATTGCTTCCCGCGCGCACGCGGCTCGGCTCAAGAATCTGCCAATTTACGATCCAGAAATTTTTCAAAAAAAAAGCGGGGGAAAAAGGATAAGGCGCGCGCGCGCGAGCTGACAATCTCTTCGTGCGCGTGAAAAAGGACTGCGGAGATCCTGGGCTCTCGAATTTACGAGCTATATATAGCCGCGTACTTTTTGCATCCCTTAAGACCTAATCCCCGTAATAACTCAGCGACCCTGCGCCGACGACTATAATAACGTATATATATAAATTTTTTCTAAAGGATAATAAACCGCCCAGTGTACGAGAGCTACGTCCACGTGTTGTCTTCGCACATTTCGCGGACACGTGTTAAACATCCCTCGAGTGTTGGAGCAAAAATTTATAGCAAAAAAAATCCCCCCCCCCCCCCCCGACCTTTCCCTCCGCCGAAACCATAGGAAACGCGCGCGCCGTACTGGTACTACTGTATAGGTATAGGTATATGTATAGTGTATTATACGTCTCTGTATTATTGTAGGTGCCCAGCCCGTAATAAAGCGGATTAGCGCGGAGAGGTATGTACAGGCGAGAAGAGGGTCATAATCACCTCTATCGGCCTCATGTCTTTGATTTTCTCGGCGAGTTCGGGAAAGCTGTTGCTCGAGTAGGGCGCCTTGCCGAAGAGGCACTCGTACATGATGACGCCGACGCTCCAGAGGTCGACCCGGGCGTCGTACTTGTGCCTCAGGAGTATCTCCGGCGCCATGTACAGCGGCGAGCCCCGTATCGAGAATTTCGTCTCCGAGCTGCTGAGGTACTGGGCGAAGCCGAAATCTGCGAATTTCAAAGCAATCGCGCGGTTGCGCGCGCAGTATACGCCGCTTTGTATTATCTGATTTATGCTCGTAAAGACGATATCACGCATACATTCCCATTTTTTTCGGATAAATCAATACGAGTCGATAAATAACGGATTAGCATCAGCGTTAATTGCGATTCAGTTATTCATTAGCGTCATCGCTAATTCGCAAGGTTCGATCCATTAAATTTTCTATATATTATATTTGTTCCGCGGTAATAATATTCTCTCGTCTTTTTTGGCATGTCTCGGATAATAATTGGTTTATATAAAAATAGAGAGAGAGAGAGAGAGAGAGAGATATCTTTAAATTATATGAAATCGGATTATTAATACATTTTTAATACAATTTTCGGATACCTCAATTCTGTCGAAACTTTTATCTATGATTCATTTCAATTCATATTCTAAATAAAAATTGCACCAATAAATTCGCGTATCTTTTTCCCTTTCTTGCGCCAAATTCGAATACAGAATTTGAGACAAAATTACTGTTGTAAAAAAATTCGAAATATATTATTAGATTGCATAAAATTGCAACTCATAGGCAAAGGCAAACCATATTCGCGGTGACATTTTTTATACATCTATTTTTTTATCGGAACGAAAAAGCCAGCTGACAATAGTAATTAGTACCAGCCTTACATGAGCTGCAGGCAAATAACATTTTTTGTGAAATATTCACACTACAGTAACTTAAGTTCTCCTCACTACGTTTTTTAAATACTACTTATTATAAAAAGCACAAAAAAGGGATTTAATTTGTAAAGAAATCCTGCTTTGATACTATGATAAAAATTAATTATCACATAGCAAAAAGTTAAGTATCAATGAATAAAAGAAAATGAGCAGAAGAGATAATTTATATTAGAAACTCGAAAGAAATAAAATTTAATCTAATAAAATTATTGTGTAAATATCAGAATTTTAATTATAGTACAGTGCGTTATGAATAGCATTAAAAATACATTTCATAAGAATTCGATTCCAAGTACTTGTGAAAAATTGATTTAACTGAATTATGTAACAATCTTTTACAGAGAGTCTATGAAGCTAGTGTATGATCCTCGGTATGATCATATCGATGCTGCATGAATGCATTTCTAAACGATTGGAGTATGAGGTTGCATATTGGCGTCACTATGCATTGTAACGATGTAAAACATTGATACGCGATTTTCAAAGTGACTGGAGAGTTCATTAAAAATGTAAACTTCGCGCTGAAACACACAGCAACCGAATGAACATTTAATTTTTTTCGCTTGGATATACAATGTATACAATGTACAATGTACAATGTACATATTACATATATATCTAGCAAGAAATACTAAGGAAATTAGAAGAAAACAACGGGATGATTTTCCTCCTTTATTTCCTTTGTGTAATATAGTTCATCGTTTTGCAAAGTTTCCTATTTACATTACAATAACTGTACGTACGAGACAGAAGTTCAATTAATGTAAAGCATATCAAATTATGGATGTAGAATAATTTTCTTCATGGTATTCAAACATAGACCCTTAAAACTTTGTACAACGATAGACGATTACGTAATGGAGGTCAACTTTATACACATGTGATTCGTTGCAATTTATAATCCTCGACATGAAAAAATTATACTTGTTTCTTCGTCTGCTCTACACTGTACCGCGAAATTTGAATTTTTAATCGACTATATATCGAATTTCAAAAAATAAATGCACTTTTCTTTGGTCTCAAATTCGCAAAAAATGTTTTAAGCTAGAGCTTTCGGACCAATGGAACTTTCAGAATATGAAAATTTACAGAATATGAAAATTTGACATAGGGAGGCATATGGAGAAACAAGAAAAAATTGCCTATTCAGTTTTTTATTATTTTTTTTTAAACGGGCATAACTTTTGATCAGAGCATCGAAACACGGCAAAATTTTTTTAAATTAAAGCTCCTTTGTAATACTTTATCGTGGTGCAATTTGAAATTTTATTGGTGCCTCGGAAACACTCGTAGTTGTTATTATTCTAGTATTTTGACGCATTAATTTTGCGTAAAAAAAGCGTAAAATGACTCAGAAATATGGTTACTAGTAACTTTTCTCATGTTCCTCTGCACTTCTGCAGACTATCTTTTGGCTCTCAGAAGAAAGTCTAATCAGTCCGAAACCTCTAGCTTTAAAAAATATTTTTCGATTTCCAGACCAAATAAAAGTACATTTTTTTTTTCAATTCGACATATACGCGACACACTCTCTCAAGTCCCTCAAATATATATTATTCAATTCAATATAATACACGATGCGGTTAACTAAAACAAAAAGTAATGGGAGAGAAAGATAAAAAGTCACAACCAACCTCCGACTTTGAGTACGAGGGTGGGCCTCTTGATAAGCAGGAGATTCTGGGGCTTCAAATCCATGTGGCAGACGTTGTGGTTGCGCAGGTACCTGAGCGCCAGCGCGAGCTGCTGCAAAAACTTTCGACAGACGTGCTCGGCCAGCTTGTGCTTTCGTTTGATGAAATTCGACAGATCGCCGCCGTCGCAATACTCCATCACGATATAGATATGCCTATGAATACCCTCGTTGTTTTTTTACATGTATAGACAATATATACATATTATACATAGTACACACCCCTCCTATCCATATCGCGAGCAATTTATATATACAGATATATCGCGAGCCGCCGCGAGCTTTGTAATAATAACTTTGTAAAATCAATACACTTGGAAGAGCGCGGCTAGCAAAATTATTTTCAGTTCGAACATGAATTATTCGCGCTCGAATATCGTTTTCCTCTTTTTCGTATAAAATCAATACTTTAAGGCCGCTCTCGTGTGCTCCGCATATATACATTGTAATCTTTTCATTTCCAGAGTGCCGTTACCGGTTCGCCCGTTTTTCTATATACTTTATTTTTTGTTTTCCTTTTTCGTTCGATAAAAAAATTCATCCATAAATCAATTTCATGATTAAAGTTATACGATACACTATATACGTGCGCGCACGTGAAATATACGCGAGTACGCGTTTTGTGCATTCGGCGTACGCTCGTTTCCACTTTATCCCGACCACTGACCCAGGTATAAACCTTTTTTTTTCTAAATTTTCCGAAGTCTTTCGGAAGTCTTTCGAAAGACTTCCAAGTGATCAGCCCCTCGGCTCGAACTCACCCCTCGTCCCAGAAGAAGTCCCGCATCTCGACGATGTGTTCGTGCTTGAGTATCTTGAGCAAATTAATTTCCGTAATGAGATTGTCGATCGCCGATTTCGAGAGGCTCGACTTGTCCACGCACTTGAGCGCCACCACCTCGCGGGAGCCATCCTGTGGACGAAACAGATGCAGCGTCGGTGTAAAATTAAATGTATGAGTAAATTTCGACTGGACTTGCAAGAACTATTTTCGAAAAAAAGAAAAACAAAGCTTTACTTCGGCTCGCTTGTTCCGCAAGTATTCGCTGTCTGACTTTTTTGCGACTGTTAAAAGCGCATATTTTGAAGCGTTTAAACGAGCTGGAAGAATTGCTGATGAAGCGCGAAGTGCGCGCGGGGTAAAAACTTCAAACCCGACTTTAAGGAAAATAAGAAACTTGTTTGGTATGCGAAACACGGGTATCCGTCGGTATTTCAGTGAGCGATTCTCACTTCTTTCTTCCATCTCGAATATTTTCATTAATGAAATTCTCGAATCGAAAAAATGACGTTTGATTTTCAATATAATGATAAAAATGTGTTATGAAATTTATTGAATATAGTTGCAGTGAGAATTTCAGGTATTATAAAAATTTAATAATAAAATAAAAGCAGACTAAGCATTCTAATTATAAAATCTAAAATCGGCATGAAGAAGTATATTGCATTGAAAAATATTGTATTATAACTGCACTATAAACACGTAAAATTTATTTCTAAGCAATTCGATACGTTTCAAATGACTTCAGAATTTTTTGGTGTGTCCACATTCCTCGTGACATGAAAACACGACCGTCGCCTCAAAATTCAGGAAATTAAACTGTAGTAAAAAAATATCGATCGTTTCGCGAATTAATCCTGAGTAACCCTTTATTCCGTACTTTACACCCTCCCCCCCCCCCCCACGAAAAAATATAATACACTGTTTCAGATCAATACCGTATAGTAATACTTTTCATATCCACCCCGCGACTGTCGGCTGCACATTGTGCACAGTATATATTATACGTATAAATCGTGTATATAATATATATGTATATTGTATATAGTATATACATAACCCTATACACAGGCGTATACACTCCACATGAATTCTAACCTCCAAGGCGCTTTAAAACACTCGCTTTCCCACGGCGAACGTGCCGCACAACTCCGAATTAAATACTCCGCTGAGTACCACGTGCGGTCAAGCCGTGAAAAAGACCGATCACAACAAGAACGCAGCATCGACTGGAACGCACGCGAGCGAGCGTATAAGCACTACGCAATAAAGAAGAAAGTCGACGACTCACCCTCTTGAAGGCTTTGTAAACCGTGGCATAGCTGCCGGAGCCGATTTTCTCGAGCAGCGTGTACTCCTTGACACTGGGCAGATTCATCTTTGTGTACACTACAGCATTTTATCTCCAGACGAATGCACATGCGAAGCCGCGAGAGAATACCTTGTATACATGTCGCGGAGTACTAGGAAAGCTGCGATAATTACATGCGACGAGTGTGCGAGAGGGACGAAGAGCGAGGAGACGCTGCTGCTTTCTGTCAGCTGCGGCGACGCGTCTCGAGAGTCGAGGTGCGCGCGCCGCGCAAGCATATCGCGCGCGTGTTGCAGCGAGTTGCGAGCGCAATGTGCTCCGTTTCGCTGCGCTTTTTGGCGCGCGCAGTGTCGTGAATATAAAAACAATGCCCGCCGATGTTTAGAGGGCTGTCGATGCAGTTTGCTGTTGATGTTAGGCGTTCGAATTTTCAAAGTGAAAAATTAATAAATCCGTTTCGTAAGGCACTGTGTGTGCGGCTGCGATATAGTTTGCCTTTGTTGCAACGCTCGCTGGTTCATAAATATAGAATCCTCGTTGAAAGATCGAAGAAGATTGCTAAACGCAGTTTTTTTTTTTGCTTCTAATCTTAGCTTCCTTCAACTTCGTTAGACGTTCGATGCCTCACGACAATAAAGCAAAACATTCGCTGCGCAAAAGAAAAACAACAACAAAAAATCCCACGCATGCCAGCGTTCTAATGCACCTTTTCGCAAAAAAGCGCGTTCACTGAGCGATTGTATAGTCCAATTGCACAATTCGAACCAGAGATTGCGTCGAAGCGATTTCAAGTGGATTTGCCGATTTCGCGTGTAATTTAAAATCGATTTCGTTGTCGAATGCTTTTCTACATTTTACGACAGCCGCAGTCGCCCGTGTAAACATCGAGAGTCGTAAGTTTGTTTTTTGCAAATACATATCGCACACAAGCGCTGTGTATACCGCACTACCTTTATTTAAAAAAAAACTTTCGAAATAACATTCTCGCGACTCCTTTTGAGAAGAAAATGAGCCTTCGCAGCAAAAAAAAATACAAATCGACGCGTTGCTCCGAAAATGAAACGCGTACTCGGGCAAAAGGCGTTTAAATACCCAACTTTGTCTCGAAAATGCTACACCACTGTGTTCTAACAGCTGAGCGCTATACAACTGTATACAACCTCGCTGCTCTATATCTATATTCTATATACATATACTACGGAGATTCGCAGCAATCGCAGCCGACTTCAGCCTCCACACACACACACACACACGCGCACACTCACACACTGATTAACACACATGTAACGCACGGCCTCACAGATGAGCATGAGCTTCCGATGCCCGAGAAACAGTGCTGCTGGTGTGCTCCCTCGAGTCGAGTAGGGGGTAGGGGGCACACCAGCTACCAGCAGCACTACTTCTCGGGCCTCGACACGCTTGCGCATGTAGTCGTGTGCTTAATCGCATATAGGTATACTATCTTACCTGGCTCTCGAAGAAAAATCGAAAGTCAGAAAGAGACGGAGAGAAAGAAAGAGAGAGAGAGAGACCAGACCACACGCAGAGTGAGACGCGGAGAGGGGGGAGGGAGGGGGGGCAGGAGGCAGACTGCTGCTGTTGGTTGCGCGCTGCGCAGAGTGTGCTAGTGTGGAGAGCAGCAGTCAGCGCGAACACAACAAAATTCGCAGTGTATTTCTATTTTCTCTCGCCTTCACTCCCATACATACACACTTACCGTGTACAGATTTTTCTCTTCGAGCGTGCATAAGTATAACAGTCGGTCGCCGTTGGAAACAAAAGTTCCATGTAAATAACGCGCACGTCGAGCAAGTCTGCATTATTGTGGTATATACCTATAGACTCGTGCGAGCCCAAGAGAGATAGAGAGAGAGGCGGAGAGGATACTCGAAGAGAGAGAGAGAGAGAGGGAGAGAGGGCAGTATCCAGTATGACGGCCGAGCCATGAAGCAGTCGATCTCTGGCAAGTGTTAAAGACTGCACCTATATACAAAGGCTTAGCAGTCGTCGTCGGCCTGTTTCCAGGCGCTGGCACGCACCGATCCGAGAACGCCTTGCTGCTTTCTCTCTGATAATCTGTACTACGTGTGTCTATCTCGCGCGCGTGCAGTGTGTTGCACCCCCTGGTTAAAGCCACGAAAAAGAGAGCAAACCGAAGCAACGCTCCTCGACGACGTCTCTCTCTCTCTCTCTCTCGCTCGCCGTCTCTCCGTCTCCCTCGCAGTTCTCTTTGTGTGCACACACGCGCTCGCGCGCGCGCGCGTCAAGGAAGTGGGCTCGCTTTTGTGCTCTTTGTGTCTGGTATATGCTGAATCGACTGGTGGAGCAGATAAGCGTAAGTCAAGGTAAGCTCTCGAGACGCTTCTGATGCGTATATACGTTTGGCATTGTTTTTCGCGCGCTCCGCACTATACGACTCGACGATTGTATCGAGTAGCTGTATAACGCTCGAGAAACCTTTATATATACGCGCGCAGAGTCCATCTCTAACCGAATAGTCAAGGTTAAACGAGAATACTGTTTGCGATCTCGAGGCAGTGCGCGGGTGAGCGTGTGTGCGCGCGCGAGAAGACCGTGGCAAATTACGCGACGACAACGGCGATAACAAGCGAACTGCATGCCGAGGCTTCGCCCCGAATTATCGACTGCCCGATATATAGAGAAGGAAATAGTAAATCTACTCATTCGTGCCTTTACTGCGTATTTCTTGCTCTCTACTTCTTTCTGTGCGTGTTGTATCGAGCTCGCGCAAGCCACACTCAGCTCAGGGGCGCCTCATATTGACAGTTGCACCGCTCTGAAGTTGGTTGCGAATCAGCATCGCTTTGAAAGGGAGAGAGAGAGAGAGAGAGAGAGAGACTACACGACATCAGCGAGAGAATCGTCCTCGTCGCGATATTCGGTGTCGCCTGCGCGCTATCATGGATTCGTTCTGTTGTGATGCTAATGGCCATTGCGCTCGGCTGCTTCGCTAGAACGAGATAAAGAGTCGGAGAGCGCGAGTGTGTTTTATAGGACAAGACGAGGAAAAATTCTTTGCCGAACAGAAGCTTATTGTGCTGATTTAAGAGTCTCGCAACGTTTGCCTGCTTCAAAAAGCTTGAATCGAGGTGCGTTGTTTGTTTTTCGTTCGTCTCTCTATCTCTCTCCCTCTTATTCGAACGGTATGCGGTTCTGTTGTTCGGAGCTCGGCCAGCGATTTGTAAAATAGGCGTCTGGTGTGCGCACAGCCTATACATACGATAAATCAATGATTTTAAAACGCGTTTTTTCCTCTTCTGATTACGTAAACAAACTGCTTACTACACCTGTCGGTCGACTTGCTCGTGAATCATGTCCCGATCATCAAACTTACTCTCTGATGCTGTATTACTTACACGAGGCTCGTCGCGAGTAAAAATTAAATGCACCTGTGCACGAAATCGCTGACATTCGTGAATCCATCTTCATTCGCAAACTAGGTGTGCATCTATATAAGCTGTGGATTCGCGTGTGTACACAAAAGATGGCAGTCTTTTGAGAGCACGCGGAGCGTATAGGACCCTAAAGGCGGTCAAGGCTCGACGAGAAAGAGATACACGGCCTCATATCACACAGGACGGCCGCGAGAAAAAATCGTGATTAAGAAAATTCTGGCTAAAAATAAGTACAGCGGAAAAACGAAAATCGCGCTCGCGGCCCTGCGCGAGCGTATTATAGACGGACCGAGGGAAAATCGTGAAAAGCAGGTATCT
Source organism: Philotrypesis tridentata (assembly GCA_018906965.1). NCBI lineage: Eukaryota > Metazoa > Arthropoda > Insecta > Hymenoptera > Pteromalidae > Philotrypesis > Philotrypesis tridentata. The sequence goes on from JACCIB010000041.1 coordinate 804,428, forward strand.
CCTTCTCGGCTGCATATACGTCTCGTTTTTATATTCACCAAGTGCATCTCTCGCTCGTCGCGTATAATTATACTCGTTGTGCACACGTAAGGAGGTTATAATCGCGTCCGTGGCCGAGCGTTATAGGTATAGCTATAGAGCAAGCAAGAGGCTTGCGTGGATTAAAGGGACAGGCAGTGGCCTCTGCGAGTGTACGGCCAAAGTATTAGCCTCGGTTATATTTTCAAAATTTCTCACGCATTGTTGGGCGGCGCTTCGGGGGGCCGTATCAGTCACTCTCATTTATTTTTCGAAGTCGACCGCTCCGTGTATTGTTGCTGTTATACTTATATGTATGTATTAATGTACATACTTCTTTTTTACTTCTTTCTTTCCACACCGCCTCTCTCTTTCTCTCGGCTCTTCTTTTTGTTTTCACATCAGCTTTTCATCAAAGAATGCGCGCGCGTTCGTCTTTTTTTAAAGTTTTTCCCCCCTTTGTGCTCGGCACGGACAAAAGGCTTCTCTTGAGCTATCGGTCTGTTTTGCTGAAATATTGCTATTTCGTTATTGCTGAGCTTTTGTCAAGCGCGCGTGCACACTTTTGTTTTGGTGCACTTTATAATCGCTTGTGAATCATCGCGAGCTGCATAGATATATGGAGGAGCGCGCGAGTTTTAGCATCGTATAAACAAAGAGTATTCTTCAAATTATTTCGCTCTAATATCGAGGGGTGGGTTGCTCTATAATTTGTACAAATCTAAAAATGTTGCATTTTCGCGCAACAAAAGCGATGTACGAGCGCCGAGCGAGCCCCGTTGATTATCCTCTAACGACGCGTTATCACCAATTAACTACGGAAGCGAACAATAAACTTGGATGATGAAACGACGGTGCATATTGTATATACTCCGATAACGACGAAACGAGCGTATACCTATATATAGAAGGATAGATACAAAAATAGACAATTCGTTGAACTTGAGAATTCTATCACTGAAATTATTCGACTTTTCGAGTGAACATTTCCTCAAAATCACGGCCACGTATAATCGAAGTCATCGATATGTTATATATATCATTCACCAAACGATTAATTCCTCGCCTTGATGCCGACAGCATAAAGCAGCACACTGAGTGTGCATTATAGGTAGTGCGCATGGCCGTACACGCGTGCATTGAAGAGACACATAAGTATATCTATAGAAAACCTTCGCGATCCGAATAAATAAGCACAGGCAGAAGGTTCCGAAAGATTAGCTAAGTGTGACTTTGCTGTTGAGCCGATTTGATATTGAAAAATTACTTCACAGCATGTTTATTAAACAAGGTCGACACGCGCAGTATAGATTGCATGCCTGTGGCTGAGGTAAAAAAAAACATTGACAAACCCACGGCACCTGGTAAAATTGCGACTAACTCTCGAGTCGAAGGCGAGGGTGGCACATAGTCGCGCGTGCAAAAAAAAGTACGACAAAAGAGTGAACGAATCGTCGTGAAATTCGGAGAGCTCAGAATCCGTATAGCCTTGCCTATATGGTCAATGGGATTAGCGTAAAGTGAAAGCCAAATGAAAATCCTACATGCGCGAAAAGACGATCCGAGAGAGAGAGAGCTCGAGAGAGAGAGTGAGAGCGAGTGCACGCGCGTATATACCTATGTACAATATATACATAGGTATAGGACGTGCAGAGGAGGAGTGCGAGAGAGACGGAGAAAATGCAAACATGGTGGAAGAGCTGATCGCGCGCGCACATCCGCACTGTGTATAACTATATATACGTGGAATATCAGTTGGTTCGCGACTGTTGCGAGGGCCCCGCAGTCTTCCTTCGTTCTCGAAGCCCCGCGGATATATACACACGCATAGACACTTTCCACCGCAGCGCGTCGCGCTCCCGATTTTTCCCGTCGACGAGCTCGTTTTCGTTCTTACCGCGCGCGACGAGGACGAGTGTGCGGCGGTGGTGCAGTGCACATTCGCGCATCGCGCTCTAAAACTTTCGTCAGCAGCACTCAGCAGTAAGGTAATAGAGTAGCGCCGAGCCGTGACTCAGTTTCGCGAACGGTTTAGAGTTTCCGTGAGGCCTGTACAATATAAGTGAGTAGTTATATACCGCAGAAAAAAAGCTTGGAGCGAACCGAAGGAGAGAGAGAGAGAGAGAGAGAAGCCTTTGCTCGCGTTCGCTATCGTATTATATACGCTATGTGTGGCTACGCTGCGCGAAATCGAGTGATGTGTGAATTCTGCGTGGACGTGTGTATAAATGTGTATAGGTGCGAGGGAGAGCGGGAGGGGTGGAGGGGAACTCAGCGATCGAGATATATACTTATGCTTTTTAGGACAGTGGGCCGTGAGAGAAAAAGAGAAAAAAATCGCTTTCACTCGGACGTGTCCATAACGTCGCTTTCTGCTGACTGCAGGCTTGTATGTTTTCTCATTCTCTCCTCTTTGGATTTGATAAGAAATAGAGTCTCCCGTCCAACTCTCTCTTTCTCTCTCTCTTTCTGCTTCTCGTATACTTACTTATATTTCACTTTTCGTTTTCGTCTCAAACTGTTGGAAAGCTTCCTCCATGTCGTTCTAACCTTCACTGACGCTGGTTGTTTCTGGTACATTTCCACACTCGACTACTGAGACTCTGGATGCTCTACATTGAATGCTTCTGGATTATTTTACTCTCAAATTTGCTCGTTTTGCCTTGCTTTTAGTAGGAGAGGCCTTATATGCAGAGGTTTTGCATAATCAATTTGTTTATTAGTTTTTAGCTTACTATGATAGAAATTGGAAACTCCAATGTTAAGGCCAGGAAAAGTGTGTTTTATGACATTCTGTATGCTTGACTGTATTGAGTTACTTTGAAATACAGATGAATGTCAATATTTATCAAATCAATTTTTCATAATGTAAGATGCTTGCTAAGCTTAAGTTTTCTTTTTATGTTTCAAGGAGGGAGATAAAAGCCTGATAATAATAACAAATAAACAGAAAAATGGATTCTGAAGAGGAAACCCTTTACGACGATGTTGATTCTGGCAATGAATCCAGTGGAGATGATGTTGACTTTGCCATGGAAATTGAGTCAAACAATCCTCGTGAAAGAGCTAGTGAGGCTGATGAATATCCGTTTGATGTACTTTCAACGGAAGAAATTGTTCAACATATGGTAGATACTATAAAAGAAGTTAATACTGTAGTAGAAGTAAGTAGCACAACAATTATGGAAATGATTTAAAAAGACATTGTTCAGTATGAAATTTATAAAAACATAATTTTCAGATTCCAGCAACAACGACTCGGATTTTATTAAACCATTTTAAATGGGACAAAGAAAAGTTGATGGAAAGATTTTATGATGGAGATCAAGAAAAATTGTTTGCAGAAGCTCATGTTATAAATCCATTCAGAAAAGGTCCTGTAATTAGCAGGAATCGTTCTTCTCAAAATTTAATGGTACGTATTTATCATTTAATCATTCAGTATTATATTGCGTCTAGTTATAATATACTTTTACAAAGATATTTTAATTTACAGTCGAGGCATAATTCAACTAACGGAACAGAAGAATGTGGAGTTTGTTTCATGACTTTACCATCATATGTAAATACTTTTTTTATTTAACTTTCATAATTAGTTACTTAATTGGCTGCTTATACTTACAATTTTCTTTTACTTGCACAGATGATGACTGGCTTAGAATGTGGTCACAGATTCTGTACTGGATGTTGGGGTGAATATCTTCAAACAAAGATCATGGAAGAAGGAGTGGGTCAAACAATAGCTTGTGCTGCCCATGCCTGTGACATTTTGGTAGATGATGCTAGTGTGATGCGTCTTGTAAAAGATTCAAAAGTTAAATTAAAGTACCAGCATCTCATCACAAACAGTTTTGTTGAAGTAAGTATTCAGCAAGAAATATATTAAGAACAATATCTATTGATTACCATTTTACATACATATTTATTTACTCTAAATTATTTCTACGCAGTGTAATAGGTTGTTAAGGTGGTGTCCATCTCCAGACTGCAACAATGCTATAAAAGTTCAGTATGTGGAGCCCAAGCCTGTTACCTGCAAATGCAATCATACTTTCTGTTTCCACTGTGGCGAAAACTGGCATGACCCAGTGAAATGTCACCTCCTGCGCAAATGGATAAAAAAGTGCGACGATGACTCTGAAACATCTAACTGGATAGCGGCTAACACGAAAGAGTGCATAAAATGTAAAGTTACTATTGAGAAGGATGGTGGATGTAATCACATGATTTGCAAGAATCAGAATTGTAAAACCGAATTTTGTTGGGTTTGCCTTGGACCTTGGGAACCACATGGGTCAAGCTGGTACCATTGCAATAGATACGATGCAGAAGATGCCAAGATAGCCAGGGACGCTCAAGAGAAGTCAAGAGCGGCACTCCAAAGATATTTGTTCTACTGTAATAGATACATGAACCATATGCAATCTTTAAAATTCGAAAACAAATTATATGCAAGCGTGAAAGAAAAGATGGAGGAGATGCAGCAACACAACATGTCTTGGATAGAGGTATTTTTATTTACATGTTTTCTATGCAATTATTTACAGCAACGTTAATATTGAGAATATTTTTAATCTATTTGCATCAAAATAGTACATCACGATACTAGTGGATTAAGTCGTATTTTACGGCACGACGTGTACAAGCGCACGAACGTAGCGAGTGAGGTTAGAGTCGTACCATGAAGAACGACTTATTACACATGTATTGTACGATATTTTATAGCACTGATTAGAATAAAGGCTACCCGTGGAATTAGCAGTCCATTCTGGCACCATGAAGTTAGCGCACGAGCGTAGCGAGTGTGATAAGCACGGTGCCACAATGGACTACTTATTCCACCGATAACCGTGGCATAAATTCGGATTTATTCCATGCAGTGCTATAATAATATATTACAGCACAGCCCACCTAAATCTGCAATCACGATTATTTCACGATTATTCGTAATAAAAATAGTAGATTTGTTCACCGTGAAGTTTGCGCACGAGCGTAGCGATTGTGGTATTCACGGCGAAATAATCGACTACTTAACTCACGAATAAACGTGATTTATATGCAGATTTAATCACATTGTGCTATGATAGATATGATGTTCATCGTGGAAGGGACAAAGTCGATATTACAATAAGTTTTCTTTTCGTCATTGATGTGCAAAAGACTATTTTTCATTATGCTAAAAATATTTTATGAATATCCCCACAGGTTCAGTTCTTAAAGAAAGCTGTAGATATTTTGTGCTCGTGCAGACAGACTCTAATGTACACCTATGTCTTTGCTTATTATCTCAAGAAAAATAATCAATCCGTAATGTTTGAGGATAATCAAAAGGATTTGGAGAGTGCAACAGAAACTCTTTCCGAGTATCTTGAGAGAGATATCACTAGTGAAAATTTGGCTGATATTAAGCAAAAAGTTCAGGATAAGTACAGGTATATATTTTACAACGTTTTATTTTAAAAATTAATATAAAGTAGCAACATAATTACAATACGTATCAATTTAATTAACAGATACTGCGATAGTCGAAGAAAATTGCTTTCGGAACATGTGCACGAGGGTTATGAGAAAGAATGGTGGGAGTATATGGACTAGATAGTTTGAAGTTAATTCCGTGCGTTCTGTCTTTAGACATAAGAGGATAACTTCCAAACTTCAATCCAGCTGTGATAAAACATAAAAGCTGAGAAGTGACATTAAAGTATGACCGATCACCATACACAAAAAGATATGTGCAATCTAACATACCAGTTATGTTAGTAAATATAACATGATTTGATGATTTCACGGTACGTTCACTTTATTCTGAGAACCGAACTATCTATGTTAGTGATTATACAATAATTGCATTCGAATTAAAAAAAATACTGTTGTGTGTGGAAACGTCATAGGGAGTTGATAGCTATAAGAAAGCTATTAGAAAAGTGCATCTTTACTTACCTGACACCATTACTGCAGCTATTTCAATTAATTGCATAATAATATAAATTCAAAAGTAAAAATGTAATAATGATCAATTAATTACGTATTATTTGTTTACTACAACTAGCTTGAGTAGGTTGGCTTTTAATTATCGCGAATTTTTGTAAATTGATAATTACAAATTGAAAAAAAAACATTGAAATGGTGCTTTCAATATGTATGAATGATTGTGATCCAGATGAACATGAAGAACTTCGCAGTTTTTAATTATACGATATATTATCTACTTTTAAATATTATTTTAAATCCATGCATGAAGAGGGTCCTTTTCCATGCAAGAAAAAAGAATACAAAAATTAGTTATTTAAAGAACCGGAAGAAAAACAATGTTCCAGCGAAAGGAAAAATTTACGCATGTGTATCCTCACTTTCCTGTTCCTTTACCGTGCATAAAAGAAGCCCGTTCGCTCTGTGTACACAAGACGAGTAGATCGTGAACTATTTGTTTACATCTCATATTTTGCGAACAAATTATGGACTGTCAGTGCACAGAGCGAATTCGTACCTAAATTTTATTAAAAAATGCATGATGTCTGATAAAGAGAATGTAAATGTTTCGAAGTAGAGAAAAGCAGTTTTCTCAGGTCGATACAAATGCATGTATTATTTTATTAATTTTTTTGAAAGTGGTTCATGTGTGATTCCAAAATCTATCGATGTGCACAGCAGTATGTATATTTTGTATTAATTTTGGAAGCTTATTCCCATTAACTCTGCTTATTTATTATTAACTAGAGAATAGCGGGCAATTGATTTTAAACAAGCTAATTTTAATTAGCGAAAAACAGACGATGTACAGTTCAGTAAAAACTGTTTTTAGTAAGATTAATATAAAATTTTTATTAATAGTAACTACGATAAGAGGGGTCTTTTTAAGCCGAGTGTGAATTGGCAGTGCAATTCGTGACGAAATAGCAGCAGTCGTAGATAATTACGTATGCAAGTCGTAGGTGAGTACTGTACTGTACTGTGAGTACTGTACTGTGAGTACTGTACGCACAAAACCAAAAAGCGAAAAAGACCCCCCGCTCTCGCTTTTTTCAGTCACTTTAGTGGATTTGTATGTTTTTGCGATTAAAATACTGTACATTAAGCGAGAAACAGAACCCTTTTGCTTCCCTGTGCAATTTTGTATAGTACGACACGTACGTGAGTGCGCATAGTTGACTGAAAGCAAGCACTGCAAACTTACATGCGGGAGCAAAAAGCTGTAGCATATACAATACTTTGTAACTCGAGTCTGATTTTTTTTAAGTTATTAATTCAAGAAATTATTTCAGATATATACTTACGCGAAATATTAAGGATTTTTTAAAGGAAATTTTGAAAGCATGCTTGTATGAAGTATTTAAATTCTTTTATATTTTTTTCGACATTTATTTTAAGAAACTATACGCGTAAAATTTAATAAGAGGACTCCCGTTTCTCATTCCTTTCCGCATGGCAGCATAGAACATCTTTAAATAAATAATTTCTAAAAGCGGAAGAAAAAAAATTAGCGGAAGTCAAATATATTTTGCTCTCATCCGTTAAAACCTTTTTTGAAGTTAGAAAATAAAACGCGAAAATTGTGCTACTATGCTGTTATAGTACACTGCAGCAAAGGGAAACACCGAACAACGTTGACTTTTTCTAGATATCAAATATCATCATTGTTAGAATAATCCACTTCTTTGTTAAACATAGTACTTTTTTTTTAATGATAATAGGAGAATGGGTCCCATCTTACGCATGTAAAATGAATGAGAAATTGTTGACTTTTTATCATTTATTATTCCTGTTTATCATTTTTGAAAATTTTGAAAATAGTAGTATATAAGCCAATAATAAGCTTGTGCCATCATTCATACACACATGTATATTGTGCAAATTCTTTTTTTTCGAAGATTTATATTGAAATGAAACTAAAAAGTTTTTTTTCTTTTAGATGCATGGACGAGGGATCCTATTCATGCACATAATGAAAAAAAAGCTTTTAAAACTGAGATTTTAGCTTTTATATTCATAGATAGTAACCAAAAAAAAATAAAAATCTTATGACATATTGTTAACAAAATTTAATTTTTAATCATTTCGATAAATATTTCACGCAATTTACGCATACTGAGTCGTAAAAAGTTTATTATTTAATACTTTTTAAATGCATGAACATTGAACATATTGAACATGAACCACTTAACCACTTATTTCCATACACACGGTTTTTTTTAATTTATTTCCATACACAAAGGTTTTTCCATTAGCGTATCAACGTGAAACAAAGGAATTTAAACTAAATTGTTATTTGTCTAATGTCAAATTAAAATTTGATGACCATAAAAAATTAATGATTAAAGCAGTGGCTGAGTAACTTAGTTAAAAAGATCTGTAATTGTTATTGGACAGGACTACGTCCAAATTCGACTGCCAAACTAAACTCACGTTTCAAACCGAGGATCACTAATAAACTGTCAGCATTATGTTTTTAGGAGTATTTGCTTTAAAAAAATAATGATTTCTTGCGAGTTCGTAAAGTATTGCATGGCATAGATTAAAACCAAGGCATACAACTTACACATTATGATGGATCACATTGCGCTTTATGTATAGAACTGTAAAGAAACAAGGCTTCAAATTTTGGCGTTAAATTGTTTGAGATCCTGCAAAAGCTTCACTCATAAACATTGAATTAATTCGAATTTAGCTGTCTACAGATGAACGCTTATCCACATATTTCAAAATAGTTTTGTAATCATATTAATTATTAACCTAATTTAAGTTTTTATTAAAGTGACTGACAGCTATGAAGAGTTATTTTGTAAGAAATCCACAATTTTTGCTTGTTTCGTACCTATTACGTTGGGTTTTAATTTGGATTGTCGAAATCAATTTTTTCCGCTTAAATTTTTTAAAAATAAAGTATAATATTCCGGAATGGTATGAATCGCAAAAGTCTGACACATTATATTAAATGTGTGTTGTATGTACTACACCAACAGCGAGAGGATTCTTAGTTTCGGCTAGTAATGTGCGTACTCAGCTTTAAAAGATCCACTTCTCGCCTTGGGTGTTGAATACACTATTTTGTGTTTAAATGTTTTAAATTACAATGAATTGAAATTGAAAACAATACTCAACTAGTGCAATGAAAAAAGTAAAAAAAAATACCAGATATCTGTGTCAAGGAACTTATACAAACTGTGCCGGTCATTTTCATAAAAATTTGTTGTAAATTTAACATGGTATGTGTTGCATAAGCAGTACATATATTTCTAAGTAATAAGGAGCTTTCTATGTTAAATTTTAAGCTTGAACACGAAAGAATTAAATGAGATCAGAAAATTTAAGGTGAAATCTAATAAAATTTGCATCCTGTATGTTTTAAAAATGTTTGTAAATGTGCCTACTAAACGCTATAAGTTTAAATGATGCAATGCCATTTTAAGTACATGATGTTGACAATTTATGTAAGTAAGGCGTGAGAGAGTAAATATTTAAAGTAAAAGATCTAACAACCCATGGTATTTATGAATAATCGACAAGCCGATCGTCGATGCAAAGTTTAGAACTCTTGCGGAGTTATCGTGTAAAGTAAAATATAGATACGTATTTACGTTAACTTACGCGTACATATATGCATAATATTATAAAGATATGCGAGAAAAAAATAAAATAAAAAAGACTTGATTAAAAATAACAACACTTGTAAAACTTAATTGAAAGAAATATTGTTGATTCTGATTATTACTTTGTCGTTAGGCAAGTCAAAGTAAAGGTTATATGAAAATTCAATTGTTTTTGTACAGTGCGAGTTCGATTAGAACTTGGCAAAATTGTTGTTTGATGATCTAAAAGAAGGAATTGGTATATAAGATATTAAATGGAATTTTTGCTGTTATTTTTTTTTTATAACGCTTGTTAAGTTCATATATAAAGAATCTCGTACTATTCTTTGTTTTACGAACATTGTATGTTCTACAAGTACTGTGTGTTTTTAATTATTTAATGCTAATTTTAAAGGACATTTCAAATTTTTGTAAATTTTAAAATTTATCTAATAATTGACTATTTTTTTAGCAAATAACTGCATGAATTTGCATTGTGCAACCCTTTGAAACCGATACCGTTTCATCAACAATCATAATTTGCAACATAAATTTTGAAATATGACACTAAAATATGTTTTTTTATTTTTATACAGTATTTATTTTATTAAATTATTCTTCATTTCATAATCATACAAAATTTGCATCGTCGCTATTCTCCATAAACGGTGTATGCGATAGTGTCGATATAAATTCTTTAAAATTATTGCATTTTTGATTGGTACTACTCGACAGTGTATTGTAGCGTGCAATTCATACTATTATCTGTTGTTATCTTGGAAATCGTGATACGTCCATTCAACATTTCATGATATGTCTACAAGCGTAATTGTAATAAAAACAAATGTTTTACTTAACTTAGAATAAAATAATGAGGAAAAAATTATGTAAAATTTCGTGTACATTTTTAATGATATCAATTAACATCGTCGTAAAGATGTTCAGAATAATTAGTGTAATGTAAAACTCAGTAGAAAAATATTGACAAATTGTATTTTAGGCAATTGAAGAAAATGAAAAAAACTAGCCATTTATTATAACGTGGACCATATTCTAAGGAATTTGGACAGTGAAAAACTTATCTAATAAGTAAAATGTATTTTTATTGTATATTTTACTTAAAAATATGTATTTTGCGTACGGTTCTTGCAACATCAGGAACAGTGAGCTATTTATATGCCTTTGGATTTCCAGAGGAAAAGAAATTTCACATAGTCGTATTTCTTATAAGTATATAGTCATGCGAAATTATCTGCAATCATTGTAGGTTTCATAAGAATAGAAAAATATGACTATATACATTATATTAATAAAAATATTTCAGGTTCAACGTTCTATAAAATCCATAGAAGTATGTATATAGCTTTTTGATCCGTTTTTGAATAAAAAGGCGAAAAATTATTATGCACAATTTCTTTTCCTGGATTTTCATAAAATTTATTATAATTTTATATATTTATGATTGGATGCTATATTCAAAAAATTTATCTTTGCTCTTTAGAATTATAACCATTTGATGAGTTTCTAATTTTTCTTTTCACCAAATAGTAGATACCTAGAAGTATGTATGGTCATTTATCTTGAGAGAGTAAAAAAGGTAACGAGTGTTTCATGCAAAATAGTATTTTAAAATATTTTGTAAAATAGTTTTTGACTGTATAATACCATGTGTAAAATTAATTTTAGTTTCAGACTAACTATGTGTACGTGTTATTTCAGAATGAGTACATCACCGTTTATTACATGTAGTTGCTGTAGAGCTGTTATACGGGAAAAAACTTCAAAATTGTTAATAGACCTTTCTATACCTTAATAATTCCTATGCTTCAGTGCATAAAAATTATTAGTTTTAATAGATTTATTGGCTAATTAAAAATAAATATAAAAAATAAATATTTAATAACAAAAGTGTGATTCGTTTATTTTAATTAATACCAAGTAATTATTAATAACGTATAGGATTAAAATTATTTGAAGAATATTTATTATTATCAGAAATTCGTACAAAAATCGTATAAATGTATAAAAAAAGAATTTACATATATATCGGATTACAAATTTATTTTGTGTAGTCAATTTTTAAAATAGTAACTTTGTTGTGCTTTTGTAAAAAATTTTAAACAATTCAAAGAATTGCTTTTGCAAGTATCGCTCGTGTGAGCTGAATTTGTTATTTATTTTCTACCTAAAATAAATTATAAATAAATACAAAATAGTTTGCGCCTACCTAAATTTATCGCAATTTTAAAATTTTTGGAGTATAGACGTCTAAACATTAATTCTGAATATTTTTTGTTCCAAATTTCATTGGAATATCTTTGTAATATTTAGTTTAAATAATAAGACATCTTAGGAATTGAACTAGACGATTATACGTGGTATAAGATATTACATTAATAGGGAACTTGCATTGTTGTGTTTTCAATTTGCTTTATCTCACATAAAGTACTTGAGTGATTCTTTTGTGAATGCAAAATAGACAGAAAATTGGACGAATATTATCGTTTTTAACGAACGCTAAGTATCTTCCCTTCCTAGTTCAAGCGAGCAGGAGTCTTGGAAAAATACTGAATCGTCTCTCGATGCTAAAAAGCGAGCACACTTCTTTTATCGTAAGATCACAGGATGTAAGTACGCGACGAAAATTTTATTCGGTTTTTTCGTCAAATTCTTCTGACATTGTGAATCAAGATGTCACTGATAGTATTGTTGCAACAAGCCCCAGAGTGGCCCCAGTCATCAGTAAACTTCTCCAAACTGCACCACTAACTTCTTCAGCTACTGGATATTCTATACATAATTGTTCCTGTAATAGACAATTCTTTGTGAATTTTGTTTATGTGAATAATTTGTTTAAATGAGTAATATGAAATTTTGATAGGTGAATTACGTACCCATCCTCCACAGATTTTAATAAACTGTGCAATCTCTTCGCCAATATATCTGGAAACATACATTGGCAACTTTTGTTTTAAGCCGTGCATTCGTCTGTCTCGTGCCCATAATGCTAACCTTCCCATGAAGGCATACAAACAAACTATTCTAGCCCATGTAATGCCATGGTGGAACAATTCATCTGCCACTCCCATAAATGCTTCATACGCTGTATCTGGTACCACATTCAGTCGATTGACCATACTTGTAAAGAGTATACTGTGTTTGTTGAGCATCTGATAAACATTGTGGCGCATACTGCGAGATATAGGATCTCTCGATATCATGTAAATATCTTCCTTTAAAAGGTATCTGATCACATCATTAGCCAAACACTCTGCTGTCAGTTCGATGGAGTCCTCACAGAGGCTGGATCTTGGAGGTGGAGTCAATTGTGGAAATAGTTGTTGCAGTCGAATCTATAACAGAATTAATAATTCATTCCAATGTGTTGAAATTTTTATAAAAACTAGATTTGAAGAATCCAATGTTTTAGATTGTTGATCCAGATTTCTAGATAACTTACTAACTCATTGCCTTTCTCAAAGAATGAAAAGTAATTATTAGATTTGCAAATACTGAGGCTGAGTATAAACAAGTACAGAGTGCGAGAGATATTGTAGAAAACCTAGTTCACTATAATTAAATTTTCTGTAACATTCTACAATCATACGCTTGGTTTGAAAGTTATAGTGCAAACCATAGAAATACATGAATCGATACACGAACAATATAAATAAAAAAGAGTTAACCAGATCACAAAATATACTCTCATTCAGGTATAATTAACAAGTGCATTGTCTGTTAAAATCACCGCCCAAAACAAACCCCTTGAAGCTCGCAACCGGATTGTCCGGTGGTGGGAGAGGCATTCAAAAGTGAGTAAAAAAGTCATCGTGAGAAAACGTGCGCGCGTGTAGGCGACCCGTTTCCCCCTCACCACCCACCCCTCTCAAACTCACGCACACAGACACATATGGCAGACACACGAAGCTGCAGACTTCTTTTCGTCTCTTTTGCTCTTACCTGGCAGACTTCGACGAAAGACATGCCGCCGCTGGTCGCCCCGGCGGCGTACCGGCAGAGTCCGTCGACGACCGTCGCCGCGGGTTGCTGTTCCTGCTGCTCGTCGGCGCTCTTGCCGGTGCTGTTACCGGGGGCAGCCGCCGCCGCCGCCGCCGGGTTACATTCCAGAATGCCGCCCACTCTGGAATGTGGTTCCCCCCGCGCGGCGGCCACCAGCCCCTCCACCGTCGTCGTTGCGGTCCGCGCTCCGCCGCCGCTGCCTTCTCCGCTGCGGTCCTCCGCATTGTTCGCCGCTCGCTCGCCGGCCATCCTCTCCTGCGCGCTATCCTTCTTTCTCCCTCTCTCTCTCTCTGCAACTCTCCTTCTGTGTCTTTTCTCTCTTTGCAGCCGTCGGTGGTGGCGGCGGCAACTTGTGTGGCGCGTGTGGGAACCGCGCGACCTAGTGCGTCGACCGCTTGGCTTTCTCTCCTCCTCCTCTTCTTTTTTCCTTTATTACTCTCGTCGTTTAGCTTCTGGAACCTCGTCGGCTGTCCCGGGGAGGCTTTGTCGAGCCACTGGCAGCCTCCATTCTGAACCGCTTTGCGCAGATAAGGGGGAATCCGATGCCTCAAGGGTAGCTGCTCCTATATATGCTGTATGCTGTCCTTGCTGCTCCGAAATTCAAGCCGGAGCTAACCTAAAATAAAAGCGTTTTTTAACACTGTCTACTGTGTTATTAGGTGCAGTTGCTATTTACAGGCTCAAGTATTGATTGCAGAGTCTCTTATTTGTAAGAATCGATTGTATATGATTCGCGAACTACGTGCAAGACACTGTACAATCTAGTATGCGGCGCTTGCGACAGGCTAACAACGCGTTACGTACGCGTATATAAGATCAGCTGTGAGCTCGAAAATCCAACCGTTTCGAAAAAGGAATGTGGAAAATTGTTTACCGTAAGCCGTTTCAACTTTTCTGCACGGTATGTTAACAGTACGCGGATAGCGGCAGTCGCTCGCTCGACAAAGCGCCAGTCTATCCAGTCGTTCTACACCTTGTACGACTACGAAAAATCCAGAGGGTTGATTTCGACGAAAGCGGTTAGCAACGAAGAGCAATAAAAAATCGAAAATCCTCGAACACTCGCTCTGCCAACGCGACCGAGGCACTGCTGACTGCGCCGAGACACGGACAGATGTTCCCGAAAGGACGTGCCATTGTGCGGCGGCGGCGGCGGGTATCCCGCGAGCACACAGCTGAACCGTACATACAAGTATACTTATACGTATAAGCACGCAACTGGCGGAAATGGCACGGGCAGCGGAGAAAAAAAGGAGAGCATTCCAGCGCCGACTGTATTATAACGTACCCAAAAGCAGCAGAGGAGCCAGTGTAAGTCGAGGTCGCAGTAGGCTGCTGCAGAGCCGAGTCATCCTCGCGTATATCAGGCGCGCGACTCCGGCGCTTCTTACGGCTCGACACACTACTTGTATATATGTATTTCACACGCACACTTCGCTCGGTCGTCCTCGCGCGATAACCTGACCCGGGACGGATCGATCCTGGACTGTGTGCGGGCTCTAATGTGCGGCAGCACGCACGTATTATACCGCAGAAAGGTTGACGCTGCTGCTGCCTGCACAGCTCGGCTATACGCGCGACGGCGGCGACGACGAACGAGTGAAAGAGCGAGAGAGAGAAGAAGCGGAGAGACAGACCGTGTGCTGGCTCGGCGGCGCGCAGCAGCACTCTACTTTCCCGCGGCCATTTCCGAGAGCCGTTCACGGCGGCGCTGTAGTGTAAGTGCTGCATATATATAGGTTTGTGCTCGCGAGAAAGAGCAAGAGAGAGAGAGAGAGAGAGAGAAAAGGACACGGGGCGGTATATATCTATATGTATAAGTATAGTATGGCTGTGTTATGCGCGCGATATATACGTGTATATATACAAGCCCACACATACACACGACATTGTTCTCTCTCCTTCTCACTTGCTCCTCTAGTAGCGCCCTGATGTGCAGGATCATTCACGTTCGCGCCCCACCACCACCCCGTCTATAGGGCCCCTTCATTCTTTCTTTCTTTCTCTATGAGCGCCTATATACTTATATTATGGATTTTATACTTAAAGTTGAGGAATCCGAGAAAGGGAGAGAATACTTGTATCGCCGTCTCTCGCTCCCGATGAATGCAGCGAGTTCGCGCACATTTCATGGCTTTCCCTTCCCGTGAACATCGTCCCAGGCATGGGGATTTCCATAATTTCTGCCTTCTCACAGAGGAGAGGAAAAAGTGTAAGTATGGTGATTTTGTATTCTCTGTGTGCAGAGGTTAGATCCGTCTCAGCGGGGGTGGGGGGGGGGGTGCGAAAACGCGGGTTTGCATTGTCTGAGGCTTTGTTTTGCAAACAGGTGGTTATATTGTCGAGGATACTCGCCCGCGTGAGAAAAGAAGAAGAAGACGCAAGCACGACGTTCGTCGCCGAAGAAGAAGAAGAAGCTATCTTTTATGTGCGCGCGAGAGGGGTAAGAAAAGAAAGAGATTCTCTCGTTTCTCGGTACATTTTTATCAAGTGCCAATTTCACCGCTAAAAGACACAACTCTCTCGGTTAACCAACAAATCGTACGTAACCGTCGTCGTTCGATGGGGAAACCGTGTTCTGGGAAAGCCACCGGTTAACGTGCCCGATGTATAAGGAGGAAAGATTGGAACGTTAATAAGCTTCGCGATTTGCTTTTTTTTCTTCGCAGAGAGCTTTGAGACCAGTTTTCGTTTCGAGTTTTTTACTCCCATTGCGGTGTGTGTAACGATGATCGGCCAGATGCCTATATGCAGCGCAACGTCTCGCAGGTATTTCAGAAAACTGCTTTCTGCATTCTTTTCATCTCTCTCGCGCACACGATCGGCCTGCGAATCTAACACATTTTAAAAGTCGCCGATACGAAGAACGCAGTCGCAGCCAAATTCGCGGCTCATCCTCTCTCGAAGGCGCGCAGTCAGACGCGCTGTTTTACGGCGGGTCCACGTTGTAGACGTATATATATTAGGCATGATTATACGCGAAGAGCGAATTCCGTCGAGAGACGAGAGAGGAGGCGAACACGCGCCAAAAAGCATTATTTCTTTCACCTGAGCGTGCACGCGCGGCGCCAGGACCCCCCTCCCCCTTTTTTTCGTGCAACGCCGGGCCTTCTGCGGTCAGCGGTCGTATATATCCAAAGCCCCATCATGGGTTACGTGCACGGGGGGGATTTTTAGCTTTCTTTGGACGTGTATAGGAGAGGGGAGCTCTGGAATGTCTCTCGGAGGTGGGGATGATACGAGACATAAAAAGAGTGTGTGTATACGAGAGGGGCTGATCCGGCGAAGGAGGCTCTTTCGGGGAAGAGATCGAACGTGAGAATTTTCAGCGGAACTTGCCTATACGCATCGGAGTATCGCGAGAGCCGTGAGTATTCTGCTTTTCCGAATGACATGTAGGCGTACACTGGGCGCATAGCCGTTACACGTTCCAAAAAATTTCTAAAAATCGTTTAATCAATCTTCGTATACGCACTTCCAGGCGCAGCGCAGGCTCAGGGGCGAAAATCATTCCGCGAGAGCGGCATGAGAGCGCAAACCGGATCGGAAGAGAGGCAACGACTCAGCGCACTGCACGCTGCACACACACTGCAGCCTGGCAGCAGAATGCGCATATCTATACAGGCGAGTGACTCATCGCGCGGAGGAGCGCGCACTACTTAAACAAAAAAAAGGAAGAAACAAGCGACTCGCTTTCATTCATCCCGCGCGCAGCCAGATCATGACGAAGAAACAGAAACAAAACAAGAGACAGGCCGGAGAGGATCTCCTCTCACCTCTCCCTCTCTCTCTCTCTCTCTCTCTACCTCTATATATCGCTGTGTGCAGTATGTACGGACTCGCTGGTATTATGTATCCCACCGCGGCCAGTGTCCGCAAGTACACAGGAGGTGGAAGTGTTCTATAGGTGTATACTGCACCTATACAGTATACACGTATACGCGGCAAGAGCAAGAGAGCCCATTGAGCCGAGGAACTGCCGGAGGAAAGGCCAGAAATAGAACCGCGGGTTCCTCCGCGGCTTTTCTTTCTCACGCTGCAGCAGCAGCAGCAGCAACAGAGCAGCATCGCACTTTAGCCTTTGGGCTCCTGCGCAGCCGATCGGGATCTTCCCTCTCTCTCTCTCTCTTTCTCTCTTTCTCTATATATATATAGATATGTGCGCGCGATGAGAGTAGCACGTAAGTGGACGCCGCCGAGGATATGCTTCCGAGATTACAACGCTTTGATGCTTGTGCGAAGAGGCTTGATTGCGAGATGCGCCGTTGTGGAGAGGAGATTATAGGCTTGTTTCGGAGCGAGAGAGATTGCTTAGATAGTTTCATATGGGATCACCGCAGCTAGCGGGGCCTCTTTGAGCCGCGCACTTTATGCCTTTTCTCGCTATTGTTGATCATTGCGCGCGTGTACAGGGCAGCGCAGCGCTTCGCAATATGCTAATCATTTGTATACTATTTGCCGCAATTTCTTGTAAAGCGAGACAATTGTTTCCTGCTTTCTTTTTGGAAATTCGCGTGTGCGCGCGTCCACGATCCATCGGCGCACGATATGTGTGTCGCTTTATACGACTTATCAGCGCGAGAAAATAGCGAACCCGTCGTGTTTTCAGGCCTCGAAAAACCAGTTCATCCAGTGCGCGCAGAAAGAAAATCCCAAGAAAGCGCGCGCGCGTCAGGAAAAAAATCGCGCGTATATACTTTTTTACGCGCTCTCGCGCCTGTCTCTATATGTATATTCTCTCGTCCATATATTCTCTAAATATAGCTGTCCGCACAGCATTGCATATAAAAATAGAGGCAATGAGTCAAGGTGACTCTCCCTGGCCGTCTCTCGCGAAGAACAGAGGAAAAAAAAAGATAAAATCGTAACGCTGGTCCGAACGCATCTCGCGCTCGTGCGCACTGGTTCCCACCGTTTGCTCTCTCTCCCTCTCTCATACTATATATACTATATATAGATGCGCCAAGACGGAAAACGAGGGGATAAGTGACGGAAAAGGATATATAGACGGGCATGATAGCGGTTGCATCATTGAGTTGCGCTGCAGTTTCTCAGTCTTCTAATTGTATGTGTGCGCAGGGTGAAGGGAATGCGCGAGAAGCCTTGCCCGCCGCGCGTTCGTGCGCGCATATGCATGTCTATATGTGTGCTTTGATCGATTATAGGAAACTATACTGTAATGCAACGGGCTTTTCGCGTATATGTTTCGCGGACCCGAAGATTCTCGCTTCACGTAGTCTACAATGTACAGCCGCGCTTTTCCTCCTGGGACGCGAAGATTGTAAGAGGACACATTGTGCAGCGCAGAGAACGACCCGCGGCAGCTGCTGCAGCTCAAATTTATTCAAACGCTATCGCCCAGAGAGACGCGGTGCGCAGCTATATGGAAAAGAAACCAGGACGACGTAGCGTTATTCCAACTTTCTACTGCAAAAAGTACCGCAATAAAGCGCCTATAAGTAGTGTAGCAGCACGGCAATAGAGAGCCGCGAGAAGACAGTATAACAAGCACTCAATTGTGCGTTATGGCGCTCGCGCGAGCTGCAGTGTCCAGAATTTATTCATCGCCTTAAAAAGTCCATGGCAGACGTATAGGACGCGAGCGCACCGCGATTGGCTCTCGCCTCTAAACAAATATACATACGTCGAAAACCAAATAGTACATTATACACCTAGGGAGTAAAGATAAAGAATGTCTCAAATCGCAGGTAATTATCGATAAACATGCGATTTGATGCCGTCTTCATTCACTCGCGTGCGTGGTGTAATTACACTATTTTTTTTTTCGCGCACAGCCTTAAAGTGCCAACTGCCTCCTCCTGCCTGTAGGGAGTAAAGTTGGCACTTTATGGCTGTATGGCTGGCGAAAAAGGAAAAAGAATTTTTCGAGCCGCGACGCGCTCGCTCCGCATCGGGGCTGCGATGCAAATCCGCCGCGAGAGCGCCCGTTTAAAAGGCCGACAGAGCAACAGCGTCCATACGGACGTATATACTATATATACGCGCGCGTATATGTGCGCACGAGCCTCGCGCAAGTTCGCGCGCTCTCGAGCTCTCTGTGCGCGCAGTGAAAGTCGTCGTTCCCAAGCTACTCGCCGTCGCTGCTGCTGCCGCTGCACAAGAAGTTCTGGGTCACTGACATCTCTCGGGCCGGAGTCGAGCCGCCTCTCGTGCAGTGTATATTTTATATGTGTATTATATGCGTGTACTATGGGTATTATATCAAAATGCCTGGGCAAAATCTTTATTCTCGTTATGTGGGGGATGCGGATGTGCGCACGCGAGTCGTTGGATATCAGGTTCGGTAAACGACGTCGCGTCCATAGAGGCGCCTGCACACGAGAGACTTTTTCCCTCTCTTTCTGCAGTATCGGAAAAATATCGATCGGCGAAGCGTACGGGTTCGTTGCGCAGACAGTATAGAGTGCATCGAGGGAGAGTCTAGTTGAAATTCTCGGATTTTACGAGCGCGGAGAGTCGAGATCGGTGGATATGTAATATGTATATATATATATACAGGCGCATTATACACGAACGACTTGAAAAGATTTTTCCCACGTTACCATTCGCCGTGCGTTTCACTCTCGGGGCGATTCGTGGAACTGAGATTTCAGCGCACGGAAGAGCCGTGTAGTATCTCGGCGAGGATTTAAAAGTCCCCGAGCGCTCGGGGGACGCGCGCGCGTGTGTGGGCTCCTTTAAAGGCCCCGCACACCACACGCCTTCTCGCGACTCTGTTTCCACCGCTTCGTCCGGTGTGTGTACACTTGATCTGGCGAATGGGTTTTTTTAAACGATTTAGCTCTTTAATTCGTGTTTTGATTTTCTATAAGAGTGTGCTGTGAGCGGAATGAATTTTCGTGCGTTCGTTATTTATTTTACGTAAATTGTTCTCGAATTTTGAGATTTGAGTATATTTCACAATTGTATCGCGTACAATCTCGTATATTTTCACTATTGAAATTTTTCCAATAGCTTTATTATTTCCTGACACACACTGACTGTACAAACTTTTGCACAAAGTTGGTTAAGAAAAATTTTTAAAGTAGATAAAATAAAATGTTGTTTGTTAAATGCTCTTGCTTTAAGTGGCATAGTAATAAAAACAAATCGATTAAGTGCGACTTCTGCTCAAGTGAATTTTAAATTGCTATATACACGACGACAAGTTTCTTGTGTAGAGTTTTTAAAATCAAGTTATTTTTCGATTGTTTCTTCAAGCATTCGAAACTCGACTATTTCACAATCAAATCCTAACGTTCGAATAGACGCTCGCGGTAATTCACAGTATTCCCCAAGTGTTTCCCCCATTCCAAGCACTCGCGCTCAATTTTTATCCGAGCATAATTTCGAGTGTAAATTCGAGAACGCGCAACGCTCGAATTTCCAGAAAGCATTCTCCGTAGCGAATCGTTCGAAATCCGTTTGATCGCCCCGCGTCTGCCGTATACGTAACGTCAATAGAAATTGAATGGTCAATTTTCCACAACTTGCGCGTAATTATCCATCGAGGAGAGTAGACGAAAAAAAGTCGAGCTCGAGCAAGAAGAAAAAAGAGAAACAAGCTACATCGGATCCGGAGAAGAGCAAGAACCCGCTCTCCCCATCCATACACGTAACCCCCCGCATGTACACATTGACGCAATGCCAGGAAGGCCTCGGGGAGGGAAAAAGCATCGGCAATAATAATCGAAGGCACGCCGATACTCGACTCGCGCGCATTGCCTTGTGCGCCAGAGACTCCGTCTGCCGAGTCTTTCTCCATATCTCGACTTCCCGTGCAATACCTTACAGTACACTGTTTCTGCTCCGCGTCAGGCTCTCCGGCTCTGCCCGTGTATATATGCACATTGCACACAGAGACACTCAACGTCGTATATTTGCCGAGATAATCTCGAGTCTCCTTCCTCTCTGCCCACCCCCTCCTCTCAGCGCACATTTGGCGAGGGAATAAATTATGCAAAGGACTTCTCACCTTTGAATTTCAATGTTTTCCCGCGGTTTCTCGGTGCAGAGATGTACCCACACACACACATAACATTCGGCCTGTTGTACTAAACGCGAGTTACGATAAAATTCGCGTCTATACGCGATTCCACGATGAAAATTCCATGCGCATATCGTCGTCTCCTTCAATTTGTTTTTTCTCGCCGCCGCTGCGCATCAGTGCAGTATATATGCTCCGTCGACAATGCACTGCGCGCCGCAGCCTTCAAAGGCCGCGCTGCAATGCGCGCGCGAGTGAATGAAGCTCCCCGTGTAGTGTGTGTGTGTGTGTGCAGTAGGTATATTGCGCGCAGCCGCCGGATGTCTGCAGCATATATATGTATAGTGTATAGTATACTGTATATAGTAGATAATATATACGCGTATACGGGGCGTATACACAATGCACACCACACGGCGATGTGGAAGAGCAAAGGGCTGCCCAAGGTATGCGAGCGTCTACTGAACCAGTTTTCTCATCTCGCTCTCGCGCCTCCTTCTTTTTTTGAGTGTGTATACTGTATATATATATATATATATGGTGCACGTTTGAGGTGCATAACGCATATGTATAGGTATACTTCTAGAGAGGGGATGCGAGAGTCAAATTGAGATTCGAATTTGGCGCAGTGATTCATAGGTGAGGATTTGTACAGAAGAAAATAATTGCAAAGAAAAAATCACGTTATTTTTGACGTCCGCTAAGGTGCAGTAGCCTATTATTTTACAAATTGGAACGAACAAAAGTTGGGATAGTGTGAGAAACTCGGATATAAGACGATGGATACTTCAACAGAACGGTAGTAAATAAATCATAATACATATGGTTTCACTTGATTTTGTTTCCATTATGTTTACAATCTATACAATTAGTCACTCGCCGATTGTGGCGCGAAATTTGAATTTCGATACTCATAACTTTCAGGCCCGATCTTTCCTTTCTCTCGCTCGCGCACGCACTGGCAATACCCGCGAGGAGAAAAGGCACGACAGAATCGCAATCGCGCGGCATAAATATATCCTCGCGAGGAATGCCGACAGTCCTTCGCGCATACCGCTGGAAAATGAGCGCCTAAAAAAAGCGAGAGAGAGAAAGAGAGGGAGAGGATAAAAAAAATAACAGCCTCGATCCCTACATATCCCCTTTCCAGTCGTTCTCTCTCTCTCTCTCTCTCTCTCTCGGCGAGCGAGTCTGTGCACAAGAGACACGAGAGGGAAGGAAAGGAAAGAGAAAGGTATACTCCGTGCTGCTGCTGCTGTTGCTGCTGCGGTGGAGGCCGAGGCGTTTATGAATGAACGGCGGCCGGCGCAAAAATTCGCATTCCCCGGGAGTTTCTCTCGGAGCGCTTGCAGCGCGCTCGCCGCGTGCGGATATATAAAATTCCGTGGCGGCGCGGCCGCAGTCACGATTACGCGCGCCCATTCATAAACGCGACGGCGACGGCGACGGCCACGACGACGACGACGACGACGACGACTCGCGAGTTGCTTACGCACATATACGTGTGCGCGTAAGAGAGAAAGAAAGAGAGACAGAGAGAAGGGACACTTTTCCGCGCGGCGCGGCTTTGGCGCGGCCTATGGAAATGAATGAAAAGCCGAGTGGAATGCAGCGTTCCACACGGCTCGAAATGCATGAGTCATTAATGGAGTATTTTTAATATACCTTGCGAAATGTCGTGTACGTGTAACATGCGCAAAATTTTTTCCTGGATGGCGATGGAAAGTTGTAATCGGGGCTTTTCGCGTGCGCCGCGTATAAACAGTAGCGTATCAGTATAGTCTGGAATTTATGGGTTGAATCTATATTGTCTGATTATTTACAATAGAATTTGTTATCGGCATGCGCGTTATAATGATGTCGATATTAGTCAATATTAGGACGTCTATGTAACTGTAGAGCCGATAATTGCCAGACTATATTGAACGAAATTAAAACCTTTTAAAGCAATATTTTTATTGTATCTACAAGGCGGTGATCGACTATTATTTTAAGTATACCCACAGACTGCTGATAACCGATATATGAAAGCATTAAAAATGAATCATATATATGATTACAGTTTCTAAGCTCGAACAATCAATAAAACATTAAGTAATCTAGTCACGTGACCTTTTCTTATTAACATTATCGTGCACGTGGTGTGCTACCAATAAAGGTTAACAGATATTTTTTATTCTTTACTTAAGCATGTCAAACGAGTTTTAAAACGTCTTTGAAGGTTTTTAATTTAATTCCGTCATAATTATAATCATGAAAATGCTGTCTGCATGGAAAATTGCATTTTGTCCAACATTACAGGAAGGGGATATAGTTAATACACACCCGTTCATACCGTGTACGTTTTTAACCCACGTTAAATCAACTGAAAAAAAGTCATGAAAGAATTTTACTCGATTTTCCTTTATCCCACACGTTATAAATCACGCGATTACTCGGCAATAAGTTTAACGAGTGCATAAGGCAACTTTTGCGTAATGATGCGATTATCCGATTATTGCATCGTTGTTGAGAACTGGATTGTTAGGAGCAGTTTATGGATTGTTTTACTTATATTCGCGGATCATTAATTCCGAGTATCTCGCTCGCCGACGGAGATAATTAAGCCTTTGTTTCCCCTTACCGGATCGTCCAATATACAAGATTCGCAAAGATATGGAAGAACGACTTGTGCGCCGCTCGATAATTTTGCAATTGTTTTTCACGACGTCGAGAGGAAGAGAAGCTGCCGTCGCAAACGCGCGAGAGATCGTTCGCGGAAAACCTGTTGCAGCCGCTGTGTACACCATACATACCGGTATATATATCGTGCACTATCGCAATGATAAAGCAGTGAGTTTTAGAGCTCCTCATCTCCAGTAGGTGGCAGCACCCGTTGAAATCGCGCTCGTTAAGCTCTCGCTCTCATATCTACACGGGAAAAAAAAATCGCGCGTTAGGTACGATGTAATCGCCGCATAAAAATCCGCGATTCTCGATTACAATCGATTCTCAAAAGTAGCTGTTTAAAGAAAAAGGAAAAATAACGGCATTGCGCAATCTACATGTTCGCGCGCAGCGGAGGCATTCAATCAACCTAAAAATCGCCTCTCTCTCGAGAAAATGACCCTTGCAAAACAGAAAGATTATATACCCCCTCCCCCGTCGCGGCACTATACACGCTATGTGCATATATGCATAATGCACTGCACAATAGCCTAAATTTTCCTCGGGGGGGGGGGGGGGGGCCGCGCGCGGCGCCAATAATCCATCGACGGAATCTTCTCATTCGAAGTCTCTGCGGCAGCTTTGCCGGACGCGCTGCAGCACACACGTTGTATATGCGCGGCAAATTGCAGGCAGCAGAGTATATCAGTAGCAGCAGCAGCAGCATCAGCAGCGGCTACCGTGACTCACGACTGCGTGGCCGCGTACTACTGTACCATGTGCAAACGACACCTAAGTGGGTCATTATTTCGCTGGATGCTGCGCGCGCTTCTCTCAAAGACGCCTTTCCGAGGCGGTCTTGCTCGCTGCTCTCTGCTCTCTCTCTCTCTCTCGGCTCGCCGTACATATGTACGTACATACACGTATATATGTATATGTGCGTACACGATATCGCATATGCAATATGCCGAGTGTATATTGCAGGTTGTTGCAGGGGGGGAGGCGGAGGCCGCGCGAAATAACTGCTCGAGGATGTTCGCTTTTTGTCGACGAGAGAGTTGCACGAGCGAGAAAGAGAGAGAGAGAGAGAGAGAGAGAGAGAGCGTCTTCCTGATATGCACAAGGCGCGCACGCGTACATTACGCGCGTTATACGAGCGTTGCGTAATTGAAGGTGATGCGCTCCCGCGAGTGGAAAGGCCCTTAAACGGACTGTAATTCCGAGCGCTTTCTGCGGCTACCGTTTCGTTTGAACTTTTGGCAATTAGGTAATTGCAGCTACCGCCGCGCGAGCGCACAGATACAGATGTGTTATATATGTGTACGTTTCCAGCGAGAAAGAGCGCGATTAACAGCGAAAGGAAGCATTAATTTTGTTTTATAGGATCCGGAGTGTCGCCGGAGTTTGACGAGTGTACGTCTATACGACCCCCGGCGAGCTTGCAGCACAGTCCAATTTCTCGTAATTTCGAAGAAACGATCGCGTCGAAGCGAGCAGAGCAGTGTCGTAGTCTCTCCTCGGCTTCGGCTCTCCACACACACGTCCAAAGGCGCAGCCGAGGAAGACGCGCTGCCGTGGGAATCCTCGGCTACATAATCGCGGCCGAGTCTATCTGCGACAAAGAGCGAGAAACGCGAGATGAGGCGAGATGAGCGAGAGAGAGAGAGAAGCTTCGAGCAGTGCGGTGTGTGTGCTTTTCTTGGTGAGCTGCCTAGCGCACACGCGGCCATTCATGCGAGAGATACTATGGCACGTCAATAGGATGATTGCCCCCCAACGGGCCGCCTCTGCTGTCGTTCAAGTGGATAAAGTCTTTTATGGAGTGTATATATGTAATTTAAACTCGAGAGCTACGCCGTCGTCGCGGCGGACCGATGCACGAGGATGAGGATCTCTGCGACGACGACGACGACGATCGCGGCTTCGACGCTGTACAGCTGTTGGCCTGTGGTGAAGTACAAGTGTAAGAAACTATATGATCCTTATATACCTATAATGATATTACAGGTATAGTACAGTCTGGTCCTCGTCGCGGATGTTGACTGACTCGAGCTTGAAGAGCTTGAAGAATGGAGAAGATCGAGATAGTTGGCAGTGTGACGAGATCGTCTACAGCAGACTCAACACGACTTGTAGCAGAAATGATATCAATTCAAAGGATGAAGAAGAATTTTGCCATCGCAGTGTACTTGTATTGGTATAGGTAAAATGTAACGAATTGTCTACTTTTAGAGATATAATTAAGGTAAATTAACAGACAGTGCAATGCAACACCGTACTCCGTAATTGCGCAAATGGTTATTCAGTGATAGCTGTTAGGGTGGAAAAGTATGCCGCAGTTAAAAGATTCAAATTTATATAATTCAAACAATTAAATTAATTTTATTGAATTAATTTTACAGCTCACTTAATTACGTAGATTGAAATTCAATGCGTTATCAAAGATTCGTACAATCAACTAAATATTTCTCGAACAGGAACAAAGTCATCAAGTTGTGATAAGAAAATACTTGCAATGAAATAGTTGTTTGCAATACGATGCTCGCTATACTTGTCAGCTGATCCTGTCACTAAAGAGTCGAATAAGTCATTCTTACAGCCTTGCAATGAGTTGCTTATTCTTATCTTTTTCGCGATCAAGTCCCAGTTTAAGAAGAGAGAGAGAGAGAGAGAGAGAGAGAGAGAGAGAGAGAGAGAGAGAGAGGAAAAAGAAGGTCTACAGGAAGTGGATAATACCACGCGCGCGAGAGAGCCTGGGTGAGACCAGAGCAACACATTGGCATCTATATATAACGACAATCAACTCTCTCCTCTCGTTGCAAGTCCGTGCGCAGACAGACAGATAGTGAGAGAGAGAGAGAGAGAGAGAGAGAGAGAGAGAGAGGGAGAGAGAGAGACAGGGTTGAAATTGAAAGTTATAAAGCTGATTGTTATAACAAGTCTCTCTCAGCTGGCGTAATTCCATTACAACCGTGAAAACTTAATGACCGTTTTCTCAATTTTCCCTTGGAATTCAGAGGAGGTTGAATTTGATCCAATTTGAAGGCCTTTTACACATGAACTCTAAACAATGACTCCGGCACTTGAGCTGATTCTGTTTTCAGGCATCTCGATTCTCTCGCCCGCAATTATGCTATACTGCCCCTATATAACATTATATTATGCTCTCCGCGGCATAACGCGCGATATTTTGCTAATCGCACACTTCTTGTCGTCAGTCGCTTAAGTGGATATAAACCTGATAGTGCAGACCTATTATCATGATCAATGGGTTTCTTTGGCTCAAGTCGTACCTACACTGCCTTGGCTTTTTCAATGAACGCCTGTCGAGCATTTTTTATCAGACTGACACGTACGCTTTATAACCAATTTTCCATACGTAAGTTCAGTTAGATTTATGACTTCATTGATCATTTCACTTTTCTTAGTCACTTCCGCAGGCTTTATAGATTATTTCCTTTTTTTGCATCAATTTTTTTCAAATTACTCAGGTTCATCAGAGCTCGCCCTTCGGCAATAATCCAAACCGTGCGTCATCAAATAAACCGTAAAAAAGTCTCTAAAACAAAAAAAAAGAGTAATCGAAAAAACCGAGCGGCGTTACGCGAATCTCGAGTCCTTCCCAACCGTCGCGACATTATCCAATTCGCATCGACTCGCTGCGCGCTCGCGTATATGTGTAATGCACTCCAAGCCTCTCTCGGGGCGAGAAACAGCCGGAGAGGGAGAAGTGTCATTGTCTCTGTTATGCAAATCGCTCTTAATTCAGCTGCTGCCGCTGTCTATCGCACTGTTACTCTCGACTGATGCCGGAGCGCATCATGGTGCGCGCACGTATGTCACCTATACGCCAATGAGGCTATACAGGCTTCTGCCGAGCACCAGCTGGATCCGGTTTCGATTCGTCGCTGATACTTCGATCTTTTCGAAAAACTCGCGGGAGCGAATCTCGGCTCTCCTTGCCACGCGGCCTCAAGGTCTTTCGTTATATATCATACCTGCGACGTGCCGCAATGTGCATGTATAACGTGTATCTATGTATATATATAGCGCGAGAGCTGAAAGATTAGACGACCCGCATGTATATTGCACTATGCCGATATGGGAGTGACGGAAGTTCAATTATTTCGTTTTTACGCGTAACGTATACGCGCAGCTCTTATATTGTTGAGGCTTTGAGGCTTTGCGGTAGCCGAGGCTGGTATGCTAATTTGTGCTGCTCGCAGGTGTGTGTATACGTATAGACTCTTTATGAATTATAAATAGAGAACGGCTTTCGGATTCACGAAAGCCGCGGCGTATATAATTGCCGTATTACGGCGCTCGCTACTCTCGTGTTTTCAATTGTCGATCTTATAATGGCATTGATATAAACATGAATTAGTTTGTTGTCGAGCTAATTTTCAAGACAAATAAGCGCTCCCGCCGGCGAGATTGTGAGCGGCAAATCAATCAAAAACGCTTTCCACGTATGTATTTTATTTCCCGGAACTTCGTAATCGCCTTGAATACATGTATAATATGAAATATTACTTGCGCGCGCGTATAATCAGTAATTTCTATTAATCAACCGTTCCACCAACGTCTTCCCAGTGATACATATGAATTCTCGCAAAATTTAAAATGACATTCGGCTTCCGAATGATATGGACACATACAATCGAAATTGAAACGTCACGCGCTCTAATGCCGTCTAATGCAGTTTTAATTTACGTATATATACCGCTAATCCGCGCGAATCGCCGTCCGCGAATTCAAGAAGAATTTTGAAAAACCTCGCGTACCCCGGCTTTAATTACGCAGCGTTTACGTACACCGAATGCATTCGGCGCGACGAAGCGTCGACGGTGCACACCGTGTCCGACGTCTTTGCCGTACAGAAAATTGATTTCCAGCGCACAATACCT
Organism: Philotrypesis tridentata; assembly: GCA_018906965.1. Lineage (NCBI taxonomy): Eukaryota > Metazoa > Arthropoda > Insecta > Hymenoptera > Pteromalidae > Philotrypesis > Philotrypesis tridentata. Next base: position 833,572 of record JACCIB010000041.1, read on the forward strand.
CGCGGGACAAGACCTGCGCGCACACGATACTAATTGCCGCGCAATCGTCTCTCTCGGCACCTCGTCGCCTACGATTAAGGCCGTAAATTCGTCTCTCTCTCTCTCTCTCTCCGCAGCGATTCTGCCGTACATCAGCCGTGACCGTACGGAGATTGACACGGCGAGGCGGTGGTAGCGGCGGCGGCGCGCGGGAGCTTGTAGCTGATGCAGCGCGCAGCAGCAGCAGCAGGACGGAACAGCAGCGCAGCGCCGCAGCGTTGACCCCTCGGCTCTCGCGCGATCGGCCCGTAGCTTTATTTAGTTATCGTTACATCCACCGACTCGTCCATAGCTCGGCGCACACACGCGGTCACGAGATATATATATATATACCTATAAAGCTCTCTTATCTTATCGCACCTCTCTCTCGCATTTTTCGCTCCCATCGCTCTTCGCGCGAATACCTATACGCGCACACACAGCCATATCCACGCACACGCGTATATATCCTCATTCGAGAGCTTTTTTCCAACTGTACAAGCTGCAGATTTGCTTGTATCGCTTTTCTTTTGGACGACAGGCGCGGCGAAGCTCGACAGATAGAGAGAGAGAAAGAAGAGAGAGAGAGAGAGATTGAGTCCGGAAGTGAACATTTCGGGTCTGCAGCTGCCTTGAACTATTACACGACGTCGAAGTGAGCTTTTGCTGAAGAGAGAGATCGAGCGAGCTGTGATATTATGATTAGGTGAGTGCATTTTTTGAGTATGTAAAACTTTTTTTTTTTAATTTCGAGCGAAGATTGGAACAGCGTTTCGCAGATTTTTTTGTTCTTTTTTTTTCTTCGATGAGTGCGCACACGCTCGTTACGTGATTCTGGAAATACTTTTTTAATGCTTTTTTAAATGCGAGGCTTTGCAAATCCGTTTGCAAGGATTGAATTGGGCAGTAGTTAAAGTAACGTTGAAGATTAAAAAAAAACAAATTAGTACAATTTATATATATATTTAAATTTTCGTGTTTCGAATCCTGCTGATAAGTTCAAGCTTGTTTGGTTGTTTACCGCATCAAATGCCAATGCAAGTATTCACGGTCGAAACTAATGCACGAAAATGAAGTGTTAAAAGTACGATAACAGTTTGGGTCATGAACAGGTTAAATTGATTTGTTTGAAAAAACAAATAATACCGTAACACAACGTCATAGACTTCAAAATTCAGCAACCTTTAGCAAAATTAACAACTGTTCAATCATCGATTCTATCAAGGAAGTTATTAATTTCGTTTATTTCTGATAAAAGCATTTGGCATTTGAACCTATCGTTATTATTTTCTTTCCGTATCAGCAAGGTAAGTAATAATTTCTATACTGATAAGCGTAAAAATAAGCTTCACAGTGTATAGCATTAATAAACAAAAGCAGAAAAAAATGAGTACGATTACAATTGCGTCATTTGTTTTTTTTTTTTGCACAAAGTTAAATTTTTCGGAAACTGGCATTGCACAGTTTTTCTCTTTGTAGAAAATAATTTATTCTCCGCGCTAATAAGAGAGAGAACAATCGGGAAAAGAGGGCATTTCCGCGGAGCGGCTCGAAAATCATTCGCGTAGCGTCGGACTTTTTTTTCCCTGGAGCAATGATGACCGGTGACGTGCGGAGTGCCAATGATTAAATTGAAATAATAATTCGAGCGACGACATGTCAGAGTCGGAAGACTCGAAAGTGCGAGAGAAGCGGAAATAGGCGATTTGTACTTGTTTGTAGCAATTGAAAAAGTACAGGAATCCAAGAAGTAACTAATTCGCCGTAAAGCAGTAGACACGGACGGTTAAAATGTACAATTTTCAATGACGATAATAGAATCGCACGAAATTGACATGCCTCGAAAATTTCTAATTCGATACACTAATTCAGCGCACAGGAGTGTATACGTATATATACTACATGTACATAGCAGAGAATAGCCCCACCGCACGACGACTCATTCTCATTTCCAGCTCGGCATTTATTTCCTCGTCAAAATCAATTCATCCTCCGGAGATCCACACACACACACACACACTTGCACATTATGCTCCGTCGCTTTCGACTCGCCACGCGGCGGCGGCCGCGGCGGCGGCGGCGCATCGGGAAACGCGAAAACAGAGCCGCGCGCATATCCTCGGCTCTTGTATATTATCGCTCTCCGCGCGCGGAACGAAAAGAAGCCCATAATGACTCCCAATTAAATGCAAACGAACGTATAGAGCCGCTCGTAAATCAATCCGAATCCTCTCGTAACTTCTCCCCCCCCCCCCCCACCGTCTCGCGCGGCCGATCGTTTCGCCTCATCTCGCGAGTCCGCGCGCGCGCGCGCTTTAAACGCCGATAAAAAGCGCGCCCGTATAATGTATATACATAAGAAGCCTCGTCTCTCGCGGCTACGAGCTATATAAGCGCGAGAGAGTCGAAAAAAATAAGAGCGAAGTACACAGCGCGATAGCCCCGGGGTAGAGAACTCGTTGCGGAGAAAATGAAAAGTGCCGCAATAAACTCGCGCTTCGCGCGCACGTTTTCCCAACGACCTTCTCAAGGTTTTCTCTTTGCGCGCTCTCCGCGCGCGTTATACGATATGTATATGCACATGTACACTCGAGAGCATGTGTGCAGAATTAGAGAGAGAGAGAGAGAGAGAGAGAGAGAGAGAGAGAGAGAGAACTGCGCGCGCGGAGAGCGGAGAAAAAAAAATTATGTTTATGGAATAACTCGCGCTCCCTGTTTACGCGTATATATATGCCGATTGCAAATAAAGTGCTAATCGATCTCGGAATGCGCGTACGTCGCAGGCTCGTTTTTCGACCGTTTATTTACGCGCTTTTTACGGGATCTAACCGACAGCTCTTATATATGGAGCGCATCCGTAAGATATATCCGGATTTGTGCGTAAACAACGCGGAGTCTAGATTGAGAGGGTTACGTACATATATATCGTGATAGTAAAGTAGCGTGCGCGCGGGTATTGAGTTTTACTGCGCGGGATGAATGGAGTTATTAAATAGGCTTTTGTTACGCGAGTGCAGCGTTTCGCCGACTTTAATGCGCAAGCGGTTGTGTCACGGGCTCGCCGTATATATGTAACGCTTTTTATTGTGCAAAAGTTTTTGAGAAAAAGAAGCGTGAAAGAAAACTTGCTAAATGAGCCGTTATACGAGTGGTTGCAGTGCTTTCGTTTTCTTTTTCATTTTCTATTGTTTAAATTATCACTTTTGACAAATAGTATCATGGTATTGGATTTGACGAAACCTCGGACGAAACTGATGACTGGAACAGTAGGGTTAAAAATTGTTGAGAGTCGGGCTTGAATTTTTATGGAAGTTGCTGCTACATAATGTGTATTATATATACTTGTGTGTAAAATATTGTACATAAATTTACTAAATTTTGAATTAATCTTTGGACACATCGTTATGTAACAGCGATCAAAATTAATTACCGGTACACTATAATTATGCAATAAATATAAAAGTACACTGCAATAATGAATATCCGTATAGGTAATCTCAATCCACATAATTGTTCATATAATACAAAAGCATATGAATTTGCAGAAAATTTCGTCCAACTTTTACCGCACGAACTACATCAAGATTTCAATGACACTAAAAAAAAAAATAAATGCATATTACATTCAAGTGCACATGACCGAAATTAACTCGCCGTACACACGTACCGCGCAAGCGGATTTTTAACGATCTTTACGACGCGTACGCCTGTATATACGCACCTACATGTATTGCAGCCCTGATGGGGAGCTCTCATCTGGACTTTGAGAAAATTGACAAAGCAGAGCAGAAGCCGCAAGCCGGTATTATTCGTGTATACGGCCATTGTAAGGGGGCCACGGTGTCGTCGTTAGGATTCATCTTGCGCTCATCACACACGACATACGTGTACAGTGTACTCGCGCACACGAGGGCGAGTGACAGAGAGACAGAGAGAAAAGAGAGCATCAGCGAACAAAACAAGGCGAAGCCCGCGTCGTCGCTCGCGCAGAGAGCGCCACAATGGCTCTTACACTGATGGGACACAGCCGCAGAGCCACATAGTACAGCGTCCAATTGCGCGGCCGCGATAATTTGCATGACAAAAAGAGCGGCCACGGCATCGAAGCAGGATGTCGCGTTTTTCGCGATAATAATTTCTCTCTCTCTCTCTCTCTCCACGTGTTTATATTGTGCGCGCGACGGAGAGGTCAAGGCTGCTGATTGCCGTCTTCTCCTTCTGAGGCGCTGACTAGCTCTGTCTCTCCCTTCCTCTCGATTGGAGCTGCGCCTCTAAGGGAACGGGCCCCGAGATTTAATAATCGGCAATCTCGACGGACTGCTCCAACATTTATTCAAAAGGTCCGTCAATCGTCCGCTTCTTAGCTCTCGTAGACTAATTTTCTTCGTCTCTCTCTCTCTCTATCGTGCTTAATGTGCGCTGCGCCGCGAGAGAGAGAGGAGAGGATATTGTTCGCCGCGTAGGACGGCTAGATTTCCTTTTCATCCCTTCGCAATGCCTTGCGGCTCGGGAGGGGGAGAAGGGCTTGAATTTTTCGCGTCGATATTTCGAATATCGACTTATCGCGCTTGCGACACACGATTTACTTGCTCGGGGTTACATGCAATTGTCTGTCTATCCTAAATTAGTAAAAAAGAAATCTGTACTATTTAATAACTCTCGGCTGCAGAAACTCTCGTTCGCATCCGCTAAATTGTGGCGGGAAACTTGAATTTCCAAATCGATTTTCCCTTCCGTCAAGCAGCAAAGCCCAGAAGCGCTAAGAAAAAACTATGTATACCCATCCTCGACGCAAGAAAGCACGATTCGCAAAATTGTAGCGTCCGTACGCAGCGAGATCGCACGCATACGCATGAATGTTTCATCGGATGACGACGCGCGCGTCGTCGGCGGGTTTAAAAGGCTTCCATGTCCACGCCTACTTTCAGCTTCTCGAGAGAGAGTGTGCGCGCAGTGTGTTTACCGCGGGACGCACGTGATGAGGGGCTTTCCGAAGTCAACAGGTGTCACGTACGTGATCGCTCGCTCGCGCTCTTTCTTTCTCGCGCGGCCTATTTCTCTCTCACTCTTTCTCTCTCCCCTCTACAACCTGCTTTAAAGCACTGCTGCAGCCTTGAGAGATTCTTCCTCTTTCGCGCCCGCGGCCTTATCTCGCGGTGACAAAATTTCGTTCGCACCGCGCGGAGCGGGCTCGAGTAAACAAATGTCACTTCTCCCGCAGCTGAGACAGAGAGAGAGAGAGGGGGGGAGAGATCTTAATAGAATTATGTAGTCGGTGGGATTGAGGAAAAAGTTACATGAAAATCTTCTTTTTTTGCTCTCTCATGTGTATTAGTGGAGGGGAACGTTTGTTCGGGAGCTGTAGTATAAGTTCTGGGAATCCGATCATAATATAAACACAACAGCTCATAATGCGCGGGTTTTTTTTTTAGATTCGGCGTCAGGCGATAAAGTATTATATACTACTTGAAATTAACGATTGAGCTTGAGTTAGATTGGTTCCCGCTTTGCTTGGATGTTGGAACGTCGGTTAATGCAGTCTTGTCGTCCTATTAGAGCATTTTGCGATCGCTAATATCAAAAATTTTTCGTTGCAGCTGTAATAGATGTGTAATAATAGCAGAGGCAATCATTGCGAGATAAGATTATTATCGAAATTGTGTAATTTCTAAATGACTGTGTGTTCGTCCAGGCGCTTCACGTCCGTGACAGTGCATTCCAACACGTATTTTTTTTTTATTTCGTTTTGTCTAATAGATTGATAGCAGACAAGTGGAAAATAAAGGCAGCATAAAGTTAGATTCTTTAAATTATGTGATGTTGTCGTAACGAAAATAAAAAAATGCTCTTCGTTGTACATTATACAAATAATTTTTCCCATATCATTTCTTTTATTATTATATCCATTAATTACAGTTTCTTTTTTATTATTACACAATAAACAGTATATTACGGCGAAGAGGCGAAAATATCTTCCAAGAACCTCGTGAATATTACGGGAGAGAAATATATTAGAGAATTATACAATAGGCTATAACTTTTTTAAGACAGAAATCGTAAGATTGCCACTGCCGTCATACGTCATGCTACGCTTCGATTTCGATGAGATAAATTGTGTATGTATGTATAAAATTCAGCTTCCAACGTTAATCGCCGACGCGAAAAATGCCTTTGAACAGCTACACCTATGCAAAATTACAATCGATAATCGAAGAACTCGCGCACCGCTACGAAAGAAAAAACAATTCAAAATTAATCGTCGTCGAGTCTGATCGTTTCCGCCTATTACTACTGAATTCATTGCACACCGCATCAGGCACGTATACGCGCATTTTCCAGCCAACGAATCGCGAACTTTTTTTGCCGCTCGGCGGCAAAAAATCTTCGCGGCCAAAATCAAGGCGTGAAAAACATCGTCTCGTGTGCCGACTCGGTGACGGCGCACGAGTGCAAGTGCGACGATGTTTACGGAAGGTGCTCGCGTAATATATATCGTCGCGAGACACGCATCACTGATTTACGGTTTCGATTTTTCCACGAGCGCCTCGACAGCACCGTACGTACACGCGTACAACGATTTCCATAAACCTCTCGGGGGATTTTTTTTTTTGCTACTCTTACACACGCGATGTTTCCTTGCCGTGCGTGAATCGTGAGTCTCGTCGCCGTTGCTGCTTGAATTTTTCTTTATGGGAGATGCACAGGTATAGTTTGGTCGACTTTTCGATGTCTCGAGACGATGGAACGGCGTGACATTGAAATTTGATAAGTCGTTTCATTTATTATGTTTACCGCGCAGTATAGGTATATTACGCAGTTATTTGTCTGAGTATAAGTTGAACTATGTAGAATGAAAGGCTGTTGTGTAATTCTGGTCTCGCGTGTTTTCGATGTTGATTTTCGATGGAAGAGACAAGACAGTTTTGAAGAGCGAAGAAAGAGTCAACTTCCGGGCGCAAAAAATGATGTGCATTGAATTTTTTAAATAATTCTTTTTTCGTACACGATGAATTTCACATTCGCTACGGGTCATTTGTGCATACAGTATGGAATAATTTATTAATGATTGCTTTACATTGTACATTGTTTTACTACATCTTGTGATTCGTATAGTGAATTGAAAATATCCTCAGAAAAGTTAAAAAAAAACGTTTACCCACGAGTTACCCTTAAAAATTCTTTCCATTCCTTGCTTTCCAAGGTAGTTGGTACCCGCAACTCAAGTGCCATTTTGCGAAGAAACATACGTATTTTCCCTAAAGCGTAACACTGCGAAAAATTCTCGAAGTCATCTCCAAACACGCAGCGATAAGGGACTCGCGCTGACTCGGCTCATTCACGGCGAGGAGGAGGCGGAAAAAAAGTTTTCCGTGACGCTCGGCTGAGCCTCGCAAGCGAATAACCATTAAATTAACGCTCTCATTATTAAGAGATAATAATAACGCATCGAGCAATCGAGCTCGAGTCTTCGTTTTATCGCTCATATAATTGCGCGCGAGCAAATTCAATAGAGTGAAATAAGAATTATGATGGAGCGCGTACTTATGCTTGAACGATGATATCGAAAAAAATTCTCCGTTAACACACATCTTGCGGATTTTACAAGACTATAACTGCACCGCGGGCCAAACAAGCTTTTCGCGCGGGGACGTCGCAGCCGCGTTCGCTCTAATATTATAAATAATTATATAGTCGTCGCGGATGTAAAATTATCGTTACGCTGTGCGCCAACGTAACAACGGCGCGCTCGTTAAACAAGCTGAAAAGAAAAATCCGCGTCGCCCAATTCAAATCCGTACGCCGCGCGCAGAGGGGAAGAGGGAGAGAGAGAGAGAGAGAGAGAGAGAGAGAGAGAGACGAGTCAACGGTTTCGGCTGCTGTCACCGTTGATGTACATGTGTAATTGCGCATAGGTACACATCTATAGCGATGGATTATATCTTCCGCTTGTGTGTGTGTGTGTGTGTGTGCGTGATTTGTAACGCTTTGTGTGTAATTATCGTGTTTGCACGTGCGCGCGCATGTGTGTGAGTGTGTGTGAGTGTGTGAGTGTGTGTATAAAAAGAGTTCAATCCGGGCCAATTAAAGAACGTATTTAGGGTGTCGTAAAATGTCAAATATAACATTCGGCTCAATTAGTGCGCGCCACGAGCAATTCACGAGGAGAGGGCAACGGGAACGATCCGGTTTTTATGATACACGGTACGAACGCGTGCGCGCAAGTTTCGAATAGTCGCGCCCTTATTTTACAAATACATCGAGCCGCCTAGACCTTTTACTTTTTTTCTCTCCGACTCTTTTCGGGTTAAAGTGCTTATTATTTATTCGGAGGCGGTTATAATGCGAATATTAAATTATTTCAGTATACGTTTGAAATTTCGAGTCGCGCAATGTTTTTCTTGTGGCTTCGCGTCGCGGTGAGCCATGCATTTTTGATGTAGCGAAAATATCCGGCTTGGTGTGTTTTTTCGGTTATACTGTCGTGTAATGCGTATATATATACTAAAAGAGATATCCGATTGATGAAAAATATTTTTTGTTCGAGATGCATTTCTTAAAAGAAATTATTATCCATATATAAAAAAAGCAAAGATCGATCGGTTTCAAGAACATTTTCTTATAGTTATATGATTGGATTATTGGAATATAATTATTATTTTTGAGGGAAAAACATCGTTTCATATTGTGAAATTTTATTACTGAAAATTGTTATCTGAACGTTATCGTGAATTTGCCCGGTATCGTTATTTCTTTTGAGCGCAGATTTTTCAGAATTTTTAATTCTTACGTAAATCTTTTTTTTAATCAGAAAAATGTTAATTACGATTGAAAAGGAAAATTTCTTTTTTACGTATAAAACAGTAATTTTTCTGTCGATATTCTTTCTCTTCGTTTAAAAGAACTCGACAATTTCCTTGCACGTTTTTGTCAGAGTTACATTTATTTATTTATTTTTTATTTACGATTCCGATCGCTTTCTCAGCTATAATCGTCGAACAGTAGTCGCACTCTGCAATTATCTCTTATTTGATAGTGTGCTAATCGCGAATTTCCGAGGAGTTATTGGAATCGGATAAAAACTGACGCTTCAAGAGAAACCGATAAAGACAAGAAAATCTCAGAAGACTTCGAAACATAGTTCGTCTACATTGACTTGCAAATATATGGGCTCTGATATCGCATTAAAAGCTGTACAGGCTAATTTATGCCCCTTCGATCAATTGCTCGCTATGGAAATCGGCAATGCAAACTTCAACTTGCGATCCTTATGCGAAACGTTTTTGCATAGCATTATATGAGCAAAACAAAAAAAAAAAGAATACAAGAAGGGAATAAACTATGCAAAATGCATTCTTTATTGCAGCTCGTATTTAAAAATATCGCTTGTTTTCGCGATTCGTCTCTTATTATAGCACACTCGAGATTCCAGATCGACGAGACAAAAGGCGTTCGCGTGTACAAAGCGTCATTTGCAAAATGCTGCTCTGTCGCTTCGCGCTTACTCCGGCGCTTCTGAGAACAGTTCAATAATAATTCCTAGATAACGCGCCGTATATGTGTACAAAGCGGGAGAAAAGTTTTCTCGGGGTTTCGTCGCGGTAAAGGATTTTCCACGGCTTTTGCTGCGCTTAATTTAGCTATGCGCGTAATTCGCGTTATCGCAATTTCGACTTGCACACGCTTAGAAATTTAGCCGATAAGTTACATTTTTTTCCGGTGACTTTGGAATGTACAATTTTTTTTTTAAAGAATACCATGCGCGCGTGCCTTTGTTAGTCTGACGATCGCGCTTGTTCTTATCAAGCAATAAAGTGCACGCGAGATTTGTTACTTGAAGTGATTCTTGTCGAGTAGAAATTAAGGAAAGAGCTTTTTTGATGAATTTTCGTTGCACATTTTGGAAACTGATTGTTTTTTCGAAAGAGAGGTATAAGAGGGTTGTACTTTGGGAGGGAGGGAGGAGGGGTTGGAAGAAAAGGTATGATTTATTTATTATCTATTTATTTCAACGGGCATAAATCCTTTTACAAAATATAAGTAAGTTTTATAAAAATTGTGATGAAAAACGATTAGATATTGTTGTATCAGCTGCATTAAGTTGATATTGAGTGTATTGATATTATTTTTATTTTGTTTGTCATGTATAATTTAGACGCAGTAGCAATCATTTTATTCATGAGAAAATTTTATTACTTAAACCTTAATTATAGTGATTTTGAAACAAAATTGCGTTAAACTATTCTAAATAAAATGAAAGGCGCCTTGACATGTCGAAGACATGTTTTTAGAAAGTTTTTGCCTTTTATAAGATATATCTGTACATATATTGTAATATAATTTTGCAAAACAATTTTTTTTTAATATCAAAAAGTATTTCTCTTTAATGTACGCTTATAATTCTGGTTGATAAAATTGTACAGAAAGTGAGCAAAAAACCCACCTTTTGACAATACAAGAAAACACGTTTCCAAGTTCATATCTCGTAATTTCAAGAAAATCGTATTTTAATATTTGCACTACCATTGCAAAACAACAGTAGCGCCAAATATGACACTTCCTACTACACTCATTTAGGTAGGTATACAATACCGATGTAATCATACTTAAATATTTCAAAATAATGCCTTCTGGGTATCCCCGTAAAATAGCGAAATAGTTCAGTTGAGATGTTATGACGCTAACGTTTGAATTTAATGTCTTATAATATCACATTATTTTTTCACGATGTACATACTCACTAAAAATAAAATATAAATAAAAATTGTCACAGCGTTGAAATTGAGTTACAAAATAAGAAATTGAAAAGAGTAAAATTTATGTAAATTTCAAAGTGTATAGAGTGATTATTTTTTTGGCGATTTTAATCTATGGTCAAAAAATGTTTTAGTCTATATTGGTAGAATTCTTTTTTTTTTTGTAACTTGAACTGTTTTTCATGCTTGTATTTTTAGATACGACTACGGTACACAGGAGTAAATGCCGAAAAAAAAATGTTGTTGATTTAAGCTGTAAGCTAAGAGCAAACTGCGAAAAAGTAGCTCGTAGGTGGTAATAAAAACATGTGATTCTGTATCACGTTCGGCAAGTGATATGTAAAAAGACGTGACAGTCTTACACGTGCTGTCACAATCTTAGTTTTCGATGCAACCAAGTGATTGATCCGCATATATTTATTAAATTTTGCGACTAATAATCCGTTGTAATTAAGGAGACGTAGTAATCGATTAAACGTTCAAATCTTATACCACAGTACTGCAGACGAATACAGATCAAATTATAAAGACAATCTATTATCTATATTTATCTTTTAGTTCATTCCAATCTCTTATCTCTTATAAGTTCCAAGTCCATACACCTCAAACGAAGGTTTGTCTTCATACACGACAATAATTAACATTAAAAGCGAAATTTTCTCCCCTTTACAAAACAATAGACAGTCGTATTACGTAATTTTTTGCACAAAATCGAACTACACACGTATAATACGAAAAGTCGAAATCGTCCATAAAACTCGAGGAGAGGCGTCCTTCTGCTTCAGGCAAATAAGAGAACCGAGCTCGCACAACGCCACATTCCATTTCCAATCACTCGACGAGCTTACTGCAGCGCAGAGAGCATCGTCAGAGCCGCAGTACACAGTATATACACGTATATATAGGAACCGAGAGCGAGCGCACATCCGATTGAAGTTTAAAGACCATTGTGCGCGCTCCGCGGGTGCGTGTGCACACGCACTTTATTGGACGTCAAAGCAAAGGCGGCCGCTGATGCGTAATTGAAAAAAACAACAGAAAGTCAGCGCGCGCTCGCACACGCTCTCGTACGTATAAACGTATACTCGACAGCGCGCTAATGATCGGCGGCAGCTCCCGCGCCCCGGCGTTAATTCAATGCTTCGGAGCCTAGAATTCTTTCGCAAGGCTTATAAATTATAACAAATCATGCTCAATTGCGCGCGTATATATGCCGTTTCATAAATCATCCCAATATACCACACTGCGACTATTTTTCTCCCCCCCCCCCCCCCTTCTCCCGCTTTTCGCGGCGCAGTGTACAGCAGCAATAGTATATACACGCGCGAATTTAAAATGCATTCTGTTGTACGCGTTGTACACGTGGAATTCCCGCGATACCTTATATTTCTTTTTTTTTTATAATATATATATAAGACGTCGCGCAGCACGTGTGCACCAGCTTTCAATTCATCGCGACTACTTATGTACAGCAGCAACTGTGATGAATCACTTGTCGATTGCCCGCTAATGCGTACAAGGAAATTTCGTCTCAAAAAATACAATCGAACCGTTGCGGGTCGGGGCAGGCCGAGTACAGGACTCTCGGCGCGAGAGCCACCGCAGTGAAAAAAGGCGCGAACGCGCCGAGAACGAAATTGAGACGAGAAGTGGGCTTATGTGCGGTATGGTAATTTTGAAGGCGAATTTTCCATTCGGTTCATCGCGCGCAAGTTGAGCTCGATAATTTAAATACCAAATGGATAAGAAAAATTTGATTAAATAGTGATTAGTTAATGATTAATGACAACTGAGATAAGACATATGGCTAAATTTAAATTTTCGAAAGTGCGCAGGTAAGATGCCAGATTGTATACTGATATACTGGTATGAAACTAAAGGAAAATCTAAAAAAAATCTGATTGCAATTAGATTTCAAATTATAAATCAATTCTATATATTCCTTTTGTTTTTTAGCGATTTTTCGTTTTGGAGTATAGCTATGCTATAGTACATATAATACATTTGATTGTTTTTTCAACCATAAAAAATTTTCTAGATCAATTTTATCGTCAATCGTTTTATAACCTCTTACTTCATTTGTGTCAATTATAAAAGAGTAACCAAACAATCCGATTAATGATAATTTTTGTTTTTGTAAGCTGCTTACGGAAGATTTTCGATTTTTTGTTAAACTAAAATAAAATAGGAGCTGAAACAATGGTTTTCCAACAGACGAAATTAAGCGAAAAGAACAGGGGGATAAAAATCCGCACTTAAGTCACGCTTATTCGTATGCACGCTCGTGCACTATTTACACTCCGCATGTAATAATGAGCCGCTCACAGGTCACTCGTGTATATCGTAATATGCTACTAGTTCAGCTCTTCCAACAGTTTATCAATTTCGCATTTTCTCCATAAGCTCCACAACTAATTTAGTCGGAAAAAACACTTAGAAAAGCAGACACACACACACACACATGTTGTATAAAGTCTGCGGGAACTGAAGTAAAAACTAAGAAACAACATAAATAACTGAAACAATTCCCGTTCGCCAAAAGAAAAACCAGCATGAAAAGAAAACAAGTGAATCAGGTAGCCGGTAGAATAATACGCAAAAATATCGAGTCATCAAGTCGCAGCCGCAGCGATGTATGTAATCGCGACCTAAACAGATCGAATCCAGCGCCACGTGCGCGCGCGCGGCATCATCCCCCGCGTCGGGCTCACCTGATTCGCGATAAAGCAGATGTTTGCGACGACGACGCGTCCGCAGCTCCGGAAGTGCATTCTTCCTGCTCCCGATTCCCCCGAGTGTCCGGTGACTCTCTCTCTCTCTCTCTCTCTCTCTCTCACTCGCCTCAACGGAATCGCCTGGAAAGTACGATATCGCGTGTCGCATTCTCGCCTCGCGCGCGCGCTTATCTCCGCGAATTTATTGTTTAGTCATCGGGCATCCGGTCTGCCTCACGGCCGAATGCGACCTGGCGCGCGTCGAGCAAACATCTTACGGTATACGATATAAGTACGCGCGTGTACGGTGCACCAGTTCTCTCTCTCTCTCTCTCTCTTCTCTCTCTCTCGGCGGAGAGTATCGCGCCAATAAGGCTCGCACGTCGCCCGTACATAATCGAATCAGTCGCGCATCTCGGCAATTAGACAATGACACGCGCGTCGATCCCGATTAATTTAGGGCGATAGCATATAGCGCGGAGCTGTGCGCGCGCGAGGAAAAATCGAGGACAAGAGCGACCAGATAAGACGCGAGGATATATACGTCGATGGCGGAGGCAAGTGGAGCGATGACGGTCGGACTGCACGTTCTCGGAGAGAGAGAGAGAGAGAGAGATCAACGGTTTCTATATACAGAGGGGGACAAACATTTTCATTAGCGCGGGTTTTGCCTTCGCGCGGAGAGGGGCCGAAAGAGAAAGAGAGAGTTTTATATTTGTACACAGGGTTTTCGACTGCGAGCTGTTTGATGAAGTGTTTTTTCATTGGTAGCTTGTATACAAACTTTTTTGACTGTAAGCCTGCGCATAGTGAGAAATAAATTTTTTTTTGTCTCGCCGAATAGTCGATAATTATATCGAGGAAGTGTTCAGGAAGAATTTAATCGACTTTTCATCCGGCAAATCGCGCTTTGTTGTTCGATACAAAGTGCGAGGTATGTCACGATTCGATATACTTCACGCACACAATGTAATTTTGCATTGAAATATCCTGAATGCACTGTTCTGTCGGTGCAAGTAGGTCACTTTTTTTTTAAATTACTTTGCATACGGCCATGCAGATGAATGATTACCATAAAGCGATTAAGATTTTGAAAATAGATCCTATAAGATTATAATTATAATAAATTGGCTTTTCAATACAAGCGATTCATTCGTCGTTGCTCGTTGTTGTTGATCCTTGTAGAGGTATTTCGAGCAGGAATAAATAATTTATCTCGCCGATCGTTTGTCATTGCGGTACAGAAATGCGACTCTGTTGAAACCACTTTTTCATTGTATATGCGTTACTTACGAGCAATACATCACACACTCGGATTCGACCTCAAGCGCGTTTGTCGCGTGAAAATTAGTCGCGCGAAAAAAGTATTTACAATCGATTTTATGCGAGAAAATCGGTGTCATCCATCCATAAAAATCCTGATAAAAAACAAAAAAAATTTACAGTTGGCAATTTTTCTGGATATTTGTTTATTGCTACCAAAAAAGTAGACTCGTCCTCAACCACTGAATTGGGTATGCAATAACCAAGAAAAAAAATTGAAGAAATATAAAAAAAATTTTTTTTTCATTGCTGAGTATTTAATTATCTTAGATATGCAGTTAAAAACTTTATACTGATTTTCATTTAAATGAATTGAATCGTCGATTTATGTTTTACACGATCGAGCTCATAAAACGAAATAAATATTTTTTAAAAAGGTACATTATATACTCACCGAGTTTTTGGCAGAATCAATAAAATACGTTTAGCGTTTGTTCAAGAATCAGACTTGAATTAACACAAACATTGAATTCTCATATCTTGTTAGCAAAAAGAAGCAAAATGTACTTGCCAGATGTTTCGCGCGTATAATTTTTGCTATTCACAGGCAGATAATTATCTGAGACACTAAAAAGTTGCCTACCTTTTAGTGTCGCTTTCGAATTTTGCGTACAGTATATATATGTAAGCTGTTTTCGCTATAAAGTGTTAAAGTAAACTGCCTTTTCTCGAGTGTGAAAAAAGGCAATAATATTCGGCACAGAGAACTGAAATGTTACATTTCAATAAGACAAAAAATATATATGAGTTAAATAACATCATCGCTATACAAAGTCATAATTTTGCTTTTTCAACAATACAAACAATACAATGAATGCGTTATTTTCTTATACAATCCTAACATAAAAATGCCTATAACATTATTAATTGTTGCAACAGTGTAATATATAACATTTACTCTCTAAAATCCTTGAAGTCATAATTTCGCTCGAACATTTTAAGATGTACTTTTGACTTTTAACAAGAAAAAACTGAGCCTTTTATGAAAAATTATGACTCTAAAGATTCTATATGTAAAGTAAATTTTATGCTACAGGTATATCCATTAGAAGCATTTCCGATAATTTCCAACGAATATAATATATTCGCATTGCATTATTAAAGATAAATTTTTGCCGTTAACTTCAGCACTTGATTAACATGTTAACAAGTTCAACTCGTAATTTTTCTTTCGAAGAAGTAGTATTTACTTTTTGCTCGCAAAGATCAACATTATACAATCATTAATCCACATATTTCAATTAACTCGATATCGAAGCACGTGCAAATCGAGCCATTTACATTGTATAGCATGAATTTTAAAGCTTACTTCCTTATATCGAAAAAAAGCGAAACTCGCGCGAACGAGGCAATTGCATTAAAATATCAGCGTCGTGTTAAAGAACTTTTTTCCTAATGAATATTTATTGTAGAAGTTTTCAGACAAGACTTGCGTAAGTCCATATTTTAATGTATGCCAGACAGACAAAGTATATTCTTAAAAAAATGGGTTATTATTGTACGATTCATTTTTCGAAATGGACTCGACGTATATACCGCGCGTAAGCTTCAAAAAGATAACAATGTTCATTGTTCACATGTACGCTCTATATAACGCGATACATAATTATCTATCAAATATTGTGTTTTTATCTTACTATTTTATTTTATTTTATTTTCGAGTTTATCGAGCATCAATGTTCATTTATTTAATTAAGTAATAAATAAATAAATAAATAATGAACTCGACTGTTTCAATTTTCGGGACATATAACATAAGATACTTCTCCGAAGCAATCGACCAATCCGAATGAAAAAACTCCGGATACGCGAAACTGCATCTCTATATATATACCAATCGTTCGGAGCGGTGAAAAACGAAGCGCGCACACGAACTGCAAAAAGAGCGTCGTTATACACACGCAGCAAAGCACATTTACGAACCGCCGTAAAAATATCAAGCTCAATGAGCAGCCTTACGCACATCGCGATCAGTTGTGCAATAAGCTTCAACCGTCAAAATGACGCGATGCTTTTCATTAATAATCTCGTCATCTCGATCCGTCTGCGCCGTTTCAATTGCACCTCCCAAATTTCCATCGAGCAAACGCAACGCGCGGAGAAAAAAAAAGCACAGAAAAAGAAGCAACCGGACTGCAGTGAGACAAGGACGCTCGCGGCTCGAGTTCACTGAACGATCGCCGCTACGGCCTTTCCGATCGCGCTCTGTGTGTCTGTGTGTGTACTCCTCGGTGTACTCTATACTCCCGCGAAATTAGCCTCCGTTGCGCAACGTTCGCGAGAGCGAGAGATAAAACACGTGGAGAGACGTAATGCTCCCGTCGCCGAGAGCTGCTACTGGGCAAACGAATTCGCGCGAGGAAGCTGATAGTGCGCGTGTGCGTGTGTATGTATACCGTATCGCAGTGGGATTAGCGACAGCGACTTCTGATTTATGTGTTGTCGTTGACAAGTGCAATTTTTCTTTTCTCCGATTTATTGTCTCTCCTGTTGAGAGAGAGAGAGAGAGAGAGAGAGAGAGAGAGAGAGAGAGAGAGAGAGAGAGGGAGAGAGAGAGAGAGAGAGAGAAGGAGCCGGGTCAGAGCCTGAGAATGTGATCTGAATTTCCTATTGATTGACACGACGAGGAACCTGTTATGCAACGATAAAAATGTTTTTATGGGTTGGATTTTTTAACGGCTTTTATGGGTCGTTCTTATGTTAAAAAAAAATTGAAAGCTTTCAAAATCTTCATTGTTTGCTCGTGAAAACGAGTCGCTTGAATTGTTCTATAACGAATGTTTCTTAAAAATTATTTTATGAGTATGAATAATAAAAAAGTTGCTCAATGATTTAATGTAAAATTAGTTTCTATTGTTATACTATAAGGGGTTTCGTGCAGTTCTCCGCTCGGATAACCGCACTCCGCTCGGTGGCCTTAGGCACATTGCGATGGGTTATAGGGTTATGCAACGAAAAAAAAATGTTTTTATGGGTTGGATTTTTTACCGGCTTTTACGGGTCGTTCTTATGTTAAAAAGAAAAATTGAAAGCTTTCAAAATCTTCATTGGTTGCTCGTGAAAATGAATCGCTCGAGTTGTTCTATAGGAAATGTTTCTTAAAAATAATTTTATGTGTATGAATAATAAAAAAAGTTGCTCAATGATTTAATGTAAAATTAGTTTGCGTAGTTCACACCTTGAATTGTGAAAAGTTTTTTGTACGAAATTGTGTTTTCTGTTTTTCCTTTAAAACGATATAGAATCTGTTTGTATTTTTAATATTTTTTTTAATGTATTCATAACTACAGCTTTATTTAACTGAATGCAAATGTTTTAGTAGGATACGACAATATAGTAGATGAGAAATTAACTAATTTGCTTGTAACAAATAGTGCAAACGGAATACAATTATTGCTTGTAACAAATAGTACAAACGGAATATAATTATCTACTATATAGTTCACCAGGTTAATATTTAGATATCTCTTCTAAAAATGGCATTGTAAAAACATGATATTCCGAACGAAATATTATTCCAATGCCATTCGAAGAGATATTTAAACATGAACTTCAAATTTGATCATACGGTTGATAGTTATGTACCGAAGGAAAAGTATCGTCATGGTTTTTCGAATTTCTGTTTTTACTGCTTCTTATAATTTACAATTGGCTGGCCTTTGAGAATTCAGCGTCACATCAGTTCTGCAAAAACAAAAAGTCCGTTCGAAGACGCAGGGCTTCGTAATTATATATTGCGCAGAGGACAATCAAATTCTCTGTCGCACAGTACAAAAGTCGTCCAGCTGAAAACAGCTGAAACAGACTCGACAGCCACCGTATATATTAGAGACCTATACGTGAGAGTATTAACGTATATCCAAAGAGAATTGTAATCAACACACGCGAATTTCGCCCGAATATAGATCAGCCGCACACAATAAGTATACATGCATCCGAATCAGAGGGTCTCTCGCTACAACAGCGAAGATCGCGCGTCTCGCCGAGTAGGCACAGCCGTTTACACAGACGGCTCGACGAAGATATATAGAGAGAAAGAGAAACACACTCGCGCGCGCTAACATCACGCATACACTCGCCGAGAGAGAGACACACTCTCGAGCCCAATAAGTGGGGGGGAGGGGGGAGGGGGGGGGGCAGCAGCAGTAGTAGTAGTAGTAGCAACAGCAGCAGCAGCAGCATCAGTCTCGACGACTCGCAACCCCGCTTGGCGGCAGTCGACTCGGGTATATAAGCTTTCGGGCTCGGCTCGTCTCACTCTAGGTTGTTCCCGATCCGGGCAACTTTCCCAAGACTTGGCAAACCGTACTCCGTAAGTCGCTCTATACTTCAAAATTTTCTCCATCATTTCTACCGCAATCATCGCATCGCGCCGCACGAATCATCCCATCGTCACGCTCCAGCTTTACATATATATATACGTGTTTACACTAAACACACTGGTAGCTACACGACGCATATATATACTCGCCCATCTATACACAAATACGCATTATATATCGATACATATGTACGGCTAAGTTTTAGTGCAGTTACGCGAATAAACTCGGGCGTCGTTCGTTCCTTCGTGTATACGTATATACCTATATACGTACGCATCAGGAGCTGTGAAGGAAAATTATCGCGGCCTTGTCGAGGCCGCGTGCCGTCGACTATATACACATCTGTAACGTGTTGCCCAGCTAACATGGATTACCGGCGCAAAGAGTCTCTTGGCAACACGAGAGAGAGAGAGAGACTGCAAAAGTCGAAGATCGACCGAGAAGCAGGTTTTTGTGCGCGAGTTGGTGTATTACGTGCGAAGCGATCGTGCAGTGCTGCACAGAGCGAGAAGTATTACATTCGCGAGTCGCTCGCTTTATATTTCTCTCTCTCTCTCTCTATATCTATATATATACTTACGCTCCGACGCGCTAATTCCGTGCGCGCGGCTCTCTCGCGCGCGCCACTTGTTCTGGAAGAATAAATCGCTCGCGCATTCTGCCACGACGCTTTTGTTTTTTTGGTATACAATATTCGTGATACGCGCACAAGCGAATCACGCACCGCGCGTATTTATACACGTGTGTATATAGATCACGGCGTGTGCGCGTCGTGTCGCGGAGAGCTACTTGTTGCTGCGCCTCTTTTTCCGCGAGCGCTCTCCTTTTGATATACGATTTCGGAAACGAGTGGGAGGCGCTATTTGCACTCGTTGTAAAGCGTGATTTACGCCGCGCGCGACTCTCCGACTTACGTGTGTATAATATATATTTCGAAGGCTCCAGCGCGAGAATGAGAGAGAGAGAGAGAGATATGAAAATTCAACAAAACAGCGACAGACGCTCGTTCACTTTTCGCTCTACTATTTATAAAGCGGGCCATTAATTAGCGCTTCGAGAGAGAGAGAGAGAAAACGCGCGATTTCCTCGCGCGGCCGTTCCGCCCGCCGATATCCGAAGAAAAAATACGAGCGACACGTGCGCGCGCCGTTACTTATTTTCGTTCGCTCTCGCGCGCTTCTTCTCGGCGCGCGGAGTCCGCGGCTAAATGCGATGTGTATACACGTCCCGCAGAGCGCCGACTTAAGGCTAATCGACGACAATGAAGCTGGGCATACGTCACTTTGATATTCCCAATATCGCCGATGCGTCATTGCTTTCGTTCGTGAATTGCTTCGCGCGAAAGTTGCGAACGTCTGCGTGCCTGCCTGTATTGTAATAATCGCCTGCTCTCTCATTCTATCTTTCTCTATACTGCGCTGAGTTTAAACAGTTGCTCCCGCGGACTTGGAGGCGTTTTGTACATTCTAAATTCGGAGCTTCGAGCATGATTTTCCAATGACTGTGTGTGTGTGTGTGTGTGTGTGTGTGTCTCGTTTTGTGATTAGACCTTGAAGCGCGTAAATTTCTCAATGCAGGCGCTTTCGGCGTCACTTTCGTCTCTTCGATACGTACACGCTCGAATTCCTTTTCTTCGGCCGCAAACGACAGCGCATTATCTTCGGTCGCAATTAGTGCGTGTCTATAGGCAGGTGGACTGCAGCTTCGACGAACGCCTCGAAGGAAATCGTGAGAGCGTAGTTTTCCAAGGTGAAGAGAAACAGAAAGAAAAAAAAATTGTCACTCCGAATCCCCATATACGTGCAGCGCTCTCGGAGCCTAATCAGTCCTCGTATATCAGCGCATAAATTATATCTTCGCTGTACACATATCGAGATAAGGCCTATTCCTTTTATCTGGAAGTCGGAGAGCCCGCGCGAGCGAGCTCTAATTAAACACGAGGAGCGTAATTTATTGTTCGCAATTACGAATTCAACTGCTGTGTGCGCCATAATCCATTATGCTTACGACGAGTCAACAGACACACACACACACACACACACACACACACACACACACACGAGAGGCTCTCTTTCTCTTTCTCGGGAGAGAAAAGAGACGCCTGCGTGTATCGCTCTCGGCAAACGCGCCCGAGATTGTTCAATACACGCGGCCAATAACTTTTGACAGCGACGCCAACGCCTGCACGCATATCTTTGCACTTCGATAATCATTATCTCCGCGGCTCCAGTATATAATATGTTGTTCGGCCTCGTCGCGCGGCGCAGCATCCGTAAACTGGACTGCAGTATTGCATTCTCGATCGTGTCACGCGTTGCTGATCGACGTGTGCGACCTACCCCAAAATCTCCGCGTTTTCCTCGTGAGCGATCGCGTTGGAAGCTTTTTCGGGACTTGTATATCGCTGGGATTAACGATGGCGTGAAAAGTGCGCGTGAATTTTGAGAGTCTGAATCATTGTTTTCGTATATATATTGATTGGATGACGTGTTATGTTTGAACGGTACATAGATTTTCTATTTCGCCGACAAGCTTGGAGGTAACTCGTCTGCGGAGATTGTGAGTGTTTTCGAATAAATCATTTGTATTTTTGTGAAGCGTCCTTTTCGTTGAGAGCGCAAATCAATTTTGAAGAAAAGATAGAGCGTAATTAATTGTCAAGCTCTTTCCTGTCGAACATTTTTAAACACAATCCACGTCATTCTATTTGTACTTTTGCTACGAAAAAAAAAGGATTTTAATTTGGAAGTTTAAACAATTTTTATTTTTGTCCATCTGTCAGGCAACATCCTCTGAAAAATTTGGCTCCAGCTAAACTATGTGGTCATTTAAAATCAGAAGCTAGGATAAAAACAAAATAACAAATTAAATAAATTAAATTTAACAAACATTTTTTGATAAATTTATGTTTTTGAATGCTTAACTGTCGATGGAAATGTGCTTAAACATGTATTTTTAATTTTTTTTTATTTGACTATCAGTGACTTTCAATATTTTTCACACATATAATGGTGTATAAATAATTTTTTAATTAATAAATAATTTTTTTTTCTATTTGGTCTACCATTGGCTAAAAAGTACTTGAATATACGCACAGAAAATTTTAAACCATCAAGTCGATAAATCGATTAGTCGATAAATCTCGAATAAACCCCTTTTTATATACTCGGAAAACTTATTCAATATACTACAATTCTTCAAATATAGCGTTTGAAAAATATTACTAAATCAAACAGCCAATTCAATCAGTTGTATACATTTTTTTGAAGCTCTAGTCCCCAAAGCTATTTCCTAATATTAATTTGGGGAAAACGTTAGCAACCTCACACGCGAATACAAGGAAATCCGTGTTTCGAATATAGCCGTCTATCTTCCTCATCTTTTCTCTACCTTACCGAATTTGTCAAAACAATTATTGAAAGTGCACTAAATCTGAAGAGTGCTCGACGTAAATTGTCCTTAATGAAACTCACCGGAGCGTTTTCGGAAAGTACAAAAGGACAAAAGCTCCATTGCACTACTCGTTCAAGCTTGTGATCTCTCGATTCGTAAATAAACATTCGAACATAAAAAACCATACAGTCTATCCGAGAAGAGCACCGCTTCAAAAATAAAATTTCGCGCGCTCTCCTTCAACGCCACTGTCACTCCCAGTGTACTGACCGCTGCTCAAAACTATATGTACATACACGCCTTCGAAGAGCCCAACGAGCAGCTTGTCCTGCAAGCTTTTTTCTCTCGAAGAGAGCGGAGAGAAAAGAAAACCACGCGAAAGCTCTCTCTCTCTCGCGCCACGGAAAAACACGATCCAGACGCAGCCGGTTCGAGCCGCTTTTCTAAAATACATCGCCGATGTCGCGCGAGTCTGACAACAGCCGTACAGCTCGCGGGTTGGGTTGAATGAGCTCCGATCGATTCGACGCGCACAACAAGAGCGACGGGAGCTTTCACACGCGACTTCTAAGCGCGCTTATATACCGTCACGCGCCGTACGCTTATAAACACGTGTTCGAGCTTGCGAAGACGAGTATAATAATACCGAGTGGGTGTGCGACTTTCTTCGGCGTTTCTCTTCGTACGTAAATACGTATTCCATTTTTTTTCGCGAATCGCGCTTTGCCGTCGAGCTTACGCAATGCGTTTTATATATACATATACGCGTATAAACAGATGATGTTTCTCGAGACGATCTCGTAAAAAATATCGCAATATTGACGATTAGATTGGTGGTAACCTTCGCTCGGCTAACTCAGAGCTTAATTTCTGCTCTGTTGTTTTTTTTTCTGTTTTTAAGGTTCTATACATAATCTTTTCCCGAGAACTATATTGCCATCATTAAATATTCATATGGGGTTAATCCCTATATTGGATATTTAGTCTAGGAGAGTCAGCCTACAAAAATAAATGACATAAACTTTACACATTTCAAGCACACACTATTACTTACATAACTCCAGTTTATCAATAAATAATATCGATTTAGCATAAAAAAAATGATCTTTCGTCACGCTCTGTGTAAATACAGTTTCCGCCGCGAACCGCCGCCGGAGACCGCGAGAAAAATCTTCCGCTATTTGGAGTTTCAATTGATATGTTGACGGCGCGAACTCTCGTGTCTCCTCGCGAGACGCTCAAGTTTTTTTTTTCGACTGCGCGCGCAAAGGAGAGACGCTACGGAATTACGCCGAGAGACCGCGAGGAGGAGAGAGACAGAGAGAGAAAGAAAGATGATTCACGGCCTCTTTTATTTCGCGCCCGCGGCGCTGGCTTCGCGCAAAACGCCGATCAATTCTTCGTACGACGATTATACCTCGCTTCTCCGTATCTTTTTGCGCGTAAAAATGTCTGCTTTTTTTTTAGCGAAAATTGCGGGTGTCTCAATTTTTTGCGATACGCGTCAGCGGTGCGCATATATGTAACGTTGATATACTTAAGGAATAAATAATTTTTTTTTTTTTGCGAAGTGACTTACAGATAATTTGAGTCGTCGGCGATTAATCGCAATCGATTTTCACGATTTTTTAGGATTAGGGAGCGAGCGTAAGCGTTAATTACGACGATCGCGCCTTTTGACATTGAATATTTCGGAAGGTCGAATTTTTTAGGAAGGCCGATTACAGTGACCCTTTTATATGTATACGGGTTTCTTTTCGGTCAAAATCGCGTTGGCGCACGAATGAATGAGTTAATTAACTTTAAAGTGAAATGAATTAAGGCGTTTAATTGGATGGAATATGTGGAAAATAAGCTTATAAGGAATATTGCAGTAAGAGAAGGATTTATTAGTAATTAAGTTATGAATGAGCTCCAGTTATTTATTAACGGTGAAATTTTTTGATTTTGTAATGTAATTTTTTAAAATTATCTGATAAAATTTTTACACGATCATAGCTATTTCATACCCATATTCTTGATAATTTCGCTTTCGTTCAATAAAAAAAAATTTTCTGTAACTCATTCCTGTTCGTGCCACTGTAAGGCAGACTGCGACACGAAACTAGACATAATAGCGGTGTATTGTTAAGTGAAGTCGTAAAAATTAATTTTATCATGATATACTGTGCATCAGAAGCTCGTAAAGCTATAAACGAATTTCGTGAAGACAAATGGGAAATATAAGTATTCAGGAATTGTTAAGTATTAGGATTAGTGTGTTGTTTTTTTTGTTATTTTTTTCTATTGCATAATTGTGTGGAAGCAATTATCCAAACGTGTGTCTGTACGTATATGTATAGATGCAGAAAGTAGCTTTGTTAATATTTTGCTAAACGCTGCGATTAAATAAAGCGAGCAATAAGTGTTACGGTTTGTCTGAGAAAGTACAGGGGAAACTACGCGAAAATAGTATAGAAATAATTCATCGTTTTGAATTTTTCCACTAATTCACAGAGCGTATATAAGTGAGCAGTCTAACGCGGCTTAATGCACTCTCTTAACGTTTTCCATGAATTCGTAAAAAGTCTCGTTAGAAGTTTAGTGGAAGATTTAAAAGTCGATAAATATTGCTAACCGATAAGTAACTCAGCGAACGATAAACGATCGTACTCGAGACGCCATAGTCATCGCCTTAACGAAAACTAGTGTTTTTCTTTTTTTTTTGCACACTCTGTGCCTGCTCATTATGACTCGTATAATAAATCTCGTTTCGCCTCATTTTATTGTCAGTCCATTCTAATTTATACCTAATAATGATTCCTCTCTAATCAAAAGCTGCAGATCCTGCGGTAATTGCAGGAGATTTCAAACGATTTTCTTCTGCACTCATATTATATACTGATAATTTAATTTTATTCTCACAAAAACTGCGGGATCATTGAATTTTATCTGCGCAGTATGAACGACTAACTGCAGAGCCGCGCAGCTACACGACTGTAGAGACTGCACAAAAAGAAAATTTGAATTTTAGGTCACCTCGTTTAAAGTTTGTTTGAACAAGTTTTAACAAATTTTAGATAAGATATGACCTAAAATTTCAATGCCTAGATAAGGCTTGACCTAAGCTCGGCTTTTTGAGAGTTGCATGAGTAAACATTCGAAAAAAAAATTCGATACAAGTTCTATTCTCAAGCTTAGTAAGCTCTGCACACTGCTGAGAATCCAAAGCTGTTTTGGTTTCTTAAAAAAAAGTTTTGTAATAGTTACATTGTACGATTGGTTAAGTCGATCTGTATAGACATAGTTAAAAAGCGTTGAAAAATCTAGCTTTTTTGTTTACTATTGGTATGCATATACAAAATTGTAAGGTTATAATCTAGAATTGTGCAAATTGTTTTCCGTATGTGAAAACGATTTCAAGTTGTACTTTCGTAAAACATCGTAGACTTTTGTTGTAGTTTCTTACGATAGAAGAAGATTTTTATACAAATTATTATATTGTGTAGTTGCTTGAACTCGTTACACTTGAACTAATCTTCTCTAGGATAGGTACAGCACGATGTTGTTCCAGTGTAAAATTTTTCAGCGAAACTGCACATTCGCGTCATTTCGATGTCGCGTTTCTGTTCTCGCGTTCAAGAAATGGCCAATTGCTCCCTTGGCTTTCGCGTTTTCAACATACAGAAGGAAAAATTCTAAAAAATAAGCAATATCAATGCATAAATAACATAAGTACGACGAAAGACTCCTGAAAAATCGCTCACCAACCAGAATCGTCGGTCGTTCCCGAAAAATTTTTCGCGAACGGCACACTCGCGTGTAAGTACACTTGCACACATCGGAGAGTCTCGCGCGCTTCCCGAGCTACATAACCGATATATACGTACAACGCGTTGTACATGCAGACAGCAGTCGCGGAGGGACGAAGGCCATATAGTGGGAGGTGGCAGGTGATGGCGATTAGCCGGCTGCTCGGCTCGCACTCACTTCATCTCCGAACGCCGACACTCGCGGGTCAAGCCTTACAGCTCGCCATCTCCATATCTGCCCAGCTTATATCACACCTCGTCGACGATTTCACCACACGCAGTCGGAAATCGCGGGCGATTCGCCGGAAGTATACGTGTACATACACAAAGTGCGCGCGCGTGAGAGCCAGAGTCGATTCGGCGGGCAGCGATCGCTTTTTGCGCGGTATACATGCCAGTAAAAGTGCAGTGAGTTTCTCGCGGGCCGACGTCGACACGGTGTCCTGCATGAATTTGAAAATCGCCGCTCGATCACGGACTACCTGCGGTCAGAAGCCAAAGAGCAGAACTATAGATCGTTGAGCGATTCAGTGCGATGCAGCTGAGCTTTCCCGATAAATCGCGAGCTTCTCCCGTCTGACATCGCCGCTCTCGCTCGTAAGTATTCCCTACACCTTGGAGGCGAATCCCCGGGAAGTCGTGGAGTTCGAAGTGAGGCTCGTAATTGTCAGGTGGTGCGCAGTGCTCTATAGATGTCACGCGTAGAATATTACAGGTGATGACGCGCATGCGTGTTTAAGATTAAAATTTTTACACGCTTTGAAAATGCAATCGTGCTTACGCAGATTTTTTCTTACATACGTTTCTCACATTGATTTTGCTTCGAGCACCGCAAATCGTTAATTTTCTCGACCAGCAGGGAGCGACTCGATTTTACGGACATTGTCTTCAGAGATTCTCTCCTGATCGCCTTCAACCCCGCGCTTCTATAACAATACATTTTCGCACACACACACACGCGCGCGTACACATATTTCCGTTGTTCCGACACTCGATCGAACAAGATATTACTTGGAATTCCCTGTACAGGATCGTTAAGGCGGTAGTGTCGCTCGTAGAATAATCATTAACAGTTCAATAAAATTTAATGGCACCAGTGCGCGAATAATGGCTGAAACGTGACTCGAAAAAAATCGTTCATCATTCGTTATTTTCGCAAAAGTTATTCCGTTCACTTTTTGTTGACGCTCATGCATACACACACACACACACACACACACACACTCGGAACGAGAACTATAGATAAACGCAGGTGAAAGTCATGTCGAATATAGGATTACATTTATAAATAATTAATTTTTCGAATCATTTAGAACGTGCACTCGTACAATACTGCAATATACATGTCATACAGTACAGTACAAGCGACACTTCCACCTTCCGAGCGCCCAACGCATATCCAATCGTCGGCAAGTGTGTCCGATAACGCTGTCACTCTGCCTCCCGAAATTCCACGGACAATAGGCGTATATACTATATATATATAATACAACGCACAACATATCGAGCCAATAATAAAACGAAGGATACAGAGAGGCTATACTCGTGGATTCCTCGCTTCCGGCATTACGCCGACTATACACGCGCGCGCGCACACACACACACACGGCCTTCCTGTTTCCGCTCTCATCTTTCCTGCGGCTCGCTCGAATTTATTCCGGATACTTTTTCGTCCCATCGCGACTCTGCGCCTGCTACGTTTTCATACACACACACACACGCGCGCACATGCACGCGCATATACGCAATTACACAACTTACTTTCTTATAGCTCATCGGCATTTTACGTATATACTCGCCGACGCGCGATTGCGCTCTTATCGGCTCGACACGAGTATTATATCGGGGGAGGGTTGGACGCGCGCGCGCGCGCACCGATTGCGCAGATATGTTGTTAAACGATTGAATTAGCGGTGATTTCAATGCCGCATTGCGCCTCCGACTCGGCACTCCGCGCGCGACGAGGGATTCTATAGGTATATATATATTATATATAGTTAGGTACATATAGTTTTTCCGTGTGATATATACATGAGGATGAGTGTCGACTCCGATTTCGCACGGGATCGTGCGATCGAACGTGATATAAGTTCGCGATAGTGAGATTAAATTAAGCAGAGCTGCTGAGTTTTTCCGTCGCTTCTAATATCTGGGTTATAGCTCTCGACATTTCCACGGCTCTCTCTCTCTCTCTCGCTCTCGCTCGTGTAATTATCTTATCCGAGAGAGCGACATGTCTCGTTCGCGTGTTGAAGTCGTCCGTATGCACACATATATATATAATATGTATTATATACGGTATCATCGGCGGTGGGGGGGGGGGGCGATTGTTTTGCTTTGCATAATAGAGGCTTGCGGTTAAATAAATAATCATTCTGTTTGGAGATAAACCGTCGAATTATCTCGTGATTATATGGATATTTATACGCGAGAGAGGATATAGCGAGAGAGAGAGAGAGAGAGAGAGAGAGACGCGATTCGATATCGCATTACGTATTTTTCATCGCGATTGTAAGCTGTGTAATAATCTCGCGACTTCATGGCTTCTCGATGATAATGAGAGAGGACTTGTTCCTTTTTTTTATCTGTCTCTCTCTCTCTCTCCGCGTTTCAATGCATTCCTGTATATTGAATAAACAATGCACTCGAGCGGACAAAAACTCACGTGCTACACACCTATCTATCATTATATTATCGTCCGCATAAATGCATCGCGTATATATAATCACAGCAGTATATCCCAACGGAGGCTTATGAAATCCAAGCTCACAATTACGTTCGACCATATAAACCGAGTAATAAAAGAGAAAAAGCGAACTCCACCGTGTTTGGAGAAGAAAAAAACAGATTATATTTTCAACTCGTCGTGCCTGTCGGTAAACGTCAACGAGTCTATCGATCCGCGAGCGGATTTATCGATCGACGCATCGAGTATATTCTCTCGTGTGTTACGTGTAACGGAACGCGAGTATACGTAAAAAAAAGTGCGCAGCACGTTGACATTATGAATTAATCACGAGGGACAGGTATACGCACACATGTGCGTCGCACGTCTCGATGCTCTATATAAAATCGAACGCGTATATAATTTTTTAAACGTGTACGTCGGCTGCGATCATCCTTCGACAGATTCTTGAATTTTCTCGCCTTATAATGTGCGCGGCGCGCTCGCTTCGATTTGCGCTTCGAGCCGCGAGAGAAAAGAAAAAAAAAGGGACAGATAACAAGCATTATTATTCGCTCTCGCTGTGACGCAAGAGGCGAGAAGACCGAAATAATGTAGCGTTCGCGGGGCAGACGCACTGCACACGCGCTGCTGCTATACACTGCTGCTGCATTCGTTGAACTCGCCTCTAAGCGGATCATTGAACTCGATCTCATTGCGATCGGCGCAATTGTCAAGCGAGAGAGAGAGAGAGACAGAGAACCGTTTTAGAGACTTCAATTAAGCACCGACACGACGACGCGACGCGCGCGCGCTCACGAGAGATAATTGCGTTTTCGCGATTGATTTGCATGACTTTTCTTCGAATGTCACGTGCGCGCGCTTCGCTCGACTGCACATATGCGCGTTTATCGAGTGCGTAAAATTGCTTATAATAGTGCAGGAGAGGCTGTGGCGAAAATCGTTTCGAAGTACCGCTGTTGAAAAATTGAAAAACTTTCTTGAGGGTCGGATGCATATACGAAGGACAAGAGAAATTCGTAAAAAATTTGAAATCACTGTACGAGTGTTCAGGAGCTGATTGTAGAGTACTATTGCTTTTGTGATTGCTGCTGTTGTTGATTATGGCCGAGTCTTTGACGTGTGCGATACGAATCGGTCGCGGGAGGCTAGAATTTCGACGCGCGGAAAATTATAATCGCTCCGAAATACTAGCGAAAGCTCGCATCGCTAGAATTACGAAGCAATAATCGCTAGCAAGCTTATTGCTCGGTGTAAGGTATTAACAATAAGTCGTTATTGAAAATAACGACTTATTGTCAACAATTATCGCCAATCGCCGATAATGATAATTGCATTTTTTTATTTAAATAATTGAACAAGTGATCAATTCTATCACAAAAATTAAACGACTGTACAAAATTTCGTGAAAATACATTATAAAAAATTTTAAAAATGACATAGATGAAAGGCAGTCAGCGCAGTATGGGGCTATAAAAATTATGTCGAAGAACAGAATATAAGAGGACGTATTATTCATGAATACTATACGATAAATAAATTAGTTTTCAATAAATTATTAAATAAAATGATACTTCCGATAAAAATTGTCGTTATTAATTTTTTCAGCGTTATAAATCACTGCGTAATAATTGTAAGTGTGGATTAATAAATTCGATTGTAAATAACCGCATAGTTAATTTGTCTAAAAATGATTAAAATTTCGCGCCGTGTAATTTCGATATAGGAGAAGAAGAAACATGAGCTATTTTTTTTTGGTTATGATCACAGATTATAAAAGTAAATCGTACCAGAACTAACAATAGTCTCCCCTTGCGTAATAATCTAACGTTTTACGAAGTTTCGAGATCACAGACATACAATTAAATAATCCGCAGAATGTGACGTTTCAATCTTTTCTTAAAATCACCCCATTCAAGGCAAAATATTTAAATATTGACTTCGAACCTGGCAAAACTATCGATAATCGCACAACAACTATGTCTTACAATATCGTAATTCTATTTACAATCCCGCCTACGGCGGGAAATTTGGATTTTCAAAATAACCATACCTCCTCGTATAATATGCATCTGTATTATTTCTTAAAGTACTCGTTCGCCGCGCGTTGACGAAAAGTCACACAAAATCGCGCGCGATCCATCGGTATACAGTACAGCTGTAGCTTTTCGCCGTCAGAGACGCGTGACGCCCAGCTGTTAGCCGGTATTTAGTACAGGATGTCAGTCAATATGTGCAGTCGCGTGTATCACGCGTCATTAAACTCGTGGCCGTTTTCTGAAAACTACAGAGACGACTGCGCCTACGCTCGTTATACTCGTCATATATATACACCGCACGGCGAGCTTTCGGAATAAAAGCGCTCGCCGATTCGCTCGATTCTTCAAAAAGTTTGATGCACACGTTTTTGTCGAATTTAAAAAAAAATGCACTTTTTTTGGTCTAGAAACCGAAAACTTTTTTTTAAAGGTAGAGGTTTCAAACCGATGAGAGTTTCTTCTGTGAGACGAAAGATCGTCAAAAGTGCAGAAGAACATGGGAAAAGTTACTAGTAACCATATTTTTGAACCATTTTACGCATTTTTTTTACAAAAAATTAATGCGTCAAAGTACTGGAATAATAACAGCTACGAATGTTTCCGAGGCACCAATAAAATTTAGAATTACACTATGACAAAGTATTACAAAAGAGCTTTAATTTTAAAAAATATATGCCGAGTTTTGGTGCTCTGATCAAAAGTTATGCCCGTTAAAAAAATAATAATAAAACTTCGACGAAGAGCCAATTTTTTCTTGTTCCTCCATATGCCTCCCCATATTAAATTTTCCTGTTCATATATTTCCCATGTTCCTCGGCATTTTTCATCATCTTTTAGCTTACAAAAGAAAGTCTCATTGGTCCGAAAGCTCTAGCTCAAAATCTTTTTTTTTTTTTTTTTTGTTGCTAATTCTATATAGACCAAAGAAAAGTGCATTTATTTTTTGAAATTCGACATTTAAGTATATTATCGCATAGTTGCACATAACATGCGTTTGATCCGAGAATCGCCTTTGCGATATCGCTCCGAAAAGTAAGGTAGAGTTTCTCTTGTAATTAGCCATATACATGGCATTTAATGTCTCAACCTGTTTTCTTTTATAGCGCGCGGCGCAACGCACTCCTCGCGCGCACAATAGCAATAAATAATAAACGCTCGGCGTCGGGCGATCGTTACACGATTATGCACTGTTGCTTTTCCGCGTATAAATGTACACATGTCATTCGAACTTCTTTATTCTTTTCATCGGCGCTCAACTCGCCGAGACAAGCGCATAATAATATGTGTATTATATATATATAATATATATATATATATATATTTGAAAGTTTAATACCGCAGCTTCGACCTATATTTTCGACTTTACGAGCCTTTTTATCCGCGCACACGCGTCCGTATACGCTTGTGTTATACACTCGAGAAAATGATCTCTAATAACAAATCACGAGCGCGACGAGAGTAGATGCGTATAGATACACGCGCGCATAGACTTTGGCTGTCGCGCGCGCGATGTGATCCCATTTAAAAGCCACTTTTTTCGCTAATCATTTTTAACCAACCACATCCTGCATTATTACAACAATCTCTCGCTCTCTCTCTCTCTATCTCTCTCTGTCTGTCTCTCTACACACACGAGCTAAAAGTCAGCTGAGACGACGGTTGCGCGGACCTTTTGTTACGACGCTCCCGTCGGAGCTGAAAGAATCGCTCCCGATGCCGGAGCGTCTGGCTCGGCCGCGGCGCGGGCTATTAATGAGATAAGATGCTCTTTGGAACGCCGAGAATAGGCCTAGGCTAGCCGACGTTTGACGAATTCGCCGTTACGTAAGCAAAATCGTTCGAACTCGACTGTCTCGCGACGCGATGTATGCGGCGCACGTCGATAGAATTAAATCTGTACAGCCTACTGTGCACGTTCTATTTGTATACAACATCGTAAATAATTACCTTTCGTCGATAAATCATTTTTCGAGGATTTTTTTTATGTCTGGCGCACCCATTGTTTTTGGTTTTGCGCTTTATGTGTACGAATGTGTATATGTCCGAGTATATGTCGAATTTCAATGAAAAAATGCACTTTTCTTTGGTCTAGAAATAGAAAAAATTTGTTTAAAGCTAGAGGTTTCGGACCGATTAGACTTTCTTCTGTGAGCCGAAAGATAGTCAAAAATGTAGAGGAACATGGGAAAAATTACTAGTAACCATATTTCTGAGCCATTTTACGCTTTTTTTTACAGAAAGTTAATGCGTCAAAACGCATTCCCACATGTTCCCGAGGCACCAATATAATTTCGAATAACACTATAATAAAGTATTACAAAGGAGCTTTAATTTAAAAAAATATATGCCAAGTTTCGATGCTCTGATCAAAAGTTATGCCTATTTAAAAAAAAAAAAAAATAATAAAAATCCGAATAGCCAATTTTCTTTTTCCTCCATACGCCTCCCCATGTTAAATTTTCATATTCTATATTTCGCATGTTCCTCGGAATTTTTCATCATCTTTTGGCTTATAGAAGAAAGTCTGATCGGTCCGAAACCTCTAGCTTTAAAAAAAAATTTTCGATGTCTAGACCAAAGAAAAGTGCATTTTTTCAATGAAATTCGACATATCTATAGGCAAGTCTGAAAATGAATTCGAATTTCGCGGCACAACAAAGCATGCGGTGCAAGACAAAAGTAAAAAATTTTACGAAAAATCGCGACTCTGTTGTGTACTTCATTATGTAATTTTCGAGCAGTTTGCGAAGTTTGAAGTTCATTTTTAGAAACATCCCGCCGAACGGCACTCAACATTACGTGATAATGAGATATTATTCAGATGCCATACAACGGGATGTTTAAAAGTGAACCTCAAACTTCGCGAAACGATATGGACATAATTACATAACAGATGACAACAAGCTCATAACTTTTCCAAATGCGGCTCTTGTTGTTTGTTAATTTACATGTTAATTGGGCGATTTTTCGTCTCCTCGTAATCCTGCCGCGAAATTCGAATTTTTCATTTGTTATCCGTAACGAATATAACCTCTCCAAATTACCGCATACGAACTTATCCACCTTTATTTATGCTCTGTAAAATTTTTTAATAGTTTTTACTCCACACAGCCTCCCACATTCCCGCAGAACAAAGCCATATTCTTATCGAACGTCATTTTCACAATCGAAAAATCGCGCCTTCGAGCCATATCCGAAGAAAAAAAATGTTCAACGCGAAAAAAAATTCCCTTCAAAGAGTGCAACGAGGCGAGTGCACCGCTGCAGTCGACTGCGCCGATTCAAATTTCCCGGCTGGCGATGCGCGCCGCATGTAGGCCAAGCGGGTGGGCAATAATCGATAGGGGTGGCTTCTGCTTTTGCCTCTACACTCGCTGCGGGGAAACTACCCTCGTAGCGACCGTGTGGCCTAACGGATAAGGCGTCGGACTTCGGATCCGAAGATTGCAGGTTCGAGTCCTGTCACGGTCGAAAAATTTTTTTGTCTTTTTCTTTTCGGCAACTGGAAGCAGCGAGATTCGAGGAGACTCTTACAATAGAGCCTGGCTATTTCGGATTTTTTTTTAATGACATTTTTGTTTCCAGCGTTTATTAATGATTAATCGAGAATTTGGGCGCATAGCTGCTGTTTTTTTTTCTTTTGCGAGCTTGGAATTGCAGAGGCATTTCAATTACGTTATGTAAATTCGTTTTGTGTACACGAAAAACGCATTATTCACTTTTAAATTTGCGCAATTTCGTGAATTTGCTATTGTTTTAGATAAGCATCTCGCAGACGTAAAGTATCGCGAGTGACAATAGTTAATTTAATTAGGATATCGTAGGCGAACGGAAAATTCAATTACGGCATTAGTTAGTGTATCTGAGATAGAGATTCCATTGTTGGAAACTGTCAAGCATATAATTATGTTTTCAAGCCTAATATATACATGAATGAACGGTATTGTATAACTCGCATTCAGGAATTTTAAAGCCCACACATGACTTAATTATTATGACACAGTATTTCACATCGCGTTATACTGCAATAATTACACTCGAATTTTATCAGCGAACCGAAAAATAAATTGAATTCCACGAATTTCGTACTTTTCACTCAGTCGTTATTATTTATTTTCGGACCACACGATAATTCAAGATCTGACTGTGTTCTCTTTTGATAATCTCGTTATAAAAGTTATCATTCGGAAATTTCCTATGTTTAATCCATTAATTTTCACGTCAAAAGATATTAGAGAAGCGAAAAAATAAACTTTTTGGTAAAACCCACAATAAAACATTGCCGTTGGGAAACAAATACGCAAGAACTGGATTTGTTTTTATTCTGGATATTTTTTTTTAAGTCATTTGAAAGTCGACTCGAGTAATTGGAAAGCTAACAATTTTACAACTGCGCGTTCCAGATTCTCCATAGTACCACATAATTTTTTCTTAAAATTATTATTATCACTTTATAAGCGCTTCTTCAAACGGATTAGTATGCATTTTTTCGAAAATAAAAAAATATTCTATTTAATTTATTTTGGATGAATTATACCGGGTAGGTGTGTAATGTGCATTCAACAACTCGAAGCGATCACATGATGCTTGCAAGTGTGTGACGTGAGAAATCAGATAAAGCGCTATTACTTTATACGTGTTTTTCTGCTGCCTTCACTGCAAATACGTTGGAATGAAGCCTTTGCTAATTTCGTACACTTATTTATACATCAGTCATTTGCGATTAAAATTTTATTGAAATCTTTAAACTATATAAAATTCAATTAATAAAAAGGGAATTTTGTTCATATTGATAACATCGTTGTGACATGTAAACGTTTTTCTTTACAATTTTATCAAGTCGCTATGCTAGTCTTCATTTTACCGAAGTTATAACAAATAAATTTTTTGAATCTTCTTTTCTACTCGAGCGTTAATCTAAGAACGTTTCATTAGACGTTACGTGCACATCGAGTACAATGTACGTACACTTGAATTGTGAGAATTCAAGGCAATTAGAATGAATATTATTCTTCCTACAATTGCTCGTTCTTCAAAATCTGTCTTCGTATGGCGAATTTTTTTGTACCTTCTCTCTCTTTCTCTCTCTGTCTTGAGAAACTTTTTTTTCGTTTTTGCAGAAGTAACGCGAGATGTGTGTTTGAAAAAGCTCGATTGAAGTTACGTAATACTTGCACATAAATAATAATTAACGCTTCGTAAAATTTGCGCTTTCGCTAAATTCGAACGTAAAAAATAATATATTTGAATAATTAACCAATTACGCAACTGGGTAATTATTCAAACATAATTTCGCTAACTATGAAATAAAATCCCACTGAACTTTATTTTCGTTAACTATAAATTTGAAAAATTAAAACAAAAGCAGATAGTAAATTCTCCGATACTCGATTGGATTCGAGGCCGTCGACGGGAGAAGAAAGAGTGTCAGAAACAATTGTCGCTCGATGAAAACCTAAACGCATCTCGCACCCTCCTTCTCAAATCATAGCTCGTCTCTACAGTGCAGAGAGTCGATGCAAATTGACCCTATTTAACACTCGCCTGATGCGGTATCGACTCGGCTGTCGAGCGCATCTCACAGAACATTCGAGATCAAAAGTACATACATATACAGTATACGCACATATACAATACGCAATTATTATAAGCGACAAGTATTAACAACATTCGTAATAACAAACAATATCGATCGAATTCGAAACAACATCGCACAGGCGATTTACTCAAAGACACGCGTATCGATTGCACTCCTAGATACATAGCTATACGTAAACAAAGTCTCTCCCCAAAGATTATGCAACAGCAGCATCGGATCGCGTACACGACATCTTTTTTTTTTTATTTTTCCTTCACTCCCAAGTATAATACAATGCCGATCCGCGCGCTCGCGCTAATGAGTTTTTGATACACACACAAATCCTGCGCACACAGCTGAGCGCGTGCGAAAATCATCCTCGGCGATCCTGAATTTTCGCGAGAAGCGCATTATCATAATCGTAATTGAATAAGCCATACGCGTGCACACGCGTATCTGCACCACATAATGCGCGCAACGTCTCGCTCGAGCGACCGCGCGCGATTACAAACGCAGTGTACAGCAGTCCCGGCGCGGCGCATCGCAGTTTTGCACCTAATCGCGCGCGCGACGATGAGAAACTCTAATGAAAAGAGCGAAACGGCTCCTTCTCGCGGGCCGCGCGCACGTGCGGGCTCGTCTCCACTCAGGGTCTCTCGTGGCTCGGCCGCAAAAGATACGCGATCTTCAAGGCTCGCCGAGCGACGCGCCGCGTTACGCGAGGATCTGCTGCGCGCTGCGGCTTATAACGCGCGGCGCTTCGCACAATTCGGATCGGCGATTTTTCCGGTTTCAGTTACGCGCGCGCTCATTCGCTCGATCGTCGGTGTGTGCGGCAGCGAGAGGCGCCGCCCGGAAAAATTCAAAGTCCGAAACTGCGGACCGGCAAAGCGTATACCGAGTATACGTGTGTACGTGAGTAAGTGCACGATCTGTGCGAGGAAGAGAGAAAGGGAGGAGGGCGGGGGGAGTGAGAGAGGTTGCCGATCGCGGCCAAGTTTCCAAGTGGGAATCCCCGAACCCCAATAAAACCTTAATAAAAGCCCCTCATCTGAGACCCAATAAAACGCCCTCTTCACTTTCACTGCGGGTATAAGCGCAGAGATGAGTAGAATAGGGTACAGCGAGAGGGATGAAGCAGTCCCATAAAATCAGTCCCAGAGCGACCTCGAAAGAGCGAACATCTGTATGTACTTCGTACAAGAACCCGGGTTTTGGTGTACTCGTGCAGTACGCTATAGATAATCGAACGAGACCGAAGAGGGCGCAGTGCATTTTCGTATGTTTTTCTCGAACACTTTCCGGTACGATTAAGTATAATTATTATACCAATTATTGCATCTCTTCCATTGACCCAGCCCTTCAATGCACAGAACACTCAAGGCTCTTAATATCCACATATTGTAATTAAATTTACTTAACAATTGAATGCGTTGCATTCAACACTATATGGGCAAAATTTACTTTTTCCTCGTAATTTTTTTTATTAAACGTTAAAAAACAAAATAACGTTATTATTGCAGACGAAAAAATTGTATGCATAAAATATGTACTGCAGAGAAATCTCTGTAAATTTTTTAGTTACTAATAATAATATAACTTTTTAGAATATTATTGCTATTAGCATTGATTATATCGTGTTCTGCGTTACTTAAATTCTTGTATAATATTTGCGGGGCGTTAAAAGTGCGCATCGAGTAACAGTTCATTTGAAATATTTCTTTAGCTTTTACATTTGTTATTGATTAATCAACGAAACGATTATTTTTCTGAACAAGTTATAAATATCATGAATAATACATCCGTGCGCACACAATAACATATAAGTCCCAACGAAAATATCACGGCAAAATGTATAACGTACAATACACATGCTAACGAAGGAATACGGACTGATTGCAGCTTTCGAGTGAGCGCAAAACCTAGCCCCGCCGTCGAGCAGCAGCAACATCAGCAGGAGGAGAGCAGCGCAGAATCAGCAGGAAGCCAGAGCAGCTCGTTCGCCCGCAAGACCAACGCCATCCTCAGCCAAGCTCTCGTCGCGCTAGACAGCCGATCGAGACCAGCCCCCTGCCTCTAGATCGAATTTTATACCAAGCCAGATTCACTCCACCGCGCCGACATCGTAGGATGGTAGAAGGTGAACCCGATTCAAAGCAAAATCATAGTGAGTATATTTCGTATATTATATCTGTATATATAATTGTGCGTTTCGCTTTCTTTCTCGGCGTCCCGCGGGCGATCGCGATCCAAGCGCAAACTGCGCTCCGCAACGCTTTTGTTTATTTACTATGATCATTATCTAGCAAAAGGCTGATAAAGCCTCGCGCACGACAAAGCTCATCCCGGGCGAGTTTTGAAAATCCGAACAATACACGTCCAATCGAGCGCGAGATAACGCATAATACGGATAGATTACAGAGGACAGTGGGATTCCTTCTGTATTACGACTGATGTTGTCGGCCCATGAGTCAAGCGCAACTCTGCGCGCGCTTTCGGAGTCGCAGTTTCGACCGTTTCGTCGCAAGCGACGCTTGTAACGCGCTGTTATAAATTTTACGCGCATCGCAGACTCCAGAAGGCTCCAAGTGTCACACCGCGGGACATGAAAGAAACTGCAGCTGCGAATTATTTATTCTCATCTGGTCTCTGTCGGCTCGACTCGATTTAGCTCGACTTTATTTTTTCTATTTATTCTTATCTCCTTGCAAACTCGACGGAGTATATAGTGCATACAGTCGCGCTCAATTGGTTTATTTTTAATGTCAAACTGACGCTTCTTGTATGCGCTTGTCGAGTAGATCATAGTCGAGTCGGGCTTTTTCCGAAGACGCTCTCGGGACGGCCTTCGCGCTTACGTATATATCGTGTATAGATAGCGGTCGCCGCGAGATGGTCCCGGAATGCCCTGTACTTTGAATTTCGTGAGATGGAAGGAAAAAAAAGCGAGAAGGCGCGCGCGTACATCGCCTGATTCTAAGAGCCGAGACCCAGATCGTTATACTTGCACACCGCACACAACTAATCGCTCTCGAGACTCCCAAGTGGGTCGCGCGTTAATTGTTGCAAAGTGACTCGTGTTCTCGCACGCAAAGGATTTCCGAGTCGCTTCTCTCTATGTCTCTCCTTCTCTGCGCTGCCGGACGCTAAATGCTAATTTTTTTCGCTCTTCTTCTCTACTTTCAGAGGGTGATGTAAAAGACGATCGCCTAAACGGCTGCGGTTCAAAGGACCTAGAGCTCGCACGTGAGTGACCGAAACATTTTAACGATCGTTTTACACGGTACGCATATAGCTAATCTATATCGTTTGCATTGGAAATTACAGGCATTGGGTCAAAGGGCAAAACCCTAGACCCCGAGAAAGCGCCAGACACAAAACCACATATTAGAGCTGACTTCGAGCAGGCGATCGAACTAACCGGTGAGTCTATACAAAATTTTTCTGGGATACTTAGATTTTACGGCGTATTGATTTTGTATTGACGTTTTAAGGGCGACCCTCGTGTAGTGGATTGGAAATTCGAATTACGTACCTAAAAGATGACGACATTGGCTTGTAATGTCTCTGACAAATAATAATCTAGCAATCCGTACAATTTTGAGCCTGTATTTTAATTCAGAAAAAAAATTAGACCTAAATTTAACACGTTTTCATTTACATTCTGTTACGAGCTTCAAACGTTGTATAAAATGATTATAGATGTTCGTTGTAATTTATTTCCGTCCACAATCACATTTAATTGTTCATATACGTACGTTTTAACGCGCTTGATTTACCGAAAAAAAAACATGCGAATTCTAATCCGATCTCCGCCTGCAATTCCAGACTATGGCAAGTTCCACTACTTCCTGCTGGCGGTCTGCGGCTTCGTCAGCACGAGCGAGGAGATGGACGTGATTTCCATGTCCTTCATCCTGCCAAGCGCGCAATGTGACCTGAAGCTCGACACCCAGGCGAAAGGATGGCTCAACTCCATCATCTTCATCGGGATGATGGCGGGCGCCTACGCCTGGGGCTCGGTGGCCGACGCCCTCGGTCGCCGCAAGGTCCTCATCGCCATCTCCTTCATGAACGCGCTCTGCATCGTCGCCTCCAGCTTCAGCCAGTCCTACGAGCTCTTCATGTTCTTCCGTTTTCTCAACGGTGCCGCGTGAGTCTGCCATATATTACGTATACTTATACCCCACCCCGAGCGCGAGCTGCGCCTTTAATCCAACTATACGCTCTTGTTGCTTTTTTCTTCCGTGTCGTCGAGCGAGATTAATTTCTCTCGCGCCTCGTTTGCATCGCTGCCCTCTATGCGCTCGAGTGCGACGATCGAATGCACGTGATGTATAATTAATGATGGATTTTCTCGGACAGCCTCGGCGGTAGTGGACCGGTTATCTGGTCGTACTTTGCGGAGTTCCAGCCGAAATCGAAGCGCGGCTCGATGCTGTCGTTCATGGCTGCATTCTGGACCTTGGGCAACCTCTTCGTGGCCGGTGAGTGCATAATATATCGAGGAAACGCGTTTGTCAGCGCTCCGGCGCTGTTTGGTCGCGAATAACGCTAGCGATAATTTTGGCCGACAGGTCTCGCTTGGCTGATAATCCCAACGGATATCGGCGTCAAGAGCACGTCCTTTACGTACAACTCCTGGCGAATCTTCCTGCTGATCTGCGCTGCTCCCTCCTTCATCGTGGCGGGGCTATTATTGCTGCTCCCCGAATCCCCCAAGTACCTACTCTCTCGTGGAAGATATGACGAGGCCCTCGACATCTTCCGCGGCATCTACGCCAAGAACACTGGCAAACCACGCGATACCTACGCGGTGAGTTGATTACTAGTCGTTAGAAATTGTGCGATCACCTAGAAAGAAAGAAAAAACAATGATTATTCCGTTGGACAAATGCAGGTTAAGGAACTGATACTTGACGACTTCCAAGTGCCCGAGCCGAAGAAGCCCGGCGCCCCGGAGAAGAGCAAGTACAAGGTGATGCTCGGCGACATTATGGACAACAGCCGACAGCTGTTCGTCTCGCCGATCCTCCGCTTCACCGTCATCTCCATCATCATCAACTTCACGTTCCACATCGGCTACTACGGCCTGATGATGTGGTTCCCCGAGCTGTTCAATCGCTTCGACGAGTTCCACCGCGAGCACCCGGGCCAGACGGCCAGCGTCTGCGAGGTGACCGAGTACGTCGTCAGCAAGGGCTCGCACAGCGACGTCAACGTCTGCTCGGACAAGATCGGCGCCTCCGTATTCATGGAGTCCCTCATCACCGTCGCCTCGGCCATACCGGCCAACATCGTCGCCGTCCTCGGCATGGATCGACTCGGTCGCAAATTCTTTTTAGGTACAACGCAATACGCAAATTGTGTTACTCGTTCGTTCGTTCGCTCGCTCGCTCGCTTTTCTCGATGATTAATCCTCTCCTCTGCCCGCAGTTTTCAGTACGCTGTCGTCGGGCGCATGCTCGATCGGACTGTACTTTGTGTACAACAAGTACCAAAATGTGATAGTCTCGGCGTTCTTCAGCGGCGTGATAAGCTGCGGCAACGCGGCGCTGGACTGCCTCATCACCGAAGTCTTTCCCACGAATCTGCGCGCCACCGGCATCGCCATTTCCATGGTGGCCGCTCGTCTCGGCGGCATCATCGGCAACATCGTCATCGCCCAGCTGCTCGACCTCTACTGTCCCGCACCGACTTTCATCGTTGCCGCTCTTCTCATCGGTAAGTCGAGTCTCGACCACTCCCCTCTATCGCAATGTTTCAATCGAAAATTTACTCGCATCTTTCACACAAGTACGTTCAATTGCTCTTTTCTTCTTGTTACACAGGTGGCGGACTACTCTGCTTATTCTTACCGAATACTACCCGCGAACCACTTTCTTGACAGCGCCGAGAAGAGGAGAGCACGAAGCAGGATGCCGTCGAACGAGTCTCGCGCCCAGTCTCATTTCTGATGCAGCTCGCCGCGCTTCTGCCGCAGCCGCAAAGAGGAACGAGTAGACGTTTTTTTATAGTTTTTAGAACACAAGACAGAGCGAATAACTTTTCATCATCCGCGCAGCTTATATTGTCCTTCCCTCCCGAGATTTTTTTTATTTATTTTGATTTTTTTTTTTAAAGATTTAATATGTGAATCTGCAAATGCGTTTGACTTATTCTGGTTCGAATATTTTGTTAACGAATACTATTGAAGTCTTTTTAATTTGATAAATTGAGTGC
Organism: Philotrypesis tridentata; assembly: GCA_018906965.1. Lineage (NCBI taxonomy): Eukaryota > Metazoa > Arthropoda > Insecta > Hymenoptera > Pteromalidae > Philotrypesis > Philotrypesis tridentata. The sequence continues at coordinate 876,412 of JACCIB010000041.1, forward strand.
GAAAAAGAATGAACTTTCTCAAAATGTAATGGCATACGTAATGGACTATTTGTGCATCGATCAAAAAAGAAAAGTTCATTGGGTTATTGCAATTGATATTTCAATTATCTTAGTTCCCACAGTAGATTTTATTTGTTTTCTAACTAAACTTGTACTGTAAAGCCATGTCATTGACGTTGTAATTTATTCCATAGTCAATCGATCTGTAATTCACGACGCTTGATAACTTGGTAATTTAACATACGAATCGACAATTAGCATGTAGTAAATTAACTTTTCTAATCGACACAATGTTGAACCAAAGAATCAAGTTGAAATTGTAAACTTTACATTTAACCTTTTTTACTCCTGATGAATAGAATTTTAAAACTTATGTGATTGCAACGATGCAAATAACGATTAGCAAAAATGCGTATGATTATAAATGAGACCTACCACTATTTTAGATAACATTAAAAAAAAGATACCAAGAGATGAATACGTACGTTTCCATAGAATTTAAAAGAATTTGTAGCAATGCAGAGATTACGTGTAGACAAAACTTTTTATATCGATTCATTATAATGTCGTATTGATTGCACAACTATCATAGTAATACTACCCCATTGCAACATGTAATTTAAACACGTACGTTAGTGTATTTTCTATTTTATTATTTACTCTTGTTCTATTTCGCTACTAATAATTTGCTTTAAAAGCTATGCGATAAGTATTTTTGCGTATCACATTAAAAGTGTTAACACAGCACCTTGTCTGAAATAAGCAAATTGTCATCGAAAAAGAATTTCATTACATATCATAATTGAACAGGTTGTGTCATTCGTTGTTTTTCACATAATTTTTTAAAAGCATATTTGGTTAATGAATACTTTAATGCATTTTCTTTCACGTAAAAAGAGAAAAGTGAGTTAGAAGAGAAAGATGGATAGCAGATGGATGCACGCGTATATATGGGATCATTAATTTTAAATACTGAAACAAAGTATTACGTTACATTCGAGTCTCGCGTAGAAACTTCAATAGTGGCTGCGCACATATCTCGTTTAAACTATTTGGTAGAATGTATAATAATTGTTATCGTTGAAAATTTGTAGTTACCTTGTAAGATGTTAATGTTTTCAAATGAAAGAAAGAAGATATGAATACAGTTATAAGGGACAAACTTGCCCACTTAAAATAGTCAAATTTATGTATTACTGCACTAATTTGTACTCATTCTTAGAATACTCAATTGAAAATAAAACAATGAAGACTTTCATAGTCGAAAAAGCACAGTTGAACTGCCTTAATTTACCACACCAAAGAACTAACAGTTGTAAATAAAATTTTTCAAAAATATACATTCTCAATACATACCATGATTAAATAAATATAATTAAGAATATTTTGAAATCAAAGATCTATCTCTTAAATATTTTATCCTATCATATAAGGATTGATAAAAGAAATTGAACTAATGGATTTATCATAAATAAATGATTAATAAACCAGATTTAGAGAACAATTGAGAGTTTATTATTCCCGAATACATAAAATCTCGCAAAATGTACCTCAAAATTATTCCCTCATCATCTTCTCCTTTTGACGAGCGAGCTTCTTTTTGCTCAATTTCTTCTTGGAAGGCTCTTCCTCTGTTGCTTTAGCAACAACATCTTCTTTTTCAGTCAATATTACTTCAATGTGGCATGGAGAGCTCATGTAAGCTGAAAAAATTTTAAAATGTTCAAGATAGTTCATTTCCATAACAATGATCCAATACTATAGTTCAATACAATTATTTTATAATTGAAAAACATATTATAAAATCTTTAATGGAAAATTTTTGAAACTGATTTATATTTTTATACTGATTTTTAGCATGAAATATTAAATACTTACGGTTAATACGACCGTGAGCTCTGTATGTTCTCCTGCGCAGGCAAGGAGCTTGGTTCACCTGAATGTGTTCAATGACCAGTCTGTCTACTTCAAGACCCTTAAGGTCAGCATTACTTTCAGCATTCTTCAAGAGCTGAAGCAAGAATTCCGCAGACTTCTTGGGCCATCGACCTGAAAAATTAAAAAATCAACTTTATGAAGATCAATAAAACAAAAATTTACATAAGGTAAAAATATCAAGTAGATAAAAGAATCAAGCCTTCAGAGAAACCAAATACCTACAACTTAAAGAAAAAAAGAGTGGTTAATTATAGAAATAAAATGGTAATTTTTTTCACTAAAGTAAGATAATGTTATTTTTATTTTGAACTTGCTAAACCTACATTTGAATTTGCCTTTCCATAATTACATTCTCATCATTTTTTAAATGTATACTAATTCATGAATTTTGTGCATTATTTGCAAGATTCCACAATCTACTCAGGCGAAGATCTGATGTCTTGATACTTTTTCATATAAGTTTTAAGTATGATTCAGATTATAAATGGATTTTGATTTTTACGATTAGACTCATTCAATTGTATCAATTTTTGTAGATTGAAGAAAAATTTATAAACCAATGCATGCTTAATATTTATAGCAAAAATCTTGTAAATTTATTGTATATGTAAATCTCACTTTCCCATATTTTAATTTTTCAGATAAAAATTGATCTTTTAAAGATATAGGAAAAAACTTACCCTGAGTCGTGCCGAATTGTTTAGCTTGTGCACACCTTCCAACGCCACCGTTAAACCTCCTGAAGGGAACACATTCTTTGAAATCGACAACATTCTTCAAATACTTTTGTGCCCTCCTGAGGGTCATGTTCTTGATGGCTCGTGCCGTTTCATGGGTGTTCTGTAGACAAAATTAAAATTATTATTTTATTGATGAAGTTATAAGATACATAAAATGCCAAATGCTTTTTAAATTAATTCTGTCCAATAGTTGCATGCAACCCAAATCTATGAATCAACTTTCAACATTTAGCAGTCATTTATTGTTTACAAGCAATCACAGATTTTCCGAGTCAATACTCGTCTAATGCAAGTATTATTCAGTGATAAAATTGCAAAAGACCATCTGCTACAGGTTCAGAACGTGCTCAACACTCTTAATTTTTAGGTTAAGTTTTCAAAATTTTGGAATCGAGCATTTGTTTACATGCAAGATTAGACTGCATCAAATCAACTCTCGCAAAAAGACAAAGCAGAATTTTACTGAATAGCGTCGTGACGCATGAAACACTGCCCGAGAGTGAAAGCTTTCGTTTTCGGCTTTGTCCAACGGCACATTGTTTATAACCAACTCACCTTGAAGTGGACACGGAGGTTCGAGCCGCGCGCCTTGCACGACTTGCCCGCATTCGAAGCTTCATGCGAGTACCGGCCCATCTTGTCCTGCAAAGCAAAATACAAATCTTGATAAGGTCGTTCCTTGACTCTTGCCCCAGGGAAACCCGACGATTATTCGGCTACAGTGCGGATGATTCGCGGACCACGACACAGACCCCAACTCAGCGGACGGCCGTAGACGTCACGCGACTTCGCCGCTGGTTTTTCGAGCAATAAGCCGCTCGGGTCCGGAAAATTTGACTGCAACTCGATGAGTCGGCCCCGCGAATCATCGGCTGCACGGAAATTTTCAGGATTCGAGGCTTTTTTCAAGCGATGCGATCGGATTCGCGAAAGGCCGAGACACGGTTATACCATACCTCTTCGGAAAGCCTCGATCGAAAAGAAAAAGGCTAGAACGGAAGCGGGCGCCCGCGGTCAACTTCCTTCGGCCTGGTTTTCGCGCGAGATGGCAACACGAGCACTCGCCGAAGCCCACGTGACTTTCAGTATTTAAATCGAATTCTCACAAATTTTTCTTTGGAATCGTACAATGAAACAAAGTGACTTGAAAAGTTGAAAAAATAGTTTATTTATCAGATATGAGAAAAGGATTCTTTGAAATTTTCACAGTAATAGAAAGAATGTGAACTGGAGTTGATTTTTAAACACGGCGATTCAGTAAACTTATCTATTCTTGTTCCATATACAAATATTTCTAATTCAATATCTTTTCTATATTTAGTAGCTTCCAAAGCTCCATCGATGAGTTCGTTGGTGATACTGAAGCATCTACAAACGTAGAGTTTTTTTAATTTTTCAGAACTTGTAATCAATACATTAAGTCCAGCACACTCAACATAAGGGCACAAGCTACATGACAATATTTGTAATTCTGGCATGCTATAATTAGCGAATGGTTTATCTGAAATGTCGCTTAATTCATCTATACACAAAATTTTAAGTATTGGTAAAGTAATGAGATATTCAAGTCCCTTGTCAGTCACGTTATAACATGCTGTAATATAAAACGAATATACTATAATCACTTATAAAAAAAAATGAATACAAAAGATAAATACTAAGTTCCTTACAACTTATATTAATTTTTGTCAGTAGTTTACATTTTTTGCTTATTTTGTCCAAAAAATCATCATTTACGTCACTATTCAGTTCTAAACTCAATGTTGTAAGATTATTCAGTTCACTAATTCCAATTATGTCAAAATAAATATAATCAACAGTATCAGGATTGACAATTTGAAGTATTTTTAAACTTGCTGACGAAAACAAGAGAGCTTCAATAATTTTAGTTCTTTTAAAATCTCTAACACCATTCATGGTTAGTTCTTCCAATTGCAATTTTTCTAGTAACTTATTTAAAAAGATGTATTATCTATAAATATATAAAGATCAAACAATAATAAATAAACGACTCACGTTACAAAGATCTCTTGAGCAAACTATCTTCTTCAGTCTCAATACAATTATTGATTTGATAGGCAAGTGTGATAAATATTGTCCTAATATATCAGTATATTTACAATCTAATTCAAGATGTTGAAGTTCAGAATTTTTTGATAGTAAAAGAGACACGTCCTTAAAATAACAGATATTTGTAGAAGATTTTAAACTTAGAACAAGTTTCTTAATATTATTACAATTGTCTGCTAATGCTTTTATTGATGAATTATCATGTTGAACATCTTTAATATTAAGAGTTTGAATATTTGGACATAACTTAGCAATACTTATAAGTGTTGCATTCCTTACAACTGTATTACCACTTGATAAATCAAGATCAGAAATGTATGTGCCATATTTGTGCAGAACTTTGTGTACGTAAGGTGCTTCAATTTTTTTTGATAAACCCCAATGTGATGGCTTCAAATCGAATGATTTACTGTAACGCCATGAATCCACAGAAACAGCTTTCCAGCGTTTACATACTACAAGAAAATTAAAAATAAATGCTAACAATTTTATATATATGCATTATGCATACAAGTTAAAGATGAATACCTCTTTCAATTCTCAGCCTGTCAGCTATTGGAAGATACATAAAAATATGCATAAGACAATCATTATTTAGTACATGAATTGTTTCTTTGGTTTCATCTATAACCCAAGTATTATAAATAAATTCAATTTCAACCTTTACTTTGGTTTTTTGAATTTTATGCTCAATACTATCTGGTTGGTTCCATGAAACAGCAGGTATTACTCTAACAATATCACCATGAAAACTAATATGTTTTGAATATCCATCAAGAATTGCACTAGAAAATAACGTTATAATGAATATTTCATTTACATAAAATATGAAGTGCAGATCGATACCTATTAGCTTCATGAACATTACTATATGTAATAAAAGCATAACTTTTCTTCGTGCCACTTTTCTTTTTTAGTATACAATCTACTACATTTCCATATTTTAAGAATATTTGTTTTAATTCTTTGTGCGTTGTCTAAATATTAAAAAACATAATTTTCATAATAATTATAAAATATTTTTGAATATTTTTTATATTAGTATATACCTCGTTATTAATATTTGCTACAAGAAGTTTCTTTATATGTATATTATCAAAAGTCATTTTTGAATTATAACTTAAACAAATCTCTGTAGTATCAAAATTTTTAGTACATCTATTAAATCTTCTTCGAAACATGCTGGATAAGGAAATGCAACTATTGCTGTACTAGATAGTCAAGTTTTGATTATGTTGAAATAAAAAAAAATTATAATAAAAAATTAATTATCAAATTAATTATTCAATAAACTATTAAAAAATGATCCTTGTATCTTCAATATTTGTATCCTAGAAGTAAGCACCTAAAATCTTTTAAAAGTTTTTTTCCACCTTATATAACAAAGATTTACCGGCATAAGTCAACCTTTTGTAATGAAGTGATGAAGTCGTGTTTTTTTTCTCCTCCCAGCGCTAAGTACTTATATTATATATGTATATTGTGTAAGTTATATCGACTCAAAACAATAGAGAGCGTCATTAATGGTATATATATGCTACAGATTATATATATATGTTTTGAGTTGGTCGTATAATATACTCGATTCGTATGATTGTGTGATTTTTTAAATTCCACGTTCGAACATAATCTCGCTTACTGCGGAATTACAATTTTTGTTAAGTATATCGGGAACCTATACAGTTACATATCATGTTTTTTTAAATGTAAGTTATGCGCGTATTTTCATATTCATTGTTACACACTGACGTATTACTTTAAAAAAAATTGATTGTTTTATTTTCCAGTTAATAAAATTTTAATTAATTTATTAATTAATTTTAATTTATTTATTATTAATTAATTTCCAGTTAATAAAGTATGAAATGCTTTAATGTATTTTTACTTCTTATGAATTAGAACATATTGAAAAATATTTTATATTTTTAAGAAAATTAACAAACAATAAATCTTCTGTCACTTATTATGTATCGATTATAGCGTAATGTGATGATAATCATGAAAAAATATATTTATTGCTTTTACTGCAAGGGTGAATAATTTTATAACAACATATTTGCTTAATAAATTTATTTTTAGCTGTCATAACTGATTTCTTCAGTGTATCGTAGAAAATAATTCCAAAATTTTTTGTTTACAAATTAAGGCATTTTTCATAGAAAATTTATATAATAAGTAGAATAATTCTTATATATATATATTCTAAGTCGGCGCATGTATACTGTGAAATTCAGAACTAAAGTATATTTTTAATTTCTAAAACTTACAAAAGATATCAATTAACTATAGATACAATAGATAAAAGTAACATAAAATATTCATAACTTTACAGCCTTTTGTTTGCGCTTAAAATTCAAAATCTTAATAAAACATGGAATTCTGTGTTTATGGAATATTTGCATTTATTATAAAACTTTTTATTTAATGTAATAAAATATATGCTCTAAATTCACGAATTCAAATGAAACAAAACTTAATTGAAAATTTGATTATCTATAAGAATGTTTTGTATACAAATCTCACTAATAATATAATTGATAATAATAATTGATTTTAATTCTTAATTTGTTTAAAAATTTTGAAAAAGATTTATTTCTTTATTGAGTGTTCGATGTATTCGATCTTAATGGCTGAATGTTTGACTGGAAGTCAATTGTGATTTATAAAAATGTAAAATTACTTTGAATACGATTAATTTATATATATAGGCACTTTAACAAATTCGAGGAATTAGATATTTACATAGGTTATACAACTCAACTTGATCGTTGATACACTCTAAAAAAGGCTTTCTATTAATTTTTACTATTTTCATTCTTAGGAATAAAATTTATACAAATTCATATTAATTCAAGTTACTGAACGTTTTCACCTATTTTTACTTATTCAGATCATTGAAGAATGAATAAAAATGTCTCAGTAAAACTGTATAAACATTCAACAGAAATTATGAAATGCATAATAAAAACGACGTTCTAAAACTGCATTTACCTATATAAATTCGAATTAAACATTCATTTTGTGTTTACAATAAAATTATATCTTTTCATATTTTCTTATAAACTCTATTTAAAAGTTAGCCAAGCTAAAGTAATAATACGTTCTATACGATTTAAGTAATAAAAGTAATTAGTTAAAAATAAGTATTATGGCAGTACATGTGTATGATACACTTGGATGTGCATTAATTATAGCTTGACTAACTTTTGAATAGCTGCCCAAGTTTGGTGCCGTCAAATTTTTTTTAAATACTCTAATCAAAATTTTTTGACTTTTCATTTGATATTACTTGCTGTATACATTGGATTTTTGAAAGTCGAGGTGGCTTGCTTATAGATTGGATTTTCGCTCTGCAAAAAAAAGAAAAAACTTTTTAAAAAGTTATTCAAATCTAAATACGAAAAAAGTCTTAAATACCAGGTACTTACAGCATCCCACTTAGCCATCATTCTCTCTTTGTCAAATTTAGCAAACTCCCTTCTATCATGAATAGTCGTGAGCAATTTCCAAATCAGTAAGAGCGCCAAACCGATTAGCACAACAGCTGCAATTACACCCAATACTATGCCTAGCACATAGACTTGAGGTGGGCACTCCCTTTGTTTCTGAATTCGTATCAGCATAGTATTATTCAAAACGTCGTGTACATATGCAAAGAAGTACTTGCAATCCTGTTCATCATAGCCGTGGCAACCGATTTCTTCTTTATCAGGATCAACGTCAATGGTTTCAACGATCTCGTAATCGTATTGGCTACAAGTACTGTTACATTCAGCTTCCGTCAGGTTGCCCGCCTTAAAAGCTGTGCACAGAATGCACGGCTTTAATTCTTCACATCGGTTAGGACAAGTGAGACATAGATGACAATACGTTCCTGAGTAACGTGTTTCGCCGTCGGGCTGACATTTGCACTGGTTACACTCGCACACACCCTATTGACAAACATATTAATAACAAGTTGTTATAAAAACAATATTTGTAAAGGAATATATTACATAAAAAAGTAGCAAAATGTGTGTCAAAGTCGCCTCTACAGCTGTGTCCTTTTCAGGACTAGAGAGAGAGCTACGAGAGAGTGGTTTGCTTTGTTCTCTGAGAGGCATCGGACACACGTCGAAAGCGTGCAAGAAGATTGGGCCAGAAATGGGGTATGAGCCATTAGAACCATAAATATGGTAAAGGCAAACCACAATTAGCCTCAACTCAAGAATAGAGGAGACCAAAGAACAGAAACCATGATAGTAATGCAAAGCAAGACACACGGACAATGGACCAATTACTTTAGGTATAGTAATGCATTGACGTTCTTGAAAGTTACTTTCTGTACTTATATACTAATCGAAGTACATTTTAATCGCTTGCGCGATTTACGGAACATCCTTTGTCCATCTAGTGACTGCTGCATGAACTAAAGATTCGATCATGCAACAGGGAACAGTCCACAGTCTGAAGAGATATTATTTTGTAAAGTTTAAATATAATTAGTACAGAAAATCTTAGACAAAAACATCGGATTTAATTTTTATAACTTTTTTTTACAGTTTTTATAATAGCTTCATAATATCTAACTGAAAATTAGTTTAAAAAATCAACGTAAAACTATGTCAAGTTTACATGACTCAATCAATTTTAACAATATTAGATCGTATAAAAATATTAAACGATTCTTCATTTATTGAAAATACTATTTTTACGGATTCTTTTTACAATAAATTTGCGGGCTCAAGTAACGAAAACTATAGCTTAAGATAGAATACCATCATTTCACCATGATTTTATTTTGGTATTAAATTAACTGTTGAGAAAAGTTTTTTTATAGAAATGCTAAAATGTATTAATTTAACTTAAAATTAAATTTTGTCTCGAGCAAATAACTATTTACTTACATGACCAGAACATTCAACGCCGTTAACGTCGCATTTGTCTCTTTTTGTGCTACATTCGCAAGCTTTACCGGACCATTCATCTTTGCACTCGCAAACACCGCATGTACACTTTCCATGTTCCAGCCCTGAACACAATTCCTTATTGCGTCGATCACAAGAGAAATTATCGCACTCGCAGTATTGCCCCCAAACCAGCTGAAAATTAAAAAAAATATCTAATAAATCAAGTTTACTAAATTAAATAATGTGCATATAAACATACAAAATTCTGTAATAGTCTTGTTATAGTAAGTATTTTTAAATTCATAAATTAAAAAAAATCAATTTTACCTCCTGTGGATCAGCTCGGTCGAAACAATTACAAACATTACACTCACAGCTACCTCTACCACTGCAGTCATACGTAGTCGTATTATCTCGACGACAAGCGGATTCTTTATTATTAGTTAAACCACGATCATTGGCTCCACATTCACACTGTTTACCAAAGTAACCATTATAGCAGGCACAGATGCCACAACTCAGATCGCCATGACTAGTGCATTGTTCAGATTGAGGCTCGAAACCTTGGTTAATTGAATCAGCTCGTTCACATTCACAGTCGCATAGCATCTCTAGATTTACAGTTAACGATTCATTGATACCCACCTAAAAGTCATTCTATTTTAAATATTCTTAGAATTTAAGATTATTCTATCATTCAAATAATCTAAGAAAGATAAATAAATTTATACACTGATTAATGCCAAGTTAATTAGTAAATATTTTATCTACTTGCTTTGAAGGGATGTAAAAATTCATTTATCATCTTTCAATATTCTTGTACATTAAAAATTAAAAAAAAAGTTAACTTACGGGATAGATCATAAACTTTTGTTTCCAATCTGCACGATTTTCCGGACAAGATTTTACTTCTACTTCAACCGTGAATTCAACCTTGTCTCCGACTTTAAGACCATCACATTTATTGGTTTCAACCAATGATCCACCACTTAAACAATTTGAATAGTATTTCAAATTGATGTAGTTGCTTGCCGTATCTTTCATCTCCAAAGAACTTGAAATAGCATTATACTGCTCACGAACCAAATCGACAATATTACTAGAATCATTACTAAGCTTAGCTGCATATGAACCTTGAATGTGCTTAGTTAAATTAGAATAAATTCTTATTTGTTCTTCTGTAACGGCCCAAATGATGTTTACCGAATTCTCCTTGACCTAATAATGAAATAAAATGAATATTATGTTCAAGAAAAACAATTAATTACAACAAACATTATTCTTTTTTATACAAACTTTCAGATTTATTTGTGAAATACTAGGGTAATCTTGAAGAGTGGAATGTGTATACAAGCCACTCTTATCCATATGACATAAACCATCATTTGGTTTAACAATACCACCGAGCTTGCCATCACCCGCGTAATGGAAACTTGCATCCGTCGAAAAAAGAAGAAGCTTACGCGCCTTTTCGCGCCAGCCAATGTCATCGCGGCATACAATCGCCTGCATTATAGCATCGAAGCCGCCTTCTGGAGCGTCAAGATTACCAGAAACTGGAGCATCTCGTACTTCCGTCTGCAATAAATTAAATATAGTTAAATAAAAGAGAGTATTGGAATGTATATCATTTCTTATAAAACAGAAAACCTACCGCAAATCTATGGGTATTTTGAGACAGTGGCATATGATTTCGATATCCATAAGGGGCAGCACAACCATCACAAGGTTCTTTAAGACTGTTATTTACAAATCAAAGAATATTTTAATCAAAATATTTTTTATAAATTTTATTTGTAATTTATAATAATGTTTTAAGTTATTATTTGAAAAACTTACGCTTTAGGTACCATGCTCACATAAGGCATAACAACTTTGTCAACAAAGCTACCAAACCCTAAACGGAAGTTGCTTGTGATATTGCTCATACTTTCAACTAGGAGTTGACCCAAGTCTGATAATTTTTGCTTATCATCTTTCATGGAATTACTTAAGTCCATAAGATAGTATAAATCTACAGGATAATCTTCTGCTTGTGCATATTCAATTTTAATTTTCTGAACTTCGTCTAAAATATTAAACAAACGTTATTTTTTTTTCTATGCTGATAAAAATATTGTTAAACAAGAAAATTAAATACTTGTCTAAAAATTACTCACTTATTCTCAATTTCAAGCTCACTTCCTGTGGATACAGTTGAACAGCTTCTTGTTTACTGCTGGTACTGGTACTCGCACTATTGCTACTTATAGTTGATTGACTACTTTGTGAAGATTCTTGTCCCTTTGATTCAGTAGCCGCATTTTCTTCTAAACCTTTAACAGCATTATAACTTCCTTTCGTTAAATCCTTATACCTAAGCTTAATGTATTCGTTATCGGGGTTGAAAGTGTAATTATCTGGACACTCTGCAGAGATCTTTTTATTAATATGTGGAAGAAAGCATCTTTTGTCCCCAAATCCCTGTTGTAAACAAATTTTTAATTATAAGATTATATTAATTGGTTTAATACATGATTAATATTTTTTTTACATTCACAAAACTTACAGGCATTGAACACCAAGCACAGCTTGGTGTTTGAATGCAGTCATGGCATGTCTGCTTGCTGGTACAACTGTTTGAGCCAGTTGGTTTACTATCCGAGGAAGACTTGGCTGCTAAGCTGGTTGTTGTCCATGTTAATAGTAGAAATGTAAAACACCATCTCAAAGTAACAATCATTTCTGGAAAGAGCAAAAAATTTATGATATATTTGCACTTACTATAAAAATAATCCATAGATAATATTATGATTATAATATATATAGCACATATATGAGAACAATAATTAAATGCTATAAAATGTTTTTAAGAAAATCCAAGTACAGACAGAAACTTAAAATTTTTTATTTAGACTAAAAATATAAGAAATTTAATTTGTTTGAAAAGTTATAAAAATGATAACGTATTTATTAATTAAATAAATATGTTCTCTGCCTTTCTGAATTTAGAACCCAAAGTCTGAATTATTAAAGTTAACTGTTGATTACAAAATTGCTGCAGCAATCAATTGCATAAGATGTTGTATTGTAAGGTATAGGTGTAAAGGAATTATAAGATTAATTTATTTGAGTCAACACTTATCAGTACAAGTGTCATGAGTAAAAATACATAACAAAGAGCAAATGTTCTCTCTTAACAGTTTGCATAATTCAAAATAATTGTGATAAATATTATGTTATACACTTACAAATATCTGAATCATGCTTTACTCAAAGTCATAAAATGGTCACCAAATGTTTATAAAAACAACATTGAAAGCTTCAGAGAATAAGAAATAAAATATCCTTTAAACAAATGAACTTTTATCAAATTATTGTTTGCAGTCCAATGTAGATTGTACAATCAACATATATATCTTAACTCGTTTTTAAAGCAAAGAATTTATTTAAAAAAGTAATTGAGGGTACTTTTAAGTTCAGATAAATTACACCTTATGACTTTTAAGACAGTGCAGCACTCATTAAGATGCTAGCAAAGAAGTTTTAAGTACCATGAAGGCTAGAAAGAGCTTATTATCAACTAGAAAACCTATAGCTATTACTATACATGAGCTCATGCACATACATTGCAAGAGCACAAGCATTTATTGTCAAAATCGATTCCTAAATATTTTTGCACTAAAACCGACTCTACTTGATGCACTCAAAAAAAAAACGTGAAAAAGAAAACGTTGCAGATTCTTAAAATACAGCTGAAGCATTCACATTCATTTGAAACAAACGTCATTGATCACAATAAATCTGACTCATCCATCGTTTGTTACTCTTTCCACAGTACACATTTATAATTATCTGACTAAAGAAAAAAAAATGACAAGAAACCATTCGATCCAGTAGTTCGTACGAACTTGAGATTCTTTTCCCCCTGTAACCGTCACGCTCCATTCAACGACATCCTTGAACTTTATGCGTTCCGAAACGCTCCGTGTGGCATCAAACGTAGCCAATAAAAAAAAATCGACTGGAAATATTAAAAGGTTCAGTGAACCCGAAGACCGGGAGAGGTGCGGTCAAAAAGTGTAAGCCTCGTGCTCGAGTATACAAGTAATTTATAAGTATACACGTCTATAGGAATACGAGAAGTGCAGTGCTTGACACTATTCCACGCACATGCAATAATGCACGCGCTCTCCTCTTTCTCTCTCTCTTTCTCGAAAACGAGCGGACGTGATAATAAAGCCGCGGTGCGAGACACGGGAGCCCGAAAAATCCCGTCGGAAAGTGTCTCGCACGCATGACAGCTAAGTAAGCAGAAGCCGCGGGCATTTCCAAGACGATGCCGTCATCGTTATAAATTCGCGCAGGACGCAATTCGTATTCCCGGCGACGCTCGTGCCCACTGCAATACGCGCGGGACCCCTCGAGAAAGACCAGATAAGATTGTTCATTGTTTGCCCAGAGACAGAAAGAGCGAGAGAGCGAGCGAGCGAGGGGGGGGGGGAGAGGAGGGAGGGGCGAGGGTGGACGTGCCGACGTGCGTATATGCGGGAGAGACGGAGGCACACATGCGAAGCATCCTTACTATTGTGCAGTGCTCAGCGCTGGCGACGCGGCGGCGTCGCTCACACTTTCTCGCGACGATTATCCTGCCTCTCCAGCTGATCTCCCGTGTCTTACTCTCCTCCAGCGGCTGCAGCTGCGCGGCTCTCTCAAGTTTCACTCTCGACGCGGCGGCATATCACTCTCTCGGTTCACCCGCTCGCTCCGTCGCAAGGCTGCCCTCGAGAACCACACACGTACTTATCTGCGCGCACACACCGCGCGCTCGTCGCAATTGCTGCACACTCGTCGGGACACGAGACGGGCCGAAACTGAATAGATCTTTGGCTGTTGCTTTGCCGATCTTCGGCGGCGCGCCGTTGCGACTGATACTGCACAGTACGTACCTACACGGCGCCAGGAGGACGGACGAGTGTGCGGCGGTGGCGGTATGGAGAAAAAAAGGCCGCGTGAGCAAGGGTCCGCCGATAAAACAGGCGCCTGCTGCCAAGCACTGCGTGGGCGTTTCCCGCCATGCTTACGCGATGATGTATCCCCCGCGATCGATCTCGCGAGCGTATATCTGGCGAGTGATCGGTTTTCGGTATTATTGCTCGTTTTATGTACTTTGTATTAGCTGGAAAAGTCGAAGGATGGAAAATCCGCGCTGCCGTTGGGGCCCTCGCGGATTTGAATTGCGCGCCATTATTGGTCAGCCTGGCGGTTGTGTACAAGGCGCGGGAACTGCGCGAGCTGCTGACGGTATTGTATACATAGGGGGGTGCGTTTGGGCGACGTTCTCAAGTTTCGCCGCTGCATCGAATTCTCTCGCGGATACAGATACAGCCGCAGAAAGGACCGTCTGCCCGGACAGGACTGGCTCGGAGGACAATATATACTTAACCTTTTTCCCCGCTCGGGCGACTGGAGCGGACTTCCCGTATAGAAATAAGGAAGAGAGCGAGAGCGCCGCGCGAGACTGAAATGTCAATGAGTCGTCGTCGTCGACGTGCAGCAACATCAGAGTTCGGCGCCGAGCAACAGTCTGGCTGAGTCAGCGCGCGCTTGCAGCAGGGAGGAGCATCGCAGCATCGCTGCATATCCGGTGGGAGTGTGGTGCTTGCAGTTGCACGCAAATCCTGCGTTCTAAATCGATCGATATTTACCTCCTCTCTCTCTCTCTCTCTCTCTCGCATACCTCTCTCCTATATCCCTCTGACGCGCACTCGCAAACTCTCTCGGTCCATATACCCGGGAGCAGCAACCCTCTCGCGCTCGTCTGTATATACTTATACTTACCTGGCTGCGTATCCGTGCAACGACCGCAGACCAGAGTGAGAGAGAGAGAGCTCGTCTTTTCTACGATAAATAGTGCCGTGGTGCTATCGTTCGAGGCGTGACTGCGTTCGCTGTACAGCTTTTGCCGTGGACGCCGATTCAGCTGAGAACATGTCCAAGAACAAATTGAACTTGACTTTGCCACCTGGCTCGATAGAGCCAGCACCTGCAGTCTCACCTTCGCCACCTGTGCCACCCTTGCCTACCTACACGGAGCCTCCGGTTATACCAGAGTACGCCTTCTCTACTTTTCACCTTTCTTTCCATTGATTCACTGGTTTTATTATAATTTCAAGGCTGCTCATGGAAAAGAGTCTGTAAATAGATGGAATGACATGCTCTGGATAACAGTGCTTTGTCGGTGCTATCGCAAGCTTTACACGCTCTTTTGACAGGGTGCATTACTTGTGGTAAAATCAATGAATTTTTTGATTTTCTTATTTTGTCAGCTCATATCTTCTTTATTTTCACAGTGGAGTCATGGGCAAAATGAGTATCGATGCAATCCAAGAGAGATTGGAAGAGCTAGGAATGGACGAAGAGCAGAGAAAGAGATTAGAGAGCTTCTTGGGACAGAAGGAAAAAGTTGGTGAATTGTGTGATGAAGATTTTGAAAAACTTGGTGAATTAGGAGCAGGAAATGGTGGTGTTGTGATGAAAGTCAGACATAAAAAGTATGGGCTTATCATGGCAAGAAAGGTATACCTTTGATTTTGAGAGGAAAAATTTTCTATGATATTGATTTGGTTGTTGTCAAATGGCTTATATTTTTCAAGGACCAAAGCATTATACGATAATCTATCTAATAATAATACATTTTTTTACAGTTAATCCATTTAGAAGTCAAACCTGCTATTAAAAAACAAATAATTAGAGAACTTAAAGTTTTACACGAATGTAACTTTGCACACATTGTTGGTTTCTATGGTGCTTTCTACAGGTAATCATTATTTCTAAACAGTTATTCAAATATAATTGTATTAAATTAAACATTTATTGTCCCTAAATTTACAGTGATGGAGAAATTAGTATATGCATGGAATATATGGATGGTGGTTCCCTTGATCTTATCTTGAAGAAAGCTGGACGGATACCAGAGCCTATTTTGGGAACTATAACTTCTGCAGTGAGTACCTAGTTAAAGTATACTTTAACTCTTATTCTTATTTTTAACACTAAGTAGCAATAAGCTTTAGTTAATCTAATCACATTAATGACACCCTAATAATATGTCTCTCGCTCAATAAAGCCACCTGGATACAATCGTATCCACAATCTTCTTAACTCGTCGTACGTCCATAAAAATATACCTAATGGCAGGCAAGGCCAATACCAGAAAAAATCCAAAGGCATTGTTTTCAGTATCTTTTCTGTGCCTGGCACATATAATAAAACACAGGTCAATACCGCTTCGAAAACGAAGGCAAAGTTGAGTGACCAGTTACTCATCCCCTGCTGGAAAATGGAATTTCTTCTCGTCTTGCACATTATCAAGTCTATCATCTGCGTGATGACAATCGACAGGAAATAGCCTGTTCTTGCCTCGTTGAGAAGATCCATACGGCTCTGGTAATCCCAAGTCTGGCCGTAGGAGTCCGGCAAGTCGTTTATCGCTCGGTTTTCCCAATCCACTCTGCGACCAAAGAGATCTTCGGGTAAGAATCCATGAAACATAAAGATGCTGAAGTACGTGTAGAATCCAGCCATCGCTTGGACCATGCCTATCTGTCCGTACGTCATCGAAATCAATCTTTTATTGACGAGTTTATCGTACTGTGGATTTCTCGGCGCTCGGCACATTATGTCCGACTCGGCCTTCTCGTAGGCCAGTGCTACAGCCGGCAGCAGGTCTGTACCGACGTCCACGCACAAGACGAGCTGTATGATGAACGGCAGTGGTATGCCAAAGATGATACTAGCCAGCATCGGCAGCATTTCCGGTACGCTCGAGGTCAGAGTGTAAGCAATCGATTTCTTCAGATTATCAAATATCAATCGACCCTCTTCCACACCAGTGACAATGGAGGCGAAATTGTCGTCGAGCAAAATCATGTCCGCAGCGTTTTTCGACACGTCCGAGCCGGTTATGCCCATGGCGACTCCGATATCGGCCTTCTTCAAGGCTGGAGAATCGTTAACTCCGTCACCTGCGCGAACGCACGATACACTCATTTCATCGTCAAAGCTCGCGCAGACTGCATTTCAATGCTGTGAAATCCGTTTGACCTGTAACCGCGACGATTTCTCCAAGTCTCTGGCAGCTCTCGACGATGAGGAGTTTCTGTTGCGGCGAGGTCCTGGCGAAGACGATTTCCTCGTAGCTTCTGATGACGTTGTCGAGCTCGTCGTTGTTCATGTTCCTGAGCTCGCTGCCAGTTACGACGATGGCCTCCTCGGGGTCAGCCTCGTGAAGAAACGTCGCGTTAAGCTCGAGACTGCGCTCATACTTCGTCTCGTGGCCCTCGCCGATGATGCCCACCTTCTTGGCGATTGCGACCGCGGTGACCGGATGATCTCCCGTCACCATGATCACTTTGATACCAGCTGTGCGGCACTTGTGCACCGCCTCGTAAACGAAGGGTCGAGGAGGATCCAGGAGGCTGAGCAAACCGATGAATCGGTAGCCAACGGTCGGGAAGTTGTAGTGCTCGGGACTGCTCGTGTTGAAGATGTAGTCCGAGTTGTAGGGGTCCACTGAACACGAAGACGTGTCAACGTAAAACAGTTGTAAATCGCACGATCAGTAAGCAGTCGTAAAGAACCTGGAAGCACGAAATCGCAGTAGGCGAGCACTCTCTCGCCGAGGTATCCCATCTCCGTGCAGGCCCTCTTGGAGAGCGCGAAGTCCTCCTGGGTCATGTCTCTGGTGGTGCCGTCCGCCGACATGATCGTCACGCAGAAGTCCATGACGACCTCGGGCGCGCCCTTCATTATCACGATGAAGCCGTTGACGTCCTTGTGAATCGACAGCTGATACTTGGTCGTCGAGTTGAACGGGATCTCCGCGACTTTGGGAAAGGACGCGCGAAACGGCCTTGTCGGGTGTATGTGCTCGCAGAACTTGAGGATCCCTGAGGATTTTGGTAACGAGAATCAGTGTAAGCTAGGATCGTTGATCGGCGCAGTGAAAAATCAAAGCAACACTGCACAGCTCATCACCCGTCTCCGAAGCGTCTCCAACGACCTCGCGATTCTCGATCAGCATGTACTTGGTGATGTCGCAGTAATTCTTGAACTCCGCCCTGAGGCACAGCGTGGCGGACTTGATGAACGATTTGAAGGCCGGTTTCTCGAGCAGCAGGTCCCTCTCGACGCCGAGGATGGTGTTGGCGGGAAAGTTGAATCTCGTGTTGCCGAACCAAATGTTGGACACGGTCATCTTGTTCTGGGTGAGAGTGCCCGTCTTGTCCGAGCAGATGGTGGAGGTCGAGCCGAGGGTCTCGACGGCCTCGAGATTCTTCACCAAGCAGTTCTTGTCGGCCATCTTCTTGGCGGTGAGGGTGAGACTGGTGGTGACGGTGATGAGGAGGACCTCGGGCACATTGGCGATCACGATGCCGAGAAGATAGGTGAACGCCTTGACGATGTTGGCCTCGATCAGGAGCGACAGAATGAAGAAGATGATGCCGAAGATGATGGCGACGAAGACGATCAGGTGGACGAAGTGCCGGATCTCCTTGGCGAGGGGAGTCTCGGTCTTGGAGAGATGAGTCGTCAGTCCGGCCAAGCGACCGATCATCGTGTTGTCGCCCGTGGCTATGACTATTCCTCGGCCCTCGCCCGCCACTGCGTACGACGAAAAGAAGGCTAAATTCTTCGATTCTAGGGGGTTGGTGTCCGTTGGATAGTCCGTGCGATTCGTCGGCTCGCTCTCACCTGTCGAAGGATTTTGTCTTTCAATTAACTGATGTGCGCACTGGATTTGCTTCAATACATCTCGGGCAGAATTGCGGATTAACGGCCGCACCTGTGATACTCGAGTTCTCAACTCGAAGTCCGCGCGACTCTACGACCCTGACGTCCGCGGGCACCTTGTCGCCCAGCCTTATTTCCACGAGATCGCCGACGACAACGTCCTCCGCAGGTAGCTGTATTCTGATCTCGTCCCTGATGACGGTCGCTATGACCGGCACCATCTTCTTGAACGATTCCATGACCTTGGAGTTCTTGCTCTCCTGGATGTACGCGAAGATCCCCGAGATCAAGCATATCACGACGATGATGATACCTATCCACTGGATGCCGTCGTTCTCGTGCCCCGTCATCGCCTCGATCGTGTAGAGAACGAAACAGAGCAGCGCGCAGACCCACAACAATGCCGCGAAGCCGCCGTACATGCACTTGAGGAACTTGACGTACTCCGGGGTGACTTTGGGGGGCGTGAGGGTGTTGGGTCCGTTTTCCATGTAGACCCGGGCCGCGTGCTCGCTCCTCATGCCTCGGGTTATGTGGGTATTGAGCTTCTCGCAGAGCTTCTCGATCGGCGTCACATGGTCGTGCGTGTCGATCTCGTGGTGCAAGTCGTCGAGCTCCTCGCTCGTGTACTTTCTCGGGTTCAAGTGGTTCGACGACTTGCTCAGTATGGAAAGCTTGTTCAGCCTCTCCATCTTCGCCAATTGTCTATCTGAGTTTTCTGGGTTATAGCCTTCCTCTCGTGCGACTACTCGTTTGTTTTTCCCTCGTGCATGTAACGTATAGGGGAGAGTGCAGCGATTCCGCAAGTCTTTTTTAAATAGGCGATATCTTTTTCGTACGTGTTCAATACTAACTAAAAATTGCTTTTGCGAATTTTTCAAGATCAAAAAATATACCATTTCGCTCGATTAAAAAAAAACACGATTTTTCGCAGATTTGCCTCAACTGCGGGACAAATTTGCAAAATTTGGGGGTGAATCTGAAACACTGCAAAATATTGTCGATTTTCTCGTAAATACTCGGATATTATTATTTGTAGATAATCTACAACAAAAGAGCTTTAATTTAAGCTAAAGATCATTCAGATTCAACAGCTATGAGCATTTGAAGAAAGAAAAAAAATGAGTTAATTTTCTCAAAAAAATTTGTAGAAAGTGTCTCTTCCTTAAATGTCCATAACTTGTCGTTTAAATCGTTTAAATCGTTAAAAAGTTACAGATATGCCCCAAAGTAGTTTTTTTTTCGAAGGTACATTATATTTTATTCAAAACTGAACGTACAGAGGTCGCCATATAGGGTCAAAATGTTCGTCTTACTTGAGACACACTTTGAACGAATGTAAGTGTGCGAAGACTTTGCAATACCATACACATTCTTTACACGGATTTTCGAATGCTGAAATTACAGAATCGATGTTAAAAATCACTATGCGACCATAATAAATTCGAATCTATCGATGATCCAAAAAATATTATGTACCAATGCCCTGCGGCGGAATTGCTCCACTTTCCCCTACACGTGAAAGAGATGTATTTCTTTTTTATTAAAAATTAACAGGGCTTATCGGTAATCAATAACATTGTAATCTCGTAACATAAATAAACATCTACATTGTCAGCAATATTTCTGCATCGTCCTTCGCTGCAGTATACGTTATTTTATTTTAAGCGTGTGCTTCTTGTAATTTAATTAATTGCCATGGCTTTTTCCAGGTTCTGAAGGGCTTGAGCTACTTAAGGGACAAACACGCGATAATGCACCGTGATGTCAAGCCGAGCAACATCCTCGTGAACAGCGCGGGTGAAATAAAGATCTGTGACTTTGGAGTTTCGGGCCAACTGATCGATTCTATGGCCAACTCGTTCGTCGGCACCAGGAGTTACATGTCGGTGAGTATAATCGAAAGCTTGAATCGATCTGCTGAAAGTTTTCGTGCGCGAGTAACCGAGATGAAAAATTTTCAGCCTGAGCGACTTCAAGGTACGCACTACTCGGTACAGAGCGATATATGGTCATTGGGACTGTCTCTTGTGGAAATGGCTATAGGCATGTATCCGATACCACCGCCTGACGACAAGACAATAACGGCGATATTTGGCACGCAACCGGGAATCGCAGCGGACAACGCTATCGGCAACAGTGCGTCTACCCCTACGACTCAGTCACCCTCGCACAGTAAGTGCAACGATATTGTTGCTTGGCATAATGTTTAACAAACTTTGTAAAAATTTGTCGCTGTTTCTCACGTCTTTTGTTCCTTTGACTATTTAAGGCCGACATCCTGGCCGGTTTGAGTACGAGAGTCATCAGGGTAACGATCAAAATTGTATTATTATTCTGTGTTGTCATATGTGTGTATCTTATACCGATTTTGAAAGCTTAAGCGTGACTGTTCTCATTTGGTTCACAAAATAATTGTTGTTAAATTAAAAGAAAAAAATTCAACATAAATAATGCAAATTTTAAAGTGTCTATAATTCTGTTTGCGATGAAGACTTTTATCTGCTAAAGTTCGCGCTTTTAATAATTATTTATCACTTCACGAGATTAATCAGTAGCATGGAAGCAAGTGGATGTGATTTATTATTTATTTCTATATAATGAAATAGTGATTGAAGTATGATATTAACCATTTTATTGTACTATTAGATCCAAACAGTCCTAGACCAATGGCGATTTTCGAACTGTTAGATTACATCGTAAATGAGCCACCTCCAAAACTACCATCAGGAATATTTAGTGATTCCTTTACAGACTTTGTGAACCGTTGTTTGAAGAAGAATCCTGCGGAAAGGGCGGATCTGAAGACACTCATTGTAAGTGTTTCCTCTTCTTAATAATTAATGATGACCTTCTCTTGATTTGATGGCACTAACGTTTTCTATGTTATTGCATAAAAATTAAAAATTATAAGTGATAAGAGAAAAACATTTTTTTCCTTTAGAATCATGAATGGATTAAAAAGGCAGAATCTGAAAACGTTGATATTGCCGGATGGGTGTGTCGAACAATGGATATACAGCCGACAACTCCAACACGTTTGGCGAACGTACAATCCTGAATAAATGTCACTCTTACATACTTGACCACTTGCATTCACGTTCAGTACTCTTGAGTCACATTTGTGTTTGGCTTTTAGTTCTCACGCAATTTTACAACAGTGGCGAATCTTTTTTCTATCGATTTTTTTAAAAGTTTTTTATGATTTTTTTTATCAATATACAGACGTAAAGGAGAAATAATAAACGGATAAGTCATAATAAAAATACATGAAATAATACTAATAAAAAATAATACAAATAATAATTGTAATTGTAACAAGTCAAGGTGTAGATCTTTGTAGATAATGACATAATTAGTTCACAAATATGATTGTTGTCAGAATGATGGGTATAATTAATTAGTATACGATGTCTTATCCGTTTAATCTGTACATATACATGTAAAAGAAATCTTAGTCGATTATACGGTCGAAAAAGACGTTATATAAATAAAAAAAAATTATAAAGTATCAATCAAATACGCAAATCGTCGATCTACTCGGTATCTATGATAAACATATATATTACTCGCCACTGTCATTCAGTTCTTTCGTGATTTTATTTGAATTTACCATACATTTTTTTTAAAGTATGTAAGAAGAATCGTTCTAGACTAGTTTTAGTGTTATTATGAGCATTCAAAGCTTCTTCCTTAAAAATGAGATTAAGATTCAAAATGAATAACAATATGAAAACTTTACTAAGACCTACGTCAAATAGAGAAAAATATTAATGAATAAAAAGGCATTAAAATGCATTGAATAGCAAGTTCATTTTCTGAGATTTGTACCTGAATGCTGTATAGTATAAGCTTCGTATCTTTGAGACGAAATAAATTATTAAAAATTGTACGATGATATTTTTTTGTTGTTATAATTACTTGACTACGTCAGTGCTAATATTTCTTTTTCCGATACGTAACTTCATAAGCACACGAGAAAGGACTGAATTTAGGACTTGTGCGTAAACATAATTTATACATAAATATTGTATTTATGCGATTTGTAGCTATAATGTGTAGCATGTTCGATAAATTTCTGCCACGTAAACTTAAAAATATGATTGGAAATGTGAATCAAACAACATAAAAAATTAAGTAAATTTTTGCATATGCTTTCTCAATTTTGCCATACTAATCAATAAAAAACATGTGCTTGCGTAATTAATTTGCGTTACGGTAGTTAATCATTTAATCACGTAACAGGGATGAATTTGTAAAAAATAATTGGATTGTAATTCGGTATACCGAAAAAGTCAATTAATATTTTGAGGACTATAGAAAATATAGGGCATCTACCGCTATATGCTTTTGCTATATATTTTTTAAAATCTAATAATTTAGTTTATTTAAGAATTGTTTTTATAAAAATAATGGTACGATATACTGATGATTATTCACAGCCCTGTAAGAAAAATGTTTTCCTCAGGTCCTGCACTAAGACCTCCACACCTACTTCAGTCTTATTAAAATTTTAGTATGTAATTGAAAATTGTATCAAATATGTATAAATGTATTATAAATTTGGTTTTAAATTAAATTGAAGAAACGTTTTACGCGATAAAATAGTTTAAAAAAGTTCACATAAAATGCAGACGCTATATTTACAAATTGTTTTTAAAACTTTTGTTATAACAGCCTGTATAATAAAATGAAGAATAATTTATAATAAGTCTATGATCTTGGCGAAAACTTTTCTTTTTTGGGTTACATATACATGATTATTATATTTAAAAAATCATTCTGATCCAGTTTTGTAACGAAAGAGTAATTAATAATTAAAAAACCTTGGGGCTCATATGGGTCCTACAGTCCCACAGGAAAGAAAGGACCTACATAAGTATGGGTTCCCAGAATCCTCAAAGTTTTAAGTTCATATACTGGTAATTTAATATAATTGCTTATTTTTACAAGGATGTTTTACTTTAATCTTTAAGAGTTTCTTTTAAAAAATATGGTTTATACTGAAAAAAATTCGTAAGAATGAAGTTGAAAAAAATCACAAAATTCAACTTGGCCTTTAATGCTGAACTGTTTAAGCTTATCGTGCTACACAAATAGTGAAAAGGTATTAAAAAAGAGTTTAACTCTTCTTAGATTTAAATGCTTTATCACTTAAAAGTATTTGTGGCAGCAAGTTATGTTATATATTATGCTCGTACACATGTCAACATGTATGTGTGTTTAAATGTCAACTAAGTTGACTATTGCGTTTGTGATATGCTGTATGAAAAATGTTTTAAAAGACCTCTTATATTGGAAATGGTAAAAAATATGAAAACAAAGCATAAAATGTTGCTATGAAGTAGCTCGCAGGCGAAGAAATAAATAAATATATGCTCGGTATATTTGTTGATATCTATGATACCGCCGTTTTTTTATGAAGTATAACCGCTTATCTAATTATTAAATGCGCAATTTACTGATGACTAGCTTCATAATCATATGTTTAGGGAAAAAGTTTGATATCTTCAGACTTTAATTTTGTACATACAATTTTAAAGAAAAATATTGACTGTTTTCATGATAAGTCTATTTGCAGTTTTCAAAAATTTTTCGTAAAAGTGTTTAAATGAATATGTTATTCAATTCATTGAAAGTATGTTAACTAAAGCAAAATATTTTTTGTAATAAAATATCCATTTAAATAAAATATTTTTATGAATTATGATGACAGTTATAAATAATATTAATAATCGATGATTATTAATAAATATTTAGAAAAAAACGGATATTAATACAATTAATTTCAAATGCATTGGGTTTTACAAAAAATTCTTGTACTGTACTTAATATGCTATTATAGAAAAATAGTAAAATTCCTTTAATTACCGGATATATTTTTTTTTATAAAATTGAAAATACAAAATTTTATAATACTACATAGTAGCCGCCGTGCATACAAAGAGTTCGCGTATTTTTCGATTATAGATTAATCTTAAATTATGAAATTTTCAGGCTAAAGAATTATTTCCTATAGTTTTAATGAAAGTTGTGAACTAAATCTTGAGAACAAATTTTGATTTAATAGTTTATTAATAGTTTTGGATTCAGTAAATACTTAATAAATTTAAAATCTGTTTTTTAACTTGAATGTTCATTTTTTACCGTTTACATTTAGAAACTTATAATTTAATTTCGTGTACCTATCCCATAAAATAAAATTACAATTATTTCATACTTAATTGTATAATTATTTCATAATAATTGATTAATCTTCGTTGACATCTCTCATACGCTTCATGTTTGAAACGGATCTTTTTAATTATAAGTAAACTCTTGTGTTGATTAGAAAATTTTTTATGTTTATTAAAACTTCTTTTATTTCAAAGAAAGCAATTTAGAAAATCTAAGAAAATACACGTGCATTTAAGTCTTAGACCAATGTTATATTTTACTTATTTATATTTTTAGATTTTTTATTAGCATATAAAGTAGTAATATTTTTATTAGAATATTACTCAAATTAAAACAATGTAAATATGATTTCTTTTAGAAACTTCAAACTGATAATACTTATAAAAAATCGAATCGTTCAGAAGTCATCGATCCTGGCACTTATTGAAAATTGTGCAGATTACTAGTGTATAATTTGATTACGAAATTTGTGTCAAACAATCATCGTCTATTTATTTAAAAAATAAAATTTAATAACATTTTTTAATATGCATGTATTCATGGCGTATGTATGTGTACATTATAATTGTAATTTTTCTGTGAATATAGAGAATTAAAAAATAAAAATATTTGGGCCTGTAATGAAATGATTTATTAAACGTTAAATTAGATGGCTTTTATTCGTTAATATTATACCTAACATACCTACATAGTTTATTTAAAAAATGTATAATAAAAACACATGTCATATTTATTTATTCATTAGATGAACAAACTATTTTTGGTAAAATAAGAATTCAATAATTTAATTAAAGAGAAATTAATAAAATTTAAAATTACTAATTATAAAAATTAATTATGAATAGCTGTAATAAACACTTATTAGATGTAAATGTTTCCTCTTGCAACTAATGAAAAGAGTGAATACAGAATATAAATCTAAAATAAAATTTTTGTGTAACTCTTGACAGACAACAAAAAATTCATCATATAACTTGTGAATTGGCCTCTTTAATTAGAAACAAAAACATTATAAGAAAAGAATGTTGAATATATTAAGTCCTATCTATTAGACACCAGGAAAGTGCGTCACGTTCGGGTCTTGCATTGGGCTTAAACTTCGCGAATTCTTCTTTATCCAAATTTTCACGATAACATTTTTTTGTTATCATAAAGGATGAATACCAGTACAGATTATTATTATTATTACTTTTTTTGAATCTTTATGGAAAGAAATGGATAGAAAATTGAAGATAATAACAATTTGAAAATAATGTATCAAATATATATATTTTTCGAAAATTTTTGTAATTTTTTTTTCAGATTCTCGAATTATTAAAAGTGCAGAAAATATGTATCCTCAATTCATTAAAGATAAGCACAGACAGATTTAAAAAAAAAAAATAATAAATACAAAATATTCAAAACATTTTCTAATTTTATGAATGGTTCTATAATCCATTTCCTTTCATAAAAAGGTATCTATGTATTGAACTTTTAAAAAGACTTTTAAAAGTGAACAAAATTTATAAGCTAGGTCCATATACGATAATTGATCAGATACAAAATGATTTAATATGTATGCCACAAAGTTTTCTTGAAGTTTGTAGATATTGTGCAATACAACACAAATAAACCTGCGAACTATTTGCAGATGTAAAAATTCAACTTTATTTTAACTTTGAACTTTAAAAAAAATCAAAAATATTAAAATTTTTACATGCATGGTTCTTCCCAAATTTGAAGATTGAACTTTATTTTAAACTTCCAAAGGTTATTTAAAAATGCAAAAAAATTGCACATTTATCAGGACACTTTATGTTGATTGATTCCTCAATTGTGTACATTTATTTTGATATCTTTTCATACGATTTGAAATTTCAACAATGAAAAAGCTATTACGTTATTGTGAAATATATAAAGTTACAATTTTGCGCTTTTGGCTTACTATTCTTATATATGCACATACCGCACACTTATTAACTTCTCAATAATAACACAGTAATAAAGAAGACCTGCAAAATTCTATAAAAATGATGTTAATTGATTATCTCGATTATTTACAACGCACAAGCACACAAACTCAAAAATGAAACAAAAATTTACCGCAGTTGGTAATAAATGTAAACTTAAATCATTCAATTAAACTGCATACTGCATATAAAACGTATGGAAAATTGTATATCAAAAATAATATTAATTTGTAATTTAGTCTTATAATTATACTTCAATTATTACTATTTACGTTCAAATAAGAATTAAATGTAGCTTTTACTTAGTTTTACATTTATCAAGTATTTGCTAATTGAATGCTTGATTGACTTGGAACTTCGAAACAATATATTAATAAACGCTAATGTTGTATTATCGCAGCTCAGTAAGTTTTATGTCTTCGTTGTTAAAGCCCTGGGATAAAACTCATACTCAAAATATATATTATGAATATTTAATTTTATTTTATTAAGATTAATATTTTTTTAAATTGAGACTCTTTTTAGTAAAAAATTGTATGAAAAATGATGAATGATATTTACTATTAAATTAAAGATAAGATTGAATCGCATCATTAAGTGTTTGTGAAAAAATGTTATATCAAACTTATTTTTATATTTTGTAGACATAACCGCAACACGGTAAAGCCTTGTTTTAATTTATATTTAAGTTCATTTATAACGATGTGCTATAGTAGTTTAGTAATTAAAAAGTAAAAAAAGTTTATTGTATTGTTGCATACAGCATATTGGATGAGAATCATTGCGAAATAGAATTTCTTTAATAATGTAATTCGACCACGTCGCATATTAATCTTAAAGAAAATTGAATATCCAAAAATCTTTCTATTTATCTACAAGTCTTTAGTCTCACATTTAAGTAAAAATAATATTTTATCCAGGGTAATTTTTTCAATATTCTCTTTGAAGGTTTTCTTAATTAGAAAAGTCCTTCAATAATTTTCATCGCTATCTCCTTGGTCTGCAAAAAAATCATCAATAAAGGGATCATCGAACTCATCGTCCGTAGCAAAGAAGGAATCATAATCATCAATTTCATCTAATTCATCAATATCGTATCCGTCTGGAAAGAAATCATACTCATCGTGATCGAAATCTGGACGTAAGTAGTGCTCCGAAAGATCGACGTTTAGCACTTGCAGAAACGGAGAAACTTTTGTAATTTTGCTGACATCGACATTTGTATCGCCAACATACATTTTTAGTATAACATTGTTAGTGCGATTCATTGTCGCTTTAATAGCGACTTCAATCAGGTCGTTTGAAACGAGATTGCAACCTGAGAGGTCGAGTTGTTCGATATGTTGCGATTCTTCAATGAGAGTAGAAAGTCCTTGATTTTGTATGCATGGACAACCTCGACATTGCATTGTACGCAAATTTGGCATGTCGGATAGCACTCCATCCGTGATTTTACCGAGGTAGTTGATAAAGAGATGTTGAAGTTTTGGTAGCGATGTGATAGCTGCTAAACCTTCATTTGTAATTGAATGACAGGCTATTATAAAACAAAAAACATTTAATTTAGATTTTATTAAAATTTTACGTGAAATATGGTCAAATAATTAGTGTACTTACAACTGATATCTACATTTGTTAATAATTTACATTGTGTTCCAATAACAGCCAAAAACTTATCTTGAACTAAAAGATTTTGAGATAGATCTAAAGTTTCAAGATTAACTAAATCGGCAAGTTGCGGCATAACATTTACTTTTATCATTGGATAATAATCACAGAGACGCAGGACTTTCAAACTTTTGGAACATAGACTAATTGCTTTCACAGCCTGATCATTGAAACTAACACATTTCTCAAGTGAAAGTGTATGCAATTTTTTCAATGTCTGAACAGCCTGTGAAAATATCACATAAAATTGTAAACGAATGAAATTAATCTAAATTTATTAGAATAGTATTATAAAAAACTTACGGTAGAAAAATGGCACGGCGACACATTGGTACATTCTTGTAAAATAAGTGTTTCTAAGGATTCTGTTGGTAAATTCAATAAACATTTACCAGTGATTGAATTCTGTTCAAGTTTAAGGTATCGAAGTTTCTTATTTTTTGAGAATAAACAGGACAAGTCATTATCACAGGAACTAGAGCAATGACCAAGACTGAACTCCATAATATTGCTACAATTGTCTGTTAATGATTTTATTCCTGCAGGTGAAACGTTCAGTGCAGTTATATCAATGCACTGCAAATTTGGACAATTTCTTCCTACAACAGTCAAAGTACTTGTACCCAATTTATCTGCAAATGTAGAAAAATCGATATGTGTTAGAAATTGACCACAACGAAGTAGGACTTTTCGTAACGTTGGTGTGTCAATTTCTCTTAAGCCGAAAGACGTTAGCTTGAATCCCCAGGTAGTATGTGTCAAGTTCAATTTTTTAAAAGTTCGCCATGATTCTAGGCTAACGTTTTGCCACCGCCTGCAAACTATATATTTAAAATTTAGTAATAATGTTGAGTAGGTATAGCAGATAAATGTTTCAGATATAAAAATATAGTTATGTCATGCGATACCTCTCTCTATTTTAACTCTGTCAGCAATTGGAAGAAACGAAAATGTGTGCATCAGACAATCATCGTTTAATTTGTGTATTAGAGCTTCTTCATTCAATATATATTCTGTAGATATATCTTTATTATCTGAATTTTTTTGCAATTTTTTATTTTGATTTTCAATACTATCTGGTTGATGCCAAGAATCAGCTGGCATAACTCTCAAGTCTCGATTATGAAGATGTATTCTTTTTCTATGGCCATCCTTTGACGCACTAGATCAAAAAACAGATTATATAGGAATTTTAGTGAGATATTTAAAATTTTAGTTTTTTGCAATAGTTTTAATACGTACTTTAGAGCATCATCGACGCTATGAAAGGTTACAAAAGCATAGTTACTTTTTCCAGTATTTCTTTTTAAGTAACAGCTATCCAACTTTCCATAATTAGAAAATAATTTTTCTAAATCTTTGTGCGTTGTCTGTGAAAATTCAAACAAAATTTATTGTAATAATTTATCATAAATTAAATTTTCAAATTCTGTAGATAACTTACTCTTTGTGCAATATTTCCAATAAAGAGCTTTCGTATAGGTATACCATCAACAGTAACAGATTTTACATTATCGATAGAATCCTCACAAGATTCATCAGAATGTGAAAAATCTGAAAAAGAAAACAACGTTAAACATATGTTCACAAAGTAATTTTACTCTGTATGTACACATATGCACATAATGAAATGCATATTATAAAAATACTTGGTTAACCTTGAATCTTTGAGAAAATATTTGTAAGAAACATTAATAATTCAATATTCATATACCAATATTCAAGCACAAATGAAATTTTGTTGTTTAACGGTAACCAAATTCACAAAACTCTCTACTTTTTTCACACAACAAAAAAAGCAATACACTAACGTAGAAAGGTCAAAATCCATTGTGCGTAGGTCAACTAAACCAACTTTCATCGCAGAACTCAGAATGTACCGATGCACAAAACACAAGGCTAAATTCACGTACCATTCATAGTCCAGAGCCTATGCAAAATGTTGCACAGTCCCTCGCCAATGCGGTCGTCCATCTTTCCTGCTTAGAACGCAAGGCTGAGAGGTTCTGCGGTATCCTTTTTTTTTATTGTGTACTTATGTTTGTGCTTGTGCAGCTGCTACAGCAATCGCTCCCTTCGCATCGAAATCGACGTTTTCGAATGCGCCCCAGCCTATATAGCCTGGCCAGCAGGTGTGAAAAATGCCAAGACGTTCGGCGTCGGTCCGAGAGGAGTAACGAAACTAAATCGGAATTAGAGATGTATTAGAATCGCTCTGAGCATTCGATTCGTTCGTATTATGCACAAATTTATCACGCACGATAGGTAACTCTGTGCGGCAGCTTCGTTGTATATAAGTATAATAAAGTACTTGTGTATATCTAAGATCTAACAAAGAGATTCATGCCCGATCGAGTCGTGGATTGTATGTCGATAGGTAAGCGAGAGCTGAATCAATTTGGAATTGGAGCAGGAAAGATTACTTTTTCTTTTATGAATATTGCGGGAAGAGAGGCGCAAAAGTCGTCGAGTTGGATATATTGAGAAAAAATCTCAGAGGGAAACTAGTCGCGCCCGCGGTTTTTCACAAGTAATAATAATCGATGGTTTTGTTTTTTACCTTCACTGCTGTTCCTTATGCAATTTCAGCTGTTGTATATTCAATCGACTCGTTGGGATAGCGTATAAACATCATTTTCGTAACGGCGAAACGACTGGCTTCGCTCCAAACGAAAACCACGCTGGGGGATCGGATACCTACTTTGTGTACTGTACAGTACAGATATAGATATAATGTAAGTATCCGACGAGCGCCGGGATAAAGAGAATAGTTTGGGTATACTCTCTCCTCTCTCTCCGCGCGCTCCAAAGTCTATTGGGGCTTGGGGGCCGCACACGGGCTGTGCGCAGATGGTGTTTCAGGTAGGTTGGTAGGTATACGCGAACGCGAAGCACAAACTGCATAACAGCCATAAGCATGGCAGTTTGGCTATAAATCTGTGTAAAAGTATATATGTATATATAGGGCATGTATATCAGGTGGCAGACGTGTTATATGCACGTGCAGCGTCAGCTCGGTGTTTGGCGCTCTTTTAATCTTTAAAAAACCGTCCTTGAACCGACAGATGTCAGTGCATAAAGCGGGAGGTACATTTAAATGTCAAATTTACATAGTTAAATATGTAATTATTATAGTTGTATTCGTACAAGTTAAATGAAATAGAATTTACAACTTCAACAAAGAGTTTGAGTTTTTCTTGTTAATTTTAAATGAAATTCTGAGAGGTACTTTATTTGATTTACTCTAGAAATTTATTTAAGTACTATATGTACATTATATAATATATATAGTTAAAAAGCATAGTGCAAACAATCAGAGCTGTGTAAAACTAAAAAATTCTTTTATTTCATTTCATAACAGTGATAAACAGTCTTTGTTGACTCATTCGTCAGTTTAGTAATTTAATGTTGCGCCCATTTTATTGTGCTCAAATCGATTCCATCACAGACCATTTCCCAAAGTGGACTCATTTCTCTCAACCGCCTAGTGTGCTTCACAGTATTTTCAATAGTGTAGTCAATTTCTTCCTCTGTTGAAAATCGACCAATTCCAAATCTTATACTAGAATGTGCCAAATCTTCTGAGGCTCCAATGGCTCTTAAAACATAACTTGGCTCTAAACTAGCACTGGTACAGGCTGAACCACTGCTTAAAGCAATATCTTTCAGAGCCATCAACAAAGATTCTCCTTCAACATAAGCAAAAGATATATTTACACACCCTGGATACCATGCAACAGGATCGCCATTTCTTATTACATGGGTTAATTGACACATGATGCCATTGATCAGCTTGGTGCTGAGATTCGTTATATACTCATGGTCATATGCCATTTCATAGTTTGCTATTTCACAAGCTGCTCCAAGACCAACCGCTAATGGAGCTGGAACGGTACCACTAAAAATACACATTATTATTATTTATAATTTAAAAACAAACTTCTAAGCTAACATTTTTTATATGAGCAAAACAATAAATTTACCTTCTCAGTCCCCTTTCTTGACCACCTCCACTTTGGATTGGTTCTAAACGTACTCTGGGCCTTCTTCTAACGTACAAAGCTCCTATTCCTTTTGGACCATAAATTTTGTGCCCACTAATTGACATGAGATCTATATTCAATTTGTTAACATCAATAGGAATTTTTCCAACTGCTTGAGCTGCATCTGTATGGAAGAAAATTTTATGCTTTCTGCACAGAGCACCAATTTCTTCTACAGGTTGCTTCACTCCTATTTCATTATTGACTGTCATTACTGAAATTAAAGAAGTTTCTGGTGTTATCGATGCTTCCAACTCTTCAAGATCTATAAGGCCATTGGGCTTCACTGGTAAATAGGTAACATTAAATCCTTCTCCCTGCAAATATCTACATGAATCTAATACACATTTGTGTTCAGTTTGAGTTGTTATGATGTGATTCTTTTTTTCTTTGTAAAATTTGCCAACTCCTTTGATGGCTATGTTATTGCTTTCAGTAGCTCCAGAGGTGAAAATAATTTCTTTTGGATTTGCACCAATCAAATCTGCCACTTGCTGTCTTGCACAATCTACAGCTGCTTCAGATTCCCATCCATACATGTGAGTTCTGGAATGAGGATTGCCTTGATAAGATGTCAAATAGGGTAACATTTTATCTAAAACTCTTGGATCCATGGGTGTTGTTGCTTGAGCATCTAAATAAAGAGCTCTACCAGACGAAGGAGGTGCTGCTTGTACTCTTTCCTCATCTTGACTGCTCAATGATATATCAATACTTTCAGACCCTGATGTATGAATTGTTCTGGCTCTCTTTGATTTCCAGTGTTTTAATGCAAATATTCTTGTTGAGCGTAACATTGTACAAAGTGACATATAATACTCTTTGTACTTAAAAAATTAATTAAGTAAGAAGAAGAACAACAATACTATTTGTTGTATTTCATTTTCCAATACGTTGAATTGTTTTATCACTTCTTTGAGGAGCTAGAACCTACAGAAAAGAAAAACTATTAAATACAAATTTACTAATAATACTGTAGATCTTACTGTTAAGAGAAATATTGAAAAATAAACTTGGGTTATTCACATATTGATTTCAAAATCAATTAATGAATAAGTCTTGCTGTGTTATATCGAAAATATAAAAAAATATAAACATTCTCTAACCTAAACGCACGCGAACCCAATGTCAGTACGTATTTTGATCAGATTTCGTTCTTATCCGCGTACTTATTAGACTGCCGAGTGCCAACAGCCGACAGTGTCGACAACAGCGTCAACAGCCGATAGTACCTATTATACAGCTGTATATATAGGTACTTACTCACATACACGTGGTTTTATTTCGTGATTGCGTGCAACTGCAAAAGTTGATGTGCAATACTTGTATGGAATTAGATAAGAACCTTTATTGATCAGCACCACGATCAACACTTATAACGCGATGATTTAAATGTAATAGATTAAATAGAATTTCACCGATAATTAAGAAACTGTTTTGTTATAGTCATGATAATTTTTTCTGCTCCAAAATGATTTTATTGTTTAAAAACAAATTATCAAGTATATGTTTATTATTTTGTTGTATTCTTGACACAAGAGTATTAATAATTATCGTAAAATTCAAATACGATATAAGTAAAAAATAAAAATAGAGAAATAAAATGTATTTGGTTTATTTAAATCTATCAATATTTACAGACTACTTTATGAAAAATTACTTTTTAGCTCCGAAAAACACATCGATGAAACGAAACCGCGCTCTTCTGTGCAAAACGGAGCAGCCTGCTGTGCACGAGAGTTAATGACCGTCATTAAAACGGCTTTCGAACCCGCGAATGCAACATATGTGTATATACATAGATATATCTGACACGTGTGTATTATTAACAGGTATAATGTGGTGGTCAGTGAAAAAGCAGGTCAATTGCTTGAGCAACTAGCGAGTTGCGTCCAGCGAAAGGAAAACGCAACGCACCGATCGGTCGACGGTGACGACGTTGACGACGACAATCGGGACTACGGAGTCGCCGCTCTGCTGCGCCTGCTGCTGTCAAAAAAAAGCTTAAAAGTGAGTAAAATACATATATATGTGTATATTTGTATATGTACATACACCCGTTGCGTCTGCGTGCTAACTTATACAACCGCATATAAGTACGTTCGCGAATCGCGAAGCTTACATCTGCTCGCAGCAGCCTGCCTGCCTGCATCCCGCTACCCGCAGCGCGCGCACACACCCACACGCATATAAGCAGAATTAGCAGTTAATCAAAAGGTGTCTGTCTCGTGTATGTTGTGTATAGCCATCGCAGCAGAGCAGAGGATACCGTATACAGATTAACATGGCGCTGCGCCTAGGGCGGTTCGTAGCCGTTGCCTGAGAGCTGCGCTTTTCCGCGCCGCGAGGTGAAAGCCGTGTATGGTCTCGGGCTATATTGCTATATAGTCGCGGCCCGCGGGTTCTCTCCTCTCTCTCAGTCTACTGTATGTATACCTACATGCATATACACACACGTCCGAATAGGCAGATATATATCGTGTCGTCAGGTGCATCAGCTGGAGGTTACGCCGAGAGCTGGCGAAGTGCGGCTACTGCGGCGGCTCTGCAAATGGAGAAGTGAGCGCTGCTACAGCCGGAGAGCGAGGATTCCGTCGGCAATCGTGAGGAGAGATATCGGTGAAATATATAGAGGACGACGGTGCGATCGGCTATCCGGAGCCGGTAGTAGACATAGGTGCGCAGGAGGTAGTAGGCGACGTGGTGGGCGATGGGCGACTGGGAGACGATGGCTTTGTCGGGCCTGCAGCTGACGACGCCCGAGCACAGGTATTACGGCGATATATTCATCTACTGCTGCGAGAACGCCGACACTGATCTCGTGCCCACGGCTAAGGTCGGCAAACTCCTCAGGTCGGCCAATCTGCCTTCCGAGGTTACCCTCCAGGTATGGGATCTGTCAGAATACTTTTTTTACTGTTAGCTCGTTATGCCCATCTTTCCCACTCTCTATCTCACTCTCTCTCTCTCTCTCTCTCTCTCTCTCTGCTCTGTTTACCTGGTTTATCTAAAGCTTGTTCTTGTATATTCTTGCTGCTGCTACTACTATACTACTGCTTTGTTATTTTACTGCATTGTCTCGAATATCTCTGCAGAGCATTTATGGGTACGGTTATCAATTCCTTTAAATTTGCTCGTCCTTTGAAAAATTCTGTTTATAGTCGTATTTGATTCACTGTTTAGCCTTTTATGTAAGTATAGCATCAATATTGCTGGCACTGACTCATTGAAGTTAAAGCAAAGTAGACAGGAAATTATGTTAGATAGAGCTATATTAACTTGATTGATTTTAAACTAAATGTAGCTGTTGTAATTACTTCAAATTAGTCTGCAAATGGATTCTTATAGTAAGGCTTAGTTGTCGTTTCAGTAACTTACCAACTAGATTTTTTTTAACGTCTATTTTATTTTGAGATTTTTACAAACTTGTTTAAATAGAATAAAAATTTGATGAATTATATGAAATTTAAAAATGGGTAATTTAATTTTTGATTGTTTGATAATATTTTTAAGAATTTAATATTACCTTAAGTTTTTAATACAGAATGATTTATAATCAGTATGCTAAGTATTTTTTAAATATTCCATTATTCCTTTAGAATGGGAGTGTTATTGTAATTTTGTTTCTTTTATTCCTTTTCTTACAATTTGTATTACAATGAAATGTCATAATTTTCTTTTTATTTTGTAGATACTAGACATTTGTGGTGGTGCTAAAAGTAACACACTGAATAGGAAGCAGTTCTATGCTGCCTTGAAATTGGTAGCAGCACATCAAGCTGGCCTCGAGGTTCACAAAGATTTAATCTGTGCTTCTGTAGACGAACTTGCTCTGCCAAAATTTACATGGCCTTCTTCAACGGGAGATGAAGAGGAGGAAAGTAAGAAACGGTTCTCTAAGAAAAGTTCGAAGATTAGATCAACTGGCCGTATGCCTGAAAGTACAACTGAAAGTGAAAGTGAGCTAGAATCTCCTAGAGAGACTGAAGGTGGTAGTACAGACTCACCGACCCCAACCAACAGTGTAACTCAAGAAAGAAACGATGGTGCATTGGGTGGTGAAGCCAATCTAGACTCAGTCACTGGAGGCTGGCAAAGTCTTCTTGTTTCAGAAGAGCAAAGACAGTTATTGGGTACTGAAGAAGAAAGTTCAGAAAGACATAGTAGCGATGATGGTAATTTTATTTTCAATATTTAATAATCATATTTTCATTAAATCAGTCATGGTATTTATCATAAAGCAGCTTTTTAATAAATTTATTACAAGTCAATGAAAATAAAACAACTTAAATTATACATGATGCAGGTGAAGGTGAAGATGGTGAGAGTTTTCCACCTGAACAGGTTTGGACGATTAGCGAAGAGCAACGTGAGTACTACGCGGCACAATTTGCTCAGCTTCAACCAAATCCAGATGGTTTGCTTGCTGGTTCGTTGGCAAGAAAATTTTTTGAGAAGTCGCGATTGCCGGTAGAGGAACTGCGCCGCATTTGGCAGCTGGCAGATGTGACCCGCGACAGTGCTCTGAGTCTTCAAGAGTTTTACGTGGCTATGCACCTTGCAGTGTTACGTCGTAATCACGTCCCCTTGCCTGATGTGCTGCCGCCCTCATTAGCAATGCTTATTGTCCCTCTTCAATCAACTGCAGTACCAGTCATAACTCCTCAAAATCCACCTCCAGTGCAACAAGTACCTCCACCACCACAATCAGCAGTTGTTCCACCAGTACCTGCACCCAGAGGTAGTCCAACGTCAAGGTGAGATTTTCTAAATATGTTCAAAATTTTCTTACGACATAACACAGTATTGTGGATGTAGAAATATTCATTGAATTTGCTGGAAGGAAAAATGCGTTCTTTGTGCTGAAATGAATACGTTATTCTATTACAGGATAGATTGCGTTATAATTATGAATCATCTCTTTGTTTACATCTTACAAATAAAATATCTGCATGACAGACAGATTAATTATATGTACAAGTCAACAATGAGTCATGGTAGTCAAGTAATTTGATATGAAAAAAATATTAAAACACATGCTTTATAGTTGACGAGATCATTTACAAAAATTAATAACACTTGTGTCAAAACGTTTAAAATAACTGTTCAAATAAATTTTCCCAATCACAACCAATAATAATTCATGATTTCAGAGCCATTGCAGCTGCAGCAGCTGCAGCCAATTCGAGCCATAACGTTGGTGGCAAGGACAAAAGTAAAGAGTGGACGAAGTTTGTGGATTCGCCAACGGGCACCAGTGCCGGCAACAACAACGGTGGTGGCAACAGCGGCAGCGGCGGTAGCAATGGTGGTTCGCTGACTAGTCCAGGTCCCAAGCCTGTAAACTTTGATTTTCAGAAAGCAGCTTTGGAGCGCGATCCGAAGATCCTTCACCCAGTGCCACTGAGACTGACACCTGAAGCTGCAATTTTGGCTTCCAATGCCAATGGCAACAATGGTGTGGCACCAATTCTCGGTGATGATGATTTATCTCTCACTTCTGGATTGGTGCAGAGGCCTCTAGCCAAAAAACCGGGAGGACTGCCATTAACAGATGAAACTGTGATAGCGACACCGAAGAAAGAACCGCCACCACCACCGCCACCTAGACCCTACAGGACCCATACTAGGAGCTCCAGTCTTGATTTAAACAAACTAGGTTGGTCAATTAACTGTTGTATAGTATGGTTTTGATTGATACTGTACTTTATTTATAATTTTTAATCAAAAGATAAACTTAGTAAATTAAACAGATTACTGCTAATTGCCAATGACTTTCGATTTGGCTTCTAGAAAAAATTACTCGTTTATCTTTCAGTTGTAACAGTTTTTCTGTCTTATGAAAAAAATCAATTCATTTTTTTCATGGGATGTATAAAAAGGTCTCTAATATTAATGAATTGTTCGAGTTTCGTAGGGTCTTGGGAACATTTTTTTCTCTTATTGTTTTGCATTAAAATTATATATATTTCGAATGATAGGAAAAAATGGACAAACTTTTCTAGGAGCTCCGCCTATTGTTCCACCACGTGTCTCTCCAGGAATCGTAAGTTTAGTTTTTAATACGATATCAATTTTGTTATTTCTATTTTCTTTTTTAATAACTAGGCGAATTTCTTTTGAAAATAATAATTAGTATTAATACCTTTATTGAAGTTTTTGTGACAATGATAATTAATATGAGTATATTAAATAAATCTGAAATACTAATTGTTAATTAATTCAAATTCAATTAAAAACCGTGCAATTTAATTAATTGACAATGTAATTATAATGTAATTTAAATTATATACCACTATATAGTTTAATTAATTGATTACTTTAATATTTATAGACAACAAGTACAACGAGAAAATTAGTTGGTCAGAAGAGTGAAGGTGAAGGTCCAAGAATACACAACGATGAGCAAGGTTTCATTGCCGACTTTTCACAATTCGCTCCAAGAGCAGAAGAGAATCAGACTGTTGAAAATAATATTCCTCCCTCACAACAATTTACTGGAGTCTACGGTGCATTCCATATTTATAAAAAACCAAGCACAAGTATGTATAATAGTGCAAAAATGACCGATACTGGGTAATGACAGATTTACATGCAAGGAATATAATTTTTTTCAATTTTTTTAGGAAGGGGAAGTGGACAGGAAGATATAGCA
Source organism: Philotrypesis tridentata (assembly GCA_018906965.1). Lineage (NCBI taxonomy): Eukaryota > Metazoa > Arthropoda > Insecta > Hymenoptera > Pteromalidae > Philotrypesis > Philotrypesis tridentata. The sequence continues at coordinate 916,318 of JACCIB010000041.1, forward strand.
AAAGATGAAACAGATGAAAGTGGCAAAAAACTGACATTGCAAGAGTTACGCGAAAAGAACGCAGAGCTAAGGCAAGTTTGCGAAGAATTGACTCGCGAATTAGCAGGTGCTCTGCAAGAACGAATAAATCTCAGGGCAAAGTTACTACTTTTAACATGATCCCACTCCCTGTCTTGTCTTGTTATCAAGTACTGAAGTACTCAAGTACTGCATTTCTGTGCAGATTCGTTGTAGAATTGAAACGTACCATTTGAAATGTACCACTTGGTAAAAGCAAAAAATGATACATCAGAAACGGCAGTAGTATTTTATTTTATATTTTACTGACTACAAAACACTTTCATTTTGGCTGTTGTTTATAAAAACCATATTTTGAAATTTTCAAAATATGATTTACATTTTGTTAAGTCAATTAACAAAATTTAATTCAATAATTTTTGTTACTGAATCAAAAATATATTGTTTTATATAGATGTAATTACTTTTGAAAGTTTGTTTTTTTAATAAAGATTGGTAATCAACGGAATCACTATTTGTAAAAAGAAAATATTTTTTTCAAAGGTACGTTTCAAATCATAAAATATCATTTTGTTCATTGTTCATTCTTTTCTCTATTTCATTTTTTTATAAATCGCGGTCGTCGCATATTTTTCGATTTTCCTATCATCTTTAATCATCGATTATTAAAACTCGGATACTAGTCGTCCTTGTATAATAATATTTATATGCTCGTTAATCTCTTATATTATTACTTGCAATTCTCAGAAAAAAAAAACAAAAAAATAAAAACGTAATCTCTTTTTTGGGTAATCGACACTATCACAGATTAGTTAATAATAAATGATATTCCATAAAAATATTTGAATCAACAGAAGAATTCTTCCGAGGGCACTAAAAACTAAGATTATTTATTATTGAAGAGATTGCACTAAGATGCATATCAGAAAAATAAAAAATATGAAGCTACATTTACTGTTTGTTAAAGTCACAGAGTCTTCAAAATATTGTTGTAAATTTATATATAAGGATACAACGCTTTGTGAAGTTCAGTTGAAGAACATTCACTCAATGCTACAGAAACAAAAAATATCATATTTTCGTAATAAACGGTACATAATCAAATCTTCGTCGCGCAAAGATTTAAAGTTTATCTTATGTGTAGCTCATAAAAGGAAATGAGATACATGCATTGGAATTAGGTGCATAAATATTAAGTTAACTTTTTGGTTTTTTGCTGTTGTAAATATAGATGATTTCGAATTCTTGACGTAGACGTCACGATCACCGACGAGGATTTTTAAATATTAATGACAAAAGTGACTATTCAAAATCCTAAAATAAAACAATTATTTGCTACTCCCTTGTCGGCTGGTTGTACCGACATGGGATCGTTCATTGAATCATTATATGTATTATACTTGTAAGCAGAAAGATACGATCAATTAGCAAAGTTGCAGAAAGGAATATAATTATGTGCGTTTTAAATAAGAAATACATTATTCATATATATTAAAGTCTCTGTGCCATAACCATAGTGCGACTTTTTATAATTAACCTATTTGTTAGAATCGTATTAGAATTCGAACTCCAATTTCTCACTATCTATGAAACAAGTCGCCTTTTTTGTATTTATATAAATACATTGTATATAAAAAGTTGATGCCCATTAAAAAAAAAACTAAAAAATATTGTTTTCTTCATTTTTCTGAAAGTACTTCATGAGACTGTTATATAGCGATTTTGATAATACGTATATTGTTCATTCGTATTCTATACCTCATATTCGTTATTAGTTATGAAAATTGCAATTTTTTAAATTTGTAATTTTAAAAAACTGAGACAATATATTAATATTTGTAATTATTCAACACATTTTATGACACGAATAAATGTAAGTAACAATGCTATTTAAATAAAACTATAAATAAATATTATTTACAAACAAAATACTAGAATGTCATTTAGCATTTTACAAAAAAAGAAAAAAAAATAATAATCACCAGTAAAACAATTAAATTGAACGAAGCAAATAAAAATTTCAAATTAAACTATATGTTATTTACTTATTTTCCAATTGTAGAATCCAATTTTAGGTAATCTGCAAACCAGCGTTCTTTTTAAATTTTGTTTATGGGAATTCAAAGGAAATTCAAAAACTTAACGCAAATAATTATGACGATAACAACGTTTATTGAAGTTAACGTTATAGTATTTAATAAAATTGACAAGAAATAAAAATCAGAATACAAATTTTTTCTTGATTTACATCCAATAATTTGTTTTTACACAAGTTTTGCAGAAAGAACGCAGACAAGCATCAACTGAGTGACGTTGTCTTTACATATCTTTGGGTATTTATTTTAAAATATGTTAAAACGGATTGATTAAAGTTTTTTTTTCAGGCGTGAGCATTAAAAGTTGCAACATACTTTTAAATAGCGAGTAAAGTGAGCGTCCTAGAGAGCCTGCCTCTAAAGCCAAAATATGTATAATTATGGTGCCACTCTCCTCATTTTCGTAATGACAACACTGCAACACTGCTACGTACATTTTTTTTGTTGAAACCTTTTTCTTATTTGTATGTTGTTGCTCCGTGAATCTCGAACAACTTCGACTTGCGCGTCCCGTTCAATGAAAAACGGCCGTCGTCGTCGTTAGGGATGTGGAAAAGAGCTCTAAGTTGTATTATTACTGTGTTTACTGCCAGGACTCTTCCTGCCAACCCCTGTTCGAAAATCAGCTGCAAATAATAATTTAAAAAAATATTAATGGTCATAGGGAATCATCGCATTGAAGCAAAATGTTTTTCTTAATTTACGTTGTATTATTCAAATTGATTATTTTTTTAATGAATATGTAGAGAGGTGACTGACCCAAGCTAATTAAGAAGATTAAATCGGGCTAATTATCCTTCTGATTTTATATGGCGTATGAATGAAAGATTTCCATCTAGTAATTCAATGATAAAAGATAATATCATACGCCTTATTACTAGGAAAACTGTCAATGTCTAATAAGTTACCAGAATTTGTTTATGTTAGAATACTTCGAGAAAAGTTTAATATTACATTGCTTTCAGTATAAATCATAATTCAATAAACTTACCACGCCCCCTCTAAATCACCACGCAGCTGTTCTGTTTAATCCTTGGTCTGCATGTATTTGATGAGATCGATAACACGGGACGAGTATCCAAATTCGTTGTCATACCACGAGATAAGCTTGACGAACTGGTCATTCAATGGGATACCAGCTTGGGCATCAAAGATACTGGAGCGGCAGTCTCCGATGAAGTCAGACGAGACGACGTCATCCTCAGTGTATCCCAAGATTCCGTGGAGGGGTCCACCTGGGGCAGCGGCCTCCTTTACCTTAGCCTTGATCTGATCGTAGGTCGTGGGCTTGCCGAGACGAACGGTAAGATCGACGACAGAGACATTGGCGACTGGAACACGGAAAGCCATACCGGTGAGCTTGCCGTTCAAGGCAGGAATGACCTTGCCGACAGCCTTAGCGGCACCAGTAGCGGCAGGAATGATGTTCTGGGCGGCACCACGACCATCACGCCACAGCTGTTGAACGAAACAATTTAGTTTGATTTGCACGGATTATGAATTTTGCAACGTCAGAATTAAAAGTGTTCAAATATCATCAAACCTTTCCAGAGGGTCCATCGACTGTCTTCTGGGTAGCAGTGGTGGCGTGAACAGTGGTCATGAGACCTTCAACGATTTCAAAGTTGTCGTGGACAACCTTGGCAAGGGGAGCAAGACAGTTAGTTGTGCACGAGGCGTTAGAGACGACTTTGTGGCTTGGGTCGTAAGAGTCAAGGTTGACACCGCAAACGTACATGGGTGCGTCAGCCGATGGGGCCGAGATGATGACCTTCTTAGCACCACCCTCCAAGTGAGCCTACAAAATTACGGATGTAAAAGAATAAAATATCGATGATACAATAATTCGCGATTTATAAAGATAAAAAAAAAACTTACGGAAGCCTTGTCGATGGTGGTGAAGACACCAGTCGACTCAACGACGTACTCAGCACCAGCCTTACCCCATGGGATGGCTTTAGGATCGCGCTCGCTGAAGACGGCGATCTTGTTGCCGTTGACGACGAGGCAACCATCTTCGGCCTTGACTTCTCCCTTGAATCTACCGTGGGTAGAGTCGTATTTGAACATGTAGACCATGTAGTCAAGACCGATGAAGGGGTCGTTGACAGCTACGACCTATGACAAAAGTGAAGTATCGTTAGCATTGAAATACATAAAAGACATTTTCTTTGCAATGCTATTTTTAATCAGTTACAAAAAAACGTTAATATTTTTTTATTAAAATATTTCTATTATCCAAATTTTTATAACATAAATTTGCAAAAGAAAATCGCATTAATTATAATACGGTAATGAAGTTATGCAAAGTTATGCATAAACTTTCTAAGATTTTTGGATTATTTCATAATGTGTACAAGTACATTACCTGTCCTCCGCGCTCGAGGGAAGCCCTCAGCACCAGACGACCAATACGGCCGAATCCGTTGATTCCGATTTTGCTCATTTTGTTTGTTTGTTAGTTCTGTAACAAAAGAAATCAAAACATTATCAAACGTTTTCAAGGCGATAATAAATAATCAAGCAGCAGGAGCGGATTTTGTTTACACTTTTTTAAAAATAGAACTATTTTTAAAAAGTTTTTATGCAAGGGTCATGAAACTGATGCAGTGACGCGTTTAAAGCATTTAATCTCGGTAGGGATGATGCAATGCATTTCGTTATCGGCTTATTTTCCCAGAACTCATTATGCAGACAAAATACATCCCCCTCGCGATAATAAACTTAAATAACCAAACAATCATTTTCGTCTATCAGTCGTTTTAATGCAATATTTAACAATAAAACATATTTTTAGCGTTGCGAGCGACTTCAGCGATAAAACCATTTTCACTGTATCAGGCTTATTTTCATGGTAAATTTTTAAATGATCAAACGTTGCCATCTCAGTTGCAGTCGAAACAAGACAATTGTAAAATTACAAAGAGTAACGGATTTTCTAGTACGCAACTTGTAGACAAAACTGTCAGCGAGAATATATTGCTTATCTCGCAAAGTTTCAATAGTAATGCAAGATTAATTATATGGTGCTTTATAACGCGGCAAAGGCAAAAGTTATTACGCTGTAAAACTTTGAAATTCTATTTGCTCTCAATAAGGTGTGCCGAGCGTCTAACCAAATCCGCGCCTTTTCTACTGATTTTATTTTCTCTGCGTTACGCGACGTCTATGCTCCAATCTTGATCTATTAGCACATTAATTACAATCAAAATTACGAACAATCAATCGCGAAAATGCTGCCGACTCCGGAGAGAAACTCGCAAGTTAACCGAATACAGTTCAGTTCAAATTCTATACTGAAGCCGCATCGAGAATCGCGAACTGTTGCAGTACCATCAGCGAAGTTTAGAGGTCAGTCAAGGTTACGGAGGGAGGGGACGCTCTCGACCTTGAAATAGCGCGATACGATGGCGGGAGGCTCGTCCCCACCTTGGCACATCGCAGTGCACAAGGAAACCCGGTCAATAATCCGGGCCTCGAATGTCATTGTCGTCCTATACGCCGAACTGGTGCGCATACGAGTGTACGCAATTTTTACGCGATGCAAGTGCCAATTTTCGTCATCTATATGTAGATCATATCTTTTTGATTTGTATACGAGAGGCGAGAAGGCTATAATCGAATTGTTTACGTGCTCGAATATTGTTTCTATTTTTAGGGAAGAACATTAGCTGAATTGCAATGCGCCTTTCGGAGGAAATATACTCAGAGACGACGGACACATGTCTAAATCAATACATGGATTTTCCATTTTTCCAGGAACGAAGTTGTACGGAAGCTATGATTTGAACTAATGAGACGAGTTTCCGTTGTATTGCAATTTTATACTTCGACTAAAACATAAGTGAAATTGCAACTTTTAGCGCGTGCACAGCAACGAGCTCCGAAAATAAGCCTCGCGATAAAATGCAATGTTGAATTATCAATGCAATACGTGGTCCTGAAGAAAATAATGCACAAGCAGGATAAAATATAACAGATTAAATTGACATCCGTCACGGCAAGGGCTCTTCTGTTCCGTCAGAAAAGATTATATATAGGTATTGTACTATCCGTACTGGAACATACGAGCGCAGTACCACGAACTATTCCCAGCCTTCTGAAAGGGCCTAAAATTATGAAATCCGGCTACGTGCCAGTAGAAACGTCGCCATGTTTCGGGCGCGGATCGATCCCCTCGACGTCTGTCTCTCTCCTTCACGCGTCTTCCTATGTGCAAAGCGCACGTAGACTTCCCGCGAGGCCGAGAGAGACGCACAACGGGTATTACGTCACTTTACGCCACACAGAGACTCGATCTCGTTCCTAGAGCTGCATATACACCTATCTATCTATTTTTTTCTAACTCTCTCTCGCGATGGCAAGCATTTCGACCTCGTCACGGTCAAGTCGCGACCCTGATCGAAAATTTTTTAGCTCGACACTTTCGCAAGTGCGCACCTAACCTATACGAGAGAGAAACGACGTGACTATAAGCACCGGTATTCGGGAAAATCGCTGATTTTATGCAAATGATGTTAATGAGCGCGGAATGACGATGAAGAGGAAAATCAGGAGATCTCGTTGCTGCACATGCGCTGTACGAGTGACCTTCGAGAAAATTCCGATCGAACGCGTGAGGCACGTACACTCCCCGCCAACGTGCGTTTGTCCACGACGTTCGAAATTTCGGTGAGCTGATAATATATCTGCATATAGATGACGCGAAGAAAGTCGAATGTAGCGAATCTTTCGAGGGTCGATTTGGAACGTCGGTTACTACATGGCCGCGAGCGATGCCTCACGCGAACGGACGCCGGCATTTTTCTCCGAGAATACGTGAACTTGGATTTCCGCAGAATATCGCCCGTTCTATCGCGAGATTCTCGAAAACACACACCGCTAAACTCGGCGCAGAGCAGAGAGGCGGACGATAATCTCGGAAGCGGGGGATCGAAGCGTTAGTTTAAACAAATAGCTTTTCGTACTTACGAAGTCTGAAGTAGAACCGCTCACTATGCCCACCACAGAAGCAGTGTCATTTGAAGGGCAAAAAGCGGCGATATAAGGCGGCGGGGGGACACGGCCGTCGTCTGCGCGCGCAGGCCTCCTCGCGACGCGAAGTGCGCGCCTCCGCGGTTTTATTTGACTTCGCGAAACACGGGCGGCGTTGGCGCGAGTTTTTCAAATCGATTGTCGGGATTGGAATTTGGAAATGTGCACAGTGTGTACGAAAGCGCGTGAATCGACGAAAATAAATTCGTGTATAGAAAAGTTTTAAACAGAATGGAATTGTTAATAAAACTTATTAGCTTTTATTAGAATTTCATAACAGTTTAGTAGATTTTGGACAGTATTTAATATATGATAGCATTTGATAATATTTACAAATGTTTAACAGCTTTTTTTAGATTTTACAAATGTTTTTAAGATTTTGAAATTTTTGTATGTAGAAAATGTAAAAAAATTATTAGAAGTAATTAGCTTTTTGAGTTGTTATGGTTTTCCGATTGTTGAATATCAAAATCATCACAAAAGCTTACAAAAGTTAATAATATCTCTAAATTATTATTAACTATTATGAAAGCTTATTAGTAGTTACTATCTTATTATTATTATTATTATTATTATTATTATTATTATTATTATTATTATTATTATTCGGAAGTTTGTAATTGTTGAGTATTGAAAACATATAATAAAAATTAATAAAAGCTACGAACTATTACGAACTATTTTTTAGTGTTCAAAATCCACACTTCATAAATTGATTATAAAAGTTATTGGCTTTTTTCAGCTTTTTGTAGACAAGATTATTTCCGTCTGGGAACGACTAGCCGATGGTAATGATATAGGATTTTACGAAGGTTTCGAGTTAATTGAGTAACTGAATGAAAGAATAAACTTTGATTAAGAAGAGGAAAGTACATGAATTTAAGGTTTTTATTCGGCTGTTAAAATGCCAACTTGAGAATTTTGTATATGTTAAATTGTCAAGTAACAACTAATTTTTGTAGTTTACGCTGTCGGTATTAGAAGCGAAAACTACGTGAATTCAAGGTTTTTATTCGAATATTAAAATGCCAAATTGAGAATTGTAACAGATTGTAAAATGTTAGATCGTCAAGTAACATCAACTATTAGGTAGCAAGAATCTCCTTTGTTTAATAATGAATTTCGGTAGTTTGCGCTGTCGATGTTTTTCAATGGTACGATTCAACACGAGTTAAATGAACTCTAGAAATATTTAAAAATTTTGTTTTTAATTAACAAAAAAGATCATAATTATTGAATTTTTTATGATTGTTCAATTCGGTTTGCTGACTCGTCCTGACGAAACGCTGTGAGTGATTGCACTTTGTGCAGGTGTAGACATTATTGATTGTACCATATACAAGCAAATATTTTCTATTATATTATATACGATGAAATTGGCGCATAAAGTCATTTATTATTTACCATTAATTAATATTTAATTTACGTAAGTGGTAAATATACACATATATGTTGTGCATAAATAATTAATTAAGATAAATTATTCCGTTGAAATTATATAAGCATATTGCAACAGACTCAATAAGTAAATGAAATATTTCCTTCGCCATAAAAAACAAGATTTATTTACTGTTGAAATTTTAGAAATTTACGATATGCAAGAATTTAAAAAAATCAGTATATTTCTAAACGTGCATAGTTTTTTGCCGTAATGCAAGGAATAAACGAAAGTTATGCTTACGAAAGGTTCAAAAGAACAGTTTAAAAATTAATAATGCCGAAAAGTTTGTAATTAATTTGAAAACAAACTAATGGGAAATCCAAAATGATTAATCGTACTTACTAAGTTGTAATTTATAAAAACATTTATTTATTATTAATACGTTCTCTCACATAGTTATATACATAATCTTTAATATATATAATCTTTAATAAGTAAATAATAAATGCTTAAAATTATTTTAAGTAGTATATTAATTGAGTAGATAGAAATAGTTGAGGAAAATTAATCCGTTGCGTGTATATATATATCTTTATATTCGTCAAAGCGAACATAACAGAACTATTTTAAATGCTTATCGTTTATTGGCACAGGCAAAAGAAACAGAAGCGTTTGAAACTTTTTTCTCTTATTTAAAATTTTATTAAAACGTTATGAGAATATTATTTACAGCGAGAAGCGTTGTGCGAACGCTCGTACTTTCTTTTATGCCATAATATGCTCCATATTTGCGCATACCGAGACAGATCGTATATATTTTTAAAAATCAGTACGCGCCATGGAAAACTGCAGTTGAATTTCATTTTTCGCAATGTTTTCCTAAAATTCATTTTCAAGATACTCTTTCAATAATTCATGATTAACATATATTACTATTTCTGGGCTTTTTACGACCTCATCAACTCTTTTAACAAAATCGAAACAACAAATGCTTTACTTTCACATTCATTCTGCATGTTGAAGAAAACAATATACTCGAGTCTAAAATCATTAAAATATAGAAGATGGCTTTGAACGGATAAAAATACATGACAGTAATACAAGTAACGGATAAAAATACATGACAGTAATACAGCAGAAGTATATCTAATTTCTTCAACTCAAACTTTGCCGATAACCTGTTGTATAGCTCATCCCGCCCAGGACTATATTTCCACGGTACTTAAAAAATATGATACAAGTATTGAAAAAAAAATAAAATAAAAATTATTACGTTCTCTAAGAAATTTCTTATCGGATACAATATGGATTAAGTTAACTAAAATATAATAAGGTATCTCGCAACATGGCGATATCAGCAAGTATGCAGTAAAGCGATAAGTTTGCGCCGTTCACTTACACACTATTATTTTTTATTTTGTATCTCCTCAATGAACGAATCACATAGAACAAACGACAATTTTGGCGGATAAACGACAGAACTTTTCAACGAGATTAAAAAATAATTTGTTCACAATCATCCACCATACACAATATATTTATAAACATATCTTCGTAAAAATTTGTTTGTTTGGTCCATATAAAGAGTGCAAAATTTTAATATGGAATAGTCGCGAATTTGGAATTTTTTTTGTTTTGCACGATATTAACATCGCCTTACGGAAAATCCTTATTCCAACGTATTGATTCCTTACTACTTTTTACGTAACGTAAGAAATAGTAAACTAACAAGTTGTTTCGACCACATGGTCGTTGATTCGTTTTTAAATACTATAAGTTAATATTACAAGTACAATGCTTACGCGTTAACGATATTACTTTGCCTTTCAACAGCGATTACAGATAATTATAAACATCGCACCGATGAACCATCAGCAAGCTACCACGTACTCGGTAACGAACAGCATCTCTGCAACGCAAAATAAATATTTTCCGTAAGGCTTCCCAACGAGACGATCGGTTGCGCTACGTTCAAAGTGTTTTATTTTCTTATACCGAATCAACAAATGCGCATTTTTCATCGGAACCAGAAACTATTGTTCTTTGTATGTAAATGGAATGTTTCGACGCGCAGCGATAATATTCATAATTTTCCAGAACAAATTTTAAAGTAACGCACGCCGGTCTACTTTGTCGGCTCTCGGTTCCCACAAAATTAAAGAGCGCGAAATTCTCATTAATCACCATTGAGTAGCTCGGATGTTTTGCAATAGTCAAGACTCGCCAAGGACCGAGCTACTGACTCGGGATAAACAGAAGATCATCGCTCCCAATGCTTAACACCAGTGAGAAGAACGACATCGCGCAGAGCTATCTCCACAAGTCTTGCGTAAAATCGTACGTCCAATTAAAATATTCAACCAATCTCCACTGTGCACACTGCGCGTTATATAAAAACGATTGAAAAATCATTAAGTTACGACTCGACGCAAGACTCGAAACGAGATATCGCTAGCGTTGAACTTAGACACTTTCGGGTACGATCTTGTCGTAGTGGAAGGTGCTGCTCGAGTAAAAGCTTCCGCGTTTGGGCATGTGAGGTGTTGCGATCTCCTCCTGGAGGGGCTTGTAGACGAGACCACAGTTCTTGCTGTCGATGAGTCCTGGTCGAAGGATCATGGGTGTGCGGATGACGGGTCCACGTCCACGACGCTTGGCCAGGCATACGGCGAAGTGGGCGGCCATTAGGAGAACGGCCAGGGTGATGAGGACGACGGTGATGACCGGCCACAAGGCGTCTGTGTACCATTCCCGGTAGTGGACGTTGGCGAGCTCTTCGTATTCCTGGTCAGCGCTGTTCCACGCGTTCTCGATCTCCTCCTCCTTCGCCGCGTTCGACATGTGGTTTTGCTCGTAATCGCCCTGAGAAGCACACGGATATGTAATTTGTTAAGCATTAAGTTTTTACGTTGAATTTGCGACACTGCTAGAGTTTACTACCCTTACAGTTAGCAGTGACACTATTTTTTATTTGTCAATTATTTGTACATTTTTTTGTAATAATTTTTGAAAAATTAAAAAAATCTCATAGTTGTGTACGTAAAATAATTTAAAAAATAAGACATATTTTTTAATTGCACCAGTTGGAAGAGAGAAAGTAACTCACCTGCTTTCCGCTGAATATGGTGTCATCGCTGAAGTCGAACTTGATGAAAGGGAGAGACGGGAGACCAGCCTCTTCGGCCGAGTCTTGAGCAGCTGTGCCAGCCTGCGCGTCAGAGGGCTGTGCCTTCTTGGCGGCTTTCTTAGGTGCTGGTCTCGGAGGCGGTCCACCCTCCCACGAGTCGCAAAGTTTCTTGGCGAGGTCGGACCATTGGCTGACATTGTCGTTGTCACCAGATGCATAGCCCTCGTAATCGTAGTCGCCACGCTTACCTGCACCGTTAGAGCTGCGCGACGATTCGGTCGGGGTCACGTTGTTGTCGGTCAGCCACTGAACGGCTGCGCTGAGGTCCTCGTCGCAACGCAGAGGATTGCGCGAGATGTCGAGGACGGAGAGCTGAGGCATGGCACGGAGCTCCTCGACTGTGATGCGGGTCAGGCGATTCTTGTGGAGCGAGAGGAATCTGTCGAGGCGAAAAGAGAGGTGTTTTAATATAACGACTGCTTAATGTGTCGGTTGTACAGTGCAGCGTATGCACTTATAGGGAATATAGCACAAGGTCGACGAGTGATATTTTTCACGAACGTTTCCTTGATCGATAATTGTAACGTTCGAGCATACTCGTTTTAATTTAGTACGATAAAATTGTGGCGAACAGTGTGTTTACCTCAGACTCTTGAAGGGAAGTCGAGCCTCGCTCCAGACGCGCTGCATGCCACAGAAACTGGCGTCCAGACGAGCAAGGTTCGGTGTCTTGAGGAAAGGTGTGACCCTCAGTCCGGAGACGAAAGTGTTCATGGCGATGTTGAGCTTAGTGAGCGAAGTGGCGCCCTCGAACATGTCGTCCTCGAGCTTATCGAAACGATTCTTAGACAGGTCGAGTTCGCGCAGGGAAGAAAGCGAGCGCAGCAGGTCCTTCGGCAGGTTGGTCAGCTTGTTGTGGGCCAGGTTGAGACGCGTCATCGCTGGCATAGCGTCGAACGTGCCAGATTCGATGAAGGTTAGACCACAGTTCTCGCACTCAAAACGGTAGATGCTGGAATAATTTTTGTTGCTTTTAATAAATGCGTTCTAAATGCGTTGTGGAAGCCGAATAGGTTTTCTGTTCAGGGCTAAACTCTGGCATACCTGTATCGCTCGAATTCCTGGGCATTGGTCCTGAAAACGGGTAGGGTCTCGAGATCTGGGTTGTTGCTGAGTAGAAGAACCTGGAGTCGCGAGTTGGTCCGGAAGTGGTGCTCGCCAAGGTTGCCAAGGTTGTTGGTGCTCAGGTCGAGGTAGGTCAACTGGTCGAGATCGGCGAAGGCGTGCGAGTGGATTCTCTTGAGGTTGTTGTCGCGCAGATAGAGCTGGTCAAGGTATGGAACACCGGACAGGTCATCCTTGACGATCACCTTGAGCCGGTTCATCGACACATCCAAGGTCGTGAGTTTCGATGCCCTGTTGACATTAAAAAAGTTGTGTTGTAGGCATAGAATCGAGATAGGTTACCAGCAATTATCGCTCGGGATCTTACTTGATGGTCTTGAGGCTGGTGATCTTGTTTCCGGAAATGCGGAGAGTCTGCAGATTTTTGTCCTTGAACAGCTCGGCGGGCAGACCGGAGAGAGAGTTTTGCGACAGGTCAAGCTCGACAAGGGAGTCCAGCGGGGTGAACAGATCCTCGTCAACGTTGTTCAGACGGTTGTTCTTCAAGCTGATGTAGGCGAGGTTCGTCATCTTGGTGAAGGCACGTCTGGGCAGGCGCGACAGCTGGTTGCCCGAGAAGTCTGGACAGAGCAATTGAGCGCGACGTCGTTAGGTAACGTTTTTTAAAACTAAAAATTGTCGCGTCCATTGCAATGGTGTTGCGGACGTCGAGTTTTTCATTGTACGTTTAATTCACGCATCGAGATAGATGAGCAATGAAAAGGCCTTCGTTGTATAATGATGATAGATCGATCAATTGTCGATTTGCGCAACGTTTGCTTATCGAATTCGCTTATTATCTTTTGAATTAATAAATTCAATTCCTCGACTCGGCATATCTGTGTACTACAAAAATTCACGTCCAGATATGAAAACAGGGGGTCGGCATCATCATCGCGGAATGTATCGCGGATGGCTATCGACAAAAATCGTGTAATATATCTCACCTAGTTCAGTGACGCTCGGAGCATCGAGAAGATAGTCGCTGCTGCCGCGCTTGCTGATCTGGAGCTTGAGCGGGTTGTTGGCGATGGTGAGGAGACTGAGGCCGGAGTTGTTCTGGAAGGTGTCCGGGTGAATGTTGGTGAGCCCGTTGCGGGTGAGGTTGACGACGAACAGCTCCTTGAGGCCGTCGAAGGCAGTGCGATCGAGCTCGACGATCTTGGTGTCGACGATGCTGATGGACTCGAGCTGACGGAGCCCCAGCTTGCGAAGAGCGTGGGCACCCAGCCGGATGTCCCCGGCGTTCTCGATCTTCAGGTGGGCGATGCCCGAGCCGAAGCTCTGGTCGTCCAGAAGCTTGCTGCATCTGTCGATGAAAATCCGATTGCGTTTCAATCGAATCCTTTCGCGTCGACCCGGCGTCGCAGGGGAATTTCAACCTCGACAACTCACCTGGCAGTGGTGGCAGCGGCGTACTGCCCGATGCACCTGCAGTAATCCGGACATCCGGTCATGACCTCCTCGTCGTCGTTGATGTCGTCGTCATCGTCGTCGTCGTCGTCGTCCTCGTCGTCCTCGTCGTACTCGTCCTCGTCGTCGTCCTCGTCCTCGGCGTCGATGTCCTCGTTGTAGACCATGTCCTCGGCCTCGAGGAGGGCCTTGAGGGCCTGGCTGTCGGTGGTGTTGTAGCTGCCGTGGCTCGCGGCGATGGTGTTGGACTTGCTGATGGGCACGCGCAGCAGAGGTTTGCTGGTCTTCTTCGCCTGGGCCTTGATCACCTTGGCGAGTTCCTCCTGGATCTGGAATTCGGGCCGCGAGCGTGAGGGACGGAAAAATATGCGAAGGTAGGATACGCGAGAAATCCGTGTATAAGCATGGCGTCGGCATATTTTCGCGTTCCACTTGTCGAGCACACATAACGCACACATTGTATATGTATACGCAACCGCGTACCGTGTGTGTGACGCTTGCGTCAAAAAGTTTCGTGGCTTCGCGGAAAGCGTACTCGGCATTTCAATTTGTCGGAGGTATGCTCGTAAAACTGCGGCCGCGGAGGATGAGTCGCGATTGAAATAAGCGCGCGAGTGTATAATACTCTTTTCGCTGTGTCGCCGAGAGAAGGGAAGAGGGAGAGAGAGAGAGAGAGAGAGAGAGAGAGAGAGAGAGAGAGAGAGAAAAATTGTGAATACCTTTTCATTGTTGGTGTCCTCGTCGTCGGAATGCATGTTCTCGACGAGCACATCCTTGGGATTGACGCTGAGGATGGAGGAGATCTCGGCGTCGGTGCTGCTGCTCAGTGACTTGGCCGTGTAGACGGCCTCGGTGGTGGTGGTGGTGGTCGTGGTGCTGGGGGACGGTTCTCCCGGTGCACTTTCGGTCGTTTTCCACGCTTTCGAGCTATCGGCGGTCGGGGCGATTGTCATGGGCTCGGGGGGTATGCGCCCGCTCGTCTGCGCCCACGAGGAGGCCGCTAACAGGACCAGCAGCAGGGCTGCCTGTCCCTTCATTCTGGCGGTCCTGTTCTGCAAGCACAACGTTTGCGGATCGGTTAGTCTTTTCAATTCGTATATACGTTTTCTTGTTTTTTTTTTTGTTGGGAAAAGGATCGTCGATTCAAAGCAATGTGTAATTTCTGTCGTAAAGTTTTTTTTTAGATTACTGGTACTTATGTGTACAAGCGATAACGATGCTGCTGATTAATTGTCCGCTGTTTTTCAAGCTAAGAATATGTCGTATTACTAAAAGAATTTCAGTGTATTCGATTGGAGGATTTTCTGACGGTAAGATTCGAGCCGCAAAAAAGCCGAGAAGAAATAGCTAATTTGCGTTTGCAATAAGTAATGAAAACAGTATTATGAAAAGCCACGGTTCAAGCACGTCGTTGTAAATACTTCGCGTAATACGGCATCTAAATAATCTTTCCAATATATATGCGTTTATTTTAAAATTGTGATTCTCGCTTGGTAATTTCACAATGAAAAGCAATGCTTGTGTCATGGTTTTTCATAATTTTGTTTTTATCATTCTTTTGTAAGCATAAATCAGTCGCTTTACATCTACCACACACGTCGGCGTAATAAATTTTAAATTTAATTCGTTGGAATCTCAAAGACCCACCATTAATTACCTGCTAATTAGGTAAATTAAATTAAATTTTCAACGCACGGTTATTTAGTACCAGTAGTGATTTTCATCAAAGCCTTTCATTTAATTAATCCTTTAACCCTCCCATCCCCCTCTCCTCCCACAGCAGTCAATTTAGCACCGCGGAAATTAGCCATCCCCAAAAACAAAAATTCCACCCATCCTCCGCAAGCGGACCTCAAATTAAACAATCCCATATAGCAACAATACCAGCGACCAAAACGTCAATTAACGGCCCATCCCCGCGCGTCGCGTCAACAAAATACAACAGCCGCGATGATTAATATAGAGCCTGCGGAAATATTAATCAATCATCGTTGCGGGCTGCAGGTCAGGAAAAAAAGAACGACCCCCCCCCCCCCCCAAAGCATACAGAATCTCGGACGCGTCACGACCGCGACATCCAAAACCCATCAGGCAGTTGACAAAGAAAGCCAATACTTCAGATATCCAAGTATACCGTATAGTCGAGCGCGAAGGTGCCGAGATCGAACACACACTCGCTCCGATGCGTGTCGCGCATTCCCACACACACACACACAGTCGCGCGGGCTTTCCTAGAAGAACAGAGAAAAAAAAGAAAAAAATTGAAATCCGCGTCGTACGCCGAGCGCGTCGCGGCGCCAGCGCGCATTGAGATTCGGTTCCCGATCGGGTATCCGTCTCTCTCTGTCTCTCTCATCCTGTGAGAAACTAGAGATTCGGCGCGATAGAGTCACGACGATAGGCTTGAGACACAGGAAGTGTCTCGTCTCCCCGATGAGCAAGAGAGCGAGAGAGAGCTGATGTGCACGGGATAACGAGATTGATCGGAGAGAGCTGATCGACGATCGCAGCCTTGAAAAATCGATTTTTTCGCAGGGATCTTTTGTTCGAAGATCGCGCGCGTGTGAGCGGGGACGTCTATGCGTGCAGAGATTTTTCTATATGTATAGTGTCGGGCGACACGGAAAGTAAAACGAGGATTTCGGCGTGAAAGGATTGATTCTTTCGTGTCGTGTAGCGCGCGTGGAATTGCCGTGTCGCAGTCAATAGAATTCCGGATAAGTCGGATACAATTCCTTTTCGCTACGCGCGAAGGATTGGGTCGAAAGGAACTTCTTGGAGTAGTATACTTGTGTTTCTTTTTTTTGGTATCCGGATGTATGCGGATAATTCTTTTGGATCGACGAGAATTTCGCTTCTATACAATATACGTACGAAAAGAATTTCGCAGACGGAATGCATCTATTAGCGTCGTTTTCTCGATATTACTCGCGGTGTGTCGAAAGATATCGGAGTAATACGAATGAAATAGTTCATAAAGCGAGTTTTGCCCTTAAGCACTTTCGAATTTTCATGAAAGAACTCGCTAATACTTTTTATTGCCTTTTTATTGGTTATACAGTTTAAGTTGTATTATACCTATAAATTTAAAGAATTTTCGAACAGCGAGATAAAATAACTTAATTAAATATTGCAAATAAATTTCCACGACAAACACGTGTTTTTATGCTAAAAGCCAACCTCGTTTCCTTGTGCTATTTAATTATTCAAACTATAAAGTTGCCCTTTACGACCACCTTGCTGATGAGGATTTTTTGAACTTTTTGCTGCCAAAACATATAATAAAGCGAATTGCTTCGCATCTTTTTAGGCGCGATCGCGAAGGGAATATCTTTATTTTAAGTCAACTTAATTTATGAGAGTTGGTGTATGCAAGATTATTTAATACATTGTAACGAATAATGCAATTAATTATAAAAAAATTGTACAGTACAGTATATTTGCCGATTCCGTAGTCCAGTGAAGAAATGTTTTTCTCTAAAATGTGTAACATTGAAAAATTCGCATCAAGTGACTTGAGGAAGACACCGCGAACGTTACATGTTTATTGTTTATAGGTATACCCATAAATTTTCGTTCAATTCGCAAAATATCGTGGGATACATAAAGCAGAATTTTAAGCTGAGACTAAGAGAACCAGCTCTGGCAGCAAAGGCTTATCCTCGACATCGCGCTCGATAAACCAAAATAAAATACGACACGGAAATTGCAATAAAATCTGCTGGAGGGAGAAAGAGGATCACGATCGCACGTCCGTTACGCATCACAGACAACGGCTGTGTATAATACGTCAGGCCCGTTGTTGTTAGAATAATCAGAGCCCATATACCGTCGCATCAGAGAAACCTCTAATTATCAGGAGAGAGGGAGAGAGAGAAAAGTGCACAGCACATATTGCCGAGAGAAAGAGAGAGAGAGAGAGGGAGCCGATCCCGAGAGGCGCGTAATGAATGTTTCCGAGCTCGCGGCCGATTCGTCGCGGCTATACTTACACATATACGTATGTATACATGTACACAGCCGCGCCGAGTAGCCTTTATCGGCTGATACACTCGCGCTCGCGCAAGCGAGCCGTTATTCGCGCCCGAGCATTATGTACATATATCTTCTCTCTCTCTCTCTCACTCTCTTCCTGCGCTCGTTTCTTTGCTCTTTTTATTTCGGCGAGCCGCTCGCGGGAGGGACGAAGGAGCGCGCGCGAGACGGGTAAAATACGACTGGACTCGCCGAGGTATTATACGCGAGAGAGACGAGAGAGAGAGAGAGAGAGAGAGAAAGAGATGATCTGCCGCGAGTAAATCATCGCCGGGGAGTTTTATAAGTTGAAAATTGCGCGCGAGCCTGTATATATAGTACGTGTAGACTGTAGGTATATAATATACGCTCTCGCAGCTCCTTTTTGGCTCGCTTTTATACTCGTCGTCGGTTTTCGCCCCCTTGTTTATGTCCGCTGCCGCAGCGCGCGACCGGCTGGTATTTCGGCTGATTTATACATGCATACGCCCGTATATGCACATTGCACACACACACACACTGCACACTGCAACGAATTTTTATTCACCCGGAGCCGGGCGGACTGCACGCACGCACGACCCTCCGTATTATACCGTTTTTTACGCGCGTTCATATACAAACGCGTAAAAATCGGTTTATTATTATATTGATACTGCACGCCAGGGTGACACTCACTTCGGTGAGAAACTGCACGCTTGGAGGAAGAAAAAAAAAAATTACTCGGCGAACTTTCTTGCACTGCACTAGAGACACATCGGGAGAGATGAGGAAGAGACGCGCGGCTCCCGCTCCGTACGACTACGCCGACACGACTGCAGCCGCGGCGGCCTCTTCATTCAGCGTCTACCTACGTTATTGTACTTTGCGCTCTCGCTCTCTCTCTCTCTCTCTCTCGTCGGCGCGCGGAGCGATCGCAGCGCCGGCGAGAGCTTCCCTCCGCTGCTGCACCCGCCGCCGTCGCCGCGTTTCAATTGCAGATGAAAACCGCTGCGCTGCGCGCGGATTTCTCCGTTTTTCGAGTGCTGCGGGCGCGGGGGAGGGAGGGAGGCAGAGAGAGAGAAAAAATTTTTTTTAATCACCTGAAAGCTTAGCCTCGCGCATAAGTGTATATAAGTAAGTATTTACACGGCAATTTGGCGAGCGCGTCCATTTGGCCGAATTGCGGGCGCCTACTCTCGCGTATATAATAGTCGATAAGGATAATGCGCGCCGAGTTGCGAGCGTAAGTATATATGCGTATTGCGTATCTATATATATATAATGCTGGAGAAGAAAAGCGCCGCCGGAGAGAATTTTCCCTCAATAAAGAGCGGGAACGGAGCGAGCGTTTGCGCGCGGTCTTATCGGAGCAAAGAGCCTTATCGGACGGGGAAACGACTGCGTGTGCGTCTGTATACCTGGGCTAAACTCGATATGGACAGCCAGTTACGGAGGCTGGAATATATACACACACGCAGTTTTTTTACACAGAAATTTTTTTACGATACAGGAAGTTATGCGCGTTTTTATTTTCTCATGCGTGGATTGGATACATATGTTCTATATGCTATATATACACGCGCATATATACGGATATATATACCTGTAGACCTGTACGCAATCACGCGGCTACCGCGCGCTACGGAATTTCGACGATTAAAAGCCGCTCGTTATAACATATATCCCATATATGCTGCATACTTTGAGAAATTTCACATCAGCTTTGAGAGCAGCTCTCTATACAAGTACACACACGTACACACGTGCGAGCTATATAACATTCACCTTCAGCGAAACTACACTGCGTATGTATATCTGCACAATACGCAAATTGCATGTATACAACATACACTACGAGCGAAAAAACTTGGCACCGAGAAAAAAAAAGTGACAGCGGCTCGTCCGATAACGCCGAGATCGTCAAGTTCAGGCGAGTTCGTTGACCCCCCCCCCCCTCCTCCCCCTACGTATGCGGCGCACACACCTACTTACCTATACCGTCCGCACGTATGTGCTCCAAGTTCAAAGCGCAGCAGTCATAAATATCGCTTTGATTCGCGCCGAAAAATTCGCGATTATCTCGGCGGCGGCGGCGGCGGCGACGACGACGACGACGACGGCATCAGTGCGGCGGCGTCGTTGGCGACAACGAGCCTCTTGTCCTCGAATGCGCTCGCCGCAAACGTGACGCTTGGAATATCTCAGCCGGCGATGCAAAGTGCACCGCCTGCAAAGTACTCTTCCTTTGTACGCAAGTATAAGTATACCCACTAGGTATACACAGTATACATATATATTTATTTATTCGAAGCCTCGATATTCATATCGCGTAGCGCGAGCGAGCTTTCGCTCCTGCGCGGCCGATGCGAAGCGTTTACGCGGATTGAATCCGTATTTTCATTTTCCGCAGCGACGCGCGAGCCTTTGATGCGAAGGAGCCGGTGGCAAGAAGGGAGAAGGGAAAAGTCCGCGGGATTCCGAAGCGATCGCGTCACTCGCGTCTCTATATACCGGTGAGAGGCGAGTGTGGAGTGAAGAGAGAGAATAGTTTTTGATGGAATTCGATGGAAAGTATACACGAGGGCATATGGCAATAAGCTGATTCGTGTGAGGACTGATGAAAATTGACGGATTGATCCCGCGATCTGTTGTTGTATTTTACTTATTTTTACTATACATTCATATATTCATATAGACTGGATCGTCAAAACGAAATACAGAACAACGTGGTTTCATAAAATAAAAAAAAAAATAACTCAATTCTCGTCCTATCCTAAACAAGTTTCCGCGCATGTTTTCCTTTTAACTCAATCGGTATAAGTATATACCACTGCACACGAGTATAGTTTTCTTCGCTACGCGAAAAAGACGAATCCGCAGCGACACTGATGGACGCCTCGACGCTAAGCTTCTCGGATTAATCCGCGGCCTCGCCAGAAAATCAACGTCTTCGTTTATTTCTTCGGATGCCGCGTATATATACACACAGCGAAAGCATCTCGAGCGAAAACTGGAACGAACGTTATATCCTTCCATAAGTGCGTCGAGGCGATCGAATTGCCGCAGGAGTCTTTCCTTTTTCCCTTCTCGCCGCGACTAACTGCCGGCGACGCGCTTAAAAAGTCGGAGGATATCGCGCGGGCGTGTCGTTTGTGCTTATACACTTTCCCACTCCCCTCTCGTCCCCCCCCCCGTCCGCCCCCTTTTTTCCGAGTCGGTTTTCGGCATTGCACAATCCGGTCACGCGCGACACTTCTTCTTCGCGGAGCTTTACTACGGATTTCCCCTTCCCCCCCCCCCTCCTTTGTTTTTCTGTTTTTTTTATTTCACTTCTATTTATTGCGGATGGTCTATTCGTGATCGATCGGAGGACGTTTTGTCCGACGACTCTACGACGAGCCATTGACGCGCGTCGCGACGTGACGCGGTTTATTGCGGCGATAAAAGCTTTTATTGTCTAAACACACGTGCTCGTGGCACAGAGAATCTATTCGCGGCTATATGGGTTTTGTGCGGGAACGAATCGGGCGTACGGCTCTGCTCTTGTCGTTTTTGACGGAGCTCATTTTTTCCCGCCGATGCGACGATGGGAGGCGAGCAGGATGTTTTGCGCGTATATACTATATATACATAAAGTTTTTGAATGATGGCATTGTTTGTTTTTTAATTGACGGAAATGCGCGCTCGTGGAAATATATCCATTTTTTGCAAAAGAGATGAGGTTCAAGGAAGTTCTGCAGTTACGGCGTTATTAGAGAGTCGAAATCGGCGCATTGTTTCACTTGCAACGTTTGCTCTCAAATATAAGTTTGTAGAGTTTTAAAAAAGTCGCGTGGGTATATATAAGCTTGGAACTAAAAATAATTTTTCCTGCAAATTAAACATTTATTTTTGACCCTGGATCGACAATAAAATCAGTAACATGAAGAAGCTGAATTGACTCATCACTTTGGTTAAATGAGCGTTTTTTTGCTTTCCGCATGATATTCTTTTTTATGCATTGGAAAATGTTTTAAGTGCCTCTAATAGTCCTTATCAGATTTGTGCTGCGCAGTACACTTATTTCTTGACGAAGCCTTGAGCACTGTTTTGCAATCAAAAATGCAAAGCAAAATAGTAATATTTTCAATGGTTTCAAAATTCAAAATGCTTGAAAAAGAAAAACACGAGTATATATAAAAGGGTATTATTGCGATGAATTTAGTTAGCGAAATAGTTGCTTTTCCCCAGTTATATGTTGCGGCGCGAAATTCGAATTATTAATTGACTTCCAAACTACCTGAAATTTATTTCATTGGATCTACCGAATGCTATGTGTTTGACATTTATATCTTCCTAAAATTTACATACAGATGTTATCGAGGGAAATATGAACCTGCATCCTCATACAAAATTCCAAAAAATAATCTTTCTTAATAGTTCGACTTTATTATTTCGAAGTGCAAATCATCAATTTAAATACAAATTCGCGCACCCTAAAACATATAGCTTATACATGTTACACCACCGTTTCAAAAAAAAAAAAAAAATAAATAAATAAATAAATAAAAAGAATCTTTGCCGTTCGAACTCAAGAGAATCGAGCTGTATACTATCATTTACAAAATTACGACCTGCTCGATATAATTAACAAAACCAGCTTTGCGGATACACGAACTCGAGTCCCGGCCTATTCAACCGATGGATTCCCATTACCGAACCACCCATCATGCCCGGAAAATCAATCGGTTCTCATCCCTTCTAAAATTTCCACCGAGTCATCCACCGCCACCGCCGCCGCCGCCGCCGCCGCAGCTGCAGCCCTATACTCGTCCCTAAAGACTCTCTCCGTCTCGCTCCCTCTCGAAAGTATGCGCGTACAGCGAGCGATGAACGCGAGCACCGCACACGGCACACGTCGGCTCCCGAGTGCACGGCAAACACTCAGATGCTCTCCACTTTTCAAAAGCGCAAAATAGCCTGCTCAAAAAATTCCTTTCCACGGTGGTGGCGCGGCACATCCGAGAAAGAGAGAGTGAGTGAGTCCCTCGGACCGCGATAATCCTGGCCCAGCGATTTTCGGATTTTCCATAGTCAACAGGATTATCCGCTCTCGGGAAGGAGAGAGAGAGAGAGAGAGAGAGAGAGAGAGAGAGAGAGAGAGAGACAGAGAGACTGAAAAAAAACACAGGTACGTCATACAGGCGATGCTTTCAGGGAAGAGAATTGTGTGCCCGGGCTTAGTCGCTTCGCTGACTGCACGAGTGCGACGCGTATATACAGAGCTGATGATCTCGTAGATGCTGCGCGGACGCGGGACGTTATTATTGTTGTATATATATGCGAGTGCGGGGAATGGAGGCTCCGCGCGATGAAAATTTAACTGCCCGACATTTATTTGATGTTTTACTCGACCGGGGAGGAGGAGGAGGAGAGAGCGCAGGCCGCCGCGGCGCGGCTTTACGAGCCTCCCGCTTATAATTAGCCGTACATCGTTTTTTCCTTTATAACACACACACACACACACACACACGAGCGCGCGTAGGTATACACTGTACAGTATATAGGTTCTTACAACGAATAAAAGTGTATATACATATACATATACAGATACACGTCATTAATCTCTCGGCAGTCTTATTTCGAGCTGCCGAGAGAGAGAGAGAGAGAGAGAGAGAGAGAGAGAGAGAGAGAGAGAGAAGGGCGTGTCGTGTAAAGAAAAAGGAAGGTCCGAAATATCTACTCGGTAGGCGGTAATTAAGAAAAGTGCGATTTACAGACAGCGTGCATTATATATATACACACACACACACACACACACACACACACACACACACACACACACACACATTATACACACACACACACGGGTTGTACGAGGCAGCTCCGCGCAATAACAATAATCATTCGGCCAAAAGAGAAGAGAGAAAGAGAGAGAGAGAGAGAGAGAGAGAGAGAGAGAGAGACTCGTATAGAGCGATTATTTATGTCATCCAGAGTATGGACACGACGGCGACACAGCCGGAGGCAAGGGAAACGCGAACAATCGTATATACGGGAGAGAGAGAGAGACAGGTATGCCGGAGAGCAAAAGAAGAAGAAGAAGAAGAAGTAGAGGAAGAAGAGAGAGCATGTGTGTGTGTGGACTATACAGTCCGGGGGATAAAGGCGAATCGTATAAAGTGGCCGAGCCACTACCGTCCGCCGGAGGGCCTTCTTCTCTCTCTCCTCTCTTCTCGGGGCGAGAATTTTCGAAAGAAATCTCTCGCGTGTGGCATGTACACGCGCCTCTCTCTCTCGCTGCGCGAAAAAAAGAAGAGATTTCGCGGCGGAAGAGAGCATAAGCGCGTTATATACCGCATGCAGCCGAGTAAATTGCGCGCGCGCGGCGAGTGAGGAACGAGGAGTAAATTGAATGGAAGAGACGCTCTCTCTCTCTCTCGCTCACTCTTTTTCTCGTATAAGAGGGACCTCTTTATATTCTCTCACGCCGCGATGTATAATGCGCGTTATATGAAGTTTTTCAGTGTGTCCGCATTAATTTATCGTTGGCGCTCTCTCTCTCTCTCTCTCTCTCTCTCTCTCTCTCTCTCTCTCGGAAGAAGAAGGTCTTTCTTCCTTCTTCGTGATTTCGCGAGAGAATTTAATATACAGCTCGAGATATTGCATCGTGAGAAAGTTCAGGGGGTAGTCTTCTCTCTCTCTCTCTCTCTGCTCTAGATGTGACAGATTATGCGACATGGCACTCGTCGTAGCCTGTCGCTTTGATTGCGATTTGGTTTTTGTTGAAAAAATCTTAGCGGCAACATTGTCGCGTTTATTTTGTCTTGTTGTGCATTTTTTCGTTCGATTTATATTGCGGCTGAACAAAAGCGAGAATGCGACGCTCGTGTGTACGCTATACTGATTCCTAGTTTTATAATTGTTTTCACCTCGTTTCATAAAGTTATCATTGTTTGCGAAAATTACGGGTAATTATTACACAAATAGGTATAAGACTTAGCTCGAGACTTAGTTAACAGCAATTGCGATGGCCATTCCTTGAAACACTGCGTTTACGCGAATGTAACGAAATAAGTATGAGTGCAGTGTACTTTTATATTTATGATCTAGCAGCTATTAAACCGCTTTTGAGATTAGGAAAAAAGTAGAACATTTTAATTAATCGGCTTTAGTTTGCACAAACTAACAATTTTTTAATACGGAGAAATAAGTTTTAACTAATTTTTTAATACGTAGAAATAATTTTTTAATAATTTTTTAATATATAGTGAAAACGTTTTTTGCTAAAAAATTGTAGATATCAAACGTACATAAAGGTATTAAGAAACATTACACTACTTGCTGTAAGACCGTTTATAAAAGATGTTACTTTTTTAAAATTACTTCTCGATACATTTCTTCCAGGAACGTCCTGATAACTAATAAGCAGGAAACAAACGGGTAATCGACAAGTAAAGTACTTAGTGCACTGTAGCGTGAATAGACAGCAAAGTGTTCGAAAAAAGATACGGTTGGGCGGTTCAATTTCTTCGACGCTTCTCACACTTTCGGAAGGTTTCCAAAAAATGAGAGTTCGAGCTCAACACCTTTTACAAGAGGTTTCTGCAACGTTTCAGCGCCGCACAGTCTAAATATATATTATATATACAAGTATATACCCCAGTCGAGGTATATAGCTTCGAATCCTTTAAGAAGCGCGCGTAATTCAATTAATCGCACGATCTCGCTTACAAGCTGTGGTACATAAGCCAACGCTAAAAGAGAGTATCGTAAAGCGGCAACAAAGGCCGGAAAAAGTGTCTAGCGAAATGTGCAGCCTCTCGGTATACAAGTAGCAGCGCAGCAGCAGCAGCAGCAGCAGCATCAGGCCGATCTCTTGGAGGACGAAAAATTCCATAAAGCGAGAGAAAAAAGGGGTATCCCGAGAGAGAGAGAGAGAGAGAGAGAGAGAGAGAGAGAGAGAGGGAGAGAGGAGAGGAGAAAAACGCCGGGCACAACTGCTGCAGCAGCTCCGCCGCGGAGAGCGCGATAAGTCCGAAAAAAAGGATCTACAGAAAACGAGTGGACTCGCGATCGAGAGATCGGATGCACCGCGCGAGGTAATGAAGCGCAGGAAAAAAGCCAAACGAGAGCGAGAGAGCGAATCACAAGTAAAACGTAATGAAAGATCGGAGAGAGGAGAGAGAGTCTGCTCGGAGAAACCCATGGAGAAAGAGAGAGAGACAATAGCGCGAACGAACCAGCGGAGGAAAGAGTCGGGAGGAAAGAGGAGAAGCGAGCGAGAGAGAGAGAGAGAGAGAGAGCGAGAGGGAGAGAAGTGGACCAGCTGGGTCTCGGAGCAGAAACGAGCCCTTTCTTTGTTCGGAGCCGCGCCTGCGCACACGCAGAGGAGAGAGAGAGAGAGATCGGTCAGGTAGAGTTACCTGCGATCGCTCCTTACCTCTCCTTCCGCGCGAGAGGAGGGAGTAGGCACAGGCAGCCTCACTAAGCAGGTGGTCCCTTCCAGTCCTATTTTTCGAGAGAGGAACCTTGTCTGTGTATAGTTGTATATGTATGCTCCATACACTGTACAGTGTACACATCTCACGTGTATACAATATACATATACTGTATGCACTAAATCTCGGGATGCTTGACTGCAGCAGCGCGGAGTATATTATGGAGTCGGAACGTCGATGAGGCCTTCCGCTTCTCAGCGAAGCTGTGCCTGCGTATATATATCTTGAATTTCAACGAAAAAATGCACTTTTCTTTGGTCTAGAAAGCGAAAAAAATTTTTTAAAGCTAGAGGTTTCGGACCGATCAGACTTTCTTCTGTGAGCCGAAAGATATTCAAAAGTTCAGAGGAACATGGGAAAAATTATACTAGTAACCATAGTTCTGAGCCATTTTACGCTTTTTTTTACAGAAAATTAATGCGTCAAAATACTGGATTAATAACAACTACGAATGTTCCCGAGGCATCCATAAAATTTCGAATAACAAAATTTCGAGTAAAGTATTACAAAAGAGCTTTAATTTAAAAGAAAATTTACCAAGTTTCGATGCTCTGATCAAAAGTTATGCCTATTTAAAAAAAAAAAAAAAAATAATAATAAAAATCCGAGTAGCCAATTTTTTCTTGTTCCTCTATATGCCTCCCCATGTTAAATTTTCATATTCTATATTTCGCATGTTCCTCGCCATTTTTCATCATCTTTTGGCTTACAGAAGAAAATCCCATTGGTCCGAAAGCTCTAGCTTAAAAAATTTATTTGCGAATTCTAGACCAAAGAAAAGTGCATTTTTTCATTGAAATTCAACATATACGAATATAATACGTATACTACCGAGATGCCCCCTTACACGCGCGTAATCTCCGGTGCTGCGCGCGCACGCGCGAGTGCTCGACTTTCGATTAAAATTCTCTGCCGCCTTTTGCATTATCGCGCGTTCTCGCGCCTCGATCGAGATTAAAAATTAAAAGAAAAGAAAAACAGAAAAACGCTCTAATACACGCCAAGATCTCGTTTGAGAAAAAGGCTCGGGACGATGATGAGAACGCGCTCTCGGTGTGTTGTATATATATACCCGTGTGTACATAATACTTATACCTGAGTTTTATATATATATATCGGCGGTGAAATCAGTTAATGGCGCGGCTTTTCTCTCGCTTCTCATTTTCCCGTAAAATCTCTCACGAGCTGCGGCGGCGGCGGCGGCGGCGCCTTTTTCGAGTCATTCAAAAGGGAGGGCGGCGCTGAGTTTTCGGAGAAAAGTATATGGTTTATAAGTATATATAGAGGAAGGTTTTCTCGATCGAGATATAGCTATGCGCGCGCGCAGTTTAATGGCGCCCGCTGCTCGAGAATATATATTATATATACATGTAAGAAGAATGATCGAGAGCCGCGCGAGAGATTTAAGCCTCGATCAACGAGATTTACAGGCGATACAACGGCGCTGATTTATAGCGAAGCTCTCCGCGCTCTCGAGGAAGTGAATTAATTGTGAAATATGCAAATATTTAGTGTATACAACCCGCATTAATTTTTCATTGCCGCTGGCGTGAAAAGCGCACAAGCGGCGCGCGTGCATTGAAACGCTCGTGTAACGCGTGCAGCGCGGTAAACAAGAGCTATATACAGTATGTGGTATGAGACACAAGGCTGCCGCGCGCACATGTAACAGTAGCGCTGCAATTGCGGCTACTTACTATTTTAACTTATTGTTCCGTTCTCATTTTTCCATAGTCACCAGCGAGTGAGAGAGAGAGAGAGACAGACGTATTCATAAAAAAAATAACGCGTACAGATAAATATGTATAACTCGTGCTGTATTACATGCATAAAAGAGAGACGACAACGAGGCTCACAATGGAAAGAAGCATCGTCTAGATAACGAGTCGATCGTTAACTCCGTACATTGTTTCCTTTTTTGCACGCGCGCGCGAGAGTGTGCAGTGCATCCTCCTCAAAAAAAAGTCATTGATCTCTCTCCAGGAAACTTTTGAAAAAGCGCGCGCTAAATTTAAACCTCGGGGGTGCGCCCATCGAGGCCCGCGGCAAAAACGAATTACACGGCGCTGCCGCGCAAAGCCAAATAAATCACGCGCGCACGCGCGCGAGATCCCCGGCCAAGTCAAACAACATCGATCAATCGGATATAAACCGCAGGAGGAGAAAAACGCGTCGATCAAATGATATAAAGAAATCGACGGGGAAACGCGCTGCGCTTATATTATATGCAATTAGCGAATTTATATAGCTGTGTTGTTGGCTTTATATAGCTGTATTCTGGGTGAAAGTCGCGAGGTGTATACTCTATTGCGAACGATGGTATAAAAGGTCGCCGCGTGTGATGAGTTCGGCTGCGGTGTGATGGATGGTGAAATCTGGTTGAATGAAAGCTATGGGTATAGGTTTCTTGAAATTTGGGGAAATACAGGTATACGCGTTGTTATACAAGGTATTCGAATTGCGCGCCCGAATTTCGTATTATAGTTGAGTTAAAGCAAGCAACTTTTTTGCTCGTGCCGAATGATAGACAAGAATTACGATTAGTCACGACCTCGCGTAATCCTCGGCTTTGTCATTATCTGCTATTTAACAAAAGTTCGCGCGGCTTAAACGCGTAAATATCTCGCGGATAATTGGCATTGATTTTCACGCGTTGATTCAACGTCTATATATATATGTATACCATCCGGCATTCCGCTAAGTGGTAAATATTATGATTTACACCACAGGATAAAAAATCGGGGACTATTATATTTACGCCGTATAATCTGGCGGATGAATGATAACCGCCAGATTACGGCGGGAAATTTGAATTTTCAATTCATAGACCACCCAGATCGTTCGATTGACAAGTTCTATTTATAAATACATTGACATACTGAAACAATATTGAAAATTCGCTCGCGCACCTATACATATAAACAATGCGCGTATGTAAATCTATATATATATATATATATACTCGCTGCCAGCGCATAATCTATCTCAGCTGTACATACACATAAACAAAGAAGCGACCGAGTCGCGATTATTCACTCATCGCTTTTATAATAAAGCTATTCATCCGCGGCAGTCGACGATAGCATCCATGTACACGAAACGCAGACGCATCCCGCGGCTCTGCGCGCAACACGACTCTCTCGCGCGCGCACACGCGGTAATTACACCTGGTGTACAGAGTGAGAGAGAGAGAGAGAGACGGAACCGCCCTTAATAATAAAAGCCATATGTCCGTGTCACCGCTTCGTTATCGCGTTCCCCGCGTATACGATAAATATATACATATATACAATCATATAAAGATATACGTACTGCACCAGCATACGGATACACACACACATGCGCGAGCTTATCGCGCGCGTTCTTTCCGTGTATATGCGCGCGCCTATGTATAAATATTCGAATGTTTGCGATACCACGGTGTTGGGTATATATTTGTTTTGTCTGACGCCGGCATTCCTTCTCTCTCGCTCTCTTTCTCTTCGATGGCTTATACGCGGTGTGTGCGGTATTATACACCTTTCGCGAATATCTATATTCTTTGAAAACGAGGTCGCCGCCGCCGCGGCGGAGAGAATTATCTCTCGCGCGGCTGTATATGCATATTCTTTTCCAACGACGATAATAATAGTAATAATAATAATAATAATGATAATAATAATAATGTAACGCAGCTCGAGCGCAGCGGCGTCAAAATATTCGACGTCGTCGTCGCCGTCGTCGTCGTCGCGACGTTACAGGAGTTAAATGCGAGTGTCATCCGGTGAGTGCGTGCAAGGATGTACATACAATAGCGCAGCCCGTCGCGATTGAAAAATCGAAATCGGTGGCTCGCGATCGATCGCTTACGCACAATCATACCTGTAACAGATAGACGAACGGAAATACGTGTATACTATAGGTATGCGTGTACTGTATACGTTATATGCGCGCGCCGAGCTATCGCTCGAGCGGTGTGTTCTCGTATATATTACGTTCGTTCGTACACGATTTTGATGACTTGCACAAGTGCCTTCCGCGTCGATGTATATATATACACACACACACAAGTAGGTTTACGATCATTTGATTATGTCTCGATGAGACGGTTTACGAGCGGAGGCTAACGAATTAGAGCCGGATTTTACGAGGCGACTATATTATCCTTATCGGAAAAATAACTCCCAAGACACACACACACACACACACACACACGCACACACACTCACAGACGTGAGAGTCCGTGTATACCTATACATATACGCATAAACGTACGTGTGTACAAACGCATTGCAATATCTGCAACCGCTGCGCGCCTGTATGGAAAGCCGTAAAAGCCCGAAGATTATCAAGGATAGATAATTCATCATCGACGCGTATATACCGGCACTTACGACTATAAGCTCCGCGATTTTCGCATTATAGCTATGCGCGCGCGCGCACCGCGCAGTGACATAATTCCATTGTCGCTCTCGCTCGCTCTCTCTCTCTCTCTCTCTCTCTCGTCGTGGCTCGGAATAAAAAGCCGTAAATCAAGCGCGGTCTCGACCCGCCGGCTATAAGTAGGTCGCGTAAGCGCGCGATTTATTATTCGAAAACTAAAAATCTAAGGCCACGAGAAATCCGATGACGACGACGACGACGATGATGTTGATGGACTGTCCTCTGCGCATGAGCTTGGTTGCTTCGACGCCAACGCGGCTGCGATGATGCGGCTCTCTGTTATGATGCCGCAGTTGTGCGGCGCGTCGCGACGACGGGGGACAAATAATAGAAGCTGCACTATAATGCATGATAATCGTCGTGCGTTCGCCAGCTCATTTTTCCGGTTAATGTGTACACGTATAGATGCCTGCATATAGCGATAGCCAACGGCTTCGACGAAGAAGCTACTTCGCGTAAGGATGTGCATATATTATATACCCGGTAATATGCTCATAATGCCCCTGCTGCAGCGCGAATTTCTAGGAAAAAGCGAAAGACGTCGCGCTAAATGGTAAACTAAACTGTCGCGCTATATAATCCGGTTTGCGTCGCGCGCGCGTGCGACGATGTTTTTTGCGCGTTTCTTTTTTGCGCGGAAGCGCGCGCGTTTTCAGTTTTTTTTTCTTCTCTCAAGAGAGAGAGAGAGAGAGAGAGCGAGATGCAAGTTCATATTTTTTCCCCTTCTTTTTCTAATGAAACTCACCGAACGAGCTGTGCATACCGTTGAAACGCAAGTCGGAGAAAGAGAGCTCGCGATCGAAGTTAAAATGTGCACAACATCCGTTGCAGTGCGCGCGCGTGCATGCGACAGTAGAGCGTGTATGATATATACGAAACAATCGCGAGTCTGTTTTTTTCCGCGTTTAAAATAGAAAAGCGCCTCAGCTGTGCAAGTATATTCGGGGAGAGGAGAGATAGAAAGAGAGAGAGACGGTCGATCGCGAAAACGATATCGTTTCGGGGGAGAATAAAACAGCGAGGGCCGTGTGTCTCGCCCCGGCATCGCCAATTTATTAGGAGCATAAAAATATCTCTATACATAAGCTGCTCTCCAGTGTCTCTCTCGCTCTTCGGCGAGTCATCGACCGTATGGCGAGTCGTCTACATAACGTCGGAGCACGCGACTGCCTCATGACGCGCGCATTTTTTCTTCCCGATGCGTATGTTATATATATATATATATGTGTGGTCTGTAACTCGGTTGTGCTGCACCGGCTGACGGGCGATTATCGAGGATTAGTTTGCAAGACTGGTTTTAGGCTCTCTCCGATTTTCGCTTCTTTATATAAAAGTCGTTTTTGCGCGTTTAAAAGTCCTTGGCGGGGGAGAGCGAGACGAATTTCTCGCCGAGACTTGGGGGGCTTGGGGAAGAGAAATTTGCAAAAACTTTGAAATTCGGATGTGAGTGCAGGAAGTTCAGAAGATTTATAGAAAAGCAGTTTTAAGCTAAGGAAAAATTGGATCGTTTTGGAAACGTTTTGAAAAATTTTGTAAAGTTACGGAATTATACCTATAGTAAACTCAAACCTCACTTTAGATTTTTATGTGAAAAGCAAATAAAATGGTTGCTTCTCTGTTACTATATATGGGATTTTAAAATCTTTTTTTAATTTAAAGACCCCATAAACTGAATTTATTTTATGGATAGTAGACCGGTTAAATAAATATAACCATGTTTATGTAATTGTGTGTTTATATAATATATAATATATATAGTATACTCATGATGTTTACGTTGAATATGTGCAATCGTGCAGAATAAGCTTAAAGAAGGATAATTGTATATCTTACAATTTAAAAAGCATTAAAGCACCTTGAAAACGTTGCAATAATGTTTATGTTTTATTGGGATATAAGTTAAAGTTTTCAAATTGATCCGTAGCCACGAAACCATACCTAGAAATAGGTTTTTCGATTGGATAAAAATTGCATACAATCGGCTGTATATCTAAACATTTATATATAATCAAATGTTACTGCAATTTTCGCTTTCAACGTTCGAAAGTTTGACTTCAAACGGCTTTTAAACATTTAGAAAGCGTTGCGTGCTATCGGGTGTCATATTGAGGCGCTATAATAACAGCGCGCAGCAGTTGTAGCAAATTTTTCCACTTATTATTTTCACGGTCAATCACCGACTTGTGAAAATTTCAAAATTCGTCATAAACTACGGCTTATAAGAAACACTCGGTTTTTTTGTTGTGATGTAATAACTTGCAATTTTCGCGGTCAATATGAATTGCACTTTTGTTCTCTCTTTAATAACTGCTAAAGAAGTAGTTAATTTATTAAAAATAATAGAAACCATATTATAAGATCCAAGAGTCCGTAGAATGAAACACAAGTGAAATAGAATGACACACGATTAAGATACAAAAATCACATAAATCTTCTGTAATGGCCATTTTCTAGACATTATTTAAAATTATCGTGTAACGGAGAGGTCAAAACTATAAATCGCCGTTTCTCATTATTCATTAAAAGTAAAAAAAAGTTGTTTTTGTACGTCTCTATAACGCCGAAGCGCGAAATTTGAATTCTCAATCAACTTTCGGAGCCCCATCATCAATCTCCATCTGACGCGATCAAAAGAAATTGATTTGCCCGCAGTTTCATTAGATTCGTACGCGAGATTAATAAAGCCACAGCAATATATACCCCAAAAGTTGCCGGTAATAAATAACATAAATATCGGCCCACGGCTATTCCCCGAAGGGTTTGCTCAATCGCCTAATCCACCCGTCCAATTTTCCTTTCGATACAAACACAGACGCTCTGGAAAACGCAGTCAATCGTCCAAGTTTCTCTCTCAACAGTACACACTACGTATTATACTCCCCCGGCGTTAATCGCGATGCAGGAAGGGGCCAAGGGTCCGTTGACCCCCTCCGTGAGTCCTCGTATGCACGAGTTGAATCGTACACGAGAAGTTCAGCTCTCTCTCTCTCTCTCTTCTTCCCCCCGACGTATTGTTTTATTTGCTGCGCGATGGAGATGAAATTCGATCAGGACTGCATGTATATACATAGCATGGCTTTCGGGACTCTCACTTCGGACGGAGCTTAATGCTCGGACAAAGACATTTTTCGCGCCGAGAGAAGCCGTGAGCGCGGCGCAGCGAGAAGAGTGTTTCGTGTCCAACTTACGCGCCTGCACGACGTGAAGACTGTGGGAGAGCGTTTTTTCTTTCGTCTGGTAACTCACCTGGAACAGAGAAAAGATGAAGATTAGGCAAAGCCGACGGGTTGAACGCATTATTTCGCGGGAATTCTCTCTCTCTCTCTCTCTCTCTCTCTCTCTCTCTCTCTCTCTCTCTTGTGTACGGAGACGAAAAGAAAGAGAAAAAATGAGCCTTCGAACGAGCGATAATTGTCTCCTTCGTTTTTGTCACGCTGCGCGTGAAGGACGATAAGTGCACATTGTGTGTCTCTGCCGCATTCGACTATTCTCTTCCAAGCCCGTAAGCGGCACGAGTCGCCTCGCGAGGCTGCGCTGCAGCGCAATAATGATACGCCGCCCGCGCGCGCGCGCCTGAGTTTCTTCTGCCTCGTTCTTCTTTTTTTTTCTTTTTTTTTTACGTAATCACTCGGCGTTGAAAATCGTCGATTTTATCTGTGCTGACGGAGAGGAAAAAAAATTCAAGTTTGTTTACCGTCGGAATTGGATCGGTCCGCCGCGCGGTGCGCGGAGATGAACCTCGAGAGCCTTGTTTGCTCAAGAGAAAAGAGAGAGAAAGACAGACCGTGTGACGCTGTGTATGTATAGAGAAGAGGGACACGTATAGCGCACGGAGAAAATATGGGTCGAAAAATTAAAGACACATACGCTAACGAATTCTCAATATTTTTATAGAAATCGGACGCGATTTTTTATTTTCAGAAGCTTCAAGTTGATGATAAAACAAAGTCTCCCTGACAGAAGCAAAAGGTGATGATGTCAGTCGTAGGAACGTGAATGTATATAACAGAATCGATAAAAATGAGATTCATCAATGAGTGTGTTCGGTTTTTGTCGAGTCCGAGAAGAAATATCGCTCTTTCGTCGATATCTTTCATTCACCAAGACTGCGTTCACCCGCAAGGAAACGACGGTTAAATATATAGGCAATCGAAAAGCGACACACCGCCGGAACGTTCGTCGGTTAGAAGAAACGTTACATCAACGACGACAGGATTTTCTCTCGTATGCGCGGCGGCTGAAATCTATCCGGTATCGTAGCGCGTCGACATCCTAAAATCACCGTCGTTCCAAAGCCGCATTGTGCAAGCAAATTTAAAGGGGGAACGTAATTATAATCAGCATTTCACGTATCAAAAAATGATATTAATGCGGAGTTGATTGAGGAGTTGCAAAACAAATGCACATTCGCTTGAATTCAATTTTCTCCTCGCCAAAATTTATATTCTCGAAAATGAAAGAAATTGTGTCGCTCGTAGCACTGCACGCACACACACACACACACGCGCGCGCGCTTACGTCACGTCCGCTCGCGCAATAGGAACGTTTTATAAGCTGTCGATCCCCACTCGTCATTTTCTCGTGCAAGGCACATAAACAGCTCGGCAATTTTCGCGCAATGCACTCGCACAAATATACATACATATAGACTTTCCGAGGTGTGTTTATATATATATGGGTGCGACCGGTTCCAAAGTGCGTCTATACACACTCTATGGAAAGGAATGTGCGCTTCGCTCAGGCGACAACCTGTGTATATGCAGTATATGCAGTACATACATACACGAGTACTCGTACACACATTCGCGTAATACGTGATTTTCGAGTCGCGAGCTTCGTGTGTCTGTGTAATGCAGACGATTTGCGCAACGTTTTTCCGCATCGATGGATAATAGTCGGGGGTGTACGAGTGTCGAGGAGTGAGGATCTTTCAAAATGTGCTCTCATGCAGTAAGAGGAATAATTGTACAGCATATATGTATAATATATAAATATATGTTACAACTCGCTAAGGTTTAATGGGTATGACTCAGCTTGTGATGGTTTGTTGTACAGACTGGATATGGAAAAATATCGTTGAATTTATGGTGGATTTTTAGGAGTTTTAGTTTCATTTTAACATGTGGCTTTCTGCGTATTGCATATACTGGAACTTTACGATATTTGGGCCCATTGTGGAAGATAATATTATAGTCTTTTATAAATTTTTAAAATTATGCTATATATGCAATGCGATGAATTTTTTCATGAACGCTTACAATAAATTTTGTATTTTTGTCATTATAGCGGCAGTTATTAATTGTGCACCTTAAATAATTCAAATATCTTAAGAATAGCAAAAAGACGACTAAAATATCTCAAAGGAAATGAAAACGGCTTCATACAAAGAAAATATAAAATGTATGCATCACGTACGATTTTATTCTGCTGTCTGTAGACAACTAAATATAATATTATCCGCAGTTTTTTTATGAGTTCACTTCTTCGCAAATCCGTGACACACGCAATCTACACGCGATTGATAATCACACGAGGCCTGTACGCTCTGCACTAAACTTCCAATCGAATAAAAACTAAAACGTTTTGACAATTTTTACATAATTTTAAAATAAAAACGTATACTATACACATTGGTACTTTTAATGCAGACGCCGCGCATTATTCGATTCCCGGGCGACGCGTCGCGACGTTGTTGACGCGGACAATTCTTTTGTGCGCGCAAAAGACCTGACGTCAGCTGTATTACGTCGATCGCGCGCTTTGACAGTCTCCAGAGCACCTATACTATAACGCACACGTAACTCTATCGATATACATACGTTTTTTTCGCATCTGCGCGCGCGCTTGTAAAAACTCCGCACGAATTTGCGATGAAAATTCAATCGATGATCGCGTCTCCACTTTTATCTCTATATATGTATACGGCACAGCTCCATACACTCACGCGTTATATGCTGGCCTTGGATCGAGTCTCTCTCTCTCTCTCTCTCCCTCTCTCTCGACGTCGTAATTATGCGCGTCGCGCAAACGAGAAAACCTTTTGAATATAATATATCCAGCTGCCGCTCAAGATCGGATGTTAATTTTCTTATGAAACTTTCCTCCTCGTATAAGTATATACATACACATCGACTCGTGTGTAATGCTCCCGGGATCTCGGTCTCTCTCACACTGATGCGCACACGGGTATATATAAGCTTATAGAGCTTCTCCGCGCCGACGTTTTTGCGCTCTACTCTTCGACAATCGGTGCGCGCTCAAGAGGTTGTACACGTTTTTTCGAGCATGATTTTTTTTATGGGACTGTATATGTATGCAAAGCTGTGTATACGTATCGGTAACGGCGCGAACGATATATCGGAGAACAATCGCGGCGGTGTGCGCGCGTACGTATATAACAAGAGTTAATCGCGTTATCGGGTCCGATCGATAATTCTCGAGTGAATCGCGGTATCTATACGCACGATGCCGAAGAATAGATAAAAGGCTATATTCCACGTTTCTCTCTCGCTCTCCCGTCGCGGCGTGTATTAAGTATATACTATATATATATATTTTTTCGGCGAGCGGGAGATGTGTGTCGGAACAATGACGCGATGTTATTGCTCTTGATTTTCAATTCAGCGGGTTCGAATCAGTTTTCGAGGCCGCAGAGAAAAAAAACACACGCACAAGAGGGACTCGTCGCGCGCGCGCGGCAGATGCCTTTCGATTGACTAATGGATCGACGCGGCTGTTTGTGCGTGGTGTACGTGTCCGCTTGCCGGGATTTGATTTATGCGAAAAAGAGCAGATGCTTGGCATATTTTACCTTCGAATATGTATACATATACACTACAGCGTATAATACTTTATACACACCGCCGCGCGACGGCCACTATTTTTTCTCTTTTCCAATTAAAACCCACCGCGGCACGCGTTTATGATATACAATTCGTCGAGCCGTGTGCAGAGAGAGAGAGAGTGAACATCGATTATCCTGAGGACGAGCGAACTGTCAACGAAATCTTCCAAACTGAAACTCTCTCTCTCTCCTTTGCGCAGCGGACATCGCCATCGTGTCGAGTTTCAGGCTACTCGGGTATCGCGCGCTCTGCACACGTCCAGTCGCGTTACGATTTCCTCTTTCTCACCGTCTTTCCCCCCTGTGTATATACTATACACGGGCTTTACCCGTAATAATACTCATATAAGTTCTATACCAATATACATATAACGATCGGCTAATATTCGTCGAAAATCAAAATCTCTATCCATCTCTCTCGATCCTAGACTTATACAACAGTCAGCATGACGCGCGAACGAGCGCGCGCGAAGCTCGTGGGCCGAAAAATCGTGACCTAAAGATTCCCACCGGGGCGGCTAGATAATGCCGATCATCAATTACACGATGCATCGCGTCTATCCGGAGCTATACGCGTATAGAGGACGCCGTTTTTCCCTGGCGCGCGAGCGCGCGCGATGTTTTCTCAGGCGCTAGTAAAATCAACAAAAAAAGCACGATGTGATGTGCATCTTCGATAAAGACGTATACACATAAGCGCATCGTCCTCCAGAGCAGAAGTCGAAAATTTCCACAATGTGTAGACACGCGCTTGCATGCATAATGCGCGCGGAGACGCGAGCTGCTCCTTCGAGCCTCCTAATAAATTCCTATACCGGATTTTTGACGTCTCTCGCCAAATGGATACGTCGAACAATCGGGAGGGCCCCGCGTCTCTCTCTCTCTCTCTCTGGGTTCTCGCATTGTTCGGGATTTCGGCTCTCTACATGTGTAATATGTGTGTATAGGAAAAAAGGGAGCTGCTGCTGCTGCTGCTGTTGGCTCGAATATCCCGGTGCGCGCGCTAGGAGTATATATAGCGACGAGTAGAGGGAGAAAAAAGGAGCATAGCTGTACAGAATAGAAATTCTTTCATTGTATTATTATAAACGCCGCGTGTTCTCTCTCTCGCGCGCCGCTGCTCTCGTCCCGTTCCTCGAAAATGAGCCTCGGAGAGGGCGGAGAGGCTCTCGCTCTCTCTCACTCTCTCCGGACGTGTGTGCGGTTTCGGCTCCCTTATTCTCATTTGCTTATAAGCGAGCTATACTTACTCTTCCGCCTTTTCTTGCGGGGAGGAAGTCTCTCTTTCTCTCTTTCCTCGGCGCGTTGTAAGTACACGTGTGCGACGCGTCGACTGCGCGCTGATGCCCTCGTCAAGAGAGAAAGAGAGAGTAGGTATATATATACAGGGGTTGGCTCTTATAATTCGATCGGGCTGTCGCGCGCGCGTAGAAAGGAGTGATTTTCTATTGGGAACGATCGGCTGATTTATTGGGCACTAATGAGCGGTGCGGCGAGGTCTCCCCCTTCTGTGTAGCCCTATTTTTTGTCGGGGAGGCTAATTTTCGGAGCAAAAAAGCCTCGTTATACCGCACGGAGAGTAGATTACGGAACGTATCCTCCGACGAGAATAGAAACTCGTCGAGAGGAACGCCCCACATGCGCTCGCCTATACGGAGAAGACGAACTTTCACTGTGTACTTACGGCGCGAGAGAGACGCGACTTCCCGAATAAACGAATGGACTCTCGCGCCGCGGTCCGCGAAGATTTATCGTGAAAAGTCTCTGTCCGAAGAGTCGAGTGTGTGTGTGTGTGTATTATACGTCTGCGTTATACGTCGACGTGCACAACGTATGTATGAGTATACGTGTATACGTATGGAGTTGAGCGATACAAAAGCGTATTATCGATTCTCCAGAAAGTGAAAAAGCAAAGCCCACGCCGTGTGTGTATATACCCGCAGCCATTATACACATCATTCCTGTCTACTCGCCATATGGCGCAGTCCGTTCCCTTCTCTCTCTCTCTCTCTCTCTTGCGGTGCTGCAGCAGCAGCAGCCTCGTCGTCGGTGGCAGAATGAAACCCGATAGACGATCGGAGAGAGAGAGGACTGCTGCAGTAAAACGAGTCTGCTGCGCTGCAGCTTTTATTTGCTCCGGTGAGATGCTGCTGCGGCGCGCGCTGCCGTCGGTCTCGCGTATATATATAAGTCATATTGAAAATCGATTTCGCGCCGAGAGCGATGATATCGGGTGTCGCGCGCTGCTTCGGCGTTTTTTTTGCTCTCTCCCGATTTTTCGCCCTCGCGGCGGTCTCCGGTCTCGCAGAGACGACGACGACGACGACGATGACGACGGCGACGACGATTTTAATGACCGGTTATCTAGCCCGGCTATGCGTTATATGCACTTGTTAAAGAGGAGGAGGAGGAGGAGAAGAGACGAAAGGGGCTTTTTTGCGCGCGTAACCGATCGCCGGCGGAGCTGCCAGAGATCGGCGAGGACGCGAAAAGTTAATAGCACCGAGAGGCTCTTTGTGATCACAGGATGTTGCGAATATTCCCCACATTTCTCCCACCCTCCCCCTCCCCTACACCCGCTTGTCGAACGAAGTGACGACGGGAAATGATCGAAGCCGAAAATGAATCGAGTTGATTCTGATTGACCGAAAGATTTGATTGGTTTACGATGACGTTGTGGCTATAATGGTCCAATATAACTCAAGTCGATTGGCTACGGGAAGCTGCGAGCGGCTATGCGGTTTACAATTTGTTATATCTCGAAGCGTGCTGTGCGGCGCGGCTTTTTATTTTTTCGAGGCTTTCTGCGCGTAATTAAACTTTAAAATCGGTTTGTTTGGCGTAAAAATGTAGGAGCTGTGTCCCACGATGAATATTGTGCGAGAATCGACTCAAATCGATTTTGGCTTTGGGAAAGGTAATGCAATAAATAATAAAGGATTGCATAGTTATGGTGGTGATCTGAAAGGTTTCTTTTTTTACATTTTTTGTAATGTTAATTTGTAATTGTGGGTGAAGAAAAATGATAATGAGAAAGAGATTCTTGCATCAGAACTTGTATCGTGCATTATACTGACTGTTGTACATAATTAAGAAAGTTGTATATATGTATAGGCTCTCTGTGTTTTAAATTGAATGCATATTATGCATTCAAAAACTCGAAAAAATACATCATAATTAATCTTCACATTAGACAGAGAAAGTTGAGAAACTATATTAAAATCATCACTGCGACTAATATTCCTATACTAAAAAAATTAGCGTGACGATGAATGATTACTTCACAAATTTTCTCATTAGTTAGCCAATTACAAATCAATCCTATAATTGCCACCGTCAAAGATTGAAGGATTCACACATCTCAGGGTCCTGACTTTCGCAACGCGATTGCCTTTGCCAAAATTATGTTTTCATCCGGCAAAAAAGTAAGATCGAACCCCCCACAAAAAGACGAACACAAAATACAAACCCTACGGCAAGTCGCTGTGCGCACAATATGCCCTGACACACATAATAAAAAAAAGAAAGATGAACCTGCTGCAACGGAGCGCCCTTCATACCTCGCGCGACATCTGGCGCGCGTCTGTGTGTGTATGTGTGTCTCTGTGTTCCACGAAAATTAGAGTCGGATCACGAAATTCCTGTCCGTCCTCGCATTGTCGATGCGTTTATAAGTTGTGAGAAAGGCGCATCGGGGCTGTGTCTGCATGTAACAGCACAGGAGCCCGTCGCACACGACGGCATATGGTTCCCGTATAGGTGTACGCCTATACGCGCGCCTTTACGGGTGACAAAGGACCGGCGACGTCGTGCTCTCGCGCGCGCCTCCTTGCGCGCACATACTTACTTACGCGCGCAGCGTGTAGTTATATACGCGCGTATATACCTATAAGAATACATAAGCGAGACGGCGAGAGGAAAAGGAGAAATAAGAAGCGCTCGATGCTGCTGCACTCTTATTATGTACACGCGAATAATGACGCAGCCGAGGTGCGCGCGCGCGTGTCATTGTCGCCTGTATAGAATTTTCCACTCCTTTCTAACGTTATCTCATTAACGAGGCATGGTAATCTTCCGACTTTATGAGCCTAGAGAGTCTGTCTCCTTTTGTCCGTGTGCGCGCGCGCGGCTGCGAGCGCGACCACGTGTGCAGTGTGTATACACGTATACGCGTATGTGCTACGCACACATTCGTGCGAGAGATAAAGCCCTGCGCGCCTGTGTACGTATAATTGTGTATGTATTGTATATACGTACGTAAGAATAATAATATCGCGAGGCGAGAGAAACGCTAGACGTTTTCTTCTCTTCGAGTTTAATTGATCAATTAGCCAAGAATCGTTTGTATACGCGCGCAATTTATTTCTTTCTCGCTTCTTCTCTTATTTTTTTTTTTATCGCGTATATAAGCGCCGTCGCTGGGGTTAACGCCTGACACACGGTCAATCGCGGGATTTCCAAGCTCCATCGAGTCTCGGTTTTCGAAATTCCCTCGCGACGCCGATGCATTATATACGTTTCGAAAAAAACCGTGTCATTATGCAAGTTTGTATATGGCGCGCATATATACGGACACACACGCGAGGTTAACAGCTAGAGATATATAGTTTCTGAAAAGCCCTGATGCACGAAAGATCCCGAAGAAAAAGAAGAGGAAGAAAAAATCGCTGTCGTTTAAAAAGATCGATTCGAATGCATCTATATGGCCGTTTACCCGTACGGCCATTCAGTCTCCGCGAAGAAAGAAGTCAGGGGCGCTGCACAATGATCCATAAAATTTCTCTCCAAAGCGACGAAACAAAAAGCCGCAAGTATATATAGGTATACAATGTATATGTATAGGTGTATACGTATATCTTGGCAAGACGGGAGAGTATAGAGAGAGAGAAAAGAGAAAAAGCCGGCGGCAACCCCCGTGCGTGTCTTCTCTTCGAAGCGACAACCTGTTGCGCCAATAAGAAGCCGCTGCACACGCATCACACGCGAAAATTCCGAAAAAGTCCCTACTCCGCGCTTTTTTTTTCATCCCCCCTCCCCGTTCACGTAAGTATTTAC
Source organism: Philotrypesis tridentata (assembly GCA_018906965.1). NCBI lineage: Eukaryota > Metazoa > Arthropoda > Insecta > Hymenoptera > Pteromalidae > Philotrypesis > Philotrypesis tridentata. The sequence goes on from JACCIB010000041.1 coordinate 959,345, forward strand.
ATTTACGAAGAGAAGGGGAGCCTGCCGTATGTGCGTCACGCTGCGCGAGAGCTTCTGCCGCTCGAATTTTCTCTCTGTGAGAATTTTATTTTTCTTTCCTCCTTCAAACATCGAGGAAGAAAGTGTTTAGCAGTAGCGGAGAGGGGGGGGGGTGGAGGCGGCGGCGGCGGCGTGTTTTATGGGGTGCGACAAATTTCCGAGGAGCGCATCGCAGCCGCCTCGGCTCTGGTCTCGTCGAGTGGCTTTATATCGGATGTAAGTATATACGTGGCTCGGAGTTTTACGACGAGGCGTAGGCTTTTTATCGTCACGAGTGCGCCCCGAGAGACTTTCCTAGACGAGCTATAAATTTTTCGATTTTTCGGCTGAGTGGAGGCGCGCCGTTTGATAAGTTTATCCGGCGGTCGCTGGCTTGGAGAGAGACGAGCGCGACGAAAATAGAATAGAAACGAGTGTGTGAGCCGTGTGGGAAATGCGTGTAATAGTTATAGTGCTGATGGCATCGTTTAACTAATTGTTGTGCCGTATATGGATTTTTAAGATTGAAAAACTCCGACGGTTATATACTGATGATATTGCTGTATATGTGGAAATTCAAATTGCGCGCCGGACGTGTGTATGGGGCTGACAAAAAGGTATTAATTTTTTTTAACGGAGTTATAAAAACTAAATTATAGGAAAAACTATATGACTTTATCGCCTTGCACCACGTAATTATCCAGTGCTTTGCAAAGTTCGATGTTTACTTGTAAATATTTCACGGAAGAGCATTTGAATTATAATGTCTCAAAATCATGTTATTCAATGGCTGTTCGGCGAAGCGGCTGAATGGGAAATTCGTAAAACGGTAGACGATCACGTAACAAAGGACAATAAAGTCGTAGTTGTACGTCATTTTGTTTTTATTATGTGATGTTATGGGAAACTTATAAGCTACTTCGTTTTCATCTGCTATATATCCGTATATATTAGGCGCGAAATTTGAAATTTAAATCGCGACTTCGCGCCTAATCTCCTCCAAGTCGAAATATTTCAAAACGTTAACTGTATTTCAACCGCTTAATCAACGCGATGCCACTAAAGTTTCTTTGCGCACTCTATTTAGTCTCGGAAATTATCTACTCCATAAAATCGCGGAGCACTTATCGCATCCTTCGGCTGTATACTAAAATCCTCCCGTTTTTTTCGCGCGCGAGCTGCAGCCGTTTCTTGAAATCCGCGCAATTACTTATATATATATATCTGTAGCACCACAATATACAATACACAGAAAGCGCATAGCATCGAGCAATGTAAAACTTTATATACACCCCGTTCCGCGGTGCAGAAGAAGCGCATCGCGGAGAGAGACTGCAAATAAAAAATCTCCATATCTGGCGATCCTATATAACAAGAGACATCGGGGCCGACGAGGAAAAATTCCGACGGGCAAAAAGGACCTCAGAGGAAGAGCCTCTCATATCTCTGGGGTTACGGGGACTATCTACACAGTTCTCTCTGTCTCTCTCTCTCTCTCTCTCTCTGTTTCTCGGAGGGGAGAAGGAAAAGGGCGGCGGCGACGGCGCTCTCGAGGAAGGACACGAAACGGCACGAGGATAGAACCGCCGCGACATGGACGCGTTCGATCGGGAGAGACAGGGCAAAAAAGGGATGTATATACCTATACACAGAGCAGAGAGAGAGAGAGAGAGGAGTAGGAGGAGGAGGACACGACGAGGTTACACAACTCTCGAGATCGGCCAATCGGTCCGTGTCCAGCTGAATGAGCTTTTTCAGGGACTGCGCGTAATGGCACTGCACAGAAAGAGAGCCGGTAATTATCGAAGGACATTATTTTTGAAAGATTTACACAGACACGCCGTTTAACGCTAATCTTACGGATTCCCCGCGTGCAAACGTATACGTATACAGCCGCGCAGAGACCGGTCGACAGCTCGGCACGAGACTCTGCGCCACCGCGTATATGTATACGAAACGACAGAGAGGAAGAAGGTCGCGCGCGCGTTATTTTGCGCGCGCAGAGAGAGAGAGAGAGAAGAGAGAAAATCCACTCGGCAGGTTTCGATACTTTTCCTCTCTGCGGCTCTCCCGGTGTGAATAAAGGAAAAGCCGATCGCTTTGGGAAACAGTGACGGCGGGAGGTCCCGGAGAGTTTCGGTCAGTCGGCCGCGTGCGCTGACTTTTCGCCTTGGGCTTATATACCTATATATGTGCAGCTACGCGCAGGCGGGGAACGTCTTGTAAATTACCGGCTTGTCACAACTCGAGTAAATGCGCGCGCGCGCGCGAGAGAGAGAGAGAGAGAGAGAGAGAGAGCCGTTTTTGCACCGGCGGCTGACGCCTTGGAGGGTCGACCTCCAACGTGTATACATTGTGCCGGAGCTTTCCTTTATTTTTTTTCTCTTTCGCTCTATAGTCGTGCGGCTCTCCCTGGTCTACTGTGTATGTGTGTACTGTGTATATACGGGTGGAATAGTTGGAGGGATGTGGAAAAGAATGTTTGGTAAATAGCGAGCGCAACGCGTAGAGACAAGTCGACGAGTGATTTATTGGTGGAGCAGGAAACGTGGAGAGGGAAAAAAGACCGGGGGCTCTGTGCGCATCGCATCGGGAGAAAATTTTCGTACACGCGCAGCCGGATATGCTGTTGAACATGGGAAATGATTTTAATGGTTGATTGTTGCGAGAAACTCAGTCCTGCGGGAGGCAAGTGATTAGCTTTTTTCATTGCGATCGCAGAGAACGGATTGAGGAGGAAGGCCATCTCGTCTCTCGAGGGAGAGAGAGAAATAGAGACGCGCCTTTATTATGGGTTGGAGAAGGAAAAAAAGAGGAAGAAACGAATTGATACGTAAGGTAAACAATGGGCGAAGACGAGAAGTGGAGAAGTACACTGAGCGGTTCATGATAGCCAAGTGGCTTTTTTTTATGGGTATAAGTGAAGTGTCCTACTGCAATGCGCGACGGATACTCAAACCGAGACTCAAACGATAAAGAGTATATATACTACTGCGGTAGTTTGGCATTAACCGTCGGGATGAAAATTACTCGACGAGAATTCATCCTCTGCACCATTGGAACAACGGAGAGACTAATAAATTCATTAAAAGTGCAGGACATGATAAATTGATTAGCAGAACACGTAAGATCCCAAGTGAGATTCCGTAATCGTATGCAAGAATACATTATCGGTATATATAATGCAAGTTGGTCAAGTCGCTTCGGATTAACGGATTAACGATTTTTACACTCGTATTGACAGTTTAATAGCTTTCCCCCTTCGGTTCGAGAGCCAAGGTAATGCCGGAAACAAATGATACGAATGTTCCGCATATAAGCTATTTGCCATTGGAAATTCAATTTGCATTTCACCTTCGTTATGATAAACTTTTCTGTTTATGCTGGTTGATAAATGAATCTGTTGTGTATTACTATAAAAAAAGAGTAATCGTTTGCACTGGAATCGCGTACTAAACACGCGATTGCGAAAATACTCGAGAAAATTCATCCTCAATGCAGATCGAGCAGTTTGAACCATGAAAATTAATCACACGCCAGAGCCAACTCGTCAACGAAATATCTATATAACATACACTTTATTAAAAAGCAAACGAGCCAGCATTTTCATTAAAAGTTTCTAAAACGCGTTAAACCGATCAGCGCGCGTTTTATGTATTCAGCGCAAAACTTGCGCTCTCAAGTGCATACTTCACTCACGTCTACTCCGCGATAGTTCGTCGGGAGTAATATAACAACTGTATAAATGTATGCAGTGTACACAGAACTACTGTGCACGCATTATTCAGAAATTTTGTGTCGGCGAAGCTTCGGACGACCGTAGGTCGTATACATATACATTATATACATACCTATGTAGATACATACATGAAATCGTGGGTTCGCCGAGCGCGCGCGCGTCTAAAGTTGCTAATCTAATGCCAACTCTAAAAACGAGATGAGCGAGCATTCTATTCCTTTTCGCTCATTGCTGCGATCTAATTTCAGCCTCTTTGCGCGCATATAATTGGCTAATTCATTTTCGCGCGCATAAGCTTCATCTATACCGCTTCGTAATATGACTGTGTACAGCATGTATACGTATATAAACTTTTAACCCGAGTTTTAACCTCAAAAAAAAAAAACGAAAGCCAGAGACAACGCGAAACAAAATGACTATACAGTATAACATCTATTACATATAATTTAAAATTGTAGCTCTCGCGCGCCGACTGCGCTGAAAAGCGACTGACCTTACGGAAAAAAAAACGACTACAATATTGTAGATACATGGTATATAACTGCGCGGAACTCGCTTGCATCGTATATTACCAAGCATTTTCACTATTATACGCTTTGTGTGTATATAGTTTGAATGCTCACACAATGCAAGTGTGTCTATTATATTCTGGAGTATATATTCCGCGGTGCAATATTTTTTCCGGCTCATTGTTTCTCTCTCTCTCTCCCTCGGCGTACACGTCAGCCGTATCTCGCCCATTCGAAATCCCTCTCGATCCTCCGCCCACGCGTCTTTTCCGCACATTCTCGTCTATACATACAGGCGCGTACGGCGGGCCGCACAGACGGCGCGAGCGCATAATTCAATCTCCGGCGCGTCGCTTACACGCCGCGTCTCTCTCAAAATCGCCGCAACGCCGGAGAGTTCACTCCAGTCCGCGATGCGTTATAACCCACACGTATACGCGTACACATTATACACGTATATATACAGCATTAAAATAAACGGTCGATGATTGAGCGGAACACGTCGGGGAGGTCATTGTCGAGCGAGAATGAGAAAGACAGAGAGAGAGAGAGAGAGAGAGAGAGAGAGAGGAGAGAGAGAGAGAGAGAGTACGCGACAACTTCCGCCTGGCCAATGGGATTACGTTAACAAATGGCTTTTGAAGCTTCGGCTGCACGACGCGTTTCTCCCGCTGATGCATCGCTTACACTCTCGCGCGCGCACACACACACACAGATTACACGAAGAGCTGCAGAGCGAGCTCAGTGACCGAAGGGATTATAAGCCGAGTGAATTTTTCATCGAGGACGAGGAGCCGAGTAGAGACAGAGAGAGAGAGAGAGAGAGAGAGAGAGAGAGAGAGAGAGAGAGAGAGAGAGAGAGAGAGAGAGAGAGAGAGAGAGAGAAGCGCTGGACAAGTGCAGGAGAACCCGGACAGTTCGAGGATGAACGTTATATGTACTAATGGTGATAAAGTGATATTCGCCGCTGCGCTCGTGACGCGCCGCGACTGCCGGAGTTGTTGCACTGTAAACGTATAAGTGCAGAGTCTATATACATGTACACCGCTATATACACAATATACAATATACAATATACATCCATAATGGACAGTTGGCTTTACGGACATCATTACGCCACCGGATGCTTAATAATCCAATTGTGCACATAAGGTGCTGTATGCTCCCTCTCGAGGGAGAGAGAGAGAGCGGATTTTATTAAAAAATTAACCGGGAAACTGTTTGTAGGCCAACTCGCTCGTATAAACACACACAGACGTGCGCGCAGTATCACACGGCCGTTGACGCGCTGCGCGCTTTTCAGGCTCCATTATGCGCTGTACACCTATATACACATACGTGTACGCAGACAACTGGATTGCTCAGCTGTAAACTAGTTTTCCACTCTCCCGCGGACTCCTACATATATCTATATTGCGATCCGGACGCGATGACGCCGCCACTATGCGGAGCGTATTATAAGCGCGCGCGCGCCGGGAGCTCGACGGGAGAAAAAAGAAAAAATTCGAAAATAAATGAAAACTCAGCGAGAGCGCGCGGCCCGACGATATCCCCCTATTCAAATATTAGCCTCCCGCGCGCGCGCGTGTGTGTGTACACGAGCGCCGCGTGTAAGTATATATTGTCCGAGCTTTATGCCGCTGCGCAGATTTTTCTCCGCGCGCGCACACAGTTCGCCTCTATAATACACGTTATACACACGCTCACACTCATATATAATACATATACGTGTATGTATATAGCATGCTTAATGTACACACGTGCTAGAGGCTGCAGCAAAGGTATAGAGCTGCTGCATGAAACGTTTGCGGCGCAGCATAGATCTAGACTTTCTATCTGGCGAACTCTCGGGGCCGTGTAGCGGACGCGTTTATTCATATATACATATACATACATACACCGCGAGAGAGAGAGAGAGAGAGCTCGCGCGAGATTTCGAATAGCATTTGGCGGCCGCCTGCGGGGTATTATTCATTCGGTTTGAAAAAAAGCGCCTCCTTATCGAGAGGCAAATAATCTACAATTTGTCGAACGCGCGTTTCACAGACGGCGCAGAAGAAAAAGAGATGCAGCGCACGACGAGCTTTTGCTCGCGCGCCGCGCTTGTATTATTTATGAGCTTTCGCGCGCGCGCCGGGGACTTATATACACACGCTGCATCTCAAGTTTGCACTCGCGCGAAGGTAATGCGGGAAACGAGAGGATTTTCTGTGTCTGCGCATAATGCTGGGATTAAGCTGGCTCTCTCTCACTGTACACACACACACTCTCTCTCTCTTGTCAATTTTAGAACGGGAAAACCCGTCTCTTTTTTGGTACTTCAGCTCGAAATCGTATACACGCGGTTCGAGTATTCTCAATTCACTCGGCGAAGCAGTGTTCTTAAAATATAAAAAATTGACTTGAAGTCTGGGTAGAAGTTTCTTAAGAAGCATATGTATTTTCATTAAACTTAAGTGTTCTGAAATAAGTTTTTCAGAATTTTTCGAAACAACGAAAAATACCAATCACTACAGCATTATATTGTATTTAGTATACCCCCAACAGTCTCTCTCCATTCGAAAGAGATCAAACAAGATCTTTCTCACCGGGAGTCGGGGCCATCGGAATTTAATTTTTTCTCAAGGTGCCAAAACAATGCGATTATCGTTTATTTCCGTCGCGTCGTATACATAAGCTCGTCGCGTAATAATTATCGCACCAGCACAATACGCCGGCGAAATAATGAGAGGCGCGCGCGCGCAACGAAAGCAAAAGGAAGAAGCCGAGACGAGAAAGAGCGCATTACGAGTGTAATAATCAGCGCAGTCGCGCGCACGTGAGTCACTTTTCTCGCGGCGATCGTTAATTTCGTCCAAAAAAGGCTTTCTTTTCACGCCAGCGCAGCAGAAGAACAAAACGCGCCGCGGTTCGAGGCCCTGAACAAGCGCCCATACTTATACGATGCTGCAGCACATATACGCAGATATATAAGAGAATCGGAGTCGCCATCGTCGCTCATTTATAATCTCCGCGCGAATGCGATTCGAAATTCCGACAGTCGCGAGCGCGTGTCTCGCAGTATACGGCGGGAAATTCAAACTTTCTAAAGAGCACTCGAGATTTTTACGTAAGTTTTATAGACTCCCGTCAAATTCTCCTAAGTATATGCACACGCCGCAAGTGTCTGTCTCTGCGCACACAAGAGGCTTGTGTTACACTCGTAATCGCTTTGCGATAACTGCATATAATTAAAGTCGCTATGCCGTCACGCGCGCGCATCCATATATCCATTATATATACACACCGTATACCACTATACAATATACATATACCGAGTGTACGAAGCTACGAGAGCGCACAGGCTGCGCAGTTATGTATTTAGCAGTTTGAAGAAACGACCCGCAACGATATTGAGCAACTGCAGCGTCCGCGCGCGCGCAGAGCTCGAAAGTCGTGTCGACCTGCGTGCGCGCGACCGAACGATGAGTCACGACGAGCAATTCCTTTTTTCTATTCTTCGCCCCAAAACCGCGCTTTCTACTTTTCCATCCCGATTTTTCCACTTTCTGCACAATATCCGATCTGCTCTCTGCCGAGGGGAACGCGCGCGGCGGGTCATTGTTTTCGGTATCGATCGCGACCGCAGCGGCTCGTTTCTCTCTCGACCGACCGACCGATCGAGCGATAACAGTTTTAAAAGCCCCCCCTGGTAAATCGTGTAGCGGCGGCGATTACAGTCGGAAGGAAAAAGAAACGGTTTTCTTCGCGCTCAACTCCGAAAATTCCAACGAGGAGCCGAAGTCTTTGACGCGATGGAGCTTCCAAGCATGCTGTATATTAATGTTATATATATATACGCTCACAAAAGCGCCGGCAATTAAAATTCCCCGCGAGCGCGCTTCCAGCCCTCCCCTCCTCTGTAATAATAGTCGGATCATCAATATTTATAAGCAAACGCGGCGGTGCTCATACCACCTGTCCACCTATCGCGCGCTAAATGCGTCGTGTCGCTTCTCTCCGGCGCTACTGCAGTCGGAGTGTTGTATACGTGTGTGCGTATGCATACGTATATATATGTATAAGTGTAAGTATATATTCGCGATAAAGCCGAACGAGATACGCGGATGGAATATTACCTGTTTTTGCGGAAACTATATCTACTGAGAGGCGCAGGTGCGCGGCTTCTGACTTTTCCTGATGTGTAGTCGAGCTAATAGGCGCTTTTCGGAACGTGCCTGCGCGGCAACGCTTTTACTTTACTTTTTCTCTCTCTCTGCCCGCAGTTAAACGAACTCGGTGTATCGACGCATCGGACTTTGGATCGTCGGCGCTAATCAATCATTTGAGAGATGATTAAGCGCATACATTGTATTACAATCGTTCGCTGCGTGCTTCGCGTGTGATTAATGAGGTTCGATGCTCGATTGGGAAAAATTCAAATTTCGCGCCAGCCTCGTCACTTTCAAATATTTGCGCACGCGTACCGCGTGATTTTATTTTCGAGCGTGATTTAAACGCCGTTTCGTCTCGTACATACGTTTTTCTGCATTAAGGCCGAAAACTTATTTACTTTTTCGTATATACAGTTTCGTATTTTTCGTTGTATTCGCCGTCGAGTAAATTAGCTGCTCCTTCGGTTGGCGACGGCGAAGGCGGGAAATTTGAATTTTCAAGAGAAACTTTCGGACCGGCCCACGGAAAGCAGGCGCGAGCGCTCTTGAAAAGAACCGAGCGCAGCATTACATATTCAATTGCCATGACTGAACAGTTCTTCGAATAGACAGCTCCGTTATATGGCGGTGTATGAGCAAGGAGTGCGCTTCGCGGCGCGAGTCTTATTTTCTCGTTTTGTCATATTTACACTCGGTGGCAACAATTGAATTGATCCTTTGAAAATCACATGCTCGCGATCGTAAATTCATTTCTGTTTGTACAAGCTTTGTATTCAGCAGACTCGCGCCTTCGCATATAATACGTACAATATACATGCATGTATATTGCGAATATGTATATATATAAATATATGCTATATGCATATGCAGCGTCAGCAGATACGACTTCCTACTCGCGTATTTAGTTGCTTGGCGCGTATAAACGCCGCTTGTCGTATTTTGAGAACATTTTATGCGATCTGGAAGGCGGCGCATTATTATAGGGGACACGTCTATATTTAAATCGCGCTCGGATAATTCTGTTATCGGAGCGCGAGAGGCTCGCGAGCGCACAGGAAGTCCAACAATGCACGTTCGATGCGATAATGCGGAGAATACTACGGTTACAACATTGCGGATTATTGTAACGAAATTGTGACTCGTTAGAGTGTGAATATACAACTGCAGGAATTAGATATCCGCGTGCGATAGGACAGGTATATATAATATATATAGAATACATTCATTTCTATTGCGCGCGTGGAAAAGTCTTGTATATTGTATGCATTTGCATGTGGGGTGCGTTTGAAAAATTAATCATTGAATCGATCTCGCATACAAAGCGTATAGTAGGTGTATATATTTATAGCTTACGAATCTTACTCGGTTCGAATACGTTCAATTAAATTGTTAATTGAGTTATGTACGATAAATTCTTAATCTAATAATCGATGATATTGCTATTTTCATACACGTATTATACGCATTGACGTTTATTGCGGATAAACGGGAATACCGTATATTTTCTCCTCAAAACGTTTCAATTCGTGCATACAAATGCCAGTTTTACCCAACAAGTTTCTCAAGACTTCAAATGCACGAAGCTCTACTCGCGCCAAGACATTCGCATATATAATAGCGCACTACAGAGTACATAGTTCCATATCATCATCAGGGACAGCGATACGCATCGAGTCCTATATTCAACGCTCGCGAAGAGATAGCGCCCGGAAAAAGACAAAATCGTCGTATATATAGGCGCGAAAAGAAAAAAAAACTCTCGCTAAAAATCACGTAGCTGATATCTCGCCGATGGGATATCGATAAAAGCGCCGAGGACGTTTATCGCGAGAGCATATACAAATAACGTGTAATTACATATCTCTCTGTCTTTTTCGCGAAGACGCGGCGCGCGTATATATAATACCGTTATCGCTCGGCTTCGCTCTCCCCGATATATATATGGGTATTCAACGAAATATTCTGCATAAACATTCGTCTTCGTAAATCACCGTCGTCGTCGTCGTCGTCGCCTCGAAATCCTTTGCAAAACAGTCGCGTCACTTATTGTAACGGCTCTTTCGTCTCTCTCTCTCTCTCTCCTCCGTACAATATAAAAGTGACAAATCAGAGAGCCTCTCTTTTTGCCTTATCGCCGCTTGCTTCTTCTTCTTCTTTTTTTTTGTATACCGTTGCAGAAAAATTTACGCGCGTCCGTACCAGCGCTGCAGAGTCGAGCAGCCGATAAAACTGTACAAGCGCATCGGCGCGTGTATAGTCGAGGGGGTAGTCCGTGTATTACTATACATACATACCGCAGAAAGTCCTTGGAAGTCTCCCGAAGACTTTGTGCCCAAAGAGACCCTTTTTCCTTCTCTTTTCATGGATATAAGTTAGAGAGAAAATTTACGCGCGCTTCGAGCGCTCTCCCGCAGTAGTATAAAACTGTACAAGTAAAGCCCGTCGGTAGCCGCGCGCGCGGGCGCTTGTAAAATGTCTCTGTATATTATGAATCGCATATATAACTGTACATGCACTTTTTACAGTGTCTCAGCCGAATCGTTAATTTTAATTGAAAACGCTCGACCCGGCCGCAAGTATATCCCATAGCGGCGATCTCGCGCCAACTTTCAAACGACTCTTTGCTGCTTTACAAGATCCTCGATCTCTAATTCCAAGCGTAATAATCGCCTCGCCGTCGTCGTTGTCGCATTTAAATTTTACACCCGCACAGTCGTGTATAAAAAGCTCGCGCTTTTAGTTTCAGGCGCGTATGTACACGCGCACACACTCGCCACATACTCTCACCCGAATATATATATACGGAAACTTGATTTCCTTCGGAGCACGTATACGGTGCATGTGTACAAGCAGCTGCAGCGCCGCAGCATCGAAAACTTCAAAGAGTCGCTCTCCTCTCATTACAGCGCGCAGAAAAAGAGAGAGAAAGAAGCCTTTCGGTTTATAAAATCGCGCGCGCACGCGAGGATGCCGCGGGACGGAAGAGCGCGGAAAAACGAAGAAGAAGAAGAGGAAAGAAATCCAGCTCGCGTGTAAACAGTCTTGTCGCGAGTGCGCGGAGAGAGCTTATCTCTCGCGCACGCGGCGACCGCAACATGACGAAACTATACGAGGACGAGAAGGAGGTAAAAGAAAACTTTTTTCGCCACGGCGGCGGCGGCGGCGGCGGTGCAGTCCGAGATCACGTGCGAACGATTATAGCGCGTATATTCCGTGACAAATCGGCCGCGGCGCGCGCTCGACTCCGCGCGCTGATATATCGCTGCGTAAATGCTCGTGTATGTACTGCGAGCATGATTCTCTCGTTTCGTCTTGTGTTTATGTACGCATATTGTGTACGTATAAATATATGTAACGATAGTCAGCGCGGCGAGAGCTGCAGCGCGCAGGTAAAAAAAAAAAATAAGACGTCGCGCCGCCGCGCGTTGCGTATATACGCAAAAGGGGGATCAGAAAAGAATCGAAAACAATTCGTTCTACTTATATGGGCTTCGTGACTTTTCGGAAGCCGCTCGCCGCGCGCGTGTATTTTTACGCTCCGCAGCCGCGCGCGTGTGTTTACTAACCGTACGGAATGCGCCTCGTTACACGCGACGCGCGCATCCCGCACTCGATGAAGAAAGAACGAGTGCCGCGGAGAGAGAAAGAGAAAAAAATAAATAAACCAAGGAGACACAATCTTTCTCTCCCTCTCGCATACGCGCGCGTATGTATACCTGTAAGTATTCGTGGAAGCTCATATATATTGGAGCGAAAGAGTGAGAGAGATGACTTTCCTCAGGCGCTTTCGCCTCGCGGCCCCGTTCCCAATTTCGTCTGTATATAAGTGTGTATACAGTATACACAGACTGTACACACGTGTGTATACACATGCGAGTGTATATGTAGCGTGTATACCATCGGACGGTATGTGTATAGGAGAGCTTGGAAGTCCGTACACGAATATACGCTGGAGGAGGATGTGTTGCAGAGGATTTTCAATGAAGTCGAGCCGCGCGCGAGGAGAGAAGAATGAGTCGGTCGCTTCTTTTTTATTTTTTCTTTTCCTCGGGCCGGTATATAGGTATGTGTGCAACGTGGGAGTCGCCGGGTTATTATGACTGAGTATACGAGTGTTTTGACAATTGCACGGAGCGATTTTCGTTTTTATTGTCGGGCCGTATACGTGTATAGGTACCGGGCGACCGTTGCGGTCTTTTGTTAATTGAATCCACCTGGGTTGATGGATGTTTCTTCTGGTGGAGGCCAATACCGATTTTCAACGAGAACTGCGGCGACTCCGTTTTCAAATTTTCGTTTTCGGAGTCGATTTTTCGGAGTCGATCGACGCGCCTTTTTTTAGAACACGGAGAATCCGTATATTGGCACGCGCACAACTATGCTAATTATACTTCAACTAAAATAGTCATTTAAATTTACATAAGTTCGTGGTTCGGCATAACTCGAGTAACTTTACGACGCATACTTCGACTTCGACTGCGGTTGCGCGAACGTATTTCTTCTCTCGAGCACGCAACATTTTTAGATTTTAAATTTTCGCGCCTGCCAATCGAGCCTGAACCTCTTGACGCTGTATACAGCGCCACCATTAACTATGCGTGTACGATCAAATCCTTCGTGGAACGCGATGCAAAGCGACCGATCCATTTTCGACTCCGATTTTCCATCGTTGCCTGCACTCTTTAAAGAAGCTGCGTACCCGCAAGCGAAATAATTCGTTTCGAAAACAGACATCGGCTGAAAGATAAGTTTCTGGAATATACATTGGCGTTTAACCGATAAGTCGCGCGAGCCATGCACTCGATATAGATAAAACTCAAATTCCAAAATACACCGATAACGCAATACCCGCCGATGGTCAAGGCTGTACAGTACAGCCCGCTAAGACCTACGGTAATATACCTCAATAAATCGCGCGAACATCGCGTCCATCGGTACACTTATTTATAAAAATCCAATCACGGCTCTTTTATGACCTCCATGCGCGCGGTGTCTGCCTATATACTCGCTCGCGCTCTCGCCCGACACACGATCGCCGAGAATCGAGGAAAGTCGTTCTCGGAAGGTACAACATGAGCAGAGGTGAAGATCGGTAGCCATATTTCGTCATGTATAGCCGATTAACGGTTCACGGCCTCGGCTTCGCCGCGCCGCCGATAAAAATCCCCCCCACTCCCACTACCTCCACACACGTATGTATACATATACATGTAACGGCGGGTTCTTGGTTCTCCGCGCCTTTTTCCCTCCTTCGTTTCGAGAGTCGTTCGGTCCTCGCTCCTTAATTTGCGTTATCTAACTAGGCCCCCCCTGTACTCCTCCCCCCCCCCACTCCCTCCCCACGGCGTACACCGATTCATTTCCATTAGCTCCAGATAAACACGGCTCTAATTATCTCTCGCGAGCATCTCTCCTCGTCCCCGGAGTATATAGAGCTCGTAATAATTTCTTTTCTCTCTTTCTCTCAACTCGGATACGTCGGATGCGTACAATAAGCGAACCGATTTATCATGTCCTCGTGACGACGGCGTTATGTAAAATCGAGGAAACTCTCCTATCGGTAGGTAAGTATCTCTCCTCTCCTCTCTCTCTCTCTCACTCTCTCGTTGAACAAACGCGACCAATAAATGCGGCACAGAGCCTTGTTTATGAAGCCGAGAGAAAGAGAGTCGAGACGCGCACACAAGCCGTGCACAAGTATATAAGTACATCGTGGGCGACGTCTCGGCGGCGAGGAAGAATTTACATTGGCGATAAAAGTGCGCATACAGAGAGGCGACGGCGGCGGCGGCGACGACGACGACGACGACGACGACGACGCATCGATAAGATAAAAATCTGCAATGCAGCCGCGATCGCCGCGCGAACGCGAAGAGGCGGCCTGAAAAGAGAGAAGAAAAAATCGGTAGTTTCGTAATCCGAGTTTTTCTCGCTCCGAAACGCAGGTATACATATACAGGTAAATATACAAGTACGTGCGTACTGTACGTTTCGATGAGTCACACGCTGTGTAGGCGTAGACACGCGTTGTCGAGGTGATCCGCGCGGTATCGATTAGTAAAATTACCGGTCGCGAACCAAATAGAATATACTATACATACGCGCTCGCGATGCAAATTGCAGCGATCGCTACCGACGTCTCGTCTGCAGCATACCTATACGCGCATAGTGTAGACGCTCAACCAAGCTTGCACACAAGCCCATGTGTATATGGGATACGCGCGTGCACACCGGCAATTTAACAGTCTGCCGGAGAGAAAGGAAGAGAGAGAGAGAGCTCGCTCTCCTCGGCTCTCGAAGATCGGCTGAAAAAGTATCGGCAAGGGCGACCCCGAGAGCAACTCGCCGCTACATCGTAATCCCGCATAAGCACTCTCTCTCTCTCTGTACGCTCGCGAGACTGGATTATCCTCTACACGATATACATATGTGTATACGTGTTCACCTTACACACAGGCACACACACACACATGGGTAGTTCATCCTCTCCGCGCACAGGCAGAGCAGCAGCAGCGGCGGTATATACAGTCACGCACACGACTCTTGCAGTCTCTCTTTGTTGGGAACGGCACTCACCTGAAGGTGCGCCTCTCTCGATTTCCTCGATCTCTCCCTGCTGAGCTCGCCTCTCGCGAAGCTCGACCTGCGTCAGCCTCGTGTATTACGCAGGTATGCGCGCACGGCTCTCTCTCTCTCTCTCGCTCCCTGTGTCTCGTTAACTGAACGAAGATCGATTCGGGAAAATCTGCGCTGCCGCTGTACGTCTGGGTGTAAGTATATGTACGTATACGCACACGACACGCGCGTGAAAAATACACGCGACGACGGGGATATATAATGAGCACAACGCGCGAGCTCACGGGAGACTCCTCCGGGACTGGCGGCGCTGCAAGAATTTCCGATCTACGTAGGCAGCGGCGGCAGCAGCAGCAGCGTCGGGGGGCCAGACTCGCGAGGAAGGTGGTGGGGGGGAGGCAGCGACTAGGGGTCCGCCGTTTCTCCGCCGTGCTCGGGTTTTATGGACTGGCCGCGCGCGCGCGCGCGGACGACTCGGACTCTATACGCATACAGTTGTAAGCATAAGTATATACGTATATGTGTGTTGTATCGGGACTATCGGGAGGAGAGGAGAGCTTGTCCGCGTGTGTGCATGCAGTCGAGGGAGCAGCCGTATGCAGTGTAGTGGGGATGAGCCCGAGTGCGCGCCGCGAGTGCTGCAGTGTGCAGCTCTCGTCGGGAGTTCGGGACGACGTTGGGAGAGACAGAGAGAGAGATATACAGAGAATCGTTTACAACCGCGTGCGCGCGCTATGGCGAGGTTTTCGACGACAGGTATTATATTCTCCCGCGCGGCGCTTTTTCACAGTCCGCGTCGATGCTGATTTTTTCCTCCGATGGGGCGTGTTGAGATTCTACTGGCCGATACCTGTGCCTTTAACGATCTGCTCCCGTCTCTCGCCCCAGACAAATCTGCGGCTAACATATGTTCCGAGAGCTTTTTAGCCGGGGTTTGGGTGGAGGCCTTTTTTTCAGGTGTGTACAGTTACCCATAGGTAGACACGCACGTGTATACATACATATACCAGCGACACTTCTTGCTTTTGCCTATATCGATGCTCCGATATAGATAGGATATCTTTTACGAATAATACGGCTTGTTTATGGGATGAGGAGTTTAGATTGCGTGTTTAGTCGAGCTTTATCGAGTCGATCGAGTGATTAACAGTGTAATAAGAAATGCATAAGTCATTTCCATATCACACAATATGCTATAGCATGTAGTACAACACGATAGCGTCAGGTGGGAGTTTAGAAAAATTTTCGACGGTTCAAAAGCGCGATTGTATTTTATGCACAATCTCTTTAGATTATTGCACAAACTCCCTCGGCTTAGCATGAATTTATTAATACGATACTTTTCACCTTGGCGAAGTTGAATCGACAGGTGTCCGCGTGCACTATATATATCGTCAACTGTAACAGCATCTGTTGCAACTCCGAGAAAGGAAGAGAATCGGGTTACGCAAATTATTAAGAAATTTCAAAATACTGCTTCTCATCCGAGTTTTATTGCATTGCAAAATAATGTAAAAACAGAGCAAAGCAAGACGTTGATTGCACACGGTGGAAAAACAAAATCGTCGAGTAATTTACTGACCATCGATACGGGAGGCGTGAATGTATACCGATGTATGATAAATCATTTTGGAGTCTTGCAAATAAATTGTTAAAGAACGACAAACGCGACGTATTGGTTTTGCTAAAAAATATAGTAAATGTTTAAACGTCTTGGCAATCGTTTAACGTGTATTATATCTGCTATCAATAGTTCAGCAATCTACTTGTACCGAGCGTCGTTCAGGTAGAGCGCTACTCAGAACAGTGTGGTAAGTATCGGCATCGTGGCGCCTTTAGATTATACACTGTAGATAAACGTTTGGTTGATGTTATTATGCAACGTATCTTCTTATCGATTCCTTGTCAAAATAATCAGCGAGTTGTTATTTTTCTGCAGATCCGTGAAATAAGCAAAACATTTTGCTTGCACATATTTTCAAGTAGGCTGCTCCAATATTTTGTAAATCAATCGATATATGCAGTACGTATAGTTGATAAATGCGAATACATATATATCCGTATAAAAAATACATGGATTACCGAGATAATAACTAGCACGAGGTAGATAGTTTCTCACCAATGTAACCTAGTGAGCATATCTTATCGGCGCCGACGTCTTCAGTAAGTGCAGTGCACACTTTAAATCGTTGTTTTCGCCCGAACGATATAAAAATTTAGTCGCTCCAGATAAGACAAAGATTTACAATGTACCATTAAACTACAAAGTCTCCCCGGTGCGAGCTTTCAAATTTTATATACGAAAATCGTCCTTAATGTACGAATATATTTAACCCACATTTCGCAATAGCTCCTTCTATCTATACGATTAATACCTAATATATATGTATATATATTATATATGTAACATCAAGTCGACCAATCATCGACACGATGAAACACGTATATATATAATTCATCGATAAAAACAGCAGCCTTATCGCTCCGATTACTGAATATCCTTCCACCGCGTACATATATATCTATCATACCTCGGACTTTGTCGCATTCTTGCGCACCGCGCCACGATCAATGGCACACAATGCGCGATTTCATCTCGTCGGCGCCGATTATAGCGCTGGCTCTCCGAAAAAATTGAAACGTCACGCTTCGCGGAGCTCGACTCCGGAAAAAAGTCTGTATATTAGGTAGATATATATTATACATACATACTGCTGTTTCGAACACGTCACACACGTCTGTGTGTGTGTGTGTGTGCGCGCGCGCGCGAGCTGCCGAAGTAGACACACATCGCGTGTATACATATGTACACGCAGCGGAAAAAAAACTGCGAAAAAAAGGCGTCGATCCTCGGCTGCTGCTGCTGCTGGTGCTGTTGCCTTCCTGAAACCGCTTCGGCGTCGCGAGGATAGTTTGCATAAATCATCGGCCGCGAGGAAAAAAAGAGCGCGGCGCGCAAATATGCGAGAGAGAAAAAAGATCATCGGCGGCGCGTGTATGTTTGCGCTCGTGGTTTTTCCCCCTTGAAAGATACACGCACACGCACACGCACACGCACACGCACATGCACACGCACACATGTGCGCGCACAGCGTGCGTGTATTAATATATATATATAGTGATGAGCGAACTGTCACGATAATGTGTATTACGGGCATAAGAGCGAAAATCGTAACTGGCGTGTGAGGGATTTTCCGACACCCGGTGGTCGCGCGCGCCGCGATGTTTATAGTGTATGATGTGTGTGTGTGTATATATATATATACACACACACACACATACATACACACACACACACACACAGTGTGCCTTTTTTTTCTCCGTCGTCGATATAATCTGTACCGTAAAAGGCGATGGCGGGATATTAGCCGTAGATTTCAAGGTCTATGTTGCAGTATTTTAGATTCTGTGCGCGGTTTACTGGGTTTTAATGACTTTTTAGAAGAATAACGCGGCGGGACGTCCGTTTTACGACGGCATGGAATGTCGGATTTTTTCGGGGGGCGGGGGAGGGGATATAGAGTGTAATTTTTTTAATTTTTTTTTTTAATAAATTTGCCGTTTTATTAAATTTTTCGAAAATTCTTTGGTTACGGGAGTGTCTATCGCCGCCGCTGCCGGATATAGTGTTGGAAGAATTTAAGTAAATTATCTTTGACTAAATATTTAAGAGGCAAGGCTTTGCTCTTGCATTTTGCACTTGGCGCTGACGCAAATGCTTTTCGTATTAATCGGGAAGTATGTACCTTTTATTGCGCAATTCGCAGTGCTTAAAGATTTTAAGCAAGAAAACGTAGTTGGGGAAAAATTGTTGTGAATAAAATTTTACTCGGCTAATGAAAGAACCGCCTTGATGAGTGATTACACATTTAATTATCGGGATATATATTAGCGAAACCGCGACTTGGCAGACGAAGTGTACATTTTTTTATTCCGTAACGACTCCCTACACCTTAAACTATCCTTGTTGACAAACGTTCGTAGTGATATTAATAATTAGCCATGCACCCGTGTTCGGCGTTTTAATACTTATATTAGTCTTATTTATCTGTAAAAATTCTATTTATAAGTATGCATCCATCCAAATGCAAGTTGAAGAAATATTCGTGTAAATTTTTTTAAAGTGCATTATCAGAACACGAAAGCCACTCCTAAATATATAATAATGATGTCTTCGCTTTCCTTTCGTGTCTTCGTTTTTTTGTGCGTCACCCTTACATACATTCGTTCGATCGGTGAAACGACTCACGAAAAGCACATAACTGTAGAAGTCGATAATAAAATTATAAAGACAACCTTATACGTGCAAAGAATCAACGTTGAATTTTATTTATTAATTTACGTGAAATTGAACGAGCTGATCGAGTAAGCTCTTTGCATTGATAAAATAATTATAATTATAAAATATTATTTTAAAATTCGGTTAAGTATATATAGATTTAAGTGAAGCAGTATAAAAATAGTACTTATTATATTATATTATCGACATTTTATCAATGCTGTCTTCAGTGGTCTAGAAAAACAAACACAACTTGCTGTCCGTAAGACAAAAAGAAACTATTCTCATATACAACCACGTCAATCCTGGAAAAAGGAAAAAAATTTGTTCGAATCCATTAACAAAAAGCCATGACTGAATGTTGTGAAGCCGTTAAAAACGATTTGTGATTAGCTCATATTGTGCACATATACGTCAAGAGCTATGTTCATGTTTCATGTCTCATAGTTCATATGTTTGTTGATATTGATCGAGTCTGATATAATAGATAAATCAAAATAAACTGTATTTTCGTTAAAAGTTTTGAATAATTTTAAAACTATTTATTTTGATTACTTAATTAAATATTTTTCTAGTATAAAATAACTTTAAAATAATGAAATTTGATATCCAAATGTGGGAGGGAGCCTTTGGTAAATAATTATAACCTGACTTTATCTTATGCAGGTAACGATTCGTCCCTAGTGTGGTACCTTTTCAAGCCAAATTTTTTCTAAAAATGAAAATTTGGTCTGAAAAGGTTCCTGCCAATCTGACGATTTACTGCTTAGTTTTAATTTTCGTTTTTATAAACAATTTGGCTTGAAAAAGTCCCACACTAGGGACGAAACGTTGCCTGTACAAGATGAACTGATGAAGTGAAGTTACTTGTTTACCAAGGGCTGCCTCCCAAATTTGGATATTAAATTTCATTAATATCATAGCGAGGATCAATCATAATAAACTTTAAAATAACTTTAAAATAATTTTGCAATTGAGTTCTTTAAATTAAAAAAAAAATAATACAAAATTTTCAAAATAAAAATCGACTTAAATCGTTTCAAGTATTTCCAAGCATTATCAAATTATAAACAAACTGTGATAAAAATGAGAACTCGTGGTAGGAAGGAACAACGTAATAATAAGTAGTAATATAAGTAATGATACGTCTCGTATTGTATAATAATGCATGCAGGCATGCTGCTCTTTAATTTCAAGTTTTTACATTACATGAAATTTTCTAATTTAAATTTCAAAAATCTTCAAAAACCTTTTTATTGAGATTATTTTTTTAGAAAGTTTTAATATCAAATAATTTTGTGTTATAAATATTTTTATTTGTTTTATTATATTTACAATACCTTTTTAAAACACTTTGTACGATAAGCGCAACGGTAAGACATGCATAGTGAAAGTTTCACTAATACTTAAGATATCATAAAATAATCTGAAAATTGGAAATGAAAAATTGCACATATGCCATAATCATATTGCTATCGCCAAATTATTGAAATATGGTGCACAAACAAAAATCGCTAATGGTTCCAAATAAAATCGCATTGTATATCTGAATTTTAAAATATTTTAATTTATGTATAAAAACTTTAAAAAATAAGCAAACTAATATTTATTATCAAGACAATTATTGAAAGTAAGGAATCGATTTTATGAACACAGGATGCATTATGGTTCAAAAATTATTTTTCATTTGGAAGCATTCTCTGTAAAATTCATGGCTATATATAAGAAATTTATGGATGCTTTTCTAGAAGCATTCATGTAAATATTTATCATTAAAATAATCAACTTATTATAGTTGTTGTAATATTTTTTATATAAATAGATTTATTTTACAAAGCACAACATTACCTCAAATTTTTCTTTATTTTCGTCTTTGATCTAAACAAATTATTTATAAAGCTGCAATAACAAATGCTGCAAGACTTGAAAGACCAATAACTGCCCAACCGGTATTGTAAACACCTTTCATTGATAAGAACTTGCCCAAATCCCAAGCCTATAAAAATTTAATCCATTCATGTTAATTTTGTTTTATTTAATTTAATTCTATAGAAGCTTTTTAAAATTCTCCTTACCAAGTGTCTGATTCCATTTAAGTAATGATACGTCAATGGGTACACAACCGCTGCTTTACCCAGATACAACAGTTCTGGAGGTAAATCCCAAGCAGTAATATATTGTATGAGGCAGGGTATTCCTCCAGGAATGAATAAAGAACCTATTTAAAACAAATATTAATTAATGTTCTTAACTTTATGTTTCATGAAAATTGCTTACTATAATGTTTTAAATTATAAAAAATTTCTGTGAAAAATTATTTTGTAAAGTAATAACTATAATTTTATAAATATATAATTACCAAGTCCAAGACACATTACATATGAACTAAGAATGATGCCAGTGGTGCGATGTGTTACGGACAGTAACGAGGTGAGTTGTAACTTATATATCGTTAAATGAGGTGATAATGGCCGTTTTAAACGCATGTTCTTCTCATCGTAGGTCTCGCATTCTGTTGTATCAGATTTGAGTGCAGGTAACGATGCACAGACTGTTTTTCGGCTACACATAAAAAAAATGTTTTTATATGCGATGTATAAAGAGTAAAAATTATATTTTATTCAATATTAGGTTAACATTATGTAACTTACCTGGACGTATATAAACAGCGAAAACTTTTTAGATCCAAATTTCTGCACAACAACCTGGGTAAGTTTTCAAACATGTTAATATTTTTAACTTGAATAATTATATAAGATTTACTAGATGCGTGAGTAGGATTTGCTATAAATGACTTGTTAACAATTACCTAGTATAAACGAGCGCCATGGTTTCACTTTAGACTATAATTATTACATCTCAACACAGATATATGGGCTTTAATTATAGCAAAACTGTTACATTATAAGTAGTTTGTGTTTGGACTTCACAGTTCACAGATTCATACCCACAGAGACAAGCCTGAAGTTGATATTCAGTCTGCTCTGAAGTTCGCAGAAATACCGTCGATATATGACGATAAATTTCAATTTACTAGACAAGAGCAGAGCGCTTCGCGCGTTCTAATTTTTGCCACTATTTAATTTCCCGCTAAGTATAAAATAGTCGTGACCGGATGTTTTGAAGCCAAGATTCGCGGCTAAGCATATGATTGGTTAAAATAGTGCACATGCGTAGTAAATGTCATTTTCAAAATTTGAATGTAATTCATATTTTAATCTTTAGTTTTTGATTTATTATACTATACGTATAAGTATATAACGATATAATTTTTAATATAATTCTAAGCCTCATTATATAGAAATTTGCGTGTAACTGTATTAGTTTGCATTAAAAAAAGTGTCATTTTGGGACTTCCGGTGGCGCCGTGGAGTGTCAGTACGTCCTCTACTACGCATGCACGAGTCGTCCATTGTAAAAATATCCACCTCATTATGTTGCACTATAATTAAAGTTTTGAGAAAATTCAAACGCGGATAGTTTAGTCAACGCTTTCAGTGTAAAAAATTTAAAAACAATTGTTTTAATAATTAAGCACATAATAGCACGAGAAAAATTAGAGCTCTAATTCTGGTTATATTAAGAAAAAATGAAAATCAAATCCAACAGCAGCGATTTCAATGCTATATATATACCACACAAACGACAAGCCGCAATAATTAAAGAACCAGAAAAAGAAAAAAATTCCCAACACAGGCATATTGTTTCCTCTCTCAACAACCATACGTCCAGCTACACCGTCCACGTCCATACATTCAATTTTCTCGTCACCGCTTTACGGAGCATGCATTACACTATACGCGGAGAAACGTCCATACGCACACAGCGAGCCGCGTCGCTAATGCGATGCGGCTTTTTCTCGACGTCGTCGCGCGGAGTCCGCTTCGGGGGTTCCGCGTCTCGGGAGCCGGTATTTCTCGCTTTCTAGGACCAAACGACTAACGACTCCTATATACATACATTTTTCCCCGCGACGCGACGAATAGGCATTTCTTTCTCTCCGCGGCGATGCTCCTCTCCAGGGACTCGCGCAACTTGGCCCCTTACATACACTTATACGCTTACATTCGCGCGCGGACTGCATACGCGCCTCTGTTTATCCTTTTTTTTTCTTTTCCATCATACTATATTATAATACTCGTCTATTCGGACGAGCAGGCGATGCGGCGCGGGCAGAAGGGAGAGACTTTGCAAGTTTGTATTATGTGCGCCGCGCGGCGCGCGTCCCACAAAGGCTCCACGACGTGCCTTTTTACACGCGGCGCATAACGCGAGGACGTTTTAAGCGGCATTTACATCATCCGCGGCGTTTTGAACTTCGCGTATAAATCAAGTTTATGCAAGAAATCCTGGCCAAGGCCGTGATACGCTTGACCGCTTCTTTTCCTTTTTCTTCTTGTTCTTCTTTTTTCTTTTCGACGACTCTCTCCTGCGACACCCGCGCGGATGTTTAGTATATATATGCGTCGTATTCGTCGTACGGTTTTCTAGACTCACTTTTTATGGATACGCACACGTGCGCGCGCGCAGGGGTTTAAAGCCGGCGTTTTTTTCTCTTTTTATTTCAATCTCGCATTGGGTGTGTCTTATAGAGAGCGGTTATACGGCTTGACTTGAGAAAGTGCGCGGATCGCAGCGGACGAGCTCCGAGTTCGTGTATAATAGGCCGTTGAGCAAGATAAATATGAGTACGTGGCGAGCGTTGCAATTGTTAGATCCGATAAATAATTTTGTGATACTTTCTCGGGTCCGTAATCCGAAGGCTGCCGGCCGTTTGCACATTTTTTCGCACAGGTGTTTGAGTGGGTAGTCACTGTCTTCAAGTCAGTCGTATAGGCGTTGCTTATTTGCGGCAATTTTCTTTTGTTTTATTAAAGGCTCTAAGAAAAAGTTTGGATTTTGTAGACCGGAGCCCTCATCATCCGCATGCAAACCTTTGTTTCCGCATAAGCCGGTCTTTTTTGTATTCTCGCACCTTTCCTTGTTTTGGCTTTTTAATTGCTGTCGCCTTTACAGTGATTCATTTTTCTCCGCTATGCAAAAAATAATTTTTTTGGTATTGCTTGCACCGTTCTACTATAACGTATTTTTAATTACACCCACGCCGCACTGTTCATTCTAATCTATACGATACAATACAATGGAGTGTACGTTAACATTATCGCTCGAAACTTACAATTAAATCTGTCTTAGCATTATAGGTGTGAAAAAGCTCGCACATACAAATTCCATAGAAACTCTGCGTGGCTGCAGAAAATCTGCATAATATACACAACCGTATAGTGCACGTACATTGTATACGCTTCCACTATACTCCTTTCTTTGCTAAACGGCTGAACAGCCAATACTATATGCATTCCCAGCGCTTCAGAAATTTTCAGCGCGCGAGCTTTCGACGAAAACCGCCTTTACTCGCGCATAGAGCCGACCGCTCAGTGTCACACACACTATGCGAATCCGCGTCTCCGCCGAAATCGTCATGCGGGATCGTTAATTTTCGATGCGCGTATTATGCAGCCGATGTAGCGAGAGAGAAAGAGAAAGAGAGTCGCGCCTTCGGTGTCCGAGAACCGAGAACCTATATATATATATATATGTAAGCGCGCGCCGACATGTGGACAAATAAACGCACAGGAAGGAAGCTCGGGAGGATCGCTCGAGGATGGCCGTCACGAATGTATCGGCTGCTCGACCGGATATGGGAAGGGGACACTCCTACATTACGGGCTACCGCGCGTAATATGCAAGTCCGAAACTGCAGAGAGAGAGAGAGAAAGAGAGAGATGCAAAAGAGCGCGAGCGCGTATGTGTACATATAGACGTACGTATATGTATATAGGTATACGCGGTACGCGTATATCGAAGCCCCCAGGAAGGAATAAAGGAGTCGACGCGCGCGTACGCGTGTATAAGAGAGACAAAGAGTCGCGCGCTGCGCAGGGGAAGTTGTAAAAGCGAGAGAGAAAGAGATTTGTTTGGACACGGGATAATACGTATGCAGCGCGGAGGTATAACGAGACTTGTGCGCGCGCCGCGTTGTTCGCGCCGATGTCGCGCCGTCGTCGTTAAAATTTTCTCTCCCGGGAGGATATTGAAATTGCCTATCCGGATGTGAGCTTTTACTGCGCTGGTGTGTATACGCGCGCGCGACACGTTACACATATATATATGCATTAGTTTTCGAAACGACTCTTATCCGATACGCGGTGTGTGTAAAAGGCGCGCCGAGAGATGCGCATATAGCTTTGACGAAGCGAATTCAATTTATATGTATGCCTTTTGCTTCTCTTGCTCTTATAGATACGATGTCTAATTGAGTGCGCGCATAAAACATATGTATATAGGTATGCGCATGGTAGGACAATGATTTGTGGCTTCGTAAACGAAGTAACGTGTGTTTTAGCAGAGCGATAACCCAGGTTTTTACTGTTACTGCAGCGTACTACTTTTTAACGCTTGATTTGGCGCTCGAGGGCATTGTACATAATGCATATGGCGATGTTTAGTCGGAATTGACACCGTTGGCGCAAACGCGTCCCGTTGGATGTGGCTGATGCGGGGACCCGATTCTCAGGGTTGGGACACGAGACACTTTCGCAACGGGGACGCGTCCGCCGACTCGATCTCGAAGTCGAATGTCGCTCGCGAATAGATATAGCTGTTTGAAGCTGTTTGAAGCTCGATTAGCGTTATCTTAAAAAATTTTTTGTGTGGATGAGAGTGCGTGGCTTTTTAGATGATACTATATATGTAGATGAGGATGAAGAGGACGTGGAGATTCGAATTTGATCGATCGCATACATTTTTTGCACGTTTAAATGGGGGTGCAAGGATATACTATAATTGCGATTCGCTCAAAAATAGAGCAGTTTCGTCGCAAGAAGAAGAGCGGAATTTTCTAATGAATTATACTTTTACTTCCTATACGCGCCGATAATTCAGCCTTTTTAAGCGTCGTTTGAGGAATTCGAATACGTTATTTGCCGACTACCTATTCACTGAGTCGTATTAACAGTACATGCATAAATATGCTCTTAACGTCTCTTAAAAAAATGACTACCCTTTTTTTGTCAAAATTGTTGAATATTCAAACAAACTAGCAGTTAGGCTCGAGTAAAAAATACCTTATTGTTATTCCAATGACAACTTTGCGTTACGTGCATTCCCGATGTCATTGTTTGACGATGCGCTTTGTACATCAGTCATAAAAGTTGATACATAAAGTGATTGGAATTATTCGCAATCGTTCCGCGTATCTTCGGTATTTTACTACTACCAAAGGGGAGAAAAATCTTTTTAGAATTTCTATTTCTCTCGCGTAAATTCGCGTAGGGACTGTTTCGATGTTGAAAGTAAAGGAATGCTGAAACTGACGTTTAATTTATTGCTTAGTGCATACGATATACAACGCACGTAGAGTGCGTGAAGTAAATGCATATGTTATTGATATTGTATGAAAAATTTCTATTCAAAGGGTTTATCAACTGTATGCAACTTATGCAGAGTCAAATACGTGATAAAGATGCGATGATAATTATTATCGTCAAAGGTATGCGTGAATATATTATTCAATGAAGAATGTCAAGTAAATTAATATTTCTTGTTGCATATTGTATGTCTAATATACAAGATTTATTAGTACAAAATTAACATTAAACATAAATTAATATCCACTTAAAATTTATCTACAGATCTATAAGCAATACAATTTATAAATTTTGTCGCCCGAATATGGTATTCATAATGACCTATGATTAATTATAGTAAAGTAACTTAATTAATTGCAATTTTGAATTACTGGGTTTAAATGTGCCTAACAATCTATAAATAACGGTACATATATAAAGCTTCATATTAAACTTGATTGTATAATTTAAAAAAAAATGGATTACAAAATCTATACTTTTAACGTTAATCAAGCGTTTTCTTAGTATTTTACAACAAGCGCCTATTATTAACAATTAGTTTACATACATGATATTATACATAATGCTACATTATTTACAACAAACAGATATTAACGCATTAATGACACATATATACACGTTACAGACACATATACACATATTATACACATATATACAAGTTTTTGCTTATTTACGCTTAAACGACCAAGAATTT
This sequence comes from Philotrypesis tridentata, assembly GCA_018906965.1. Taxonomy (NCBI): domain Eukaryota; kingdom Metazoa; phylum Arthropoda; class Insecta; order Hymenoptera; family Pteromalidae; genus Philotrypesis; species Philotrypesis tridentata. Next base: position 986,741 of record JACCIB010000041.1, read on the forward strand.
GTAATGCGCATGGCCACGAATGTTTATACGCAGTATTTAGATTATATCGTGAATGGTAAAAATTCCGAACGTCAACTATGAAAATATGAACGAATGCGTGATTTTTGAACTGCAGAAACAGCTGTCCAGTGGGGACACCAGGATCTTTAGTTTATTGCCGAGACAATCGAGGTATTGTATAAAGTAGATAATTTTTATCATGAGTTTATTACTCTAGGTCGTCGGTTTATAATTAAAAGTAGGTGAATGAAATCGTAAAGAGCGGACAACGATGGAAATTTATCGTAAATTGTTGATTAACAAAGCGACCGTAACGTCGTACGTGTATAGAACATAAGTCAGCACCGCATCAACTGATGGTTCACAATTAAAAGTAAGAGGGTTAACACTGTAATTAGTGCACCATGACTATGTTACAATCTTTCAAGTTGTAAATTCTCGGTAGTGGCAATATTTTTACTCAATTGCCATTCAAGTAAAGCGAACGGTAGATATTTTACAGTTATATACAATGTTATTTACAATTTTTGACTGTTCCAAAAGTTCAACGAAAAAAGAACAACTAAAATCTGTTTACACTCACAACACTAATCATAATGCCTAGACACACACGAAACTCTCACAAAGCTTGGAATAAAGAGTTTGAAGCACACAATCTTTTTCTTTCACTTGCGCAGTCGAAAAACAGCACGTTTCATAAGCCATAGTTATCACGTTTCCAGTCGTTTCGCGCGTTCATCAAGAATATGAACGATCTGTAGTTAATAATCACAGGCTCTATGTTATCGGCGGGGTCCTCGGGCTGCTCTACTTGCTCGTCTGGAAGATCTGATTCGTCCAGATCGACACCATCGACATTATCGACACCATCGACATTATCGACACCGTCGACATTATCGACACTGTCGACATTATCGACACCCAGCTCAGGATCATCGACATCCAGCTCGGGTTCATCGTCGATGATTTCCTCGGTGCGATCGTCGTTGAAATTGTTCGCTTCCGTCTCCATGTACTCGCTGAAGGCCTCGAAATCCATGAAATCCTCGTAAGCCTCGACGTCCATGAAATCGACGAATTCCTCGTCAACCGGTGGAATCTGAAGGGGTTGTCTCTCACTGGCTTGCAGAGCTTCCATTTTGCTACGATTTATCGAGCAACGATTCACTTGCGGAAATCTGAAGTAGAACTTGCTGACTTCTAGCGTTGTATGGCGATGTGATCTAGTTGACTTTTGCAAACTGACTGACGGTGATTTGATCGAGGGCCGATTTATATATTTATATTTTTGGACATGAAAGAGGTGTTATTAAGTAGTTATTAAGAGTTAAATGAGGGGATTTCTTAAATATTGCTGTGGAGGGGGGTGAAGTGTATGGGGACAATTTGTACAGGTGTATACCTGCGCGAAGGGGAGGAGCTTCATGTATGCATATATACCTATGGTAAGGGATTTTACCTAAATAGGGGATAAAATTCTAGCAAAACTGTATCATTTCACTTGTACCAAATGGAAATTTTTTTCCCCCGAATTTCTTCAAATTTTGTATTTCCTTATGCTTACCCTGTGAGTACTATGTCTAGTACTATAAATTACTACGCCTCTAATGTATTTATTCTGTAAATACATTATTTTGTACCTCTGTCAGTTAAACTCATGTACTCACAGACAAATTCAGTGCAATCCCACAGAACAAAGAAAAATTACTGCAAAAAATAAGAAAAAAATCCCATAACTAATTCGAACATCCGAAGAAAGTAAAAATTCCCTCCATTCACTATAAACTCCCTTTAAAGCCCAATCTCAATCCATGACTGCATATCCACGTACATAATTACATATACAACATCATACATAGAATTCGCACGCGTCGCGCGCTCTCAACACGCTGCAGACGTAACGCGTCGCGCGATTTCGACTTCCCGGACACACACGCGGCGGCCAACCACACACTATATATATATATACGCGCGCATCCCCGCGTGTGCAAACTCGTCGCGCCTATACATGACAATGACATTGGCCGAGCGTCTGCGGCAGTCGCGTCGGCGGCCCCGCGCGCGCGCAATTTTCCGTCAATGGTCGGCGCCGGGTCTAAAAACGCCCGCCGCGCAAAGCGGCGCGAGTTAACGAACCCCGCTTTGCGCAGAGTCGACGAGTCCGTGTATGTGTGCGCCTCGCACATTCCCGGCACGTACCTAATGCTTGTTAGCTTTCGGCTTATTGGTCATTCTGATGATTCTGCGCGGATCTCGTGTGTGCGCGCGCGCGTGTGTATATATATATAGGCTTACGGGATCGAGATCCTGCCATCCCGATAGTGTGTGTGATAGGTATATATGTATACTTAAACTTATATAGAAGCCGTAGCGCGAGAGAGAGAGAGGAGAGAGAGAGAGAACGAATGATTTACGCGGGCTATAATTTTCATTTGAGAAATTTATCGCGGCGTAATCTACTCCGCGCGCGCCGCGTATGTTACGTCCTATGCGAGCGTATATATGTATAGCTATTTTGCTCGTCGTTTATTGAATTTGCAGGTATAGTAGGCTAATTTTTGAATCGGGACTTTATTGCATCCGATTTATGTATATAACTTTATGCACAGCGCAAGAGGATTATTTATATCCTTTGAATTAAGGATGCACTTTGCCTCCGGGCTGTATCGCCGCCTACCTTCGCCGGATTAGATTTTAGTGGGGCGGTTCATTACTCCAAGTTTAGCCTGTAATTTCCTGAAATCGTACGACTTTTCCATTATTGCAGACGATTTGCTGTTAGCTAAATAATAACTCGGCAACTTAATTAATCTGCCGAATAAGGTGCAATAAAAATGCACCCGAGAATCCGTCTCGGGAATAGCTTCGGATGCAAATGTGTCATGCCTGTATGTATATATAGGTATACGTATACGTTATACACTTGGCGGAGTGTCGAGGAAGTGAGATACGATCGATTTTTATATATTACGTACACGTGCAGAGGAGAGCCGGTCACGTTAATCTTTCTGACGCCCAACGCAACACTGTATATAAGCAATAAGTTACGTTTGATTTATCGATAGACGAGCTTATATTAGTTATTCAGCGTTGCGAGAAACCTTCGATTCGTTCGCTCAACCATGTAGGAAATTGCTGTATCCATTAGGAATGAACTACTTCGAGCACGATAAGACGAAGCGCCTCGACTTAGTGGCTCACTTCGTTTAAGCCGCATACATTTTTTTTGTTAAGAGGGACTTGGAAAGTTAATCGAACATTCAAATTTCGCGCGCGCGCTGTAGGCGAAAAATCGTCCGATTTGTTGATAGATAATAGTGGAAATCGAATTACCGTAAATCACGCGGTACTTTGCCTTCCGACGTCGAATGATCCATAGCTTTGCAAAATAAGTTTTCAATTTATTATAGGTCTTGAATTGTTTTTTCATATTCGTGCACTAAAATATACAAAACCTCTTTTCTCCCGCAATCGATAAAAATTATGGCGCGAAATTTGAATCTCCGTTATACCTCACGAAATCCCCCCTCTAAAGCAATTTCTTACAAATGTACCCGACACTCGCAGCCTTTTACAATCTATTAATAATAACGCGAACGTTATGTGCAGTACACTCGTATGCGTATATATATATATAAAGCCGCGTTCGTCTCCTATAAAATAAGAAGATCTATTAAACTCGCGTCCTCTCTCTCAGTCTCTCGCTCTCTAATTACAAAACACAGTTTTCCCGCGCACTAAAGCCCCGCGATACGCTTCCCACTGCCATTAAACAAGCCCATCTAAAATCCGCGCGCGCGGCTATACGGTAGCCCTTCTCTCCGCGTCGCTCGCGCATACGTACGTATACATAGGTATACGTATATATACATAAGGTGCACACATATAGCTATACGTATATCCCACGCAGCTGCAGGTCACGTTTTTCCGTCGCAGCGGCGCGTGCATGCTCTCTCGCTCGGGCTAATTTTAAACGGTCGCGCGAGTTGCGCGAGGCGGAAGTGCCGTTCTCTCGTGCGTTGCACTCTTTCTTTGCGCGCTCGCTTGTATGATGCAGCCGCTCCAAGAGAGAGAGAGAGAGAGAGAGAGAGAGACTTTTATACACGCGCGAATCCCCGCACGCACGGACGGACTTGTGACGGGCCTATTGTGCTCTCGCTGTCGATGATGACTATTTGGGTTGATGTCTCATGCGACGTGTGTGTGCAGTGCGTGTTGACCGGTTAATCGGAGTAATTGACTTATGCGGCTTTTGAGAGACAGTTCAGTGCTGTACGAGCAATGTCGCTTGGAGCAGATAATTCTTTTTTTTTAAATTGGTGCAAAAATTTGGCTAGAATTAGAATATCGTACGCGCCGGCAAGTGAAACATTAATGGAATTTGTTGAATTGTTGAAAACAGCTTTAGATGAATAGTTGCTTACATCTCGAAAAAGAAGTTTCAAATGACAAAATATCGCTCTTAATTAATTTCATTGCTTTTTTTAAAAATTTTAGTACATTTCATTTTTATGCTTAGTTATTGGTAGAAATGTAAAAAAAGAAAGAGTGATATTTTATCGTTTGAAATCGAATTATTTTTCGGGATGCAAGCAACTATTCATCCAAAGGTATGCAGTTCTAGAAAAAAAATGAACTGCTCCAAGCAATATCCACTTCCACACCTTTTTCCTGCTGCTACGCCTGGACTTTTAAAGTCAGTATTGAATGATGCGTGGATGCGCTTTATACTATTTTTTTGTTTCTTAACATTTTAATGTCGAAATTATAGTCTTTGTCGGCAAGTCGTGTAGTTCTGCGGTGGTACGTTTCGATTGGCCAATTTCAAGGTGTAACAAATGGGTGTCCAATTGTGTTTCGAGATTGACGTGATCTTTCGAAATGTCTTGCCAATTCATTTGTAATCGCTATGAATCATGCAATTTTTAATGTAGGTATAGATTAATTACAAGTTTCATTCAACAACAAATTGAATCTATTGAACACTAGTGAGTTGTATGATTCCGTAGAAAATGACAATCTACAGATTCATGAAAATTTGTCATCATTTCATCGATAACTTTGTAATGTAATTCGAAATATTTTCCAGTATCGCCTGAGATTTATCGCTTTTATCAATAACCGCATCGCTGAATCACATGGCTACATCATCAAGAACGAATCTGAATTAATTCTCCATTCAATTTATCTCGGCACCGCAGCCGAGAAGGCGATAACAATTAAGGCGGTTTAACGCCGATTTGGAGAAGAGGGCGTGTATTATACTTAGAAAGTCGTGCGCGCACTCTCGACATGACGTCTAGACACGGGCCGGGACAATAAAAATTGTCCCACCCAGTCATTATAGAGCAGCACAAGCAACCCTTTCCATACGCCGATTCCCGGAAGTCGGAGAGAATCCGTTTTTCAAAACATCTGCTGCGACGAGAGAGTCAAACAGACAATAAAGACACTCTATACACTATACGTGTATCGAGATCGTTCGCGACGAGGAGCGTAATATACACCACGGCTTTTTCCGCGAACGGGCTCTCCGGAACGCGGTTATTTCGGCGAGAGTGACTTGAAAAAGCCGCGTCGTTTCGGAATCTTCCCCGAAGAGCAGTAACCGGACGCGAGACGCTTCCGTATGCGTTACAATTCCAAAAGTGCGTCTAAATTCTCGCAAACGCTGCGCTGCGCTTCCATACGGAAGAACGGCGACGATGCGGAGCGAAAGCGCGCGCGCGCGCGGCAAAAATTTCAAGTCCTTCGTCCCCCTTTATGGATAACAAACATGGGAGTGTTTCGCGAGTTGACGAGCCGATGCCTTTTCGAGAACAATCGGAAATGTCTGGTTTTTCAAGCATCTGCCTCGGGAGTAGCTCTCTTCTCTCTTGAGAGAGAGTAGCTCGCGAGTCTTTTTCTCTCTCTTTCTCTCTCTCGACTGCATCAGCGCCACTTGCAGCACGTGCGCGTTGCAACTCGAAACAAAAGATTTAATATTTTTTCAAGTAGAATTTTCATGATTTTTTATTCTTGACTAAAATCTCCGCTTATGATAATATTTTTGTTTTGTTAACGTTTAAATTAATACCTTTTCGCGGGCTCGCTCTATCGACAGATATATAAATAAGTCTCGACATTATAAGGTCCACAAGTTACACGATAATTTTCAAAATAGAAAATTATCACGTCTCTTACACGCACGACATGCCTTTACCCCACGACGGCCGTATGCACTTCTCATCAAATCAACGCCATAAAGATCTTTGAACTGAAAAGCCATTGTTGTGCAAAGCACACGCCGCGTGTATGCTTTATATATCCGCACTTACTCTCGTCCTCTTCGATTTACTTTGTCGCTCGCGATGGTGCGCGCGTCGCGTCATTGTCGAGGACAACGAGCTGCATAGAGCTTCATATACACGCCATATGATTGGTGCATCGGCGGCGATTTTGATTTTCTTTGTCCGTCTCGGGATATCCGCTCTTTGTTGACGGATAGCTTCGCGCGGCGTTGTCGTCCCTTTTTTTTCGCGAGGAATTTGCGAATAGCGTGTACGTGCTTTGATGTAGTTTAGCTGCTTGTACGATGTGAGGATTATTTTTTGCTTTATGTTTTCTTTTGCTCCGGTTGAGAAAGCGAGTCGATCGAGTATTGTTGTACGTGATTTTGAGGTTTTGTAGGTGATAATGAGAAGCATCGAACTGGGCGGTGAGTTGCGCGTGATATATCGCGGATATTATGTTGTCGATACGTATGGTATTTTGTACACATAGTTTTGTATCCAATGAATTTTTAATTTTTCACAATTATTAAACAGGAAAATTATAATTTCTGAAATGCAATGTAATTATATAAAGTGATTTTCGAGTTGACGTCATACTGCAAATTGGAGGAGGTACGGAAGCCGAACGTAAATTCAATTAAAAAAGAATTTTCTTCTCTGATCATAAAGCGTTGTGTCAAGAGCTTTGTTAAACAAAAAAATGAGATTAACTTTAAAGTATTTAGTATTTTCTGATTCATAAATGGCATCTACCTGACTGAAAGTGTTAAATATTCCACTGATCGATAAATAGTATTTGAAATTTTGACTGTATAATTTTGAGATATTATATTGTGTTACATTGCGAGATATTGCAGTTTGTATACAAGTTTCAAACAAAAATGTATACCTCAGACCACGACGTAAAAGACAAAAAATCTGTTAATCGACTGATAATAAATATTAAAAACAACTTGAAACTTCGCAAAACGTCTACAATTATATTCCAGAGAGTCAACTATCGTTTAAATAATGTTTTATATACTGGTATTAGCTTATGAATAATGTTATAAATATAAAATAATTTTTGGCCAAAATCCATGAATTCCATTTCTTTTCATTCACCGCAAACTTTAGTTGAATCTGGACATCGGAGAGCACTCTGTCAGTCTCTGTCAGAAAACAATTAAGATTCAAAAAAGTGATAAACAGTTCAAGAAGAATAATTATATTTTTTTACATTTTTTAATTAATTTTTGTAATAAATTGTATCTAAATTTTCAGTCCTCTTAAATTAGCCTCTTTTTCGCATGCTCGTACGTGCCCCAGTCCATACAAACTAAGAACCAAAAAAAATTAATAAATAAATCATTATTTTCCCTCGCCCGCGTCAAAACTACTCAGACTCGCACCTGCCAGAAGCTCGTCGCGCGCAAAAGCTCGTCCGGCCAAGCGCTCGCAGTCGTCGTCGGCTTTGGAATTAACGTTGACCTACGCACTAACCCTGCAAGGTCGTCCCTCCCTCCCTCCCTCCCTCTCTCTCTCTCTCTCTATCTCTCTATCTCGTTCTCAGAGGTGTACACATAGATGTTCGCGCAGGACTGATAAAGTGCACGTATGTACGGACGCAGGCGCGCAAGCACACACTGCGAGAGCCAGAGCTGCACGAATCGCATAGATATGCAGAGCTTGCGATAATCAGCGGCGATTGCCGCGCGTGACGCTCGCGCGGTGCCAATTGCAGGCATCCGCAAATTTAAAGCCGGCCGAAACGCGCAACAGCCGTCACTCGCTCTCCCGTATTGTCCGCGTCTAATTGCGATTTTGCAGCACTTGAAGATCCACACGCGCGCCTCTCTCTCTCTCTCGCTCGGGATAAGTATCTCTGCGTAAATGCCTCTCTCTCTCTCTCTTTCTCTCTGTGTTGAGAGACGGCTACTGGTGTATACGTACACCGGGCTGACCTACTTTCCTGCGGCTTTTCATCAATCACGGATCGCCGCGCGACGTCTTATTATTTTTTCTCTCTCTCTCTCTCTCTCTCTCTCTCTCTCTCTCTCTCCATCGCTTTGCGCACTTCTTTCTTATACATACACACTGCGTATTATACCTGCAGCGGCCGAGTCGACGAGGTTTCATAATGTATGGAGAAAGGTGGATGTAGGTGGTTATACGGGTTGGCGGTTTATATCAACGATGCGGCCGCACACACACTCGATGGAAAAGTATCGAGATTTCTGCGGTCGCTCTACGCCGTCCCGGTATGACATATACGTATAGAAAAAGAAAAAAGAAGGAAAAAAGAACGAGACGATTGGGAGGAGCTCCTGCATGTATTATATACGAGTCTCGTGAAAGCTGGGGATATCGGGTTGACCCTTTCGGGAGTCGTCGCTCTCTATAACGGCTCGTTAACGCTGCAGACTAGCTACTCGCGCGGCAGATATGATTTAATTGAATGTCGATAGGGCTGAGATATTTTCTCTGTTGTTGCGACGCTTTTTTCAGCTCGGGCTTCGGAGACACGCGCGCGCGCATTGGAAAGCTCGCAGCTCCCACTTTTCTCGATTATATTCCAGGAATTTCTCGCGTTATAAGTGAAAACGCTCGTTCTCGAGGGTCTCCCCCTGGCCGTGTCCGTGCGCGGCGAGTTTTTAACGGTACCGCGCGACGGAAAACTTAATAACTTCCTCGTACTCGTCATTTTCGGCCGTAAACGAGGCTGCAGCGCGATGCATCCGCAATTTCAATAAATTAAAGCGACCGCCGCGCGCCGGTTGTTAAATAAATGAAATCTCCAGGTGTGCACGGGCGAAATTTTGCGTTGGCTCTCTCTCGCGCGCGCAGAACTTGATAAATTTTCTCTAGTCGAGGAGACGCTCGTTAAAGTCGGCTGCGGAATTCGCGGTTTATTCGCACGGCATTACGGGACAGTCGGCGTAATTATATCGTCGAAAAATAGAGCCGCCGCCGCCGCCGCGCGAGGGCCTCCATTAGGTCGCATAAAATCCCAATTACGAGCTGATGGAGAGAATGTCGGCGAATATACGCCGCGAGAGAGCGAGAGAAAGAGATAAGAGAGTTGTTCGCTCCTCGTTCACGCCTCGTCTTATAAATCGCCACTGGGCATTACGAATTCACGGCGAGGAGGTGCTTCATTGGACTTCAGAGATTTCGTGAGTGTGATGTATGGGAAAATCCATAAAATTAATTCAGCTTTTGGGGGTCTCGAAATTAAAAAAAAATAAATAAAAAGAAGAAGAAAACGCGCCACGCGCCTTCCGAGAATTCGAAGGAGAACGACACGGATTTCTTAAATTTAAAGGGTGACAGCAAAGCCGGAATATTTTGAAAGATAACCTTGTCATAGTCACACATGTGATATAGGTTCAGACTTAAGGAGTCCGTAAAATTTTTTTTTTGTTTATATTTTCAATTTGCCCATTGATTGCAAAGCTTTCTAACGTCGCTTGACCTACTCAGGCGACGTAACTGAGAAACTTAACTGGAAGTCAAACAGAACAATAATTGCGATTTTTATAGTCTGTTATAAATATTCGTTGTCCATTTACGATAGGGTTGGGTTAGTTTCTTAATTATCTTCTTAACTATGGGATGATTCATTACATGAGCCGTCGAACTGTCAATCTATGCGTAGGCTTTGAGGTGCGCCCGGTCTATTAGATTCAGTTCAAATTGTTCGCGAGAATTTTTGCCCGAATTCGACAGTCTCTAATAGGAAAGTGTTGCAGTATTTTTTTTTCAAAAGGGAATTCTCAGACAAACTGATAGGCAATCGACAACGAACGCCATGAGGAAAGTGATGATGTTTTGGGAATGTGCGGGAATTCCTGTCAGATATGAGGGTCATTGTATCACGAAATTGTTAAAACTATATTCGGCGCGTACAAAACGGCGATTGAATATATGAATGATCGCAATAACTCAGTGGCGCAAACAGTGAAGCAAAGTGATTTCGCGATAAACTTGGACCATCTGATTGATGTATAGCCCACGTCATCCAGGCAGAAAATGTGGAGAATGAAGACGCTGCTGCTTTTTTGAAAGCTCAGCGTGAAAGTAGACCTGGGAACTTGAAAGAGACGGTTGACATAGCTTCATTCATAAGATCTACTGACATATGTAAAGGTGAGTGCTGGTAAAATTTATGCATACAATTTTATATACATATATATAAATGTATATATAATCATATGTTAATGAAAATGCATAGAGCGAGTCCCGTAGGATCATTAGAATTTTAAAAACATACAAAAACTGAAATAGCGGTTTGCCCTTAAATTAATAATTCTGTAAGGCTCGATTTATGCATATCAAGTACTCATTGTGAGTAACAACATTTAACTACAGTATTAGATTTAAATAATGAATAGCAAAAAAGGTACGAATTTTGAAAAATCTTTAGTTTTCTCGAATTTCTCGGCTGCTTAGAGCTGAAACGTAAAATTTGTATTTTTGAAAAATTGAAACTTTTTTATTTTTTGCACCTTTAAAATCAATGGTAATTCTTTGATTTTGTGGCAACACTGTTTCATTTTAGAAATTTCCCCATATACCTTATTCTACGAGGGACATGCTTCCTAGCGATTTCTTATTTTTTTTTTGTTATACGATTGTGTAACTAACGAAGTAAAGGATATTTGCAAGTGGTTCGGGTTTTCAGTGTAAAAGAGACAAACATTTTAATAAATATATTCTGTACTGTAATTTGAAGGCTTATAATACACGAGCACGATTAAAATTTCCAAACTAATGTTTTGCTATTGTATGCAAAACTTCGTAAGTATGCTGACGACTATAATCATGTAACATCTCGTAATCAGCTCATGTTAATAACACCTTTTTATAAATATACTGTGCAATGCTTATAAAGAACATTTTTCCGCTGCTAATAAATATTAATAATCACCTGAGCACAAACTAAAAAGAAAACCAAGTACACCTAATTATTCAAAGCAAAAACGTACCCCTCCCAATTTATGCATTCTACCCAAATTTTCGTACGGAACACATCAAAAGAGACGCGAGGCGCTACACAGCAATAGTTCTGCAGCCAGATAAAGCGCACTTTTTATTCCGTCGCTTTTAATGAGGACTACTTACAGGACGTCGATATAGAACTCAATTGACTCTTTGATGTATCTCGAAGGTCAGCAACATTTTGCTTGTGCGCCACGAATCGCATTACTTGCTCTTGCCTGCAATTTTCCCCTCCCTCGGCTATTTTAATCTCTTTTCGAATCTCCAGCGCGAATCGCAAAATTCAACCGGTCGTTCGCGTAATCCCCGGTTATAAACGCCGGCAATGATTTCCGATTTCCAACCGAAAACGATAATTCCCCCTCTGTTCGCGAGACGAAACTGGAATATACACACACCGTATCAATGCACGATGCGCCACGTACACGTGCGTATATATAGTCGAAGCGCGGGAAAATTTGAATCGTCGCAAATGTTCAAATAAAAAATTAGCTCTTTAGCAACACCTTTCAGCGTCCAATAATGAGAAGCCATCCTGCTAATATCGTCCGAAAAGTCTCTCAATAGCTCGTTATTAAACTGATCAATCGAACCGAGCAGCACACGTATACGCATCTGTGCAAATGCGACATGAAGATACGAAGTTCCAATCGCGCCGAGTACATAGCTTCGGCTTCAATCACAATCAGTCGGCGGCGAGTCGTCTGTGTACAAAAATGTAATATGCGTCTCGTTCCCCAAAGGGAGTCGTCGCATCTGAATAGCCGTCTCTGTCGAGCGTTATATATATTGCAGCGTCTTTGCGCGGCGGTGTGTCGAGGAGCAAAAAGAAACGAAAGAACGGTATATATAGTCACCAATTTCGATCAATCGTCGCGCGCGGCTCGCTTTATTATCAGTCCCGCGCGTGTACACAGTCGCTTTCTTTTTCTCGGGAGGCTCGCTCCGGGGCTTAGTCACGTCGATTCTTATCCGCCGCTACTGCTGCTGCTGCTGGCGACGATTTCTATATAGCGCCGATGACCCAGAAAGACGCGGTGTTCGCTCCTCGATATAGGAGGACGGGATACGCGAGAAAATTCGATGGAAAAGTGGCTTTCGAGCGCGCGTGAGAAGTCGACGACTGATTATTTTATTGTACGGAATTCAGTGCGCTCGAGGAAAAATCACTTACGGCCGCGACAAGTGGAATGCGCGAGGCTGAGCCGCGGCGCTTTAATCTTATCTGCTGCCGAATGGTGTATTATCGAGAGATATCGAGAGCGGTGGGTCTGCGAGGAATCGGAATGATTCGGTTCTTTTCATTATTTTTTTCACTCCAAGAATTTTTATAATATGCCCTACACGAGCGTCATGCGTAATGCTCTAATCTCTATTTATTGCCTTGGGTGTGTATAGGTACGGTTGAGGGGCTCCGGAGAGCGGCGGAAAAAATTGTGTTTGAATTTCCCGCCGGAATGCGGCTGTGATAGAAACGTTATATCCCATTAATCGAGCCGTTCCTACACAAAATTCGTTTCCATACGAAATTCGTCGCAATCAACATCCAGCAGACGACGGTGTCTCGCCCGCAAGCATTCGGCGGAAAATTTGAATCATCGCACTCATCACCAAATTCATATCTATACTACCAGCTTTTCCTGCAACGATCGCTCACGCAACAATCTCTCGACAAACACTCAACAACTGGACTTTGCACCGTATATACCCCGGCGTATCAGCGACACGTCGAATCCGCAAAGCCGGGAGTCACGGCTCTGATGCAAAGCGGCGCGTCTGTCCTCAGCCTTGAAACTCAGCGGCGCGAGCAGCAGCAGCAGTAGCGGAGACGCCCAATCGTTTTTAATCGATGCGCGAGTTTGCGCCTCCCGATGTGCCGCATAATTGTGCCTCGGCCGCGGCGTGACAATGGCCAAGTAGCCGCGCGGTCTATACGTATATATACATACGTACAATACGCGTGTATATACAGCCGTAGTAGACGCGGCCGCGCGTATATGCATATATAGCGGCCGTTCCACGAAGAGGACGATTGGGCCGCGTGTCGGCGAGGCCGACTTGGATTACTGTAATCTCCGGGGCTTTTCAAAGGACCCCAAGGCTTCTTCGGCTTCCTCCACGCTCTCTCTCTCTGCAGCAGCAGCGGCAGCCGCGGCAGCAGCAGCGCGCGGTGTGTGCTCTATACTCTTCTTTTATTACTTACGGGAGAGAGAGAGAGAGAGAGAGAGAGAGAGAGAGAGAGAGAGAGAGAGAGAGAGAGACGCGCGGCTCTTTTTACGGATGGGCTGGTCTGGATTACGCCGCGCGCTGCTATTCCGGCAGGTAATCCCAACGACTCGTCTCGTTTGTGTAATTCTCGGGCTTAAGCGTCCACGGGGAATCGTGTGGGAACATTATCCCTATCTTGATGGATCATGCGTCTCACTTGTATATTTAGCGTATATATATATAAGATATAGGCGGATGCGCGCACAGGTGTGGTTCGTTGTTTTCTTTATTTTTTTTCCATTGAGTTTCTATAGCTGCAGCGGTGGGGAGATTGTGAGCGGCTACACCTTTAAGGTCTTTCTGTAATTTAAATTTGTTCGTCTGTGGAGCCGGTATATCTAAATGTGAATCTACTAAAGACTTTGGGGACCTGTTCTTTACATCCAAAACAGTATGTTTGTTTACTTACATAGACCTTGTTGTGGCATATAGACATTTGTCTGTGTGTGTCTGGGTATACTTATCGAATTTATATCTATTTATAATACTTTTATACGGTATACGTGTATACGGATGTACAGTGTGAAATTAACTAATGTATAAGTGTATAATGCAGCTTACGAGACCCATTTAAGAGATCAAAAGCATACTTATATCCACTTGTTTAGTCCAAAAGAATAATTCTGGGAAGTCTCAGTCCAAAACTCGTGAGTCAAAACATCAGACATTGTCCTCATCCTTCGAATTCATCTACATGTATAGGACTACCAGAAAAACAATAATTTAATCAGTGATTAAAATAAAGGAAATAAATAATAAAACTGTACTATTGCAAGAAGATTAAATTTACATCGTATTATGCTCTAAGACTCTTATACCGCGAGTGATATTTGATTTGATTGGTTCCTTGAATTAAATTTGTAATTATTTACGCTTTTAGGTAAAATTGATATCAGTTTTTAAAGTTTACCTTTCAATTTACCAAAATATCTTTAGATGCACGGACTGAACTTCAACAGCAATGTATTACGATGATGAAAAATATGATTAGTCCAACAAATTGTTGCAAAGACAACGTAATTTCATCTTTTCATTCCAGCGATACGAGATTTCTCAGCGGATGGATCCGAAAGTTAAAATTTCTACCATTAAACGTAAAGTATTATTACCAAAAACTATTTATGTTCCCTTCAAAGACATTTGTAGGATCGATGACAATAAAGCGACGATTCCAAAGAAACATTCCAACCGTAAAACATTCTTATACTATACGAGTGCATCCACTGAGTACACCCCAAAGCTTTTTGGCGGCACGAGTCGTTTTAAAGAGCGCGCTCACCCGAGAAGCGATAAACTCCCATAAAAATTTACAAGTCCTGTATACCGATATATATACACACGTCGCCCGCCACAATTACCATCGTCCAAGTTACGCAACGGAATCGCGACGGGCTGCCTTTTCGGGCGTTTCCACCGCTTTCCCCGCCCCCTCCTTTTTCCAAGTACTTGACTTAAAGCTTCGCTCTGTTTTTTTTTTCAACTACGGAAAAGGGATCGCATTATGTCAGCGAAGTGCTGCCGAGTATTTCAGTGTGCGCGTCGATGACGCGACTGATGAAGCGTGTTTTACGATCCCGTATAGCGAAGACAGAATTGCTTTTTGTTCTCGCACGGAGGTTCGAGAGAAAGAGAGAGAGAGAAAGAGAGAGAAAGACCTGAATAATTGCGAGCCTATATAAAGGCCCAACGTCGCGTCGCTCTATAAGCTGCGCTGGAACATCATGCATATATATAGTTTATACATACACTTATATATATATACGCAATCACGCTCGCGCGCAGTATATAGATTGCGTCCGTATAATATCCGTTTAAGAATTCAATCGAGCGCGAACGCAAAGCGCTATAAATGAAACTTTTTTCGAATCCCGCAGAAAAAAAAGCTATCAGCTGATGGGTCCCCGACATTGTTTCCCAAGCCGAGAGGCGCGTTGCAATCCAGGAGTATATTATAAAAATAAATTACCTCTCGTATAATTAGAAATTACTTCAGTTCTTTTTTTCCATCCCCAGTGACATCTCTTCTTGCTGTGTGTTCTGGAAAAAGCTCTCTCCCTCTCTGAAGCTCAGCTGCGAAGCGCAAGAGTCAGAGAGAGAGAAAGAGAGTCAGTCGTAAAGTCCGCGGCTCACAATGGAGCTGTATACATAAGAATTTGTCGATATAGGCGTGTACAATTGCGCGTTTAGTCGCTCCCATGAAGCTCTTCCCATCGAGTCGAGGCGCAAGCTATGTGCGCGCTCGCGCGCGTGTGTGTGCGCGAGCATAAAATTGGGATTAACGGTTCGTAAAAAAGATGGAAGGAAAAAACGAAAAAATTCTCCCGCGCGACGCGTCTGAGTCGTCGAACCCGTTTACGCGGAAAGCAGACTATAATCTCTTAAGCGGATCATGCTGGAAATTATGAGTTTTGTATTGTTTTCGTTCGGTCGGGAAAGATTCTTCGATATATACACTTAAGAGGCCGTAAAAAAATGCGGAGAGTTCATTCGCAGTTAATAATCGCGAGGAAATGAAAGAAGCGGCGAGAGCTCGGGGCTCTTGCGGCTGACGTTGGAGGGAAATCGACCTATAAAATTTGAATTATTTAGAGCTGTATTGGCTCAGTTGTGCAAACAGTTCGGGAATTCATCCAAAGATTAATTGTTGCATAAATTAATTAATTGAATGTAAGAATCGAGGTTACAGAGATTTACACTTCTTAAACAGTCAACAAATAAATAATTGAATTTTATTTTCATATCAGTCATCTGATAGGTTAGGATAATGTATTGAGGAATAGTATCGATTTTGGAACAATGCGCGTGAAGAACACGAGTCAATTATTGTATACGAGAAGCCTACATAAAGTTTCATCATTTTTCGAATGCCATAATCTACGTTAAGAATTTCAAGTTTCCAGTTTCTTGAATGAAGGGATTGAAAATAATTAAGATTTAAAAAAGGTATATGCAATTTTGCAAAAAATAATTATAATTTTATCTTTTTACATGGTCATAAACAAAAGCACAATAAGATTGCTCTTCAATGTCCAGATCTAAAGGAAATCTACGATCTCCATGTAAAAGAAAAAATTATGGAATTTGATCTTCGAGATTTATTTGTATCTGGTAAATGGTACACAAAGAACCGCTGCCGACTTGATCTTTATCTTCTTTAAATGATGTTTCAGGCATCGAATATAGTTAAAGACAACTAAGTTATGATTAAATTCATGTCGAAACGATATAGAAAAAAAATCACAGTAACAGTATTATGAGAAAAAAATGAAGACAATAGCTTTAAATCATTGAAGAATATTAATTATTAATTAATATATGCATTAAAAAAATTCTGGAAAAATGTTAACCCATCAATATCTCTTTGTAATCCGATCCCCAAGAAAAATTTTTCAGTTTTTTTTTATTTAATAACTAATGTAGAGAATTAATTGAAACTTTTTTTGGAATGCAGAAGTTACTATTCTACATGACTTTTTTCAGAATAATTAACATGTATTAGTGCAGGAATTATGTGCATGTAAAGCACCGAAGAATTGCTAAAGTTAATATTTTTTTTTTTACTACTTTTTTCGTCGAATGAAGGTGTCTCTATTTATATCATTCAAAAAACGTAAAAAGTATTTTCGAAGCAATCATTTTGTATAATAAAACAAAGGCACATCGATGAAACAAAAACTATTTTCATCCTAAATTCCGAATTTCAAAACTAAATTAATGAAGCATACACGCACCGCATTCCCAGTAATTATTCATTCAACGATTTCTAAATCCTTACTCTACCAAATCATTTTGCATTCTTCGCATTATTCATGAGTCCGAATGGCCTCGCCAAGTGCTCATCGTCAGAACAAACACGCGCAACAAACCACCAACAAAAGCAAAATTTAATCTTTCATCTCGCCGCTATATTCAAAGCGCATCCTTTCCCTCCCCCTACAAAGTCAGCAACCACCGCTCGCGATCCAGCCCAAAGCCTCGTGTACACCCATAACCGCGTCGTATCCCCGCATCGCAGCCGAGCGAGCTCTGCGCTCGTCGATCGCGGCGCCGCAGTCTGTACCGATCCTCCGAAACTCGCGGGGCAAACGCAGCGCTCTCGGCTGCAGTAGCCCGCGCGCGCGCACGCGGTGGGGACTCGTCGAGAAAAGAGACAGCCGATGCGGAGATACCGCGGGAGCGACGAGCCTAACGAGATAGTCGAGCGCGAGAGTAGGGGCCGCCGTGGAGTAGGAGGCGAGACAGAGAGAGAGAGAGAGAGAGAGAGAGAGAAAGAAAGAGAGTCATCGGCGGACCTCAGAAGTGCCTCTGACAGTCCTAACTCGACTTCAGGCTGTGATAGATTACGCGCGACGGCACACGCGCTTCTCCGCGCAAGAGTGAAGAGAAAGAGGAAGCGCAGCACGTCCGCAATCGTGTACCGCGTTGTGCGCCGATTTTCCGGGATTTCGAATTCTCCCGCGCTTCGACACTGCGAGCGCCCTCTGCCAATATATATAAGGGGTGCAGCGCGGGCCTGCCTGCCGAGGCGGGAGATTCAAAGTGCGCTCGAGAGAGAGAGGAGGGATCCCGAGAGTGTTTTGTGGTGCGGAGAATTTTTGTGGTGGTTCGCGAGAGTGGCGAAGGAGGTAAGACGACGATCATACTATATACGCTTCTCTCTCTTGTCGCGGCTCCGATTTCTTACTCGATCGCCCCCCTGTCAATCGGACGCGCGCGCGCGCGCGCTGCAAAAGTGGGTTGCGCGCAGCCGAGGAGAGCTTTGGACTATTTGCTCTCGGTGAATGCGTTTATTGTAAGAGCTTCCGAGTATATGGCTCGTACAACGAGACGCGCGAGACTCGCCGCTTGATGGATAGAGGTGCGCCGAGTCAGGAGCGATTATCGCTGGCGCGTATACAGCGCGATGGTTCCGAGTTAAAAATTGAGGATCGGTGTGCCGTTGCGGAGGCCGATTTTCTTTTGTAGAGGAGAAAGGGGTTGTGCCGGGCGCGCGCGCGCGCATCGCTATTGTCGCTCGTTAGTCATCGGTCGTCGGCTTTTGTTGGCTTCGCTGATGACTTGCTAATTGATTCTGTACTCGGAATTGCGCCGAAGAAATGAGTGTACGCGAGCGCGCGCGCTCTGCAGCCAGACGAGATTTCATCGAATTTTTCAATTAAACGCGTGTGCACATAGCGCACGAAAATATTCTTCGCGCATATGATATTTGAAAGCTTGCGGACACACGTATACACACTTATGTAAATATGTATAAATATATAAATGTACATTGTACACGTAACGTTATGTAATTATTAATGTACAGCGAGCGAGTCGAGAAAACGCAAATATGTGTACGGACTTGGGATTCAATGTCAAGCCGAGAGGGGGAGATAAGGCGGCGATTAAAAATAAATTTGGCCGATGGCCTTTGCGTTCGCGCATTATTATACGCGTATTGTTGGAAGTAAACGTTTGCCTTCGGTGCCGTCTCTCGATAACGAGCCGAGCTCTCGATTAAAAACGAATATCCGAGTTGCGGGAAGACACGCACGATTTGGCGAGTGCAAGATTTCTCTGACGTCCGAAGTGTATGGAAGCTGCAAAAAAATATTTCGCGGAACTATTAATGAAATGTTTGTGTGTACGTATATGTTTTTGCGATGCGCGTAGCGCTCAATAGTGTGCCGCGAAGTCAATGAATTTTATTCCGGAAGATTGTGCTTTATCGTGTCGAATCTTGATTCTTCGAGCTGATAAGAGACTATACGGGAATTAATAGGATAGGTATGCCATCCATCACTTGGGGGGAAAAGCGGTAAGGTTGTACGTTGACTCTATAAGTTTGTTGGTGATGAATTTTTCAAAAAAAGTTACATGATTAATATTAACATGTACAGGTTAAATAATTTTACTTGGGTTAATTTCGAAAACAATAAAAAAAAAAAATATTTCAAGGCAATTTGAGTATTTCTTTGACGCACATGTATAAATCAATATTTCATCGATACGGTTCAATAAAATTTCTTTCGCACTGCATTCATAACACACAGCGAACGTAATCGAAGAAATTCTTTCCACTTATATGGATATATGCAAACATGTTTTCATTCCTTTACGAAATCGCGAAGTATCGGGGAAAAAACTTGCGCTTCGCTATATACACGATGAGTTGATGGATTTAAAAAAGAAACGCGCATAGGAAGAGCAGCGAGGATAAGTAGAGATTTCAAATATACGACATCGAGATGCAGTACGGCATTACGCCGTTATGTAAAGCAAGAGGAGAAAAAAAAATTGTCATACATCGTGCGATCGTGTGCTCATATGCGTCAATCTCGCCGACGCGATGTTTCAGCGTCTCCGGCGGTTAAAATATAGAAATCCGGGAAACATCCATAATACCAGATTTCTAAAGCAATATCTCGAGCAAATTCGGTCGTTTGCATGAGCAGCGAGAAGTGTAATATAACGAGACGCGCGCGCGCGCGCGTCGTTTGCTTAATTCGAGCATGAAAATTCACGGCGCAATTGTCGTCGAGTATTATTATACTCTAGATTCTGCGAAAAAAAATTTAGCGATATACGCGCACTCGTTCGTCACAACTGCTGAAACTAGTGAAATCGCAAAATCATCGCGACGTCGCGTGTTGAGAGATAGAGAGACAGAGAGAGAGAGAGAGAAAGGGAGAAAAAAATGTGTATATAGCTCATCGGTCGAGAGTGAAACCTGACCGGCATAATTAGATTTCACTTCAGTTTATAAATCGTCCGGTTTTTGTCTCCAGGCAATCTAGAGCTTGCTCGTATTATATCGTCTAATGATTAATCAATTTTGTAGGTGTTATTGAAAATTAGCGTCGAATGCGGTGTAAAAAGGAAACGAGGTGAAAAAAAAAAATGATCACCGATAATGCGCACACAAAGATAACGTTGTGAAGTAACGCGCTCTCAGTGCAATTGTCCGTGACACAATGAGGTATAACCGATTACTGCACCGAGACGAGATCAAAGTTTTTCAGGTGGATTTGCTGTCATAACGCCAATTTATTTAAAGTATTTTGTGTATATAAGTCGTGATTTTGAGAATAGATTTTTGCTATTAGTTTTATTTGTGTTAAATTCCTTGTTGATGTTTGTAACGAACAATATTTATTAACACTTAACTGCAAAAACGAACAAAAAACAATAAATTAACATAAAAATCAAAAACAAACGCAAAAACAATGTTTTTACAAAAACCAGTTTTACTTCAGGACGTGTATACTATTATAATAAAAAAAATTGCTTTCTTACTTTTCCAAAGGTTTGAAAATCAGTTTAACACCACAAATCCAATAACATCAACTGTACGATTTCCAGTAACCGAAAGAAATTCGATCGTCGACAAGTCCACCTCAACGAAAATCACTTCTCTTTCGGCAACAAAACTCACGCGCCGACACACCATCCATTAATTCGATTATCCCGCTCAATTTGCGCGCTAATAAAAATCCCGCGTAGCCGCGCCGCGCGATTGATCAAAATTCCCAGCGTAATCCGCTCCTGATAGCGCAAAAAGCCTCGGATTTACGCTATACCGATACCCGCGCGTATAATGCCGCATAGAGCGAGACACGCGGATATAGTCGCGCCGACGATATATACGCGTATATAGACGCGCTGCATATACAACCGGGACAAGTTGGCGCAGCTTTTACGGCGATTCGCGGAATGACATTATCTCGCCCCTTTTGTCCATTGTCCGCGGGCTCTCTCTCGATCGTCGATCAACGTCTCTCTCTTTCTCTCTCTCTCTCGCTCTCTTTCCCTATACGTCCCTTGCGCCGATATGAAAAGCGCGAGTTGTTCGCCGCATAATCTCGAGTGGCCTCTCTCGCCTCCTTTTTTTCCCTCGCGCGCGCGCGCGCCAGTGTTCATTGTTCGCTTTCGTTTTATATATACGCGCATCGATGCCGCGAGCTGACATATATATATATATATGTGTGTGTGTGTTATACACATCGCACGACACGCGTAAAGCGAGTGTTCTTTTCAACGCGGCCTGTCGCGACGCCGTTAATGGGACAAGCGTGGCCCAGTAGCTTTGTCGCTCTCTCTCTCTCTCTGCCTCCCTCTCTTTCGTCGGCGATTAGCCGCAGATTGAAAATTGCTGGCCGGCTATTACGATCGGGGGATCCTTGCAATTGCACGGATTTCGAGCGAGAGACGGGGCTATTTCTGGAGCGGGAGCTTGCGCAACGATGCGCGCGCGCTTCTGCGGTTCGTTCCTTAATTTTCTTTATTATACTTTTCTTTTCGAGCGGGAGCGCGGTGAATCACGAGGATCGCGCGCCTTTCGACATATACGAAATTCGCGCTCGGTCTCGCCTATTTTGGAGACTATGCCGCCGCGCGCTGTTGACGCTCGCGCGGGGACGATTAAGCGCGCGCGGCTCGCATCGTGTTCTTCGGGAAATTGAGAATTAAACTCGTCGAGGTGGGACGGACGTGTCGAATGAGAAAAGTGATAATTTTTTATTTTTATGTTTGTTTTGATTCGTCTGACTCGTTTGATTCGCTATATTTTGGGAAAATCGATAGTGTCTATTATAAGACACAGTTTTTTTTTTCGAAAATTTTGAGGGAGTGTCGCATTTAAAATACGGTTTTCCAACGGATCAATCTCAATTTTTCGGATATTTACAAAAAATGCTAATTCATCATGTTAAAAGAATGCTTGATTTTTTACTGAGAAATTCTGCAATTTAGCCATATAGTTTTTAATATTTTAAAAAATTAGTACTTCTTTACGTTCTTCCTCAGTTTTGTACCTGCTGCTTCGTACATTCATTAAATAAAAATAGACGTGAATCCATGCATTTCAGATGAATTTATGCCAAATTTGATTTCTGCGTACGTGCGTGAATAATTTTTTATGGAAGAATTGTGTGACGCGATTTCCTTAAAAATTTTGAAAGCATCACAAACAAACGAGACTATAACACGAAACCGCGAAAATTTTTGAAAAAAAAAATACTTGATATACTTCCACGCGCGCATCAATAACATAGCCACTATAAATAGTTCCTTCTCAATCTCCGAATCCACACGTCGACAAAAAATTATCCAAGCCGAGAGAGCTGCTCGTCGAAGATCGCCGACTGTAAACTGCAAAGCTGCGGAGTGACTCGCAGAAAATCGTCGGCGACAATCCGCCAGAAATTCAACGCTCACGGCCGGCTCGCAATCAATCCATTTCTCTCGTCCTCACTATACTCTCTATATATATATACGTATATGTATGCGCGCCTGTATGCATTGTATATGTACCGCTGGAGAACCAGATTCTCGTTAAGTAACAGCAGCTCCCGCGGCAATATGTTCTCTTCGGCGTTTCTCGGCAGCCGATGCCTGCGCGCGTAACACTTTCGAATTTCGTCGCATTAGTGCGTTAAATCCGGTGCAACTCTCTTTTGTTTAACTTTTCGCCGAGTTGCGCTGCAGGTGTATACTCTCGCATTTTTTCCTCGTTTTTTTTTTTTGGCCGATCCTTTATTTTTCAAGGCAAAGACTGCATTCCTCGTGGCCGTGCTATCGGCGCGGAATAGCCGCTGATAAGATTGGATTTTGTGGAGAATATAACGCAGTTTCGCAACGGCGAGAAATTTTCTGTATGGGTGTGGAATGCGCGGTTTGCAGGAAAGGGAGAGGCTCTGGGGTCTCTCGGCACTTTTCCTTTTGATTCTCGGGAGGAGAGCGCGTGTGCTCTGATTCTGCGGTAGTTATTTGTTGCGACGTTATATGCCAGCCTTTTGACTCGATTAAAAAGCGAGTCTATTGTTAGCCCAGGGTTTTTAAAGCAATTGATACTGGCGCATGCGGCATTGAAGTAAATATATACGAGCGATCGATAGATCAATACGTATTGTCAATACGCGAACTCTTTGGGGATTAACGAAGGATTAATGGTTAACGAGATTGATCACAGAACACTTTTCTATGTGCAATTAGTTAATAACTAGACTGACATTTTATGCATAACATTGATCGGTACATTTTTTTGAGAAAACAAAATTCTTAGTTTTTAAGTTAAAAGCGTCATACTCATTCAAGTCTCTTTCACGAGATCACACGATTCTAATGTTAAGGGGGTCCGATACTCATTAATGACGTGTCACTAACCATACGATATAAAAGTGCTTAAATAAAATAAATATAACGAATTACGCAAATTCAAAAGATAGTTGCCCTCCGTCTTGGTATCATCTATCAATATGCAAAGTTTGAAATCGAAATATTCAGGCATCGAAAAGAACAAATTCAAAAGATAGTGTACTGATTTTCGTTCCAATCGTTCTTTTCGATGCCTGAATATTTCGATTTCAAACTTTGCATATTGATAGATGATACCAAGACGGAGGGCAACTATCTTTTGAATTTGCGTAATTCGTTATATTTATTTTATTTAAGCACTTTTGTATCGTATGGTTAGTGACACGTCATTAATGAGTATCGGACCCCCTTAACAATTGTGTAGGCAACCAAATCAAGTGGATAATTGCACGAAAATGAAAACAGTCGCACGTACATAACCGCCTGTTTATTTATGCAACAGGTTTCTTCACCCATGAAATTTAAGTTATTTAACGAACGCCTGCGTTACAGTACGCGACATTCGTAATTAATTTACTCATCGTGCCTTTGCGTATGATTCACGCGTACGGTAAACCAGACGCGAAACGATTTGCTCGATGCCCAAAAAGAAAGTCCATAGATTTTCTAGTCAGATAAACAAGGCAAACGCGCACAAAAGCCTCGCGCGTATATACCATTAATCAAAAGAGGTATGTCACTCGACGATTAAGTAATAATACCCGCACACGCGGAAAAATCGTTTCAGAAGCTCGACCAAAAAATAAAAAGCAAAAAAATCCTCCTCGAGGCCTCGATCCTCCCATTACAAATTTATCAATGCGCGAAAATTGCGTCAGACGTTTTTGTTGTCCGCTCTGCAGCCTCGCAATTCACGTACACAAGCGATTATTATATTGGTGTACATGTATATCAGCGGCCGAGTGAAGCTTGACTTATTATAGTAATAATTGATACAGCTACTTTATGCCTCTGTTTACGTTTTCTCTTTTCACTTTGCGAAAAGAGAGAGAGAAAGAGAGAGAGAGACAGAGAGAAAAAAGAAATCCTCACCCGATATGCGCGAGATGCGACGTGTGACCTTCGCAGCGCTGATTTATAGCTCGGCTTTTGCAATTTGCACGAGCCGGTGAAATGGTTTTCAATGGCGATGTGTATATATATATATATATGCGCGCACCAGGCGCAGGCGCGCACCGCCTGATTTGCATGAGACGGCGCGACGAGCGATGCTGTATGGAAACCGCATTTTTCGATGAATTTCTCCGGGGAGTCTCGAGCACAAAGGATCGACGATCGGCCGTAATCCCCAACGCGATTCGAGAAAAAACCCCGAAACTCCGCGAATCGCGCGTAAATAATAATACATATAGTCGCGGCGGCGAACCGCGTCATCGGTCATCGATGCTCTGCTCTCTCTCTCGGCTGTTATAGAACAACGACGACGATGACGAGGACGGATACGACGAGGATCGAGTGAAAATTCCTCGGGAAACTCATCTCCTTTTCTCTGCGGCATGCGAACGACTTCTGTATGGACGAGACGTCGCGTGCGAGAGTCGTTACGTAAGGAAAAGTAGGTGATCCGCGCTGGAGTGTATATATATATATATATATACACACACTCACATGCGTATGTATATGTATGGCGCTGCAGGGAATCGGTGAAAGAGAATATATATTATGAAGTAAAAAGGTGGCGGCGATCGCAGCTCATGAAATTAAATACCTGCGTCGGCCTTGCCGAGAGTTATCCACGGCTCTTCTTGTCGACGTATTATGTCCTGGCGACGCTGATATTGCCGTGGATAAGTGTATATATATACATAATATACGCGTACGCGCGGATCAGCTGAGTCTTTTTGCCGGATGCAAGGGTGACTCGGAGCTATTTCTCAAATTGCAAGCGTTTTGCCATTTCTGCGTCTGTGTGTCGAGGAACAATTTAAAATGCATTAGAAAAAATACATTTTTTGTTTTAAATAGAATGAATGTGTATATTTGCGATCCGAAATTAATATTTTTTTTATAATACACTATTTTGAATTATTTTTTTTATTATAATGCTTATATGTAGTGTTAATAATTTAATGTAATTTCTCTTTCTCTTTCTCATAGAAATGAATAATTAATGAAGTATACTAATTTATTGTAACTTTAAAGAGAGAGAGAGAGAGAGAGAGAGAGAGAGAGAGAGAGAGAGAGAGAGAGAGAGAGAGAGAGTGAGAGAGAGAGTTTTATTTTGTCCGTGTTGCAATATTTTTTGAATTTGATAGTCGAGCGCATGAATTGTGGAGTCGATTGTGCTGCGAGGCTGAGATACTGTTCCAGCGCGAGCATTGAACTTTTGTAAACGAGGTGTTACAAGCTGGTATTGTCAATTTTGCGTGAAATTTTTTAACGTCAAGAGTTTTGCGATTTACGATTTTTGTTACAATGCGATATTTTCTCATTTGAGAGTGGTACTGATTTGTAGTTACTGTTTCGTTGAGAAAACGTATTGTCGACCGCGTCGAGCATTGGCCATAAGCGCAGGTTCATATGAAACAGGCGATAAACATGTTAAAATACAAGCAGTTTCGAAATCTTTCATTGCGACAGATGCACTCTTCGTGATTCTCAGTTTTTTTTCCACGAAATTGATAATTCATTCGATGCCTTGACAGCTTATAAATGCCCCTTGAAACAAAAACTGAAGTTTTGTTGAAATTGCCTAAACTATTATGAAACAAGGCGAATTATTAATGAGTTACAGTGTTTGTCGGAAGTGTTTGACACTTTGACGTAAATAAGAACATGTATCTTGGACGTATAAAGCGTTTGAAACGTACACGTGTAGCTTTGAAGACTTGAATCAAGTTGTGATATGAAAAATTGCGTTTGCATATAAAAAGTTGGTCTTCGCATCATGCTTGCAAGAAACGTTACAAGTAACGCACTAAATGTCTATGAAGTACTTTTATAGTCGCAATGTTTTTTTTAATACCCATTTGCGTATAACCAAGTGTCGTTACTTTACACGTTAGCGACAAGAACATTAATGCATTTTAATTGCCGACTGAAATTACAACCTTGAATTTGGTATGCCATTTTAACGGAAGTACTGATGCTTCCACGTGTATTTTGTTTAATTACCATTTCACGCTTCATTCACGCGCAATTTATCTTCGTAATTTTCATTTCATTCCGGTACAGAAATTTCAGCATTTTTGTCGATGAACTTACTTCTTGTCAACAGTTGCATTACTATTGAAAATTTCATTTATTACATTAATGATTATTATTAATTTATGCAATTAAATTTGGCGCATTAACGTTAATTTACTTTCTCCGCGTTATAATCAAACAATCCCATCGACACTGCGAGCTTAAAAAGAAAAAAATACGATCGCAACAGCGAGCAGCTCTACCGCGCGTGTAAACAAGGCCTGTTGAGCCAGTATATCTAAATGAAAAATGTCGCTACTCCAGCTATACTTAACTGATGCATGTCACAACTTATACACACACACGATCCTCGCGCCGAACGATACTCTCAAAGCGAGTGTATATAAGAAAAGCCAAACGCACTTGTCATTCAATCGTCGCCTATATGTCACTGCGCGACGTCGGATTTGCGTGCGCTCCGAGCAGATGTGTATATAAAAAGCTCTCCTCTCCCTGGAGTTCAGTCCATCTTTTTTTCTCTCTCTCATCAAGCTATATGGCGCCCGAGGCGCTTCTCGCGAGCAGACAGTTTCACTTTGTCTATCGAATCCGGAACTAAAAATGAATCCGAGGCGATCTCTCGATTTTCGATGGAGAAGCGCGCGAGATTCTATATTTGCCGAGGCGTCGGGCTTATTTTGGGGGGCGTCGAGAAAAGCTTCTCGACCACCTTGTGAGACGCACGCCGGATACTGCTCCTTCCTGCCCCGACTGCGTATCGATGCTACAATACAGTTCTAAACTCGGCGAGGGTTTTCATTGAAAAAGAATCTGGGCCTCGACGGGGCAAATTGCCGAAAAAGTATGCAATGTACATTGCGTTAGACGCGGGCTCGACAATGAAAGCTCTCGAGAGTCGATCGCGTTGAAAAAGAAAAATAGGATGATTCAACGCGATTGTCATGTGCGCGGCCTGTGATAAAGCGAGCGGCTATCGCGATCGATGAGCCGTTTCGGAGAGTATATATACAAGTGCTTATCTCGAAGCCTATATATACTCGTCGCGAGCGTTTTCGCGTCGCTGCTTTCCCGCGCGCGAGGAGTGGACGCGTCGAGCTTGTTTCCAAGATCGATTTATGGAAAGGCGGATGGACGGACGAGTCTCGCGCGTCGCGTAGGCTTGCCTTGCAGGATGCTTTTATAAGGCAAGATAGGATACTCTGTATTTCTTTTTTTATTCCTGGAGGAGATCCGAAAGTCGATTGAGAATTCAAATATCGCGCCACTTTTTTTAATTGCTGTAAGGTTGCAGAGTAAATCGTATCGGTGCGTACCTCTTTCTGATGATGGTATATTTGAACAATACGTTCAGCTTAGTATAACAACGTTTTGATATTGTCGGCACGACTAAAGGCGTTCATTCGTTGCTCAGTTATTAATTTTCGATCTTGAAAAAATTTCGAATGAACAGATTAGCGGTTGAAGCTTAAATTTTCTATATAATATTTCTCTTTAAATATGCTCTTCTATATGTTTTTTGTTGAAGCTTTTAGTCGATTAGCAATGAATTAGCGTCTTCAGTTGTACCGACCACCATTATTGACCACCACCATCAATAATTTAATAATTATACTTAAAAAATACAAAATTTACTTTTAAAAGTACAGAAATGTATTACATTCTCATGATAATAATCCTCATTGAATGGAACTTCATTTAATAAATTAACGATTACGATGGTTTATTTTTAAATGTGTGCCAAAAAATGAAAAAAATTCTATAATAACAGATATTAGTAACTATACACATAAATTTCCCAATTTTCTGAATCTTGGAAGAAAAGACCACCAATCATTACACAAAAAACATAGATAGTATGCTGCAGGGATTGAAGGATCATAATCTATCAGCAATCTTAATTCATGGTTGTTCGAGGAAGACAATATCCTTTCGTAAATTGTATTACAGAGACTGGTGTCTTCTAATTTAAAAATGTCATTCAACTTAATAGTCGCTATATCGATGACTTTTTTGCGTTCCCGTGCTAACCCAAAATTAGTGTGCAGAATCCATTCTCTGAATATTTTAAATTTTCCATCTGACCATATGGCATCATCAACTGCTTTGACTATCTCCTTATTTCGAGCAAATATTATCGATTTCTTCGAGTCAGCAAGCAACAAGTCGAATAAGGGAATGCCAGCCACCAAATGGTTTGTTGCCTCCTCAAGTACCTTGACGTAATCTAAAAAATTATTCTTTCAATAATAAGTGAACTAAATTTTAAGAATTAATTATCAAGACAGTTACCTTCATTTTTCTTTTCATCCTCATTGCTAAATATGGCCAGGTATTCATCAAGCACAGATTTGACTTTACCAAACCAATAATTCTGCTTCGCATAATCTATGACATCTATCTTACAGTTAGTGTACACCGTGTACTTACGCTTCGTATCAGCACCTAGACTGAGCAATAACTTGACCTTTGATTTTTGCTTTAGTATGCCAATATGATCATGTGATGTAACAAGGATGTATAGCAATGGCGTATTACCTAGTTTATCTTCGGGGTTGACATTCGCATCTGATCTTCCGACCAAGTCACAAATGTAATAGTAGTCACCAAATATACAGGCTCGGTGTAATGGCCTCATTATATCGTCTATAATGTCCTGCGGAAGAAGCTTCAGGTTCTCGGGTTTGATGTCACGATTATGAACGTTTATACGCCCGGAAACTTCCCCATCGTAGTAGCTGACGAGATAGTGCTCGATCGCGTTTCTACCGCACAGATTTCTCTCCTTGACGTCATCTCCATATTTCAGTAACAATTTGATCAGTTCCAGAACTGGGGCCTCGCGATCGTGATTGCGTTCAAGAGCAAGATGCAAGGTAGTGCAGTTGTAATGTCTTTCATTTACTCTAAAATTATACATGGCATTAACATCACAGCCATGTTTTAACAGACACTTAATGATGCTTATATCGTTATCACAAAGATTTACGAAAGCCTTATGCAGTATTGTGACAACACCATCACATGTTACAGTCTCGCATTTGGCCCCAGCACTCAGTAGCATTTTCAGGATTCTTACTCTACGTTGTCTCGATTCCTTCATGGCTTTTTCTTCTTTAGGCTTGTCGCTAAACCATTTTCCATTCACGGCTTCGTCAAGCGCAGACATGTAATATTCCTCTCCGATCGAAAATCAGTAATTTCATCGTACTCTATTTTGTTTATATCACACCGGCCTTCATTGATTAGACGTCGAACTCTGTCTTCGTTTTCTTTTCGTACGGCTTTGCGAATTTTCATTATAGTCCAGTTCAACACGCATCGTGACTGTCCGATGCCATAATTGATTATCATGTCGAGCAATGCCTGTGAGCAAGCATTTGTCAAATTTTCTATAAAATTTCGCTTCACACGCCTTTTTTTTACTAGCTCGCAGAAAATTCTCAATCTTGAAAGAGAGATGAGGCTCGGTGCAGCGCTGCATTGGATTGGGTTGTTCATCCATTTTCTACATTTCAAAGTATTATTATTCAAATATACTTTATTTTACATATAGGCTTAGTGTATGTATACTGTATGTAATGTAATTTCTACCCGAGAATCATAAGCACGCGTGAATGTACGGGTGGGTTTTCAAGCCTATGCAAAATAAAGTATATTTGAATAATAAATTTTGAAATGTAATTAGGTTATATATGTGACAATCGCGATTTCGTGCTCTGAAAATGGTTGAACAACTCAATCCAATGCAGCACTGCACCGAGAGCCTCATCTCTCTTTCAAGATTGAGAATTTTCTGCGAGCTTTCAGTAAAAAGGCGTGTGAAGCGTATAGAAAATTTGACAAATGCTTACAGGCATTGCTCGACACGATAATCAATTATGGCGTCGAGCAGTCTCGATGCATGTTGGACTCGGACTATAACGATACTTTTAGGCGAAAAAGAGGCCGAGACATACACACGAAGATACCCTCAAAAAAGTGAGCAGCTCCATGAGTACACCGCGTATACAGTCGAATGCGAATCCCATAGAAAAAAAGGGAGAGAATTAGTGTCGTTCACCGCGCTCGCACATAAATACGTTCCCTGCGTCACTCTTCTCTTCGTTGCACCAGTCGATTTTATCGACTCTGCACATATAAGTATATATATATATATACGCCCGCAGTGTGTTCGTCGCTGCTCTCGGGCGGCTCGAGTGAGTCGTCCGCGCTGCGCAAGTACTTATATCCTCACCGACAAAAAGTCCCTCCTTATCTCGTATACGCGCGTTTGCGCGTCTTTATCTCTCGCGCGCTTAACTTCTCTTTCTCTCTCTCTCTCTCTTTCTCTCTCTTGAAAAAGAAAGTGCACATATACGCAGACGCGCCGAGACTGCTGCGCGGGCTGTAATCGGCGACGCTTCGGAGGGCTGTTGTTGTTGTTGCCATGTGTAATGTAGACTTGTAGTCGTGTGTGTGTATGTACACATACGAGTGTGTCGAGCGTTGAAAAAGTGGGAACCGCGCCGGGGAGAGGTTTTATTGCCCAGGCGCAATTATACGCGCGAAAAAACGCGCTTTGATTGCCTTTACACGTGTGGTACTTTTTGCAAGCATCAGCCGAATACATCAGCGCGTGCAGCTTCGCAGGCCCCGAGACTCTTCATCGCGCAGACGGCTTCTCGCGATATTTTATGTACACACACACACGTCCGATGTGTCGAATTTTCGGACTTGTCGGACGCGCGTCTTACGAAATTCAGGGTGTAACAACATCGGCTGAATCTTATTCGCTATATAGGCCACGATACGGACAGTTTCATCAAATAGACCATATAGACTCTGAATTGTATCGTTGTAAGGATCAATTGAAATCAATTAATTTTGCCAACTTCATTTTTGGCCGACGACGAAACTGTCAGTCATACATACTCTCGATCTAAATTACGCTCGAAGAGCCAACGCGGGCTCCACGTCGAAAGATCGGGACAGCGACGAATAATTATACGACTGTCGTAAATAATTCACGCGATCGCGTAATATCGTCTGCGAAACAATGTTTCACAAGTCAAACATCGTGAGCGTCTGAAGATCCATACGTATACTTAATGTGTCCGGCGAGACAGATTTCGATCTCTCCTGCGCGCGCTCCCGGAGAAAATCGGCGCTCAAAAGTCAATTCGATCGGCGGCCCCGCATCGACGACGACGACGACAACGACGACGACGGCGAGAGATTCCGGACCTTGAGCTGTCGTCTCGCGCGTCTCGTCGGGGGATCTCTCGCGCATCGATTCACGTTCTCGGTCAACGAGAAAACGAGGATAAATCGACTCCTGCTCTCTTTCCACGTGAAATTCATACGTATATTATACAGCCGCGTTGTCTCCTGTATTTCAATCGCGCGTTTCCGCCAGTTCGTTCTGGATATCGTTTTCTCGATCGTTTTCGTCTTATATCTATATTTTTTCTATATACGCGATGATCTTCCAACGCGCCGTAATCGGCTAATCGGAAGCTGCGTCCTGCGATCGCCAAAGTTTCATTCAACCGCGATTCATCGGCATCCCTTTTACCCCAGCTTTTACAGGCATACATTATGCAGGCGAGGACATATATATACTTTTTTTCGGACGTTAAAAAGCGCTGCGGCGATCGGTGATCCGAAGCATCGGGCCCTGATGAATCACGAGCACCGTCTCGATTTCACGACAGAGCGAAGGTCGCCGTACGTCGTCGCATTAGCATTGCTGATGCCCCGTAATGCGAGCCGTCGAGATGGCCTCTGACCCCGGGACGCACATTTGCCGCTCTTATCTCGGCGTGTCTTGCGCGCTTATACATTTTGCATCAGCCGCTTTTGCTCCGATCGCATACAATAGTTATATGTTATACACTCGTTGGTTCCGTTTCTTTTCGTCGATTTCTATGGAGTCGCTGCACTTTGACAAGCTTTCTGTCCTTAATTCTATTGTAGCAGCGATTTTTGCGCTCGAGTGTGCGCCAACGCTGTCGGTGCGTTTTGGCAAATTTTCGCTGTACGGATTCTCATTGCACTGGCATTAATATTAGCGCGCGCGCGCGCGAAGATCGGGCATTAAAATACCAAGGATTATCGCTCGGTTACATGATGACCTGCTTCTTGCACACACGCCGCTTGTCGCTATACGGCATTTTTTCTCCTTCCTATTTTAATTGAATTCTCTAGTCAGGTTTTTAAAAGGAAATCATTAAAAGCGCGCTCGCGCGCCGCGTTCCATAAACTATTAAAATCAATTTTCTCGTTATATTGCTAACCAATTTTATTGCCTTAATTAGTGCGCGTTACGCGGGTCCATGAATCTCGCGAGTGAATCGCCGCGTGGATGTGTGCGCATTCTATTTTTAAAATACCGATGGCTATTCAGCCCGGTGCGCGGAAAGTGCCGCGATGCAAAAACTTGTTTGGATTCAAGCGCGCGCTCTGTGTATATATGTTTAACAAGCGTATTCCCTATTATGCGCCTACTAAAAGCGCTTTTATTTATTTTTTTATTTTACACGATGCATATAATATACCCACGTTCTATACGCTGTATTATTATATATGGACGCAAATCATTAGTCTAAGGCTGTAACGGTGTGTGTGCGTGTGTGTGAGGTCAGTTGGATTATCGTATGGGTGTTCCAGAAAAAAAGGGGTATTAAATGTGCTCGTTGATAATGGAGTGTCTCGATATAGACGGCAAAAAAAAGCGGATTTCGTATCGAATGAGCCCGAGCAAATTGCGAAAAGGTGCAAGTGTCAAGTGATTATGTGTACAGCTCGTAAAACGTTCTGCTTTTCAGAGGAAGAAACAGGATTGATTTATAAAATGACGTATTATTTATTGCACGAGATTTGCAGATTAAGCGTTGCTATATATAGTGAAGCTCATTTTCTTAAAAAACCGTGTTTCCAGTCTCAACGCGCACAGCATCGTCGTATACTGCATAAACGCGTGCAATATGCGAAACACTTAGACATCATCACCCGCGGTGAATTATATCAGATTTCAAAAGAAAAATCATTATGTCATTATTTACGCATTAAGCGGTATAGTTATGCGGTCAAAGGTTTTAAAATGGTTTTGCGTATTTTTTTTCAAATTACCGTAATTAGATGACACGTGTTTTTGTAAAAGTATACGTATAGCTAATAATTATGTGTTTGACCATGCGTTGAAACTCGGCCAGTGAGTGTACGGTCGTGGACTTTTAAATTTCATTATCATATGATCCCCATTGAGAGACTAATCAGTTCTGGTGTGGTTAACGCATATTAATTGAATTCGAAGCACTTCCGCAACCAAAATCAAGATTCGAGACGTCATTGAAAGTAAATATATAATTGACCACCTTTATCTGTTATTATGACGGCACACCATCGGGTTGTGATTAGGAAACGTTGAATTTGCATATAGTTCAGTGCGCAATAATGTTAGCGTAACATATTACAAACCTCAAAATTAGTTAGCACACCTTGAACTTTTCTATCAGCTTCACAAATGTTGATAAATAAAGGCAGATTGGTGACAGACAACTATATTCTACATGGGAATTCACTGCGACGCATTAAAAAAAAAAAAGAAAAAACGCAGCACGCGCAGACACACAAGAGGAAATTCCATCGTAAATTTTTTCAATTCTACGCGTAATATATATAGCTTTTCGCCGTTCGCAAGACTATTACGTTGCGCAAACTTATAGCTCACTTGATTTATAAATTACGCGACGATGATAAATCCGAGGCGTTCAGCGAGCTTTCGAGTTAATCGCGACCTCGCGTACAATTTTCTTCTAATCAGTCGCGCGCGCGCGCGTGTACAGAGGTTGCGCAGATTATCGATAAAATGTTCTGTAAATGCGTGAAATCCACGCGTTTTCCTCGTCGTCGTCGTCTATCTACGGCCATTCGGTTCGAGACCGAAGCCAAATTCCAGCTCCACGTGATTTCCCGCTCGATGAATCAGACGAGAGAGAGAGAGAGAGAGAGAGACTTTTCTCTCCCATAAATGCGTTCGTGGAAACACGAGCGACACACTCGTTCCGTTGCGTATATATATGGCCGAAACGACGAGCGGATATTACGCACATTACGAATTCGTGTATCGGAATTAAAATCCAACGGCTGATTACGATCGGCTATTGGGCAAGACTTGAAAGTAGAATAGCTTTGCTTTGAGCGCGAAGATGTGTTGATGCCCGACCGGAGTCTCTCCGACACGATGGCTGTGAGTGTCGTATAAACATATAGCCCGACGTTTTTCATATACCGGATCGACTGGTTTTGCTTGTTGTGAGTGTGTCGTGTTGACGAATTTTTTTATTTCACCGTATTGTATGCATATGTGTGCGTGTATGTGTATAGTGTAGCCATCAGGTATATATGGCTGATTGATTTACATTGGTAGAGGATACTTAATTTCAGTACACTACAGCTTTCGGATAATTAATGTCACTTTGTTTGGATTTTTCTTTATTTAATTAATGGTCCTGTAAATGGCATCGCCAATTGCATCGGTTGAATTATGTACACAGTTTTGAAAAAATACATGGATATATTGAATTTGAATTATGCATACTTTTGAAAACACATCGATATTGATGGGACTACTTTACGTCCCTTGTGCAGCTCAAGAGTCTTTTTTGTCGGCTGTAAAACAAGTTGATTTTCGAGTAAGCTGACTATAAGGACGTTCAAGAGCATAATTACAAGCCAGGTTTACACTCTTTTGGATAATGTATTCAATTATTTCCATAAAGTTACTGTCGTGTAGCACGACTCTGTCACGATGGCGTTGATTACCCGATAAATTACATCGAAATTTATCTGCTGCTTACACCAAAGTCATTGCGACGATTAGAATATCAAGTGTGTTTTGCAATGAACTTTGACCATAGACGAGGAAAGAGCAATACCCTTCGTTGTTAATTTTAAACTCGTGTTGCGTTATTCGAGTTTCCGTTACGGTCGCTTGGAATTCAGAAACAAATTTTTAAACGCATCTGACGATAATTAAAAAAAAAATTGAGTAAACGACATATTTTCTTGGATCTTGGAAATCTTTGAATAAGTCGCAGTAAGCATTTAAAGTCAACAATATCATTAAAATACCTTTTCTATAGAATATTGTAACGTAAACTCGAAACGTCCTAAAAATTTAAGGCACGATTTTCGTTGCAGTCAGGAGTGCACATATACCGTTTCTAACTACAATGAATATATTTTCAAATTAAACAAGCAAATCTCTGCCCAACATTTCTATACGCGCGCGAAATTTGAATTTTTTTCAATTCCCACGACGAACCGTCCAACTCATAAAATTCAAGAAAAACCCCGCGTAACAATAAACTCGGAAACGTATATAAGTGCCACGCGCGCAGACGCATGCAATTTTTCCAAACTCGAATATCCAGAGCCTCTAAAAGCCCGCAGTAGCAGTAGCCGATCGGAGCGCAATAATTAGGTCGCCTTCAACGTCCAGCGTAATGCCACATTTCTTTTCCACCATTACCCTCCCCTCTCTCCCCCGACCGGTCAATCATTCAATTAAGCCGAGCCGCGCGCAATCGCTAATAACACCGCGGCTTCGGCGAATTTCGCAAAGGAGAAGCGCAGAAAATCGATTCCCTCCTCGTGCGCGTATAATACGTATATATATACACAAGCTCTCGTCTACGCAAAAAGTTCGCGGACACCTGCAATTACGATACATATACGCATTGCGCGCACGTGTATGTATATGTATACTGCGCATACGCAGCCTACTCGAGTTTCTTCGGTCGCGCAGAGCCCCGCGGACTCGTCGGTTATACGCCTTCCTTGAGAGACGAAAATAGTCGCGCTGCAGCCGCGCGGAGAATAAACGAGCGCGCGTTTGCCGAAAGGCGCTGAGTTTTTGTCAAACGCGCGTATGTATAATGTACATATCACGGCTATAGAGCGCGCGGGGATTTAAGACCCTGAGCTACAGAGTTCACGCACTTCCTCGACGACGACGACGACGACGACGGCGACGACGAGAGGCGAGTCGGGATAAAAAGTTTGCGCGACTCCGATATAATACTCTCGGCGTGTCTTTTTACTCGCGCGGCGGTTTCTGACCGTCTCACGGAGAGCCTTGTGTGTGCTCGACGCGCTTTTTTTTTCGTCGCTCATTACGTGCGCGCTTCGCTTTTTATTTGCGGGAACAGCTTATTTGTTCCCTCGATCGAGCGCACGTGCGCGAGTATAGAGCTGTGGTTAGTTTAGTGGGTTGAGGGGACGATGCAGCCCTGCGTCGAGTGAGGACGGAGTTATTATTTTTTTTTCTTGTTTGATTAGGCGAGAAAGTTGGAGAGATAATGGAATATTAAGCGATAGGAATGTTGTAACGGCTGTATGCGTGTACATTGTTTTGGGCATTGTTGTAGTTGCCAGTGAAAAATCGGATGATTTTAAATATTCTTTTCGGAAAAACTTCTAAAGTTCATTGCAAATTTAGAAACGAATGAGGGAAAGGTAATTTTTAAAAATAGTTGTGACCTACTACAAATTTTCCTCTTTTAAACAAAAAACATTGTTTTCCTCTTATTCATCTCGCAAAATAATCGTTTCAGAAGCTGTTATGTTAAAACAATTTCGGCCCACACTTAAGCCGTGCGTTCCAGTGGATAAGCGTTTGATTTGCATAGAGTGTCGAAAAAAAAAAAATTTGAAAACAGGCAAAAGCCGTACGTTTATACTGCAGCTGTAAAAAATGTTAAATCAATTGACGTCGTATTTCTTCAGTTTCTAAAAACTATTATTTTTCTCAGCTGACAGGGCAGTTTCCTCCCCTTAATTACAAAGCGACAGAAAAAATAATTACATAGAATCCTCGACATTCTCACACGCTGAGCTTACATTTGTCGTATACACAGGGCATATGCATCCAGAGAAACTCGAAGACGCCTCCCGGCGACATCCGAGATCGTCTAGCCGAGAATTCATGCGTCGTCGACCGAAACACATGTGGTATATTGCCGTCTGTCGTGCGCTATATATACGTATACATAATTAATAATGGAGGGAATAGAGTCGTGTGTGCGCGAGTTCGATCCTCTCAGCGAGACGAGCCTTTTTTCTCTCTGCTCTCTCGTTCTCTCTCTGTCGCATCAGGAAGTGTCGCTCGACTGATCGTCGAGCGCAGAACGTGTGGGTATAACGGCATCGAGAGAAGTTCGCGTCAGGCCCTTTAAGGACACGCAGTCGACCGGTATAGCTTCATTGATACTCTGAGAATTCTGCCGAGGCGAGGGAAAAAAAAAGAAGTCGGCTGGTCAAGGCTCACAGCGACGGGTTCTGCGATGATTGATTGCAACGACGACACGGCGGTCACTTTTCAGCGGGATAGATGATTGTTTCTGAGACGGAGATTTTCGATTTTATACTGCCGGCGATTATTCCTACTTTTGTGCTAATCAAGAGAAGTGAGGACTGCGCTGATTCTTTTGAAAATTCAAATTTCGCGCCTTGTATTTGTATACAGCGGACGGAAGAATTGAAGAGCGGGTAAAGTTTGTATAATGCAGAGTTCGAATTGGATGACTCAGATTTTGAACCCAACTCTGCATATCAAACTTTGTAAAATGATGGATGATTCGACAAAGACCAACGATCACTTCGTAGTTTTTATATAAGGCAGGATTGCAAGAGCCTTATTTGTAATCCAAGTAATTAATTATTTCTTATACAAGGGCAATGGTTAATTTGTTATCCGTTACGTTGTAACGTCGGATTCGAATTTTTCATTAACATCCAGGCCTCTTCACTTTGTATTATTCACTACTTTTTGTGGATCTCGATCATTCGTCGTAGCATTGGATCATAAAAGGATCGTATTAGAAAGGAAAATTGCTGTTCTCGAGTGTAATTATCCTATTCAGTAAGATCAACTCCGGAAAAACTAAATGAGGCTCATTACCTTATTATCAATATTCTTTTCATAGCGACTTAAATAATTACAGCTTCATCATATGGTGTCGAAAACACCGGCGAAGAGGAGAAACCAACAATAACGAAATCCTTGACGATCGACCGTCGATTTCCTTTCACACGAGTGCGTCTACTTGCAAGCATATATCGAGACGGCAGCGAATGAACTTATTCTGCGCGTAGAATGTGGTCGTGTGCATCAGAGCGTACGCTCAGGCATAAAAATTGGAGTAGAGGTGTAACTTGAGAGATGTAGACTATTACAAGATCGATCATTACAACTTGATGAGACTAATTGCTTTATCGTCAAAGAAAAAGAATGCTGTTTTTTTTTTCTTCAAATTATAAGCTTCCTCCGACTTACTACGGAGCGTCGCATCAACGACGCGCTTCTCGAACGCGACAAAATTTAACGCGTAAATCTTTGGAACGTATCGAGATTAGCATTCGTTGAAAATCAAGTAAAACTGATGCTCAATGGTTGGGTCAATCGTCCCAATACTATATAGTTTCTACTAATTTTTCAAGCTCGAAGAACCGCTAAATTCCACAAATTACACACAAACGCGTCGACGCGATTATAATACGCGCTCAATTCAATTAATGCTTCCACATCAGCGCGCGAGATCCGTGTGTTTACAACGCTGCAAAAGAACATTTTTTTTTCTCTCTCTCTCTCTCATTAGCAATCAAAAATCATGAAACTTCCTCGAGCGCACTATGCGCTGCACGCGGACTCTTCCTCGCGTCAGGGTCAAGTTCGCGGAATCTCGACTCCGCATGCACAAAAAGCCTGACTAATTAGTCCGACTCGCTGCTCTGTTTTTCGCGCTCCGTGAAAGGCAAGCGCGGTTCCCGCTTTTCGAGTGAAATTAAAATACCGTATATACACTGCGCGAGAAGCGTATAATAAAAAAGAAAGCTGCAGAAAGAGAGAGAGAGAGGCTACGGCGGCGAGATGGAGGTATACGCCGAAAACTTCTTTCTTTTATTGTCTCTCTCTCTCCCTATCTCTTTCTCGCGAGCCGCTCGCGCGCGTATTTTTATGCTTTTAAGCGAGCGCGCGGTATATACGGAATCGCGGAGGAAAAAAAAATGTTGGGGAACGATCAGACGGCGCGCAAGAAATCGCTGCCGCGGTTTCGCGGACTGATTATTTTAATTCTCGCTCTCGCGCGGCAGTTCGGTCGGCGGCGGCGGCGGCGTTTTTCACGATGCGCGTGTATGCAGTACATAGGTATAATGCCCGAGCTCGATTGTTTACGACGAGTGCGTACGGCGTTGTTGTCGCTGTGACGTGCGCGCGGCTCGTTTGCATATGACGCTCGCGTCGACACTGCTTTGTGTACGAGAGGAAATTGTAGTTTTCCTTTTCTTATTTTCTTTTTTAGTGAATCGTTCGCTTGAACTTCTCGGGGCTTTGTTTTGCAAATGCTCCTTGGGTTGGAAATATTTATTTGCTTTCGCGTGTTACATGCGGCGATGGCGATGTTTCGATACGGTATATGGCAATGCGGGATTTGCTGCGAAATTCACAAGAGGCTTTTATCATTCGTTATGTACTTTAATTGGTCATTTATGGCGGTCTCGTATTTATTGTCGTATATATGCACAATTGTTTGAAAAACTGTATCAATAACTTTCTAAAAAACTGTAAACAAGGACTTCAATCTTTGTACAAATTATTTTTCAAAATTCGAATTTTGAATTGTCTTAGGGACCTCTTCAAATACAATAACCTGACTGTTATTTGTAAAAAGTAATGTTCGTTGCACGCATCAACAATTCCAAGCGCACAGTTTTACAACAGAAGCACACGAAATTATTATAATCCACGAACTATATATATTCAATGAAACAATTACTTAATCACTTGGTCGGTGCACCGAGTCGACAAGTCGAGCCGAAAAAGAAACATAAAATTCACAAAAA
Organism: Philotrypesis tridentata; assembly: GCA_018906965.1. NCBI lineage: Eukaryota > Metazoa > Arthropoda > Insecta > Hymenoptera > Pteromalidae > Philotrypesis > Philotrypesis tridentata. Next base: position 1,027,429 of record JACCIB010000041.1, read on the forward strand.
TTAATATATGTCGAGTACTTAGCAAACGTGACTCGTCGAAAACTTAATAGAGATCATTTTTACTGCACTGTATACACGCACTTCATTACACCGCGCCGCAGCGAGAGCACTTTGAGAAGTCGAGATTAAATCGCGATGGAAAATTAAAAGCCCAGAACCTTTCCGAGTAAAAATCATTAACAGCAGGACCGACGGCTCCGCGGCTACAAAGGGTTCGGGTTTCGCTCGACAATGTTTCAAGAGTTACATCACAAATTCAAACCTGTTGTACATTAGACTCTCGATCTGCGCCTATATAACGTCGGTTTACAACGGGACCAGCTCTGCATCTGTGTATATCCCCGAGAGGCTAGACTGCCTGGCTCATCGCTCATTTCTTCTGCACAAGATAATCGGATGATTATATCTTTACAAATCGCGTGTCGACTATATATATATGTGTGTGTGTGTGTGTGTGTGCATACGTGCGTACACGCACGCACTCGCCGCGGAGAAAGTGCACGTAGGCGCCCCGCACGGCTGTGTATTATATGCCGATACGGAATCGCTTCTGTCTTCTCATTGAATAGAACGTTTGTTTTCTTGCGTAACTCGTGTGTAATACGCGCGCGTACACGCGTTACACGACTACTACTGCAGTGCGTGTCGCAATGAATATCGAAAAATTTCACGCTCTTGTGTATATCTGTCGCAAGTCTCGGGCCGTAATGAACGTTTGCATACTATATACGCACACCCGTTATTTCATCGACACCAATTTGTTTTGTACACTTACAGATACAAGAACTCGATGTAATACATGCAACGCATTATACGGTCAGAAATCAACGATTTCTCATTAGAATCCATAATCGTCCGTGCAAAGTAGTCTTCGCGCGTATCCGGCCTGTATTAGCCAATTACTTGTATATACACACATCGGGCGCTACGTATATCAAGCCGTTCGGTGTGAGTATAAAAATACTTCGCGGCAACGTCCGCACACGCGAGCCATTAATTCTCGCGCTTGTCAACTATATATCGCTCTCCCAAGTCGGAAGGGAAAAAGAAATATATAAAAAAAAAAAAAAAAAAATAAGAAAAAACGTGCAAATCCTTCCGAGATAAAGCGATCGCGATTTCCGGAGCGACGCGTGTACGACGAGTATAATAATATATACAACCTGTTGAATTTTTCGCAGACGTTATATGCATATAGCGAGCGCGTGTGCGTATCTCTCCATAGCTGTGCGGCCTATCTGTCGAGGCGACGAGGAGCCAACCCACGTGGCGTCGGGCGAACTGGACCGTCGTTATACCGCGACAACGTCGGTTTACCGTTATATATATATGTATATACGTGTAGCCAGTGGCAGTACTGTGTGGTGTGGAGTGAGGCTTGTTTTCGAAAAAGGCGCGGCTACTTATGTATCGGGTTGCATTTGACGGATTTCTTCCTTTTTGCCCACTGACGTGTGCGGCGCGTGCACTCGACGACCATTGCGCGTGTGCGTGAACGGGTTGGTGTGTACGTGCGTATTGGGGTCGCGAGTCTGTTTAGTTAAATGTATTTTTTTTGTTTTGCGAGGATGCGCGCTAATGCTGTGTGATATGCTTGACAATTGATGGAATGTGAATTATATAGAAATTCAAATTCGCGCCATTTTTTAACCGGTGGAAAATCCGCTCATTTGCTTTTTTGTAACTGAATTGCGATGGATCTTGTTTCCGTGGCAATAATAGTCTATCGTTTTGCACTGTTTCAATAATAAATGTTAACGCTTGAATGAAAAGTACTTGAAATGTGCAAAACATGTTGTTCGAAACTTCTTTTTTTTGGGTGTCAACGTGTAGTCAAGCTTGGCATTTTGTAGAATAATAGATTCTGATTTTCTATTTGTATCATACTTCTACATTCCTATGATTTTACGCTTCATTTTTATCTTTATAACATTTTATAATATTACAATTTAATTTTAATTGTATTTTCTGCATTATTAATATTTTATGTTTTATGCTCCGCGAAGGGATTTACAATTCATATAGTTGAATAAATAAATGCATAATCATTATTTTACAATTTTAAACCGACATTCAAATTTATTACATAATTCTATAAAATTTCATTCTACTCCTCAATAATTCCGAGAATATGACCATAACTCTTTACCAATGAACACGTCAAAGTGCAATAATTTTCGACACTATTTTAAAATCCTTATCAGTATATATATGTGGCTTACAGGAAGAACCACTTAAGTGACTTTTTCGTGTTTTCGAGAAAAAGCGATTTCAATGTTTGGAGTAATACGTAAGATCGAAATGTCAGAGAAAAGATCTAAGTATTGGCTCATTTGATTATGTATCTAATACGAATACAACCGTAGCATTACATTTGTAAATAGTTTATTTCTCGACGCGCAAGCTAAACAAATTACTCGAGTTAAGTGGTTCTGCGGGAACTTTGCAGATAAGTGGTTATGTGGTCACTTCCTTTGAGGGCTCGTAACTAATGCAATTTGCGATTAAAAAAATTCGGGCGGGGCGTATTTTTAAAGTCTAACTCATGCCCTTTTTAATGGTGTAATTGAAATTTTCGAAAATTGTTATTAACAATGACAAAAAATTGTTTAAACTAAAAAAGCATGGTTTTTCCACAATTTTTTTTTAATTCGAGATTTCAAGAACGTTTTCATTTGCAATGTATCTGGAACCCCTCTAACCAATGAAATAAATGTCTAAACCTAAAAGATACGTGATTTGGGGGTTGATTTTGAACCTCGGTGTGGTCAAACTGGCGCATATTATACTTGAACATTTTTTACGAAGACTTTTACGAATTTTTTATTCAGAAACCGCGCACTTTTGAAAAAAATTGTCAAGAGTAATAAGTTCTTAGAATTAGCTAAGGAATGCGTAAGAATTTTATCAGAGTGATCCCAGCCACTTTTTTGTTTTTGCAGATTGACAATTTTTGAAAAATTTTTAAAAATTAAAAAAAACCGACGAATATATCGGTATAGGTAATTAGATATATATTATACAGCATTACTGTACTCCACACGGTGTACCGCGCACAGAAGTGATTATGCGATCGGCTGGCATTTAAAATATTTCTGCATTTCGGAAAACCTACTATTGTACAATGAAAAAGTGTACTAAGAGCATCTCGAATTCGACATAAAAAAATTTTTCACAAAATGTCACTTAAGTGGTTCTTCCTGCAAGTCACATATATATAATCTATAGCGATTCTCCCTTTCAATTGCCTCACTCGACACAACGAAATTCCGCGATACTTTTAAATAGTACACGATTCCCAATAGAGGCTCCCCACCGCCATAGAACCGGCGAAAATCAATAAACAAAGCTCCGCAAGAAAGCACACAGAGAGCCGTGCACTTATTGACTCGAGCAGGTGTCGTCGCCGAAGCGCGTCGTCACCCTCTCTCGCAAAACACAGCGCGCGGCGCGCAAGAAAAATCCCACACCACGAGATTACAGCGGCGCCTCGTCGGCCTCGAGCGCAATATCTCCCGCGAGAAATGCGGCGCAAACATCCTATATATACTATACATCGTCGACGCGATTCTCCGCTCGAACCTCAAAAAAGAAAAAAAAACCAACCTATACAAATAAGTGCACGTAGCGAGTCCCGAGCATTACTACTTCGCTGCACAGGTGTATACGTGTACACAGCGGTTCACGACTTTTGCGTACACGAACCGCCGGGAAGGCACTAATAAGCCGGCGTTTGCCGCCACCGCCGATAGCTCTCGCGCGGCAAGAAAGAGACGGAGTATTTCTATTAATAGCGCGGCGAGTATGCGTATATACAGCCGCCTCGGCGAGACGACACGCGCGTCGCGATAAAAGTCTGCGAGCTCGAAATTCTCCTCATTACAATTGTAGATCCGCGCGATTCGGGAAGCTTTCGCTCTTCGTTTGTTTTTCTTTCTCTCTTCGCGGGCCTCTCGCGACGGAAGCGCTTTCTGGCCTCACCTATACGTATATACCATGGGTGATTTAATCAGAGGCCCGTCGACTTCGAATCAGAATAGACTGGCTGTTGTGCACATGGGTTTTTGAATTTCTTTTTTTCTCAGCGATTGAAAAATACTGGGAATACACAAGCCAGCGCGCGCATAAATAATTTCCGATTTATTATACGGGATACATTTTTATGATTACGTGCGAGGCAGCGCAGGAAAGGGGATTTCGATACATATATTAAGCTCTCGATAAAACTTCGCTGCTTTCGTAATTTAACGCCTTTTTGCAGACACGTCGCCCCTGCATACCACATGCATTTCATCTTGTCGAGCGGAACGATTTCTCCGAGCGATTCGTGTTTTGCATTAAAATATAATTGCCGCAGGTTAAATCGACAACAGGCGAGAGTAGATTATCGGTTACTGCGCATCAATAATTTGTCTGCATTTGTTTGCTCTGCGCCCTTCTCGATGCATTTGAGTCTTCCTTTTTCAGACTTGTGTCGACGTTGCCTTGAGCTACAAGACTTTATTATGCGATCATCGCCGTCGGTATATGTATCGACAGAGCTTCGCAAAAAAATTGTCTCGACTCAACTTCGTATTTATAAACGTCACAGACTACATCGATTCAAACTTATCGCAAAACGTATCTATTACATACATGTAGCTTGAGCGTTAATCAAGTGCAGTGGAGGTTTGCCACGGTATGATACGTATGACTCTCAATATACAATTCGAGAGTTAATTATCGCGTCGTCGAGAGGATATCGCAGTCGATTAAAAATTCAAATTTCCCGCCGCAATCGAGCGGACGAAAGGGCAGCCAATTCGTTTGTAACGAATGCTCGTATACAAAAATTTTCTTAAAAATGAGCTATTTTTTCGTCACGCTAAATATGCCTATTTGCGCGAAGTTTGAATTTCGCTGGAATTACGCGTCTCGTTGCGGCGCGTTATATTTGCAAAATTTTCGATGCAATAATCCACGATGATACGCAATTTCCGAACGCGATACGGCGACGAGAGAAATATCCGCGACTCAGGATGATTCGACGACGCGCATCGGCAGATGCCTCCGTGTGTCTGTCCGTGTGTGCAGTAAATCAGTAGAAAAAGGACGTTGTCTGGTCAGACGCGCGCGGGACTCCCAATCGTAAAATTTTTTCGCACATATAGCGTATATCTCGCGACTGATCCGTTCCCCTATCGACGTGCTATCGCAGGAAACTTTACACCTGTAACCAGGCGGTATAGCCACCTATATGTCGAATTTCAAAAAATAAATGCACTTATATTTGGTCTAGAAATCGAATAAAAATTCTTAATGCTAGAGCTTTCGGACCAATCAGACTTTCTTCTATAACCCGAAAGATAGTCAGAAATGCAGACGAACATGGGAAAAGTTACTAGTAACCATATTTCTGTGCCATAATAACAATTACGAATGTTTCCAAGGCAGCAATAACATTTAAAATTATACTACAATAAAGTATTTTTATAGAGCTTTAATTTTAAAAAAAAGTACACGAAGATTCGATGTTCTGATCAAAAGTTATGCCCGTTTAAAAAGAAAAAATAATAAAAATCCAAATATAGCCGATTTTTTCTCTTTGCTCCATATGCCTCCTCGTGTTAAGTTTTCATATTCTGTATTTCCCGTATTCCTCAAAATTTTTTATTATCTTTTGGCTTATAAAAAAAAGTCCCATTGGTCCGAAAGCTCTAGCTTAAACAAATTTTTTTTTTGAAATTCGAAATATGTACTCATTAACAATTATTGTCCTTTATATATCCGAAGTTTAGCATTCAACCGACCGACGCCGATTTATCTCATAAAAGACGCTTTTTTTTACGCGCGGGACAATTTTCCCCCTTTTTTCCCCGCGCTTGCGCGCGCACAAAAAGAAGAATATTGTGGATATACTGTGTTGTTTCTTTCGAGGAAAGAGCATTACAGTCGCGAATCGTTAGTTCGCGGATAGTATGCGCCGCTGAAATATAGGTTAAACGCGCAGAATAATGAGCGTGTTTTTAAACGTCCGAGTACACGCTAACACGTGCACGTTTTGATGATGTGTTGCAGATGGTATATACGTGGACCGCGTAAGCTGCTGAGGCCAAAGTCTGAGTAAACAATCCGTGAGTATAATACATTTCGAGTTTATGGACTCATTCGTTTCTATTTCTTTTTTTTTTCATTTGCATGCGCGTCTGCTCCGACGCCTCGTCGCGGCCTGTTGGCGCTCCTGCGAGATGCCTCGATGCTTATTCAGAGTTTTGGAAAGGAGTTAACGAAGAGAAATAGAGGCGAGAGAGGCGGATGACTTGTTGTGTTTCCCTTTGGCGCGAGAGTGAGTGCGAGGATCTTTCGCTCGGAGATGTGTGCGATGTCTGCAAGGAAGATAACGATAACGCTGCGCTTTGGTTCTTTCTTTTTCTTCGGACGGTTGCGGGTATAGATAAATGTGGTTGAGTGTATTTTTAGCTATTGCATTGTACCGCAAAAGTACTTAATGATTAGATATAATTGTTGTAAAGTCGTTTACGTGTAGTTTTGCGCTTTTTTTCGACTAGGTAAACTTAGGAATATAATCATTTTGATCATGTGTCACGATGTCTTTTAATTCATAGATGACATTACTGAAGACACTTGATGGTGGAAAATAATCAGTAACTTGATCCATCTCGATTTGGTATATATTCTTGATGAAGAATTCAGTGTAAACGTTTTAAAGCAAGGCACTTTATATTCGAATTTCCAGATAAAATATACGCGTCGTTATTAACGCGCTAATCAAGACGTTGACCCAGAATACGCTCAATTCTCTAGCTGTGTGTCATCAAGAATATTAATCAAGAATTAGAATCATTTGATGTACACAAAAACTCGTGGATTTAAGAAGATATACGTCAACTCTTATCGCTGTGTTATTTGAATTTTAAGAGATTTTCCGTCTTCGCATATCTCGCTTATAATAATCCATAGAGTACGCCAGGGCACTTCTGATTAACAGTAAGTTACGATCCAGCGTCGCCAGGCTAATTACGATATTCTCACGAAACTATCCGGTAAAACGCCGATAATCATGCGCCTCGAAATTTTCCAACATTCAATTTCCCATACATCATCTCCGCGATTATTCAAAATCTCTCTGCACGCTGATTCATCGACTGAATCTTAAAAGCCTCGACATTGTTGCGACACACCGTCGAAACCGCAGTAAAAAAAGAGGAAAGGATCATTGCTCCGCGTCGTGTACATCGCGTGATGAAAAAACAACAAGACGAGACGATCGAGTGCGGGTCTACTCCCACATAGCATCGATCCGTCGGTCTCTCGCTAAACAGTCGTATCCTTCCGTTTTCTCAGCTCCGCGAATCTTTTCCTATCGAGCCGTCGCGCGCGATCGTTTCGTTTTTTTTTCGTTTTCTCGCGACTCTGAATTTCGTTGCGCGGCTCCGATGACGCCACCACTGTTTTCTCGGGCAACACGTATACGCAAAGCAGTGAAAATAGTCCGCCGTGATCCTCCGGCCATCTCGCTATATATAAAATCTCTCTCTCTTTCTTGTCTCTTATAAAACGCTTCTGTAAGCCGCGTTTATTCGCGCGTCTCGAGTTATATTACCGAGAAGACAACGGAGCGTCTCATCCCGCGTCAGTGAGCGCGCGAAAATTCAATTTACAATCCGTCGATCGCCTCGATATGACAAAAACAGCGAAAATCAATTAAAGCCGCATCTCGCGAATACAAGCGCGACGTAGCGGCATTATAACAACTGTAAAGCGCGGCTTGCCCTTCGCGCATTACGCATAAATTTGTAGGTATATACAAGCCTAACACGCGGGACTACAGCCGCGTTGAAATCGCTTAGCGCACACAGGAACGGCGATCTTTACTCTCCTCCTATACGGATATAATTATGCGCGCGGCGGCATTCCTCGCTCTATTCATCCCCGCCGACTTTTTCTCTCTATCTATCTCCACCTATAAGCCTTCCTTTTCCTCTCTCGCGCTCACTCTCTCTCGCTTCATTCATCCCGCGCGAGCCGCCGCCACCGCCGCCTTTCTATTTTCATCGCAAGCGCGCGAGAGCCGCGCAACGCGCGGGCCCGCAAGTCGCGATATCAGTGTCGCTTCGCGCGCTTATGAGTCGCCTGTATCGTATATGTAGTCTGGATTTTTTTGATTCTCAATGCGGCTTGAGCTTTCGCGGGACAAGGCGAGATAAGCCGATATAAGCGCGTGTGTAATTCGTGGGTTATCGCCGTAGTCGCGGGACTGATCAAATATTTGGGCTGATATACAGTCATGTTGGACGCTGCTCCTGCTGTTCGGCTCGTGCGGCGTTGTGTCCTTGGGCCGCTTTATTGCTCAGAGATTGTTGCTGCTGGTGATTCTGTGTCGAATCGTTTTAGTGGAACTAGTTGAGGGCTGTGTGTATATACGTTTTTTTTTACGTTGCGCGAAGGATGGATGCGTGAAGTGTTGTTGCGACACGATTTTTGAGGAGGTATTTACTCGGATTTATCAATTTTTTGTGGACATAGACTTGCCGTTGGTGAGGGGACTTGAAAGTTCAAGAAGGTGTAGTCGAATACGTTGAACTTTCGTAGCTATTTTATAGTATTGGCGCAAGAATGTTTGAAAATTCGTTGAGAATTTGAATTTCCCGCGTCATAATGTGGCGGGCGTAAAATCAAATAATTTATAATAAAAATTAAATTACAGTTATATGAAATAGCTGCCGTACTCTATGGAACGATCGAAGCTTATAAGTTCTACAGTCCGAGCTTGAAAGAAAAACTTTGAGAATAACGTGAATCTTGTACATTATCTAAAGTTTTTTATTTAGACATTGAAAACTTGAAGCTTTTTACTCTAATACTATCACTATTATTGGTTCTATTTTAAACATTTAAAAATTGCTCAATTAAATAAGCGCGTACGATATCCGACATCTTCGATAAGTAAATTTTCAATTTCGCTGAAAAGCATTGCCCAATAAAAAGCAATTCAAACCATCAGGCAAGATTGCACGTTCGCGTTCAAGCTCAACCGATCGACTGTCCGAAGACAAGAGCCATTACCAGTGACTATTTCCATCTCGATGGCAGCGTTGCAGTTTGACGCTTTGAAACGCATCGGCTCTTCCCCAAAAAAAATCCACCAACCGTCGATCCCCTTCGATGCAATAAATACTATAGGCGATGATAATATTGCAACTCCCACCGCGTCGAAACAGAGACTGTATAAACTATATGTACAGGCATACGGCGTTGGAGTTCTGCGGTCGAGTAAGAAAAAGGCCAAGCGGTGCAATGTACAGTGCGCCGCTGGAAATTAACGCTAACGCCGGCGGCAATTATCATTGCGGACGGCCGCGAGTAATGACGTCGAGATGCGCTTGTACAGCTCTACCGTTGCTCCGATGCGGCGGAGCGACGAGAGACAAAACCAATGTTGTGCTACTGAACTCTCTCCGCGCGATTTACACACATACACACATGCATGCCGTTACTTATATCTCCTTCGAATATATTTTTGTTCGACTCCGCGTAATCGCTCTGTACTTTTGCTCTCGAGACTCTCGATAAATTTTTACGCAGAGCGTCGTTGGATGTAGATTCGCCGGTGGCGGCCGCACGAAGAGTGTCGCCGGTGCTTGAATTTTATGCCTATCGCGAGAGAGAGAGAGAGAGAGAGAGAAAGAGAGAGAACGAGGATTAGAAGAATTCCGAGAAAGAAGTCGCTCTCGAGAGGCTGTTGGAAAAATAAGATAAAATTTAATGGCGAATGAGGGATTTGTTCGTTTCTGGGTATGGCTATCGGTAGTGTAGATTAATTTTTAGTTTTAAATAGTTCGGAATATTTTTATGCAATAAATTGTGCGATTTCGTTGGCTTGGTTGATTGGCTTGTTTTGCTTGATTGGTATATGAGGTATGGAGTGTTTGTCGCGTTTTGAATGAAGCCTATCGTTTTTGAAGTTAGGATTATCGACTTTTAATAAGAGAGATCTGCAAAATTATTTAACATTTCTGCGTAATTTGTGGTCGTTAAAATAATAAGAGACTTTTTCTTGCCCAGCAACGAACTAACCGGCGACTCGCTCTGTTACAGAATCGTCAGATCGAAGATGAAGTCGTTGAAAGCGGTCCAGCTGCTGCTCCTGCTCTTCCTCCTCGGCTGGGACGAGGCGAGCTGTCTGTGCTCCCTGGACAAGACGACAGCGGCGCAATGCCACGACCTCGAGGACGCCCGCTACATCGAGACCTACCATCTGCACACGCTCCGGGCGCCCTGCCACTCTAAGCTCCTCTCGCCCGGCAACTTCCGCAACCTCACGAGTCTGCGCCACCTCGACCTGTCCGGCGGTCGGATCGAGAGCATCGAGAGCGGCAGCTTCGCCAAGCTCGGCCTGCTCCAGACCCTCAACCTCGCCGAGAACAGACTGAGCCGCCTCGAGGCCGGCGCCTTCGACGGCCTCAAGCACCTGCACAGCCTGAAGCTCGGCGACAACGCCATCTCCCAGCTGCCCTCCGCCCTCCTCAGCCTCAAGGAGCTCCGGCTCCTCGACCTCTCCGACAATCCCCTCGACTGCAACTGCCCGAGCCTCAAGCTCCGCGACGCCCTGCTGGCCCGGGGCGTCAAGATATCGAAGAAGACCCTCTGCTCCGAGCCGGCCTCCCTCAAGCACGCCTCCATCCTCAAGGCCGACACCAAGGCCAGCTGCCTGTTCGCCAAGCAGGACGAGGAGATGCAGGCCGACCAGCCGATCGACGAGGGATCCGGCGAGGCCGAGCCGCCCGAGAACGAGGAGGACGAGAACCTCGACGCGGCCGAGAAGGACCTCGACGCCGAGGAGAAGGACCTGGAGCAGCCCGAGGTCGGCGAGAACGACGCGGAGGAGCTGCCCGCCTCCTCGCCCGAGCCCACCTCCTCCGTCCAGCCGGCCGACCTCTCCTCGTCGCTCGAGGACCAACAGTCCATCACGACCATCTCCTCGAGGGACGACATCACGTTCGACGACACCGAGAGGGAAGCCACGACCTCCATGCCCGTCCCCGTCCCTTCGAGCAGCGACGAGGACGCGCCCGCGAGCAGCTCCAGCTCTGCCAAACCCGACGAGTCGTCCGGCGAGAGCGACGCCGATCTCGACGAGGGCTCCGGCTCCGAGGGCTCGGGCATGATCGCCCGAATGCCCAGCATCGACTTCGGCGCCGAGTCCGAGGAGATGCCGTCCTCGACCTCGACCTCGACCTCGACCACGTCGACCACCGAGGGCAGCGTCCTCAGCCTCCTCAACTTCGGCGGCGTCTTCAACGGCTTCCCCAGCTTGTTCGGCTCGTCCGAGACGACGACCACGACGACCACGACGACGACGACCCCCGCCCCGCCCGAGAAGAGCCCCGAGGAGGAGATCAAGGAGGACGGCTTCATCCCCGCGACGCAGGAGCCTCCCGTCGCTCCGGCGAAGGCCTCCCCGCCAGCGTCGTCGAATCCCAGCTCCAGCCCCGTCGACGGCGCAGCCGTGCAAGGCGACCCCCTGAACGACCTGTCCGACCCCGAGAGGTCGACCGAGCCGAAGAAGGGCGTGGGCTCGTACATCGTCCTCGCCGCTCTCCTCGCCATCCTCGTCGGCCTCATCGGCATCGCCGCCTGCAAGGGCGACTTCTGCCGCAAGAAGCGCAAGCGCGGCGACGTCGAGCGCGGCACCGAGCTCAAGGACATGCAGCGCTCGCTCCTCGAGCAGAACGCCACCGCCAACCCCGCCAAGATCCAGGCCAACGGCAACACCCTCGAGAACGTGCCCCTCATGACCACCTGCGCCCCGCCCGAGGAGCCCAAGGACAACCAGCGCAGCTACGACCTCGGCCGCGTCCAGCAGAGCAACGGCAACGGCAGGGCCGCCCGCGGCTTCGAGCCCCCCGAGCCCGTCAAGCCCCCCCGCAAGCCCCAGGAGATCGAGGCGCCCCTCAACGGCCTCGACCCGCCCATGGAGCCCATCGACGCCCCCGACAGGTCGAGCCTGCCCAGCGACGAGTGCTCCGACGACTACGACGACTCGGCCCTCACTCCCGGCGCCCAGAGGGTCAGGATCACCCTCCAGGAGAACCCCGACAGCCTGCCCAAGACGCCGATCCTCATCACGCGGCTCAAGCCCGGCGACGACCTAGTCAAGGCGCCCTGAGACGCGAGCCGCCGCAGCTCTTGCTCGCTCGCGTATAAATACGAGTTCGCGCGCTCTCGACTACATACGCGAATCGATCGATTGTCCTCATAGTACGGAGAGCGAGCCCTTCACCGCGGCTTCGTCGCGGCTTATTTCGCCGGAGACGCGCTTCGAATCGACGCTGCTTCTCTTCTCTTCTCTGTTCTTTTTTTTTTTATTTCTTCACATAGATGAGCGGACACTAGTCACTCCTTGTACGATTTCGCGTACCGCGTACTCCCCGATCAGAGATATAAGCCGACTTTCGTGTGTGCATCGAGGAGGAGAGAGACTTTTTTTCGAACCTGCGTAGCGGACGCTCACCCTCGACGAGGCTCTCCGAGGGTGTATAGCGCCGAATTTGCGATTTCCGAGGGAAGACGGACGGATCGAAGCAGCTGATACGATTTTCTAATGTAATACATATATGCTATATACGTTGAAATTTAAATTTGAATAAAGAGTCAAGGTCGCTTTTATTCGAATGTAAATATATAAATCGCGTGTACCATATAGTGAAGCTTGATTATATACATATATACGTTCGTACGTGCGTTTCGGAAAATGTTCCATGCGCAATTGTAGTTTTACGCGTGTTTAGGTAGACGTTTCCTAGATCAGTAGACGCGTAAGAAACGCGGGTAGTACGCTGAAAAATTCGCGCGACTTCCATTATACGACGCTCCTGTCTCTCGCGTAACTGTAAAAATTGAGATTTGTACATTAACATAGAATATGATATTCTAAGCATGCGTTATTTTAAATTTCCTCTCACGTACTCCACTCGCGGAACGATTCTAGCGGATTTAACCTCTTTTTTATTCCCTCTGCAATGCAACTTCCCCAAATTTTAATTGCGTGTCTTGCAAAACCGTAGCTATCCTACGACATTGCACGTTACGTTCGAAAGAAAACACAAGTGTATGGGAGCCTGAAAACAAATAAAAGTTGCGCGCTTTGTAGATTCAGCGCGAGCGATAATGATTCGTGCAATAGAAAGCTTTTTTAATTTATAATGCTTTAGCGGAGACTTTTTTTGCCCGATTTCTCGACGAATATATATACCAGTGCGTTGCTAAGCAAGTCTATTCACATTTCATTTCGTTATCTCGTCGTTTCAGCCTACATCGAGTTCGTCGACCTTATCGGTCCGGCGTATCTACATCGGATAAGGCAGATTATGCGTGGCTCTTATTATTACGTTGTAAGAAAAAAAGTGAGCCATCTCCTCGGCAATAGGCAGGAAGACACATGTATACGTGATGGATTGTACCTTACGCGCGTTTATGTGTGTATATACCTTCGGCCTGTTCGCAATTGTTACACGAGCGATCAAGTGTATATTGTGTACGATAATGTAGTATGCGACAGTGTAAGGTACTGAATGTTACGTAACGCTGGAATTAAAATATTTTTTAATGAGCATGTAGCTATATATATATATATATTGTATGTGTATATTTGTACGTAAAAATTATATACGGTTAAAGATATTTTTGTAATAACGAAAAAACACCCTATATAATTTAGTTGAAATAGTCCTCTGAAATTATATATATATCGTTTTCTTTTCTTTTGTAATATTAAGACTTTTATTTACAATAATATCGTCAATCTAAGTATAATACCCCAAGTGTTTTGTTATTTATTTTACACAAATGTCTATTGTCTTTGTACGTTTAATTATTATAGAAACGATTCGCAAAAGACTCGAATAAATACATTATTATATGCATAAATGAACCATTACAACATCTGCGAATGTCCTTCTTATTATAGATTGAAATATTTATCTGAAACTGCTTTTTATTTATGCAACGATCCAATATATATATCTGTTACGAATATATTCTTAACATTATTACAATATTTGACAAATACTTACATATATTTAAAAAAACGTAAAACTATTTGTGCAATTAAGAATGCAAATGGCCTAGGAAATATTTTGCAACGCGATTACGCTTCTTGTGAGAATGCAGTATTACCGACTGGATTTAATTAGGCAATGAAAACGATGACTAATGTAAATGCTACGATGTCTTTGTACAACTTTTACCATTTTAAATCCCATTTGAGTTAAGAACTTTCCAAGGAAGCAATAAAAATAGTTCAACTGCATTCCAACAAGTTTAATTAATTAATCTAATTTTGTTATGTAATAAAGTAAACAACACGTTTTTCCCATACCCCACCGGTAAAAGTGCAACATTACGTCTCTCGCTGGACGACGTGTACGATGGAATGTGGTATTTTTACTGGCGGAATGGGAAAAAACCGTACATACATCACCGGATAAACCTTGAATAGCACTGAACTCATGTAATTTGCTACCCTCGCCTTTGGATCGGATGCCAATTCACGCGAGTTCTGGACTATCAAATTATTTTCATACTCGTAGATGCATATATCAACTCTTTTGGTAAAAATGATTTCTTCTAAATACGGCAAAATATATAGCTTACGGAATATACATTTCAGTACATTCGGAGGTAGTTATAATTTAAAATTTTTTTGCTTGTCAAATTACAGTTAACCGTACGAGTTACAAATTTGTCATACAATGTGTAAAATAATTAGAAATTTTGAAACTAAATTCGATAGAATTTTTCTTAAAGTACAAAATTGTTTTTAAAGTTGAAATTATACAGCAATATGTTTAGCCTTCGAAAACGTGTAAAACAAGATGTCATTCGGTCGAAAACGGGATAATACGCATACCAATCTTTTCACGTACGAAAACTTTTTGCTTTGCTCCCTTTTCTAATCGTTTTCCTTATTCCTCTACCATTCAACGTTAAAACTCCGCGTACGCAGCATGTAAACAATTGCATATCACATTCAGTGACATTCCATAACTGCATTCGTTTAAAAACTACTAGTCTTTTTTTTTTAATAGTTTTGCATAAATTTATCATACCTCATTAACGCGAGCTTATTCTATTATTCTGCTTATCAAAACAATGGCAATTGATGAGTTGAATTCTAATGAAATATTTTCCGTATCACACTACGACTTACACAATAATTGATTAACCAAGCCGAACTCGCGAAGACAACAGCGGCTCAACTATCCGCGTCCGTGGAGGGTCTGTAGCCGCTTCTGGGCTCCTTGTCGAAATTTCGCAGAACCGTCCTGCCGATCCTTCGTCCTCCGGCCTCAGCTCGGCCCGCGTCCTCGGAGTCCTCGTCGTCGGTCGACGTCCCGTTCCTCGTCGACATCCTCCTGATGCTTCTCCTCTTGGCGGCCGTCGGCGTGGGAGGCCTGTTCTTACCCTTGACTTCGTCCTCGTTCTCCTGCCTACTCTCGGTGTCCGCCTCGGGAACCGCTGACGCCGGTCCCACTTCCTTGACGCGTCTCAGGCGCTCCTGCCGGCGCATCTCACGTCGCGTGAGGTTGTCGTCGCTCTGGGAACGCAATCGACGGGGTCGTCGCCGCTTTTTGCCGGCCCGAAGACTTTCGGACGATCCGGTCATGCGGATGACCGTGGCGCTCTGTCTCTCGGTGCTCGCGCTGTCGAGAGCGTCGAGGGATCGGGCCAGACGCGGCATCGTCACCGCCTCCTCGTAACTCGGTGGTCCCATGAGCTCCAGAGGATGGATCCGCGGCTCCGAGGCGACTTCGCGCAGTTCCTCTTGCAGTCGTTGGCTCCTGTTGCGGAGGAAAATAGAAGAAGAGGGATGAGAAGACTAAGCTCGATAGTGCTTTGGACAAAGAGTTGATTAACTGTTTCTTATATGTAGGCACACACTGTTGCGGTTAGATATGGGATAACATCGAAAAAACATTATACTATGATAATAACAATTTGTGAATGTTTTATAAAGTTCTCAATGATACTAAAGCAATCGCGGTGTACTGTATTCCGCTGTCGTCAACTCGTTAACGAAGCAACCGACCTTCTGTGCAAAAGTCTTAGTCTCTCTCTGACTTCGGCTCTTTCCACTTCCAGTCTTTGATTTCTCGCTTGTCTCTTCAATTTCATCGAGTGCCTTATGGAGATGATCGTCCCGGTGAGCACGACCACCGTCAGAAGACTCACGAGGATGAGGCCCCAGGTTTTGTTGTTGGCCTTGTGCATACTGTCGCGCTTCCATTCACTGGCGCAGGCGAGTTTCCACGAGAATCCCGACACGTTTTTCGGACTGTGGCAGATCAGTGCCTCGGTTTTGGCCGCTAGGCTCGTCAGGTACACGTAACCTGGATAGAGCTGCGTACAGTCGCATATCCAGGGATTGTCGTGCAAGTAGAGGTGACGCAGATTTGGATTGTCGAAGAAGATTTCAGGTGTCACGCCTTTGGTCAGCATGTTTCCTGGAACCAATACCGATTTTTAATGTTTAGAAGTACATCTATTCTAAAAAGAAGATTCAATTTTACATGACAAGACTGTATTTCTTTTTAATTTTCTGACTTCTGACAATATTTTTTTGGGTATTGTATTCACTTATGTATAAAGTCAAATTTTGAAACGAGAAAGTATTCACCAGATAGATCCAGCTTCTCCAATTCCGGAAGACCGCTGAGACTGACGTTCTCCAGCGCTGTGATCCTGTTCCTTCTCAGCAGCAGATTCCTCAAGGTCGTCGAGTCCAGACCGCTGGGCATCTCGTCGATAAGGTTTTTGCTCAAGTTCAAATGGTAAAGGCTCGACGTCCCCGACAAGCTGTTGGACTCGACTCGGCTGATCAGATTGGCCGACAGATCGAGACTGATCACGGACGTCGAGAGTTTGGGGAATTCGAGCAAATAGTTGTCCGACAGATTGAGAAACTGCAGCTCGACGTTGTCGCGGAAGGCCATCGTCGGCACGGACTTGAGGCCGTTCGCCGAGAGATCGAGGACCTGAAGCCTCAGGAGGTTGGCGAAGCTGCTCTTGTTCAGGCGCTCGAGGTGGTTGTAGTCCAAGAACAGGTGGGTCAGTTCCCGATTCTTCGCGAAGATCCGATCTGGCAGCATTCGAATCGAATTGCTCGACAGTCGCGCGTAGGTGAGCGACGGGAACCCGTGGAGACCAGGTCGGTCCAGGTCGCAACGTGAGACGTCGATTTTTTGAAGCTTTTGATGCCTGAGAGTCTCGTATCTGAAAGCGAGGGGGAGTTTTCGTTAGTGGAATTCCGTTGTTTTCTCAGTTCAATTTTTAATACTCGATTTCTGTACAATGGCAGGTGCTCTTTGTACAGGCAAAAATTGTTCTGTTATTTTGAAAGCTTTTCCAAAGTAATTGTAAATTAAAAACGTAGCTTATCGATAATTTTTGATTTGAAAGTATAAGAAAAAAAGTATCTCAAAACGTATTACAGTATATTATATAAACAATTATTCAAATTAAAAAATTGATTTTAATTTTTAAAAGATTTTGAGACTTATGATGCCGAAAGAAGAAAAAATACTGCTTTTATACTTTGTCATAATCAATTTCATAAAGATGTTAATAATTATTAAAATATTACGAAAAATAAATTAATAAAGTATTTTTACGTAAATAACTGATTCTTCGTGTAATTGGTAACCGATTAAAAAAAAATAAATAAAAATTTGAATTGAAAGTTTCCATGACAGTTACAATAACTCTGCTAGAAATACAGCTTTAAACTTTGAGTTCATTAAAAATATTATTAAACAAAATTTATTTTAATGACAGATAGAAGATTGATCCCACGAGCTATCGAAATTTTGAATTTCTCACTAAATTTATTGTCCACAACCGTATTATTTTGCAAAATTAACCATCCAATCGAACTAAGCGATCGTGCCATTCAATTGGCATTTGGCGAGAGCGCGGAATCTCCAAGCGCTCGACGAGAAAGCGAGCATATAATTCCAAATTGCGCCCACCTAGTGCTATAGACCAGCGTCGGATTGTCGGCCAAGCGAAGATCAATAAGCTCCGGAAAGCCCTGAAACGCGCGTGGACTCAAGACTTTCAATTGGCATTTCGAGAGATCGAGCCCTTTCAGCTTCAGACTGTAAGGATCCTTGACGTCTTTCAGCGGGTTACCGGACAAACTCAGCTTCGTAAGCTCCGGCAGACCCGACAGCGATGTATTCCTCAGCCTCTCGATACCTGCGGGCAGAATGCGGCAAAAATTTAATCATCCCGCTCCGAATTGCCTCAAAACTGGACTGCTATACGCTACATTCAACGGCAGCGAAGCTCGTCGGCAATTTCAAAAGTTTTTTTTCGACTGTGAAAGCGCAGAGTCTCTTTCTGGAAATTGAAAAATTCTATTGCAAACTTTAAATGCGTAATAATTACCGCAGGAGTCGGCGTTGAGAAATTGGAGGGCCGGATTTTTGAGGCCGTCGAGCTCGGTCAGAGGATTGCCGGCGAGATAGAGCGTCTTGAGCTGGGGGAGGTGGGCGAGGCCCGCGAGATCCGGGAGCGGATCCCTCAGCGCGTTCTCGGTGAGGTCGAGCTTGCGCAAATTGCCGAGGCCCCGCAGGCTCGCCGGCAAGGAGCTTAATTTGTTGCGTCCCAAATTGAGCTGGCGCAGCTCCGTAAGCCGATTCACCGCCGCCGGCAGCTCCGTAAGCAGGTTACCCGACAGGTCCAGGTGCTCCACCTGTCAGCGCCCACAGTATACACACACACACACACACACATATATATATTATATACAAACGCGTCGTGCCTAAAGCTTTCCGTATAATCTTAGCAAAGCATATCTTTGAGATTTCAAATGTTTATATTTTTAATTTATTGTGCATTAATTGATAACGATCGATTACCTATACTCGAATCAATTAAACAATTATAATTGTTTGAAACTTCTTGAATTGATTATTTCTATAACGACGGTTTATTGATACGTCAAGTATTAGGCGCTGTTTAAACAATTATTTAATTTACTTGAAAAAAGTTTGCATTCGATTAATTTCATCTCTCTTTTGTTTGATCTTCAACTTCAACTTTTAGTCGAATGATATACAGTAGACTTTCGACATTTGTTACGAAAACCGCGAAGAGTATTACGCAACTGCAGAAACAATAACTAACAGCACAATGCAAGCGCAACAAACAATCGTTCATATGATATTAATTCGCACTTGTACCGTCACTTTTGTACCGATCACTCTGCGGTTCGTTCCGAGCAACTCGGGTACATAACCGTCAGATGTAACACGGCGATAAGCCGTGAATCACGTATACGCACAAATCGTGCATTACTCAGACGCTCGCGCTTTCACGGAGAGTCGATGACAGAAAAGCCGAGGCGCAAATCGTCGTTATCAATTTTCCCCTGCGCAAAGGACAGAGTAGCGAAGGAAAAGCTCCGGCGCCAAGTTCAACGTCCCCATCCCCTGTTACTCACGAGGTCGCTGACGTTCTCGGGGAAAGCCTGGAGCCCGAGACCGGCGCAGTTGATCGTCCGCGGCACGTGAGCCAGGTCGCACTGACATCTCGCGGGACAGCCGTCCGCGGCGGTCCCCAGCAAGAGCAGCGCCGACAGCCACCAGACGCTCGGGGTCCCTCCCATGTCCTCGTCGGGGATGTCTCAGCAGCAGCAGCAGCAGCAGCACCACTTCTACTCGCACGACAGACTCAGCGGCGCGAGACCGGTTGGAAATCGGCAGGAGGCCTCATGTCGCGCCGACGAGGCAAATGAAAAATTCGTCGTCGTCGTCGCCGTCGTCGCGCACACACCTGCGCGCTCGCGGAACGCGTTGTATACGGGCGACGTCGACGGGAGACGATAACGCCAGAGACTGCCGGAGAGCGAGAGAGAGAGAGAGAGAGAGAAGGTGAGCGCTATCGGAGATAACCGAGGCCCCGCGTAGATATCACCTACAGATAATGTTGTATTTCGACGCTTTAGTCTATGCCGGAGAGTCGCTCACCTACGCGCTGAGTCAGGAATTTCGTCTCGATAAATGTCGCGCTACGCGTAGGCGTGTACACTTGCGCGCTGCTCTTTGCTTTTGGAAAATATTGTACAGTCGCGCTGCAGCTTGCGGCGCCGGAAGCGCCGAGAGGAGATACGCTTACACAAGTTTTTCAGTGTTCCCGCGCGTTCAGTAAGCCTTTGAGACGTGTATCGGTATTGTTTACTAGGATTTTTCTGCGCTGATTGGCTTTCCTTATTTGTCTTTATCGACACATTCTACACTGTGTACTGGTGTCTGGAAGGGGGGAGCCGATATTTTTTTCTTTTTATTATTTCGTAAATAAAGCGGAAAGCTCTCGCGAGATAAGTAATTGACGATCGTACGACAAGTGTTCGGCTTACAAGTTCGTCGTGTACTTCTACTGTTTTCTTCCTGTAAAGAAGCTTTGTAATGCTAAATATTAAAGTTATTGCGAAAATTTGTCAATGTGTGTACGCTCGCACAGTGTGTTTGGCTAAAGCAAAATAGCAACAAAACTATCAGTTCTCGTCATGTATTTCCGTAAAGAATCTCAATAATAATCTTAATAATAGCTTTCTAATTTATTATTATGTTAATTATATAATATTAATTATATCATTATTATATTATTTGTATTTAAGGATGTTCTACCCCTACTCTATTATTTATGGAATATTCGCAGACTATACTGAATGATTATTAATTCCTTTAATATAATTCTATTTATCTTGATTATTTGTAAAAAATTTCGTGCCTTCGCTGATTTGACTCATATTTTGAGGTTAAATGTATGATTTTGGTATTCGATGAGATTTAATTATATGTCCAAGCTAATGAACAATATTTTTGAAAAATAAGTAATGCTTGTTATGAATTCATTTTCATTCACAATAAATTTGGAAAAAATCTCAATTTTTAATACTTTATAGTATATAAATTAGTGTAATTCGCCATAAGAGCCCATGCTAACTTGCGCAAAATAAAAACATTTATATCTCCGCTTGTATGCTCTGTAGTCTTTTGAAAATTTACATGAGTGTTTCTGAGATTTATACCTAGCTGTATACACAATTTTAATCATATCTCAATTTTAGTTCAGTTACGGGTAGAACCTCCTTAATAAAGTTTTTTAGCTCGAAGCGATGAATAGAATCATTTCTTCCAAACGTCAATGATATCGAGCGATAGAAGCACTAAAAAAGAATTGTACAATAAACCTAGAAAATTGGAAAGCATTTAACTATTCACAGCATTGCCGCGGACTCAACGCTTTTTAAACTCAAATATATGTTATCCCTTTTAATCGAGAATTTTGAGAAAATGAAAATTTCGTCGAAGAAAGTCAGCAAGAGTCCACTCGAAGCTTTTAATGCCCATGCTAAGGTATACATATATATGGGAAAATCTCCACCAAAATAATTCAGATAATTGCAGCAGAAATCGACCAAAAAAATCTCGTGAGACTCGTCTGGGGCAGCGTTTTTTCTGTTCTACAGGACCCCCAAAACACGAAAAAAATAGTGTTCCCTCGAAATCGAATGAGTGTTTTTATGGGTATTTAGATGTTTGTTCAAAATTTTACAAGAAAATTCGTTTTTTTAAGTTTTTTTTCAATCCGAATTTAGATGGAGAAGAAAATTTATTTTTATGATTGCAAATGTACACAAAAGTTCATAAATTTTCTGAGCCTTTTAAATTAGTCCAGCTTTTTTGTCTATGATTTATTTTAACAAAATGACGGCGGTTTTTGGGAAACAGTGTGATGTTAAACTTTGTTGTGAGCGTGATGTTAAACATGATTTTTTTCTCGAAAAATATGACCTTAACCAAAAAATGTTGTAGAATAAAATATCTTTAAAATTACTCAAAGAATACGTATGAATTTTTTCAAAAATTTTCGAGCAAATTTTGAATTTTTCCAATTTTCACACCATTTGCAATGGTAAAAATAAATTTTCTTCTCCATCTTTCCAAAAAAAAAAACGAATTTTTTTGTAAATTTTTACACAAACATCTAAATACCCAAAAACACTCATTCGATTTCGTGGGAACACTATTTTTTTTGTATTCTGGGGATCCTGTAGAACAAAAAAAGCGCTGCCCCAATCGAGTCTCACGAGATTTTTTTTCGCTTGTTTTCCGTTGCAATTATCTGAATTATTTTGGCGGATTTTCCCATATACACGCACACATCCGCTCAATATCGCGTGCACGTCGTAGGAAAATGTAAAAGGGGCATCGCACTGGAAAACGGCGGCTCTCGCAAGACATTAGATTAATACCTCGAGTATCCCAAAGCCGATATTGCCAGAGCGTCCTCTCCTCTCTCCTGTCCGTGGTCTAAGCCCCTCTTCGGGCTGACCCATGCGGATATTTTCTCGAGACGATGTCGTCGCCATCGTCGTCGTCGTCGTCCACTTCGCCGGTAATACGACCTCTTCGCTCCGACTATGGACGGGCTCGACGTGGTTAAGCGAAGCGAGACAACGATCTCGTCGTCTTCTCTCCTTCTTCTTCCGCCTTTTTTTTTATGCGCTTCCCTTTTTCCTCGCAGTTTCGCGGTTCTTCAGCTCTTCTCTCTGCGCTTAAAGGGCGAAGTATCGAGGATCAGAGCAGTTGACATCGGCTGAAATAATTAAGCGTTGATGATTCTATTCATTCGCCTCAGAGTTAGTTGGGTTGGGGGTCGGAGGAATTTTCACGAGTCCCTTTGCTTTTGGTATTGATAATTTTATTTTACTACAGTGGTGTCTTTAATAACAAAATAATTTTAATATGGCTTATATTCGATTTAAATAAATGCCAACTCAGTTGGCACTATAGCATTTACTAAAGTAGTAATCTCACGTCCTTACGATGTGAGGCCTAAAAGAACTGGTATATACAATAATAAAATCAATAAAATAATAGATCGATAAATCAATATGAAGTTCGAGATAAAAATATGATAAACACATTTATGTCGAAACATACGTAGTACCATATATAACATTTATTCCAATGCATGAAAAAGACTTTTAATTTCGAAAGATCTAGCATTTTGGAAAGCAGACTTTATACGGATTACACAGTGTTGATTTTAGGGTTAAAAAGAGTTATATTTTCTCATATACTATTTCGTGTTGTTAACAACATTCATTAAAAATTTTTGCCTGAATAAGTATGTTCAAAACATAATATTAACAGAGTAATGCAAATATATATCAATGATTAAAAACGTTAAGGCAATGACAATTTTTCAAAAGCCTATATAGTTGCTTGTTTAATCCTAATTTGACAGAGCTCTTTCTTCGTGGAGATTATATATCTAAAAGCTTATGTTCAAGTTTAACAGTTTATACATTTTGTTGCATTTTTAAATCCATATATATAAAACTCGGCTGCAAAACTTATAAGATTTCATAAAACTTTAGATTACGTATGCAAAAATAATATGCTGTATTTTACTGTACTTGAATTTCAAATGAAAAAAATAGAGACTTTGTTTCTTACAAATTCATTTTTTCTTACAGACTATAACAAGTGGATGATATTACTCAAATTAAAAGCAATAACTTTTTTATAATAACTCATTACGATACAAGTAACTTAAGTAGAGAATTACTTTCGATAATTCAAAATGTATCTCTTCACTGCAATCACTATCGTGTAATATTGTTAACGCTAGAAACAGAATTAATTCGATTGAATTTTATTTTGATTCATTTTATTCTTCATATTTTACTATTCTATGTTCAAAATAATAATTCATAAATTCTACTATTTTTATTTAATGGCCATCAAAAAAATACATAGATATGTGCTATACATATAACAATTATTTTACTTTAGCGGTACTGTAACCAATGAGTACCGATTTTAATTTGTGAATATATTAAATGTTTCTAATTTTTTTGCTGGTAGCTAAATCTTTCTGTGTGTAGCTGGTTGAATCAAAAAGCAAGAATCCAAAGTTTTTTGTTTCTTAGTTGGTGGTGATTTGTCGCAGTTGTCACGAAACTGTACGTGAAAATGATTATCATTTGCCAGTAGCAATTGCAAGGCTATTTTAGATGAAAAATTGATAATTATTATTATAACTTATTTCAGCACGGTTAACTACAGGTTTCTGCTTTTCACTCAGCTCTTCATCAGTATCATCAGACAAACTGATAATCCGCGCACATAAAAAGATTAATATTAATCTATATTAAATTAAGTATTGTTTATATATACTAAATTTTGTGCATGTCAATATTGTAGACGAAGAGTAATACTTAATTTTTGCCTGCACAATACAGCTACAGCTTACTTCATGAAATTCCCGCTACAGACGACAGCGAGAACGATCGATGGCAGTATCAAGTCGAGCGGAAAATTACACTTGGAAATTCGGACGAATCGCACGTGGGTGCGCTCCGTCCTGGAACAAGTGGAGCCATCCTCACACGTCCAGCAGTCGGGCCAATCCAGCCAAGAGAGCGCGTGGTAGGTCACACCCTCTTTCACTCTCGGCTTAGCCGCGACTCTCGCGCCGGCGCTTAGCCTCGCGGCTTATCCAAGCGGTGGGGGCGCGAATCTACCTGTTGATCGGCCAACCCCTTCATCGCTTCGAGCTGCCGAGATTTCACAAATCCGCTGAGACTCGGCTGTCCGGTCACGCCTACTTCGCGCATCGAATCGGATTTGCGGAAACGATGTATATATTATATATAAATATAGTCTACAGAGGCCTGCTGTACAAAAACATACATAGCCGCTGGAAGTTAAGTCTCCTGAAATCTCGCGTGAAATTGGCCACTGCTCGTATGTAAGGTGTAAAATAATGCAGTGGTATCGTCGAGACGGAGAATTGCTGTCGAGTAGCAAGTGGTCTTACAAACGATTTACATTGCTTAATTCAACAGTAAAATTGTTCAGTGACTTCAGATACTTTGTTCTTGATTGTTTGGTTTATTGGTAAGAAAATGCGGTTTACCTGTCATTCAGGTTGAGATCGTCGACCTTTGCGTTATTATTTACGTATTACTGCACAGTGTACGGTACTCCCCCCCCCCTCCCTTGAACATCTAAAAAAAATTAAGGAAGGTTTACTTAAGGAATTCTTATATAAAATATATTATTATGTATTATATATTATTTCTCATACATTATAGCCTGCTTTTATTTGACTTTATATGATTAAAATTACTTTTAAATGTATACAAGCACATGGAATCTCAAATTGGCATGAAAGGAAAACAATAATTAGTACCAATTTCCTGTGTTTGGGTTGGATTGGATTATGAGAGAGCTAAAACGAAAAGAAAACAGTGAAAATATTTTCATATCCCCGTCTTTTTCACACGATTGGCTCTTCGAGCCTTAGGTCTGTCTCTTCATGAAAATTTTAGTAACAGGCTTAGGAAGTTTACATTTGTGAAAACAACCAAGCGCCACCGCCGTAAAACTTTAAAACCTAAAAACTGATTTTTCTTTACTATTATACGTATACATATCTCTGAAGAAGCCAGTTTGTTGCCTCTTTTAAACAGACGTATCTATCAATCATTTATTATTGAATAAGCGATTTTATAAAATTATTACATCAAACTATCTGACATACATTTTATCTCGCATATTATGGAATAATTATAACATATACGAATTAAGAAATGCTAACTATGCTCACATGCAGTCTCACAGCAAGCTCACAGAGTTAATACTTTATAACATTCGCCATTTTGGCTCTTCAGTCTTTCCAAGCAGCAGCAGCAGCAGCAGCAGCAGCAGCCGATCATCTTCTTCGGCGGTGCGGTGGCGAGGAAAAAGCTCTGGCATTCATCTGCGAGCGCGGAAGCGCGCAAGCTCCCCGATAGCTATAATTAAAAGTCGATCAGAGACCGGCTCGCCGGCTTCTTCCTCCCCCTCGATAAAGAATCCTCCCACCTCAGCGGAAAAGAGAGAAAGAGAGAGAGAGAGAGAGAGAAGGGGAGGGAGAGAGACATCGCTCGTTTACTACCCTATACCTCTTCTCCTTGGTCGGATCTGCAGCTCCGCAGACCTCTCCGCAGACGTATATATTTTTAACGCCTTCATTTCCGGCGATGCCGACTGTCGTCGCTATCCGCGATACATTAGAAGGAGAGAGGCCGGAAATAGCGGAGCGCGAGATATACCTCGCGCCGCTGTTTCAAGTATTGATCAGTTCGAGAGGAGAGAGGTACTGCAGCAGCGCCACACTATCATCGGCCAGCTCCCACCGCAACCTTTCTCTTTCATCCCTCTATACATGTATACATTTATGTAGCTGTACATGCGGCGTCGCTGCAGCTATATACATATATAGATATATATATGCAGCTATGTACATAATTCTATAGAATTACATAGGATCGCAAAAGCGCTGTTTTTCCCGCGGTATCCGCTGGCAACGTCAATAAATCATTAAATCCATACCAAGTTCAAGGATATTGCATTCGTTTTCAAAGTCTGCACGAAATATCAGTGATAAATAAAACCCGTGCGTGATCACACGCGTCAGTTGACCGATTTTAGCCATAGAAAACCTTTCATTTCGAATATGTGTGATTTAAGATTTCGTTAGCTGCGAATCAAACGTATGAAGTAACAAAAAAAAAATAAAAATGTTGGTTACTAATGAGAAAATACTTTGTTACTTCATAAATTACTTAGTGTTTTTCATGAAATATCATCAAGCTAGTTTTCTTAGTATATGCTCAAGTCAGCTTACTGTTAGTATGCGTCCGTATTATTTGAAAATGATTATTACGAAAACTAAAGTGTCGAATTCAACGGAAATCAGTTTTCTGACTCAAGAAATTACACAAACCTGGCCAGCCTTGACATTCGACTTATCAACTCTTGAAAACATTGAAAGCAATGAGAACATCAGTAATGTCATAAACTACTACCATGATTTATTCAGTCCCGATTTAATAGTATTTCTTTTTCATGGATATAATATAAGCATTAAAGAACATGTAGAGCAATTTATAAATTTTGTTGTAAAGTTCTACCCAAATACAAAAAGGCCCAAATGTTTGTTCGTATATTTTGGCGATCACCATTTAATAAAAGATTCATTGAATAAAACTTTAGATTACGCATGGAAAAATAAAATATTGGACTTCACCGTAATCGAATTTCAAATGAAAATAAATAAAAGCTTCGTTTACTTCTTAAATCCATTTTTCGATAAGGTGGCGAACAAATCCTTTTCGAGTGATATCGCGCTTTTCCCTAACAAATTGCTTAACGCCAATGCGTATCCATTAAAATTACCATTTTACAATCATACTGGGTATATTAAAGCAACTAGGAACAGTCACGGTAAAAAGATTGTAATTAGCTGGTTTTACTATCCACAGCTCATAGTAGCCATAAATAAGATTAATTTTTCAGTAAAATTAATAGAAATAGCTCCAAATGCAAGTATGTATGAGAAATTCGTAAAGATGAATACAAAATTATTAAATGGTGAACTGAATATGTTATTAACTGCAATGCCAATTTTTTATTTTGGGAACGTTCTTCAGCTAATAATAAATGGTGTGTACTTCGAATTTACTGGTTTGATAAAAGCACAACCAAATGTTAAATTCAGCAAGTCATTAGAAATTGTTCTGAATTTTTTGATAGTTCTGATAATAATACAATTACTTACTTTTACCGTGAATAAGCTGAAGTTGGATAAATTAAAACAAATAACTATGATTGGTATGTTACTTGGCATCACTTTCAATACGCAACCAAAGACATCTGTTGCAAGAATTATGGTTATATTAATTTTTGTACTGTCAACAATTTCCTCTTCTCAGTTAATCGTAGCTCTTATGACAGCTTTAGTAGTTGATGACAAAGTTTCGATTGTAAGTTTGAAAGAAATCCTCGAATCAAATAAAGTATTTGTTTCAAATAGGCTAACGTATCAAAATATAATTAATAATAATGAACATTATGTTGCTAAAATGTTAGAAAAAAAAATTGAGATTGTGGAAGAGGTAAATTGCAGTGTGATTGAACAAAGAGATGAACGAACCGTTTGTATTATTTTGTATGAAGATGCTATAGCTTTTCTCAAAACAAGAAGATCAATTAGAATGTTGCGACCTTCATTTGCTCG
This sequence comes from Philotrypesis tridentata, assembly GCA_018906965.1. Taxonomy (NCBI): domain Eukaryota; kingdom Metazoa; phylum Arthropoda; class Insecta; order Hymenoptera; family Pteromalidae; genus Philotrypesis; species Philotrypesis tridentata. The sequence goes on from JACCIB010000041.1 coordinate 1,055,575, forward strand.
AGTTCCATTAGGATATGTTTTTGAGACTGCATCTCCGTATATTAAAGAGTTTCAAAAGATATTTAACAAAATGTATGAATCTGGCATATTTACTCATCTAATTACTACATCGAAAGCAATAGGAAATATTAATTCTGACGAACGGAAACAGCGTATGAATAATTTACTTGCTATAAATCTTTGCTTTGTTTTAGTTATTAATTTTAGCATTTCTTTTGTAGTGCTTTGTATAGAGCTAATTTCACATTACAAACAAAAAAATAAAGTTTGCATAAATGTTCAAATATTGTCATAGGTATAACTTATTGTAATTTTCTATCATTTTATAGTTCAGTTTGTCCGAAATATTTTTATTTAATTTTTTTACTAGAATAATATAACTGTAACTGTACTATGTATCGTTTGTGAAATACGCTTCGAGCATACTCTAAGGTTGATTACATGTATTTTGAGTTAAAATAAGCATTAATCGTCAATATTTGAGCAAAAAAAATTGCTAATTAAATGCATACCTATATGTTTTCGAAAAAAATCACTTATACCGTGGGCGAAGACATGGCGAGTGCCAACACGATCATTTATGAAGGATTAGATATAATAAGATGATTACACACAATCATACAGATACATATTTTTTCCGGAATATCCATCAACAAAATGAATAAATCGATATGAATTAAAAGTTTATGATGCATTGATTAATAAAGTTTGCTAAAATATAAATAATAAATAAACGTATTTATGTGTAAAACTGTAATTTTATGAAAATGAAATGAGTGTATAATTTTTTTTTAAACCACTAAAGAATACTTTAGTTCTTAATCAATATAGAAACACTTTAGTTTTCTAAAATCTAGCAACCTGCAAGCAGACTTCAAGTTGAAAGAAAAATGTTGATTGCTAATCGAAAAATATTACATTTTTTTTTAAATTACTTAACCTTTTTCACAACGTTAAACGAAGCTAGTTTTTTAAACACATGTATAAGACAAATCATTATTAATATGTACCCATATAATTCAAAAATGTTTATTATAAACAATAAAGTACCAATTACAAAGGAAATCAGACTGTTGACTCAAGAAATTCGACGATGCTGGCCAAGTGTGATGCTGGATTTATCGGTTGTCGAAAGCTTTAAAAGCAATGATAGTTTTAGAAACCACTATCGCCATTTGTTCAATCCTAATTTAATAGCGTTTATTGTTTATGAAAATAACGCAAGTATCACAATACAAGTACAAAAGTTTATAACTTTAATTGTAAAGGTTAATCCAAATTCAACAAGACCAAAGTGCTTGCTCATATATTTTGGTAATCACGATTCAATAAAAAACTCGTTGAAAAAATCTTTAGATTACGCCTGGGAAAATAAGATACTGGACTTCACCGTACTCGAATTTCAAATTAAAATAAATAAAAGCTTCATTTACTTCTTAAATCCATTTTTCAATAAGGTGACAAGCAAATCCTTTTCGAGTGACATCGAGCTTTTTCCTAATAAACTACTTAATGCCAACCGATTCCCATTAAAAGCACCAATCTTTAACTTTAGCGGGTACATTAATGTAAGAGATGTCAAAGGTCAGAAAATTATAAAAAGTAAGTTATATTCGTCTCAGTCCTTAATTGTTATAAATCGAATGAATTTTTCATGCGATTTTATGGAAGTAGTTGGAAACAATACTATGAGTGAAAAATTTATAAAAATAAATAAGCAACTGTTAAATAATGAGATTAACCTTATGATAACAGCAATGCCAAATTTTTATTTTCAAAATGTACTTCAAATAATAATTGATGGTGAATACTTCAAATTTGTTGGATTAATGGTAGCACAGCCAAACATTCAATTAAGTAAATCATGGATTAATATTATTCTCCGCTTTTTGTTGGTTCTGATAGTAGTAATATTTATTAGTTATGTTGTAAATAAACTGAAATTAGAGACTTTGAAATACATGAATATGGTTGCAATATTATTTGGATTCACGTCAAATAAGCAACCGACTACACCTTTTGGAAGAATTATAGTCATATTCGTGTTTATATTGTCAATGTTTTTTTCTTCTAAATTAATCACAAATTTTCTGAGATCTATAGTTTTTAATGATTCAGTCTCATTAATAACTTTAAGAGATATCGCTGAATCAAAAAATAAATTAGTTACGGATACGCTATCGTATAGAAATGTATTTACAAAGGACCAAGATTATATTCTTACAGTATTAGAACGGAAAACTCAGGTTTTTGATCGATATGATTGCGGTAGCTTTATACAAAAAAATGTTCGATCAATTTGTATCATCGTATATGGAGACGCCTTAAATATAATTGAACAACATAAACTTTCAAAACCTAGAAAATTAATGAAAATTTTGCCTCCTGAATTTACTCGTAAACAATTAGTATATATTTTTGAGAAAGCATCTCCGTATATTCCTGAATTTCAAAGACTATTAAGGAGACTGTTTGAATCTGGCATATTTCTTCATTTCGAAAAAAATCTGCGAACGATAAAAGATGTTGATAATAGCCAACGTAAACAGCTTATAGATTATTTATTTGCTGTAAATCTCAGTTTTCTTATAATGACTGGTTTCATTATTTCTTTTATAGTACTTGGTTTTGAGATACTTTTAAGTAATAAATTAAAAACTAAACATTGACATGTTTTAACTAATATATTTGTTAACGAATTTATGGTTTATTTTTTACTGGAGTAAACTTCTATAAAATGCAAACGTAAACAACATCGCAGCACCTGTATGTTTTAAGTTATTAGAAAAAGAATCTTAATGAAGTCTATCTTTTGCTTTAATTGTACGTAAATCACGCTGGAATTGCGCTTTTATTCTAACAATATGTAAAAAAGCGAAATTATTAAATATCTGTTGTATACTGTAATGCTCACCTTACATCTTGATGGATACCTTACCTTGACGGTCTTTTAGCGACGTAAAATATTGTAAGAGCCGAAACAAATCATAATACGCAGCATGTTTGTTCACTGTTATTAAAAGGACGAGGTTTATATAATTTGTAAAGATCAATTACAAGCTCCTGCAACCAGTGAACTGAATCGCAGAAGAAGCATTCGATAAAGTAATTTTCATTCATACTACTCTTTTAAATTACTTTTTAATTGAAACGAATTTGACAGACGCTTACAATTCTTAAGACTATGCATGAAAAATGCAAAGTTTTGACGAAGTTATTTGAAGTTATCGAGAATATTAGTGAAATTTTACGATTCGAGTTCTTGCTTCATCTATACCAGAACTTCTTTCTTATGTTTCTCTTTTCTAAATGTCCATAACTTTGGCCTTTTTGGCATTCAATCCAATTGTCATTTAATCAATCTAATATAAATAACATTGTCATAAATGTAATTTATAATAAGTGTAATAAGTGACAAACATAAATTTCACTGAATCTCGCATAAAAATAACTATTCGTCCAATTTAATATACTTTTAATTATGATAAATTATATTTATAGTAATTAATTATATTTGTACATAACATTAATCAATTTGTATGTAGTACATTGCATTAGTTAATTTATACATTTTAAATTATTTATATAAAAGATAATTTATTATTATATTCTATATCTGCACTATTAAACTTTTTAACACGATAACGCAATCAAGAAAGAGTCATGCCAAAATTTATTTATACTTTCTTGCGTAATTTCGAACTGTATCTAACTAAGTTTGCTAAAAAGAAAATATTGTTACAAATGTGCTAACGTTTTATTTATTTTATTTATTTAGATTGATTTATACTTATTTACGTGTATGCTGAAATACCCTCCACAAAGATTAAAGATTTGACTAAAAGTCTTACTGATCATCGCCGAAAAGAGACCACTTTGGACTCAAAATATGCGTCTTGAGGTACACTTGCAACCTATGTATGTGTGCAAAATCGAATACCTGCACAATACCTGAACGCTGAAATGACAGAACTGGTGCAAAAGTTGACGATGTATCCGTAATAAATTCGAATATATCGATTGAAAACAACGTTGGCATAGCCGTTGAGATACGATAATGCGATCAGCCCATCATTGCCAGTACCGAAATCGCGGACCGATTCAATTCCTTTAAATAAGGGTGGTGACGACTTATGGAGTACCATCATAGTAACGAGCAAGAGCTGGAAGGCACAATCTGACTTTGTCCTCGCTTGAATACGCATCGCCGCAGATTGAATCTGAATGAATATATTTTTCTTAACTAAAACTCGTAAGAATTATTTCCCCAATCTAACACGATGGTATAAAAGAAGTTGTATACAAATGTTTGTTTCTACCTATAGGTAAATCCACTGTCGGATAAAAGCTTTGTACTCAAAAGATATTAACCACTTTCTGATTTGCCCCTTAGCGGAATTACCTCACTCTTTCCTAAGTGTATGTATAATAACAATTTAGTGTAAGGTTTCAGAAATCACAAGATTCGCAGACGCATTTGTTTGTAAAATACTAACGTTATACGTAAGTGCGCTACTAATCGTCGTACAATACATCTCAGTAAATCGGATTTAGAGATTTATGAAAATAGTCGTATTCAACGATTCTCGGAAATTTAAAAGCTCTAATGGAATGCAGATGTCAACTAGAAGTTGAACAATGACTATAAATGTTTTTGGAATGTATTAAAAAATAAATATATAAATAAAAATTTAGGGTAAAATCTTGACATCTTTGACTAGAACGGAAACAGCTCAGTAGGCAAGTTGGGTTGGGCAATTCAGAGGTTCTGGATTCAAGTTCGAGCCTTGGATTTCTAACTTTAGGACATTTTTATGTTTACAAATTTCAGCCTCTTATAACGTCGCAGTTTCGTTCGAATTCTACTATATGTAGTCATTCACTGTATAGTTAAATTATATATAAATATATAGTTGAATATTTAATTACATATGATTATGCAGGTACCCTTTTCTTAGATATATCCACCAAAAGATCAATAAGCCATTTAGTTAATATGAAGTGCAAGGAATGAAGTATTTGTTATTAAAGTCTGTTAAAATATTAGTAATAAATATAAATATACGTACGTATTCAAGTCTTTCATTTTACAAGTGACATTCGTAGTAAATTTTTCTTTAAACTACGCAGAAAAAGTATTTTCCTTAATCCGTTACGGAGTCATTTAGTTTAGTAACAACTATCAAGCTACGAAACAAAGATACCAAACTATCAAATGATGTCAATTATTTATCGAAAATTACTAATTTTCTTTGTAGATTATTTCATATTTTTTACAACATTAAACGAAGCAAGTTTTTTGGATACATGTTTAAACAAGATTATTATAAGCATGTGTTCGTATAATTCGAAAATGTTTATTATAAATAGTAAATCATTAAATTCAAAAGAATTTAGTTTATTGACGCGTGAAGTTATAAGAACCTCACCAAGTTTTACATTAGATTTATTGGCTATTGAAAACGTTAAAATTGATGACAGTTTTATAAAGCACCATAGTCGTTTATTTCATCCCGATTTAATGGTATTTTTGCTTGGTGGAAGTAAGATAAGTATTAATATTCAGGTAGAACAGTTTATAGATTTTGTTGTAATGTTAAATCCAAACTCACGAAGGCCCAATTGCTTATTCATATATATTGGAGATGCCCATTTAATAAAAGATGCATTGAATAAAACTTTGGATTACGCATGGATAAATAAAATATTGGACTTTACTATATTTGAATTGCAAATGAAAACAAATAAAAGCTTTCTTTATTACTTTAATCCGTTTTTTAATAAGGTGGTAAACCAATCGATTTGCAGTAAAATTAAACTTTTTCCTAATAAATTACTTAACGTAAATGGATATCCAATAAAATTACCATTTTATAACTTTACTGACTATACTCAAGCAATTGTAGATATTAAGGGTCACAAAATACTAACTAGCTGGTTTTACCATTCACAGCTCCTAGTCGCTATAAGTCAAATTAATTTTACATTAGATTTCGTAGACGTAGCAGGAGATGACAGTTCCCTTGCTGACAAACTCAGGATTATTAACGATCAATTTTCAACTAAAAAAATAAATGTTATGACAACTGCGATGCCAAATACTTATTTTAATAATATCCTTCAGATAAGTATTTACGATGATTGCTTTAAATACGTTGGTTTGAAGAAAGCACAATCAAATATAACCTTCCACAAGCAATGGAATGTTATTCTAAGTTTCTTATTCATAGTGGTTGCAGTGACACTTTTTACTTATGTCATGAATAAATTAAAATTAGATTATTTAAATCCATTAAATATGGTTGCTATTTTATTTGGAGTCACCGCAAATAGACAACCGAGATCCAGTTTCGGAAGAATCATAGTAATATGTGTATTTTTATTGTCAAATAATTTTTCTTCGAGGTTAATTATAAATTTTATGACAGCTATAGTTTTTGATGATCATGCATCATTAGCGACTCTCCAAGAAATCGTGGCATCAAATAATAAAATAGTTACGGATGAATTAACGTTTAAAAATGTTTTTAATAATTATCACGACATTCTTTCTACAATATTACTACGAAAAACTGAGATTCTCGATAAAGACGCCTGCATTGTATTTATAGTAAATAATGAAAACTCCATTTGTGTTACCTTATATAAAGATGCTGTACACGCTCTCAAAACTATGAAATCGATTAAAATCTTGCCACCTGAATTTGGATGCATTCCATTAGTATATGTTTTTGAGGAGGCATCTCCGTATGTTTTTGAGTTTAAACGAATATTTCAAAAAATGTATGAATCTGGTATATTTAAGTTTCTACAGCGTAAATCGGAAGTAATACAAAACATTGATGATAGTTACCGTAAAAAGCGTATAGACAGTGTTTTTGCCGTGAATCTTAGTTTTATTTTTATCATTGGTTGTTTCATATGTTTTATTGTGCTTAGTTTTGAGCTACTTTCAAGTTATAAACGAAATATTAACTTCGGTGTACGGGTTAATGAACTGTTTTAAAATTGTGGTTTAACTTAAAATTATAAATATTTCTCTAACTATATAATTTTTATGTGATTTATTATTCGTTTTTGAATATAAAATTTAAGTTATAAATAAAAAAATTAAGTTTTGAACAAATGTAAATGTACATTATGTAAATGTATATAATGTAGATTTTGTGTGACTAAAAATCATATATAAGCTCTATTTTTTTTGTTTAAATATTTGTAAATTATGCGCTATTTGTGATGTTGCGTCTGTGAGGTACATTTTCAAATTATTAAAATTATGCTAGTGCATAGAAAAAAATTGTTGTGTAGATTTATTTTCACATTTTCGAAAGGGTCAATTCGATCCAGAATTCCTACAGAAGAACTTAAAAAGCGATTTACGTAAAATTATTTAAAAGAACAAACCACCTAAAATATTACACCCACGACAAATAAAATATAAAATTTTTTATTAAATTTTGATTTATCTAGAACCCTCTTTGAACCCTTCGAGGGCTGTCGAAGTATAGTTATGAACTGCTGTTTTACTGTAGAATAACTACTATGTATTTTTGTGAATGAAAATTGTCATCACCGGTAAACTGCAATAGAACTACCGGGAAGAATTAGGGATATTTTAAATGTTAAAAACTTCAAGCTAACTATAGAATAAATACTGTCTATGCATTTTTATGAAATTTGATTTGCGATGGCTACTGTTTTAGAAACATATCGTAAACATAATTAACAGTAGTTTTGCTGTAGTTTATCCAGCTGTTTATCAGTACAACAGCAGTTGTTCTGCAGTACAGCAATAGTTTGCAATTAGCAAAAATAGCGAAAATTATTCAGAATAATTCAACAGCAATTAACTTAAATGATATCCGAAAATTTTTCCGAAATCTGGAATTTCGAACTCCCATAATTCCGATAATCAATTATTCCGAATTCATTTTTCCGAATGCTTTTTATCCGAAGCCATTTTTCTGAAATTCAATATATATAAATACATATATACCCCTAATGTATATGCTTAAGTGTCTTGTAACTACACAGTCCATGGATGTATTGTGTAGCTAAATTGTAAGTCCATGCATTCGAACTACATCCCGATTTGGTGCACATGCATTCCGACTATAGGGAACTTTACTGACCGGTACCATGGTATGGTTTCGGGCAATGGAAAAAGCAGTATAAGACTCGAAAAAAGTATTGGGTAGGCTAAAATAAAAAACAATTTTTTTTGTCTCAAACTATTAATGACTCTATAAACTTCCATGTCTTGATGCACCTTATTCCTTAAATAACCTCAATTAAAAAAATTTAAGGGGGTCCAATTTACGTATTTCTAACACCGATTTTCGAATACCTAATGTTCCGGTAGCCATGACAATTGCTTTCTGCAAGGCGTCTATTGTTTATAAGCTTTGCAATGCAATGCACAAAGGCTTAAATTATTCGTGAAACATAAGGCTCAAGACCATCCAGAGCAACCTCCGGTTCAGTTACTCCGCACTGAACTCGCTGGTGTTGCAGAAGCCGTCAGAGATGCAGCATCAGAGATATCGGGTATACAACTGTAACCAAGTTCCATAATGTCGGACTTCGAATTAGCCATTATTAATGGTTGTGTTCAAGTCTATCCAAATCCGATTATTCATCTTTGCCTCTTCCACTTTTCGCAGTCTTTATATAGAAACGTTCAGGATGTTGGCTTACATCAGGTTTACAACAACCCCGACGATGACACAGTACTTATGCAGATGTACATGCTCCTCGCGTCAGCGTTCGTGCCAGTATCTAACGTGCCTAAAGTGTTCCGATTTCTGAAAGAATACCTCAATGAAGATCTTCTCGAAGTGCTCGATTACTTCGGTGTGACGTACGTCAACGACAGGCCTGCCAGAGGTCGAAGAAGAGCAGTTCGTCCGCGATACGATCCATAGCTGTGGAACCAGTACGACGCTACGATTGACAGATCACACAAAACAAACAACCTTAGTGAGGGATGGCATAACCGTTTCCGCTTGGTCATTGGAAAAGACCATCCGGACCTGTTCTTCGCACTTAAAAGAGTTCCAAACGGAGCAGGGTGATGCGGAAATTATGGTGACCGAACTTTGTTTAGGGCGACGAGTGAAAGCAGCATTAAAAAAAAAAGATTACATATCTACAACAGGCAGGTACGCATCACGGAGGATTACGATGAGTACAAGGAGCGCCGAGAGGAACTTGAGTTTTTGCGAACCATGGCTCACAATATTGCTATCTAAATTATTTGCCTAAATTATCTAAATTATTTGTTATTTCGGAGTAAAGGGATTCGTTAAAAAGGGTTTCGGGATTTTTTTCGGAAAATTTTTACTTCGGAAAACCGTCCATTTCGAATAATGGATTCCGAAGATTGACCCCCCAACCAACTTAAATAGTATCATAATTCCCATTTCATAAAGAAGTATGGATATCAGTTATTCTACAGCTTGCAGTTTCTAATATTTGAAATATATAAAATTTTTCCCGGTAGTTCCACTGCAGTTCACCGGTGAATTATATACGGTCTATATTAGTCTTTTTTTTGTTTACGTTATATTTTTGTTCCAATGATGACTATTTTCATTCTGCTAAATTACATGCACAGTAGTTATTGTATAGTAAAACGGCAGTTCATATAACTAGCTAAAGTGAAAAAAGTCGTTAAAGATATTCCCACTGTAGTTTATTCCGTCGGAACTTTCCTTTGTATAATGGCAGTAGTTCCCCTGTAAATGCAAAATTACTGCTTGCAAAGTTTAGTTTCCTATACCAACAGTTTTCAGGTAGTAGTTATTCAACAGTTCATACCTGCAGTCACTTTCTCTAAGGGACTGTAAAACACAGAAAAGATTTTAATGTCCCGGATGAGCTGTATGCTAAGGTGACCATCCGGCGGTGCTCACGTAGTATCTCGCGTGAGAGCCGGAATTATCTGATGCATAAAGTGCAAGCTTGCACTCGATTCAGGTGTTTATTCGAAATTTGAATTTAAGTAGGCTGTGACTCATATTTTAGTACTCGAACGAGAAAGTAATCAATTTTTTCGTGCTAGTGACAAAGTGCTATCAAATAAATAATTACTGTGTATAGCTGCATGGATCGCACATACGATTATATGTGATTATAAACAATCATTTGCATCTATCTTTATCTGCATGCAATGGACCAATACATCAATACCGTATAATATCAACTTCAAGTCAATATCGACTTTAAGAATGCTGTTTATTATTAAAGCTTGAAAAATTATTCATCATACATGAAAATTTATGTGCAAGTATACTTGTAATTTTAGAAAAATGTCGCGTGTAAAAATTCCTTTAAGAATTCTTTTTTTTCTGTTAGTTCTGTAAGATATACTAAACTGCAAAGTGGTGTTTAAGTTATGAAAAAATGTTGATTATTAATCGTAGAGTATTATATTTCTTACTTGACTACACAACCTTTTTCATAACATTTAACCAAGCTGGTTTATTGAATACACGTTTAAGACATATTATTAATAATATGCACCCATATAATTCAAAAATGTTTATTTTAAATAATAAAGTTCCAATTTCTGCAGAAATGAATTTGTTCATTCATGAAATTTTACGCATCTGGCCAAGTATCACTTTAGATTTATCAACTGTCGAAGGTTTTAAAAACAATGTTAACTTTACCAACCACTACAGTAATTTATTTAGACCTGAATTATTAGCATTTGTTCTGCATGACAATAATGCAAATATTACGATCCCTGCACAACAATTTATAGCTTTTGTTGTAAAGTTGTATCCATATTTAACTCGACCAAAATGTTTGTTTTTTTATTTTGGTGATCACGATTTAATAAAAAGTTCATTGAATAAAACTTTATATTATGCTTGGGAAAATAAAATATTAGACTTGACTGTTATCGAATTTCAAATAAAAGTAAATCAAAGCTTTATTTGTTACTTAAATCCGTTTTTACGAAAGATGAATAGGCAGTTGTTTTCAAACGATATTCAGCTTTTCCCTAATAAATTGATAAATACGAATGGATATCCAATAAAATTACCATTTAGCAACTTTACTGGATATTCTCTAGCAACTATAGATAGCAAAGGTGACAAAAGAATTACTTATAGTTCGTTTTATTATCCTCAGCTGTTATTTGCTATAAATCGAATCAATTTTTCATTGGATTTCGTAGCCATAGGTAGAAATGATATTCCTGTATCTGAAAAACTCAATAAAATTAATAAGAAATTATCAAATAATGAGGTGAATGTAATGGCAACTGCAATGCCAAATGCATATTTTAAGAATATCTCTCAGTTATTTATACATGGAAATTATTTTACTTTCGTTGGATTATTGAAAGTACAACCAAATATTACCTTCAATAAGCAATGGAACATTATTTTAAGTATCTTGTTAATCGTTGTTGTAGTCATATTTCTTACTTACACGACGAACAAATTAAAATTAGATAATATAAAGCAACTAAATATGGTTGCGATTTTATTTGGAGTCACCTCAACTAGCCAACCAAGGACAAGTTTTGGAAGAATCATAGTGATATGCGTAGTATTACTATCAATTAATTTTTTTTCGAAGTTAATAATAAATGTTATGACAGCTGTAGTTTTTAATAATGATGTATCATTACTAACTCTAAAAGCAATTGCCGAATCAAATAATATAATAGTTATGGGAAAACTCTCGTATAAAAGTGTTTTTACTTACATGGACAGCGACAGAATCTATTCAATTCTTGCAAAAAAAAACGCATACTATAGAACTAGCAAATTGCACTTATGTTTTATCAAAAAAAGCGCAGACTATTTGTGTTACTCTGCATAGTACTGCGCTTCAAATAGTAAGAACATCGCCTTCAATTAAAATGTTGCCACCTACATTTGCACGTATTCCATTAGTATACGTTTTTGAGAATGCTTCGCCGTACATTGTTGAGTTTGAAAAAATATTTCGAAAACTCTCTGAATCTGGTATTTTTGAACATTTGCGAAACAAATCGCTAAAAATAGGAAGTATTGACGATCCTCGGCGTAAACATTTTATGGATAATTTATTTGCTATAAATCTTAGTTTTATTTTAATGGCTGGGAATATTATGTCTTTTGTAGTACTAGGTTTTGAAATAATTTCACGTTATAAGCGAAAAAATCACCTTGATGACGCTAATGATTAATGGGATCGTTATTGTTATTCTTAAAATTAAAAACATTAATTTGATACGGCGCTAATGATTAATGGGATCGTTATTGTTATTCTTAAAATTAAAAACATTAATTTGATACGACTACGTTTAAGGGGTATGAATACATATGGGCGATTCTCCGACAAATCGTGCTCTCGATTTTTGACTCCCTCGAAAAATATTTTTAAAATGTTGCATACCATCATGTGAGTTTTTTCAGATTTTTTTCGGCCCTTTTCTTCAAGTTACAGATGGTTAAAGTTGGCAATTTAAGTATTTTCTCATTTTTTGCCTATTTTCGTTAATTTGTAGCACCTCAGGGAAGCGGTTTTCGACAAAAATATGTAAACACTTTTGTTAGGAAATTTTCTCAGCCTTTTAAAAGAAAAATACTTTCAATGTCGTATGTATTGTAATAAGTCTCTCACAGACATTTTAATCTTTAAAATCAATGAAATTCAAAAGCGATCTGGAGTTTGGTAACCAAAAAACCATCAAGATAGCTTTTTTCGGTGCAAATGTATCTTCACTACGGCCGAAATGGCACTCGATCTATTTCTAACCTCAAAAAATCATTAAGTCATTCAAAATTTAAAAAATAGCGTATGCGCGGTCTTAGAAAAAAATACATTTAAATTATAAAAATTAAAGTTCTCAAAATAAAAGTAATCTTAACATTTTTTTATAATTTTTCTTCATTTTCGAACTAAAAATCGTTGAAAATGCCAAAATTCAGCATGAAATTTGTTATTAAATTTGGCATTTTTTGTGATTTTTAGCTCGGAAATGAAGATAAATTATGAAAGATGTTAATGATATTTTTATTTAAAATTTTTTTTATTTAAATCTTTTTTTTTTCTAAGGCATATATGCTATTTTTAAAAAATTGAATGACCTAATTGATTTTTTGAGGTTATTAAAAGGTCGAGCGTCATTTCGGCAGTAGTGCAAGTACATTTGTGCTGAATAAAGCTATATTCATGATTTTTTTGGTTATCGAACTCCGGATCGCTTTTGAATTTCATTGATTTTAAAGATTAAAATGTCTGTGAGAGACTTATTACATATACATACGACATTGAAAGTATTTATCTTTTAAAAGGCTGAGAACATTTCCTAACAAAAGTGTTTACATATTTTTGTCGAAAACCGCTTCCCTGAGGGTGCGAATGAATGCAAATAGGCAAAAAATTGAGAAAATGCTTAAAATGCTAACTTTAACTTTCTGTAACTTGAAAAGAAGGGCCGAAAAAAATCTGAAAAAATTTAAGGGCACTCACAGGATTGTATGCAACATTTTAAAAATATTTTTCGTGGGGGTCAAAAATCGAGCGCCCGATTTGTCAGAGAATCGCCCATATATATATGTTAATTGGTGTTAACTGCTTTCTGAGAGAAGAATTTTTGGTTTTCGAGTCTAAATTTACAAAACAACATTTCTGGTTTAAAAAATGCTTAAAAATTAAAGTTTTATCATGGTGTTAAGTGCAATATCCCATAAAATCATTATAAGTCAATGTATAAATTTTCATTTTTATGTAAATAGTGTAACTTTTCTTAGATACCCATTTAAAGTCAAAATTTTCACCGTTCTCAACTTTTTAAACATTCTAAGCTGAAAAACCATAAATTATTGCCCTGGAAGGTGTCAGCACTAATTAACATCTAAAGGTGGATTTGTCCTCTTAACGATAAAAATTTAATTTCATTTTATGAGCATTGTATGTGGGTGTATTATTTGTATATACTGCAAAATTTTGTTTCCTATTAAGAAATAAATATTGATTAATAATTATATTCCGTTGAGTATTATATTTCTTACTTGATTACATAACCTTTTTCATAACATTAACCAATTATATGGGTACATATTATTAATAATATGTACCCATATAATTCAGAAATGTTTATTTTAAATAATAAAGTTCCATTTCTGCAGAAATGAATTTGTTGATTCATGAAATTTTACGTATCTGGCCAAGTGTGACGTTAGGTTTATCAAATGTCGAAGGCTTTAAAAACAGTGATAGCGTTATCAACCACTACCGTAATTTATTTAGACCTGATTTAATAGCGTTTATTCTGCTTGGAAATAATGCAAATATTACAATCCCAGCACAACAATTTATAGCTTTTGTTGTGAAGTTGTATCCATTTTTAACTCAATTTAATAAAAAGTTCATTGAATCAGTAAATCAAAGCTTTATTTGTTACTTGAATCCATTTTTACGAAAGATGAATAGGCAGTTGTTTTCAAACGACATTCAGCTTTTCCCTAATGAATTGATAAATACGAATGGATATCCAATAAAATTACCATTTTACCACCTTTCTCGATATTCTCTATCAACTACAGATAGCAATGGCAACAAGAAAGTAACTAGTTGGTTTTATTATCCACAGCTGTCAGTTGCTATAAATGAATCCATTTTTCGTTGGATTTCGTAGTCATAGGCAGAAATGATATTCCTCTTTTTGAAAAACTCATGAAAACTGAAGAAAAATTATCAAATAATGAGGTGAATGTAATGACAACTGTAATGGCAAATGCATATTTTAAGAATATCTCTCAGTTAATTATACATGGAAATTACTTTAGATTCATCAGATTATTGAAAGTACAACCAAATATTACCTTCAACAAGCAATGGAATATTACACAACCTCTAAATGAACTTTCCTGGAATGCTGAATTTACAGAATTGGTATAAATGTTGACGATGCGTCCGTAATAAATTCGAATATATCGATTGAAAGCAACACTGGCATAGCCGTTAAGATGCGATAACGCGATCAGCCCACTATTTCTGTAAACAAGGGTGGTGACGACTTATGGAGTACCACCATAGTAACGAGCAAGAGTTAGACGGCACAATCTGAGTTTGTCCTCGCTTGAATACGCATCGCCGCAGATTGAATCCGAATGAATATATTTTTCTTAACTATAAAACTCGTAAGAATTATTTCCCGAATCTAACAAGATGGTCTAAAAAAAGTTGTATTCAAATGTTTATCTTTACCTGGAGTTAAATCCACTGTATTGGTGCAGAATAAAAGTTTTGTAATTAAAAGATATTAACAACTTTCAGATTTGCCCTTCGATGGAATTGCCTCACTCTTTCCTAAGGGTATATATAATAACAATTTAGTGTAAGGTTTGAGAAACACTATAACAAGTGCATAAATAATTTCTACACATCTCAGTAAATCGCAGTCAATGGCTCCGTCTACGTAATTTTAAGGTTTAATATGAGCCACAGTTTTTTTGTGAGAAAAAAACGATATTTTCTAGCAACAATAGGATTTATATTTAATCATTGTGGGAAATTAGAGACTTAAAATACTAACGTTATACGTAAGTGCGCTACTAATTTCTACGCATCTCAGTAAATCGGATTTAGAGATTTATGAAAATAGTCGTATTCAACGATTCTCGGAAATTTAAAAAGCTCTAATGGAATGCAGATGTCAACTAGAAGTTGAACAATGACTATAAATGTTTTTGGAATGTATTTAAAAAATCAATATATAAATAAAAATTTAGGGTAAAATCTTGACATCTTTAACTAGAACGGAAACAGCTCAGTAGGCAAGTTGGGTTGGGCAATTCAGAGGTTCTGGATTCGAGTTCGAGCCTTGGATTTCTGATTTTAGGACATTTTTATGTTTACAAATTTCAGCCTCTTATAACGTCGCAGTTTCGTTCGAATTCTACTATATGTAGTAATTCACTGTATAGTTAAATTATATATAAATATATAGTTGAATATTTAAATTACATATGATTATGCAGGTACCCCTTTCTTAGATCTATCCACCAAAAAATCAATAAGCCATTTAATTAATATTGTTGAGAGACATACTTTCTCGATATATATAAGTACAACGATACACACACACACTTCCGCAGACACACAGTTTGTCATAAACCGGGAAAGGACAGCTACCTGGCTAGGAGCTTTTATTGCACTCCGCCCCCGACTACCGATGCTCCCCAGTAGACTCACCGAAGGGCCTCGTCAGTTCAGTACTGACTGTCAACGTGTACGCACCTACGATCTCTATAATTATCTTGTCACAACAGCATTAATAATTGTCATAGATTAAATTCATTAGCCTTTAGTTCATTGTGATTTCTCATAAGAATTAGTGTCATACAACCAACATTGTTATATATACGAACTGTGTACCTGCGGTTATCTTCTAACTTGTGTACTGTATTAATAAAATCAACAAATTAACATACATTAAAGTTATCCCAAAATAACCACCTTCCAACAGGTTATGGGCCCAGAAGTTATAAACAATAGTTATCATGTGTGACACATAAAGACAATTCTTAACACAGTGAAAGCAAAGTTTGAATAAGACAACTATTGAATATGGAGCTATAAATTAAAGCTTGTATTGATGAAAGACAAGCTATGGGACATAGTAAAGGAACCACCGTTGACTCCAATGAACGCCGAATTAACAGCAAAAGACGAAGCAGCGCAAGCTACGATCGGCTTACTCGTGGAAAATAGTCAGCTTAGACTCATCAAAACTGCAGAAACAGCGCACGCACAGTGGAAAAAGCTCAAAGACTACTTTGAAAAATCAACACTCTATGGAAAGATTCACCTACAACGGCGTCTTTACCATACAGTATTGCAAGAGGGTGGTGATATGGTAGAGCACATCGCTACTATTTGTGAATATGCAGACAAGCTATTCGCCATGGGCAAAACCATCGACGATGACTCATTAGTGGGAGTTCTACTCTGCAGTCTTCCCGATTCGTATGGCACACTCATTATGGCATTAGAGGGTAGGCCAGAAAAGGATATCACGCTTGATTTCGTGAAAGGAAAACTTATCGACGAGTTCATGAGACGCAAGGACTCGCAAGGACTCGCAAGGAGCAAGCCTCGATACGTCAGATGAAACTGCCATGAAAGCTGCGCATGACCACAAAAAGAACATGCAAGGTATACGACCAAAGTGTCTTTTCTGCAAGAAAAAGGGGCACACGAAGCCTGAATGCAGAAAGTACAAAGCTTGCCTAGAGAAAAACCCCGAGAAAGCTAATAAAGCATCGGAAGAAAATTCCAGTAGCAATGACAGTTATGGCTGTTATCTAGCACAAGCTGAATTCTGCCTCAAGGCGAGTGTCACTGAAACGCAAGATTGGATAGTGGACTCAGGAGCAACAAGTCATATGACTTAAACGCGAACATATTTTGAAAAAATTGACGAAAGCAGCAAAGGCTACGTACGCCTCGCGGACGACGAGAGCCGCATAAAGGTTGAAGGCGTCGGTACAGTGGCCATAAAATGTACAAATGCTACACAGAAACCGTCAGTAATAAAAATACGCGATTTGCTCCACGTTCCCGGATTAGGGGTTAATCTTCTCTCAGTAAGCAAGCTGGCTATGGACGGTTTCAAAACAATCTTCGAAGAGGACGGTTGTAAAATCATAAAAGATGGAACCGTGCTGGCTATAGCGAAGAGAAGCTCAAACCTTTATGAGCTAAAGGCCGAAAAATCCTTCATAGCGAGGAATATACCCGCAAATAACAGCTGTCCTCCAAATTGTCATCACGTTGGCACAGGTGGTTCGGACACCGCGCTACAGCAACAATAAATGAGTTGGATACTAGAAAGCTAGCCACTGGCATTAAGCTATCGGACTGCCAAAAAACCATTGTGTGCGAGGAGTGCATCCAAGGTAAATTACACCGTAAACCTTTTCCTAAGGAGTCCAACAGCACAACGCTCGAAGCCCTCGATCTTGTACACACAGATCTATGTGGCCTGATGCAAACAGTCACCCCAGGCGACAACCGTTATTTTATGACGGTCATAGACGACTACTCCAGGTACGCTCATGTATACATTATGTTGCACAAAAGCGATGCCGTCGCACACATCGAGGAATACGTAAAAATGGCAAAAACGCAATTTGGCAAAGTACCAAAGATAATCCGTTCAGATCGAGGTAAAGAATACGTCAACAACGACCTCAAGTCATTCCTCAAAGATCAAGGTATTATTACTCAGTACACTGCACCGTATTCTCCTGCACAAAACGGCGTCGCCGAGCGGAAGAACCGATCCTTGCTCGATATGTCGAGATGCATGCTTATCGATGCCGAACTTGACCTAAAATACTGGGGCGAAGCTGTAATTACTGCAAGTTACCTGCAAAATCGATTACCTAGCAGATCAACAACAAAAACTCCATTCGAGTTATGGTATTCAAAGAAGCCCGACCTGACACATCTACAAATCTTCGGCAGTCCTGCATACATGCACATCCCAAAGGAGCAACGCAGGAAACTAGATCGAAGAGGCAAAAAATTAATTTTCATTGGATACTCGGACGAATCGAAAGCTTTTCGCCTTTTAGATACCGAGACGAACAAAATTAAAATAAGCCGAGATGTAGAATTTCTTGACAAGAAAAGCTTCAAAGAAAAAACTTCATGTGCAGAGGAAAGCGAGATTCTTCTAAATAATCCGCAAAATTACAACAATCTTCAAGCCAATGATAATGCATCCATAGCCCCTTCGAATGACAATGCATCTGTAATTTCTTCATCAAGCGATGATTACACCAGTCTAGACGAGGACGGCCTCGTAGAAGAAAATCTATCTGAAGCAGCGCCGCTCCGGCAATCAGAGAGGTCCGATAAAGGTGTCCCCCCAGACAGGTATATGGCTGCATTACACTTAACAAGAGAAGAGCCGCGAAATGCTAAAGATGCGTTATCAGGACCAGATAAAGACCACTGGAAAAAGGCCATGGATGAAGAAATATCCTCGCACGTAAAAAATCGCACATGGGAGATCGTTCCACGCCCAGACGGAAGAGACGTTACCAAGTTCAAATGGGTATTCAAAATAAAAAGAAATGCCAACGGTGAAGTTGAGAGATACAAAGCTCGGCTCATCGCCTGTGGATACTCGCAAAAATTTGGCGAAGATTACGACGAGGTTTTTGCACCTGTAGTAAAATATTTAGAACACTTTTAACGATAGTGGGACAGAAAAATCTACACGTCAGACACTTCGACGCCAAAACCGCGTTTCTCAACGGCGAGCTTGACGAAACTCTTTTCATGAAACAATCGGAAGGCTATATTTCTCAAGATAAAAGCATAGTTTACCGCTTGAGGAAGGGAATCTATGGACTCAAGCAAGCAGCAAAAGTCTGAAATGACTGCCTGGATAACTGCTTAACTTCGTTCGGATTTCAACAGAGCAATGCCGATCCATGCCTGTACATCAAGATCAATAATTACGACGAGAAAATCTACCTCATCGTTTATGTCGATAATTTTCTAGTCGTAGCAAGGCACCCGGAGAAAATCGACGAGGTAGCGAAATTCTTGAGCAAACAATTTCAGCTAAAAGATCTCGGCAATCTTAGCCTCTATTTAGGGATTGAAATAAAAAGAGATAAGAATGGGATTTATTGCATCAAACAAGAAAAATACACCGAAAAAATCATATGCAGATTTGGCCTGCAAGATGCAAAAATCTCATATGTGCCGGTTGCTGAAAGCTATATAAAAGCAAGAGACGATTTGTCTCCGATGCCGGAAAGCAGCCGATATCAACAGCTCATCGGCGCCTATTATATCTCGCTGTCAACTCGAGACCGGACATAGCCGCAAGTGTTTCCATCCTCAGCCAACACAACAAGGACTCCGCTGTAGCAGTCTGGAATGAGGCATAAAGGGTCGCTCGCTACTTGCACGGGACGAAAAGCATGGAGCTACGTCTTGGAAATAAAGGCGCATCTCCCACGCCCATTGGCTACGCTGACGCGGACTGGGCACAACACCGCCTAGATAGAAAATCGAACAGCGGCTATATATTCCAATACGCAGGATCTTCCATAAGTTGGGCTTGCCGAAAGCAAGACAGCGTCTCTCTATCAACAACAAAAGCTGAATACATTGCCCTCGCAGAAGCTGTTCAGGAAGGGATATGGATTCGTCGCCTACTCAAGGATATTGAAGGACGAGCATAAGAAACAACTTTGGTTTATGAGGATAATCAGAGCTGCCTTAAACTTATAGACATTAGAAAATTCAATCAACGAACAAAACACATAGATACCAAGTATAAATTCGTCAAGGACTACAAAAACCAGCAAATTATGAATTACAAATATTGTTCGACTGCAGACATGATTGCCGACATGCTCACAAAATGGCAAATTAAAGTTAAGACGATTCGCAGAAATGGCAGGTCTAATCAATTATCAAGTCACCGATATGTGCATCGTTGAGGAAGGGTGTTGAGAAACATACTTTCTCGATATATAAAATACAACGATACACACACACACTTCCGCAGACACACAGTTTGTCATAAACCGGGAAAGGACAGCTACCTGGCTAGGAGCTTTTATTGCACTCCGCCCCCGACTACCGATGCTCCCCAGTAGACTCACCGAAGGGCCTCGTCAGTTCAGCACTGACTGTCTCTTCCTATGATCTCTATAATTATCTTGTCACAACAGCATTAATAATTGTCATAGATTAAATTCATTAGCCTTTAGTTCATTGTGATTTCTCATAAGAATTAGTGTCATACAACCAACATTGTTATATATACGAACTGTGTACCTGCGGTTATTTTCTAACTTGTGTACTGTATTAAGGGAACCCAACACCTTTAAAACTTGAAAAAGTCGATTTTTTTTATGATTTGTTTTGATAGGAAATTTACCATAGAATATGCTCTCGAAAGCCGTTTTTCGAAAAAAAATTTTCCCGCAAAATTATAAGCAAAATACTAAATAAATATTTTGACTGGTTTCTCGCAAATTTGCGTAATTAAAATTATTTATTCAATATACCGAAAAGTTTCATATTTTTTTAATAAATCCAGTCAGAATTAGATATTTTTATTGTAATTGCAAAAAACAGTATTTTTATAACTATATATGTATATATATATAGTGTAATGGGGTGAGCCGTACACGTTAACAATCGCACAAAAACCACGGAGCCAGCGTCGCACTGCGAAACGCTAATACGCCGACTAGCCTAGACGTGCTCAGACACCGTCACACCCCCCACCTTAAACGCGACCAACTTCTCCAGAATTGGGAGCGCAACAACATTGGATAGTTGAAGTCGGCGGTGAGCAGGTAAAGAAGGATCACACTAGTTCAATCTCATTATCTACTGAGCAATACTCCGTAATTCAAGCCATCTTTAGCCAATGGACAGTATTAGACATCAGAGAAAGAGAGAACATTCTCGGAAAGATGAGGTAGGAATCTTTCCGCAGTGCGGATTTTTATTCGTGTGGATTTGTTAGTTGGGCGCCATTAGTCCGGGCGCTGAGGGGGGTCAGTGTATGCCAATTTTTATTTAGGAGGTCGCCACGGTAACCAAACGGTTTTTTATGTATTTTGGGGCGTAGAATCCGAATTTCGTGGTTTCCGAACAGAAAAATTGGTGGTTCATTGTTTATTTAACAATTTAATGAAAAATTTATAATTTTTATGCATTCTTCTGGAATATTCATGCCTGATAAATGAATATGCACGTATTTCATGGCGTGGAACTCAAGTTTTACGGTTTTTGCACCTTAACGACTTAGTTGATAATTAATTAATAAACAATTTAGGGTAAAAATAATTATTTTAGCACATTTTCATAGAATGTATGTGTAACGTATCATTTTATATATTATTTGAGGTGTAGAATTCAAATTGCATAGTGTCTCAGCTTGAAAATTGTTAATTTTTTGTTTATTGAACAATTTGATGGACAAATTATTACTTTTGCGTATTTTCATGAAATATATATGTGTGATACATGAGTGTAGGTATATTTTCAGGTGCAGAACTCGAATTTCTGGGTTTGATACTTAATAACTATGTAAATTATTTATTGTTAAGCAAATTAATATTAAATAGTGATTTTATCATATTTTTATGGGGTATACGTGCGACGAATCAATCTATAGGTACTTTGCGGTGTAGAATTTGAATTTAATAGCCTCTAGCCTTAAAAATTATTATTTATTAAATAGTTTAATGTAAAAATGATGTACATTTAAAAAATTAGAATATGATTAGTTACTTCCTAATTAAAAATAACCAAGATCTTATACTTAAAAATTTCATGTCAACAATTTAATACAAATATTGATATAATTAATAATAAAAATATAATGTTATTGTAATTGAGTTATTATAAACATAATTTACATAGTTATTAAGTAGCAAACCCAGAAATTCGAGTTCTACACCTGAAAATATACCTACACTCATGTATCACACATATATATTTCATGAAAATACGCAAAAGTAATAATTTGTCCATCAAATTGTTCAATAAACAAAAAATTAACAATTTTCAAGCTGAGATACTATGCAATTTGAATTCTACACCTCAAATAATATATAAAATGATACGTTACACATACATTCTATGAAAATGTGCTAAAATAATTATTTTTACCCTAAATTGTTTATTAATTAATTATCAACTAAGTCGTTAAGGTGCAAAAACCGTAAAACTTGAGTTCTACGCCATGAAATACGTGCATATTCATATATCAGGCATGAATATTCCAGAAGAATGCATAAAAATTATAAATTTTTCATTAAATTGTTAAATAAACAATGAACTACCAATTTTTCTGTTCGGAAACCACGAAATTCGGATTCTACGCCCCAAAATACATAAAAAACCGTTTGGTTACCGTGGCGACCTTCTAAATAAAAATTGGCATACTCTGACCCCCCTCAGCGCCCGGACTACATGTAACGGGGTGAGCCGTACACGTTAACAATCGCACAAAAATTGAGCGACGCGGGGATCGAACCCGCGTCCTCGAGATCTCCAGGCACGCGCTCTAACCACGGAGCCAGCGTCGCACTGCGAAACGCTAATACGCCGACTAGCTTAGACGTGCTCAGACACCGTCACAATAGTTATATATATAACTATATATACACACACACACACACACACACACACACACACACACGCACACATACATACACACACAGTATATATATATATCTATACGATATATATATATATCGTATTACAGGAATGTTTAACTTTTTCCTTGCGTATGAATGTATTTTTGCGCGAATGTGTGTATGTTCGCGCGCATGTGTGTGTGTATGTGTGTGTGTGTGTGTGTGTGTGTGTATCACTCGCATACACACATACGCTCTTAAACATACATACGTATTTCGTAAATTATTTTATAACAATAAATGATGATTTTTTTTTCATTTTGTGTTTCATGAAACTATATAGTCATTAGTTGAAATTCAAATACGCGCGCTCTTCGCAACAGTCTAGGCGGCGATTCTGTAACCAAAACGTGACGATCGCTGTGATGAAAATATTTGAACTCCCCATTTACCGACCATGTATACATCGTTTCTTCCTGACTGAAGTCCTGTTTTGTAAAGTACATAAAGGTTAGAATCAGTGTGCTTTCAAATCTGTTTTACCAGCTTTCAAATATTTGAAAGTTCTTGAATGTGAGATGTTTTGCACAGTGCAAACATAGTTAAATTTAGTTATTTGTTTATTTACCATTTTTTCAGTAGTGTTTATTTACCTTTTTTCTTCTAAAGTTATTTATATTTTAATTTTTTAAAGTGAAAAGGTTGGAGTAGTTGTAAGAAATTTTAGTTAGTTTAGCTTTTAGTTTAGATTAGTTAGTTATAACAATGAGTGATAACAAGGGCAGATTGCCTAACACTCATTTAGATAGGAAATACTCTTGTGGAAGAAGTAAAAGGTGACCAAGAACATTTACAGGAACTAGACCCAGTGACGCAGTAGACTCAACTGCACAACCAAGACCTGCGACATCTTCAAGAAAACTTGAAACTCCAGCAGCAGAAGGCCTCTCCGGAGTCAAGAATAGAATTATTGACATCAATATTCTATTTCCTGAACTCCAAAATGTGTTGTGTTGCAAACAGTGTCATAGTGAAGTGCAGTTTTCTGAATCAACAATGTTTGGATTAGGATTTAAAATTGAAGTGACATGTGTTCGATGCAGAGAAGTCTCCAGCATCAATTCTAGCAAAAAAGTGGGTGAAAGTAATCGTGCATGGGAAGTGATCCGAAGGGCTGTAGTTGCATCTCGTGCTCTTGGTATTGGACATGCTGGACTTTCGACATTTTGTGGCATAATGGACTGCCCTAAGCCTATAGCTCAGTCTGCTTATGATTTCATCAATCAGCAGTTCAGTGAAGTGTGTGAAAGTGTTTCTAAGGAGTCTATGCGAGCTGTAGTCCAAGAAGAAAGAGACGCTACTGAAGATGGTGCTCTTGGACTAAACATTTCTGGTGATGGCTCGTGGACGAAAAAAGGATTTTTATCGCTATAAGGATTTGCCATTAAGGAGTCAAAAGCAAAAGCTTGGCAAGGACTACGAAAAAAGATGAGTATTCTTCTCTATATTGTTTTAGCTGATTTTTATGGTTTTTGAAATATTAATTTATTTCATTTTTTTCAGTGGATATGACACTAAGTTGGAATTCTATTTTTCTTCCATCAAATCAAGTTGGAGACTTCAACAAAATAATTAGGTAAGAATAAACATGCATTTTTTAGTATTAAATACAATAAATTAATCTAATGTTAAAATTCACAATTTATCATTTTTTGTTTACAGGTCCTCAGAGGCGTACTCAACACATTGGTATACATTCAGTATACCATATAAATCCTGAAAGTGATGGTCTACCACCAAGGATCGATGGAAAAATAGTTCCAAGAGATTTGGTAAGCAATAAATTAACTTATATTACAATATGCATCAATGAACTTTAAAGTCAATTTTCTCCAACTTTGGTTTTTCATGATTTCAGCTCACTGTGCGTAGGATTCCAGGTGACCATATGCTTCGATTGAGCTGAAATTTTTTGAGTATGTTCTATGTAAGTATAGTTTTCGTATGAACAGAGGGATTTTGATTTAAAAGCTTCAAATTTGTTTAATAAATAAAAATGTGGCAAAAAAAATATTAAAAATAAAAAAATTAACTTTATTTTAATTAAAATTTTTCTAAGTATTCAAATCAAAATCCCTCTGTTCATACGAAAACTACACTTACATAGAACATACTCACAAAATTTGAGTTCAATCGAAGGATATGGTCACCTGGAATCTTACGCACAGTGAAAATCAGTCTGCGGAGTGCCACTCCGGATAGGTAGGTCCAAACTTGGATTTCAAGTGCTTAAATTGAAGGTGAACATACGATAAGTATGAAAAGTTTGTCTAACATATTATTTAATTTTATACTAATTTTTTATAATTTTATGTTTCAGATTTTAAACGTGTTGGGTCCCCTTAATAAAATCGACAAATTAACATACATTAAAGTTATCCCAAAATAACCACCTTCCAACAAATATGAAGTTCAAGGAATGAAGTATTTGTTATTAAAGTCTGTTTAAATATTAGTAATAAATATAAATATACGTGCGTCTTCAAGTCTTTCATTTTACAAGTGACATTCGTAATAAATTTTTCTTTAAACTACGCAGAAAAAGCATTTTCCTTAATCCGTTACAGAGTCATTTAGTTCAGTAACACTATCAAGTTACGAAACAAAGATACCAAACTATCAAATGATGTCAATTATTTATCGAAAATTACTAAATTTCTTTGTAGATTATTTAATATTTTTTATAACATTAAACGAAGCAAGTTTTTTGGATACATGTTTAACCAAGATTATTATAAGCATGTGTTCGTATAATTCGAAAATGTTTATTATAAATAGTAAATTAATAAATTCAAAAGAATTTAGTGTATTGACGCGTGAAGTTATAAGAACCTCGCCAAGTTTTATATTAGATTTATCGGCTAATAAAACACCATAGTCGTTGATTTGATCCCGATTTAATGGTGTTTTTGCTTGGTGAAAATAAGATAAGTATTAAAGTTCAGGTAGAACAGTTTATAGATTTTGTTGGAATGTTAAATCCAAAATCACGAAGGCCCAATTGCTTATTCATATATTTTGGAGATGCCCATTTAATAAAAGATGCATTGAATAAAACTTTGGATTACGGATGGATAAATAAAATATTGGACTTTACTATATTTAAATTACAAATGGGATTCTCGGTTTGACCACCGAGAGAGCAAGACGTGTTTACAGAGCTCCCGACTCTCTCTCTATTGAATAGAGCGGACCTGTGATATATAGAACGCGCGTGTAATTTAAGGGGTTATGACAGTGTTAAAATTTCGAAAAAATCGATTTTTTTTATTTGCTTTTTTTGTAGCAAATTTAACGTAGAATATGCTCCCGAAAGCTGTTTTTTGATACAAAATTTTGTTTAAAAATTATAGGCATAATACTAAAAAAAATTCATGATTTTCGAAAATTGCATATTTTTCGATAAATACAATTTTTATGCTTTGAAAGTGTTTTTATTGAAAAATTACATAACATTTACTATATATCATCACCTTTTTAAAAGAGGAAGACATATTGGAATGTGCATTCCAATGTACGACGCATTCTGAAAATTTTAAATTTGGCGGTTGTCCACGGAGGTGAATGCCTATGCACAGTGAATGGTACTTTAGCCAGAATCCTGTTTTACCATTCTACTTGCAGCTTATTGAAGTTTTTATTTAATGATAAACAGTGACTTTATTTGAGTTTAACTAAATAATATTGAGATCGGTTCTTCAGTTAAGATTTTAGTTATAACCTAATAATTTTAATTTGGTAGCAAGCTATCTATTACTTGCACCAAATGCTATAAAGTTGCATTCATAGACTCGAGTAGACAAATTGGCACTAAACAAAATACCTTTGAAATAAATGAAACAGTATTGTTAGGAATGCGAGCTCTTGGTCATGAACACACTGGTTTAAAAACCTTTTGTGGAATCATGGATTTTTTTACCACCAGTTGCTCATAGTTATTTTGGAAACATCAATCATGAATTGAAAATTTCGATTAAAGAAGTAGCTATTGAGTCTATGAAAGCAGCTGCGCAAGAAGGTTGCAGTAGTAGCACAGGTGAGACTCAAGAGAATGGCTGTGACACTGTATTTGGTGACGGATCTTGGAAGAAACGAGGATTTTCTTCCCTTCAAGGAGTATCAGCATTGATCCGCAACGATACTGGCAAAATGATTGATGTTGCACCGAAGCAATCATTTTAACGTTAATCCAGGATCTGGGCAAAGAGTGCTGATGAACAGCATCTCTTTTGGTCAGATAAGAAAGCACTGGAATCCACTCTAGAAGCTCGTAAAGCTAAGAGAAGAAGAAATAATCCAGATGATGATTTCTACTCAGCTGGAGCACACTGATTTCACAAACATTTACACACATACCCTATATAACACTCCTAACCAAACTCTGAAACTAGCATGAACATTACAAGCTTCACATCACTTCAACAACATATACACTCACATTGCACAAAATCTGCTGAAAATTTGTTCAGAGAGTAGCTAGCAGCTTTTTTAGTTTTTTTTATGTGCATTTTTTGCACATGAACATGAGCATCTAAGTCTAGTTTAGTCTGCTGCTAGCTCAACAGCTGTTCTCTGACCTACTTTTCACAAATCACATCTGGACAAATATCCTTCTAGCTTCTACTGTGTATTTCTTCTGTTCTTTTTACTGCATCACTACATGGATGAGCAATGGCATTTGTGAGTATATTGTCATTTATATGAATTTTTTTTTTTCAAAACAGTTTAAAAATACTTCAACTCAAAGTATGTTGAATAATTTTTTACAAAATTTTTCCATACTTTAAATTTGAATTATAGAAACATCTAAAAATGTGTAAATTTAATTTTTTAACCTATTTTCAATTTTTGTTTCAGCAGACATAAGCTTCCATAAAGAAGCTTTTTGTAAGGATCTACTCTCCAGACACCATCCTCAGATGACTACTTTTGGATAATATTTGGTCTAGACGCTGAAAACTATTTGTAAGTACATTTTATTTTATTAAATATTAAGTAAAACTTTAGATGCCTTTTACTCAAAATTAGTTTTTTCATGACTTTTTTTCACTTGCCGCAGGTTTTCTCAGGAACGGGTCAACCAATTGGGCTCAAATTTTAGAGAAACCTTTGGAATAGGTTTCCCCACAAACTGAGTGGAGCAGAATTGTCAAAGATAAGTCAAAAGTGAATGTTACGTATGTTTACAAATGTAACATTCATTATAATTACTAATATTGTCAATATAGGTATAACTAATTGTATTAATTTTGTGTTTTTTAAAAATCTCTTCCACTCAGTTTGTGAGGACACTCATAAGAAATATTTTCCACTTTGTTTCATCAGGATTAATGGTACGGTTCCTCCAGAAGGTTGCGGCAAGTCCAGAAAAATGATGAAAATCATGCTTTTTGGTAAGTAAATACCTTTAATTGTTATCAAGTATTACACTCACTTGATGCACATTTCTAGTGCATAAAAGTGGAGTATAATACTTATATTTTGTTTTTTTTCAGGATTTAACACTGTCATAACCCCTTAAGACGATGTCTCATAACACTGTTAAATTAAAACCTATTAATCAGTGACTTATTATTTATTAAAAATTTTCAAGTATTAATGCTTTGACTCCGACTACGGAGACACTCACAAGTAAATAATATGTCTACTACTGTTAAAAAAAATGCTGGGCAATCATTTGCTAGTGTCACACAACATGAAAAAGTGCTAACAAGAGAACAAGCTATAGTTGTCGACTACATACAGGACCACACCATCGAAGAATATGCTTTAGCATTGACAGAAATAGTTAACCCCAAGGGCGTACTGTATGCGTCTCGCATCAGCCAACGTTGAGTATGCTTTTACTTAAGCAGTACGGGGAAATTGCCGAACAGTTAACAAACGAAGAAACTGCAATAACAATAGGAAGTACGCGCCTGATAATAAGGTCACTTATATCAAAAGCAAAAAGAGTACTAATTTCGAACGTCCAACCCTGCATACCAATGTGCATTATTCTACAAGAATTGCAGAAAATTGAAATAATCCCAGTCTCATAAATAACACCAATCAAAACAGGAACACAACATAAATCCCTAAGTCATCTACTAAGCTTTAGAATGCAAATGTTTATAAATCCAGAAGACATACCGAAAGTACCAAACAACATGAAAATTAATTATAATAATGTCAATTACTGGTTATACTTCTCAGCGGCTAAAAAACTTATATGCGACCAATGCAAAGCGGAGGGCCACGTTGCCAAATTCTGCAAAGACTCGGAAAATAACGCATACAGAGGAGCACCTATAAGCCAACAACAAGAAGATCAAACGACAATCGACCCACTGGAGTTTCCATCGATCTCCCAAATTGAAAATTTACAAGAAGACATCCAAACTCCTCCAATAATGAAAACAACAACGCCTTTCAAAAGACCGCCACTACCTAGTTCAGTATCTTCAACTTCAACTTCAGTGGAAGAAAAGGAGAATAAAAAAGAAGACCGTACAAGAGGACCATTAAAAACGAAGAAACAAATAGCAGAGAACGCAAGTACAATTAATTTTAATAATACACTGAAACCGGCGCGAGAATTTATAGACACAAACAATGACCGGCAAATGATCGGCATACGAAAACGAGAATCACACGAATCCGTAACAATATAACAGGCACCGCAAACTCGTCTGTCCCTTTAAGCGATGAGTCAGAAATATCTGATTCCGATAAATTCTTTTAAAAGCAAAAATGTCGGTAAATAACACGAATAATGTAAAAAATCCTTCAAATGTCAAAATAATGTTTTGTTATGCTCGGAGCATACTTCAACGAAAAAGCGAACTACAAGATATATTAATAAATATTGATGTATTCATTTGTGTAGAAACATGGCTAAAGTCAAACAATCCCTTTAAGATTCCTGGTATCACTACAATAAGACAAGATAAAATCAAATATAAAAGGAGGTGGCATTCTATTCCTAATAAGAAAGCATCTAAATGCAACACTTATAAATCAAATTTCCAAACAAACGTCTGAAATCAAGATCGCATGCGGCGATACGCATCGAAAACCCGCACCCGAAACAATGCAAACTGAGTGGAATGAAATAATAGAGTGCGCTACCCACAGCACAAATTCTATTTTAGTAGGGGATTTCAATGCCCATAATAAAAAATGGAACTGTAATGATAAATGGACGTAAATGGCGACAGACTCGATTATACCATCGAAATTTTAGACATATTTCTACACAACACTGATAGCTATACACGAATTGATGTACACAGCAATAATAAATCTAATTTAGATCTAGTAATTACTACAATGGCTATAGCAGACATAGTGAATGTCAGAATTTTAGACGAAACATTTGGATCTGATCACTTCCCTGTCGCGATAGATGTAGACGCTACGTATTCCAAATACCAACGAAAAACCTTTAAATTAACATCATTAAAAACAGATTGGAAAGTTTTTGAAAACCTACTAGAAAATAAGTACAAAAACTTTTTAATGAGCGAATATAATCTATTAACGCCTCCAGAGAAATAAGAATTTTTCGTAAATGAAATCACAGAAGCCGCAAAAAAATGTACTCCGCGAAAAAATATGGAAATGAAAAAGACGCTAAGAACCCCGTCCCATGGTGGGACTCCGAATGCAACTCAATAAAAAAGCTATGAAGAGATGCCTTTAAAATGTGGGAACTCACCAAAAATCTAAGTGATTTAATTGACTACAAACGGCATTGTGCATTAGCAAAAAAAATTTTCAAAACAAAAACAAAGGAACATTTTAGAAAATTTGTCTCGTCAATAAACTTTAGTACTAACAAAAATATGTTTGGCAAAAATGTAAAATATTAAAAAATAGCCAAGTTAAAATTAATACACCAAATTCAAAAGACAGAATAGCTGACATTGAAAAGCGCGCAACTTGTCTCATCAAAATAGCTCCTCCGTGGATCTCCATTGATCCCAACTGGCTACCAAACTGCGAAAAAAATGAGTTCCTAGATAACTTCTTCTCATTTAGCGAATTCAATGAAGCCCTTAACTCACTCAAAACAAATGCATCTCCAGGACTGGATGGCATTGACAATATGCTGCTACAAAAACTACCTATCAAATTCAAACTTCTGTTGCTAGATATATTCAACGAAATGTACCAGCATAGCCAATTTCCAACAGACTGGAATCATTCGTTTGTACACTTAATCAACAAACCAGATGGTAACTCAGTAAGGCCCATATCCCTCACATCATGTTTGTCAAAACTATTTGAACACATGATAAAGAATAGACTCCAATGGTGGCTAGAACACTTCAATCTAATACCAGACGAACAAGCTGGTTTCAGAAAGGGTAAGTCATGTTATGACAATCTAACTTTCCTTACCTTCGACGTAGACAACACTGTAAAAAAAAAAGAATGATGTCTTGGCTGCATTCCTAGATGTACCTGACGCATTTAATAATGTATTATCCGATATCCTGATAAGCAAGCTGGCAGAGATAAAATGTTCCGAGCAAATTATTAAGTTTATAATATATTTAACCCACGAAAGATATATTCATACGGATGCAAATGGACATGAGTTCAAAAGAGTCTGTAAAGGAGTCCCACAGGGAGGTGTCCTTAGCCCTCTATTATATATTATATATGTTACAACAATTACACAAGGCATCCCTACTAACGCTATAACATTGCATTTCGCCGATGATATAGTTATTTATGTAAAAACCAAAAATTTCCAAAAAGGACAAGAGCTACTTGAAACAGCTATCAATGTAATACAAACCAACCTAATAAATATAGAATTAGAATTATCGCCAAAAAAAACTACGTACATACACTTTAATAAAAAAAAGATTGAACCTGGCACCACTGAGATAAACATAAACAACTATATCATAAAGTCTAGCGAAAAGGTGAAATTCCTTGGCCTTATATTCGACTACCAAATGTCTTTTGTACCCCAAGTAAATAATATTCTAATGAAATGTAATACACTACTAAATATCATAAGATTTTTATGTGGTACATGGTGGGGATCAGATCCAAATACGCTCTTAATTATATATAAAAGTTATGTCCGATCTCTTATTGATTACGCTAGTTTCATATACATACCAGTAATTAAAAAATATGCACAAAAAATTGAACAAATACAGTTTGCGGTGATAAGAGTAGCACTCGGGTATAGAAAAAGCACGCCGACAAACATTCTTTTAGCGGAATCAAAACTATTGCTCATAAGAGAAAGAGCACGCATGTTAGGCTGTAAATATCTTTCTAAAGCGACGTCCTTTAAAAATAACGTAGTCTGCAAACAAATAACCAACTATACACACGATAACAAAAGAACTAAAAGACTATTTCAAGAATATATAGAGTATGTAAAATATAAAACAAAACACATTACACAATCCCATATACCACCTATATATCAATCTGATTATAACACAAACTTAGAATCCATTAATTTTGACAAAAAACTCGGACAATCGCTAAAAACAGATACAAACCTGAATGCAACTCTGAACTCTTTCCTAAGCACTCAAAACTTTTTAAACATTTATACTGACGGAAGCAAAATACTGCAAAATAAGTATGTTGGCGCAACTTGCTGTGTTCCCTCAAGTAACATTGAAATCTACAAATCAATAAATAAAAACGCTTCGATATTTACAGCCGAATGTGTAGCTGTAGACTTAGCGATGGACTTTGCGTTTTGCTGCGGAGATAGAGACGTCAACATTTTTACTAATTCGTTAAGTGCTCTAGAAAAGTTAAAATCTACGAAGGATAGCGTTGACACAAATCAATATATTTTATCAATAAAACAAAAATATAGAACATTTGCGAAAGAAAAAAAAGGCCAAAAATTAAATTTTGTATGGGTACCTGCTCATGTAGGAATAGAAGGCAACGAAAAAGCAGATATACTTGCGAAAATGCTACTGAAAAAAAACTATCCGAATATCTGCACAGTACCATACAGGGATCTATTCGAAGAAATAAAAAAATCTGCCATTTTGCGAACAAATGAAATAATTAGAGAGCAGATGGCCAATAAAGGAAAACTATTTTACAAATTGTATTATAATGAAAATAAGAAACCATGGTTCCAAAACAAAAATCTTTCAAGAGAAGTCATTGTATCGCTCTCAAGAATTAATATTGTGAACTCGCCATTCTGTAAATGTAATGAGGAAAATGAAAACATAAACCATGTAATATGGCAATGTCAATTATACGACGACAAACGTAAAAAACTATTAAGAAAACTTGCAGGTATACGGCAACGCTTGCCGCTGTGTATAGAAATGTTCATAGCTGATCCTAATATTCAAGCATGTAAATACATTATAGACTTTCTAAGAGAATGTAATTTGAAAATATAAAAAAGGAAATAATGTAACTGCTAACTATTGTAAAGCAGCAATAAACCTCAGTTTACGCTGTACTGGTTTGAAATGCTAAATAAAAAAAAAGAATTACAAATGAAAACAAATAAAAGCTTTCTTTATTACATTAATCAGTTTTTTTAATAAAGTGGTAAACCAATCGATTTGCAGTAAAATTCAACTTTTTCCGAATTAATTACTTAACGTAAACGGATATCCAATAAAATTACCGTTTTATAACTTTACTGACTATACTCTAGCAATTGTAGATAGCAAGGGTCACAAAATAATAACTAGTTGGTTTTACTATTCACAGTTCTTAGTCGCTATAAGTCAAATTAATTTTACATTAGATTAGACAAACTTAGGATTATGAACGATCAATTTTGAACTCAAAAAATAAATGTAATGACAACTGCGATGCCAAATACTTATTTTAATAGTATCCTTCAGATAAGATTTACGATATTTGCTTTAAATTCGTTGTGCCGTAAAGTACGACTTATGCTACTAGTATCGTAATGTACTATTTTAATAATAATCACGACATTGTTTCTACAATATTACTACGAAAAACTGAGATTATCGATAGATTGTATTTACAGTAAATAATAAAAACTCCATTTGTGTTGCCTTATATGAAGATGCTGTACACGCTCTCAAAACTATAAAATCAATTAAAATCTTGCCATCTGAATTTGGAAGCACTCCATTAGTATATGTTTTTGAGGAGGCATCTCCGTATCTTTTGGAGTTTAAACGAATATTTCAAAAAAAGTATGAAGCCGGTATATTTAATTTTCTAAAGCGTAAATTGGAAATAATGCAAAACATTAATTATTAACTTCGGTGTACGGGTTAATGAACTGTTTTAAAATTGTGGTTTAACATACAATTATAAATATTTCTCTAACTATATAATTTTGATGTGATTTATTATTCGTTTTTGAATATAAAATTTAAGTTATAAAAAAAAAAATTAATTTTTGACCTAATGTAAATGTACATTGTAATAAATGTAGACTTTATGTGACTAAAAATCATATAAGCTCTATTTTTTTGTTTAAATATTTGTAATTCATACGCTATTTGTGATTTTGCGTCTGTGAGGTACATTTTCAAACTATTAAAATGATGTTAATGCATAGAAAAAAATTGTTGCATAGATTTACTTTCACATTTTCAAAAGGGTCAGTTCGATCCAGAATTCCTGCAGAAGAATCTAGAAAGCGATTTAAGAACGTGAAATCGTTTAAAAGAACAAGCGACCTTGACAAATAAAATATAAAATTTTTTATTAAATTTTTATTTATCTAGAAATCTTTTCAAACCCTCCGAGGGCCTTCAAAGTATAGTTATGAACTGCTGTTTTACTGTAGAATAACTACTATGTATGTATTTTTTCTGAATGAATAGCCATCGCCGGTAAACTGCAATAGAACTACCGGGAAGAATTATGTATATTTTAAATATTAAAAACTTCAAGCTAACTATAGAATAAATACTATCCATGCACCTTTATGAAATTGGATTTGCGATGGCTTCTGCTTTACAAAAAATGGTAAATATAATTAACAGTATTTCCACTGTAGTTTAACCAGCTGTTCACCATGTAATAAAGAATCGCTTTTTATATTGCAAAAATGCATACACAAAAATTATTCTACAGTACAGCAATAGTTTGCAATTAGCAGAAATAGCGAACATTATTTAGAATAATTCAACAGCAGTTAACTTAAATGTTATTATAATTCCAATTTCGTAAAGAAGTATGGATAGCGGTCATTCTACAGTTTGCAGTTTTTAATATTTAAAATATATAGAATTCTTTCCGGTAGTTCCTCTGCAATTTACCGGTGAATTATATATGGCCTATTTCAGTACTTTTTTTGTTTACGATGTATTTTTGTACCGATGATGACGATTTTCATTCCGCTAAATTACATACTCAGCAGTTATTCTACAGTAAAATGGCTACTCATAGCTAAAGTGAAAAAAGTCGTTAAAGGTATTTCCACTGCAGTTTACTTCGTCTTAACTATCTTTTGTATGATGGCAGTAGTATCCCTGTAGTTACGAAATTACTGCTTGAAAACTTTAGATTTCCAATAGCCATAACAACAGTTTTCAGGTAGTAGTTATTCAACAGTTCATATCTGCAGTTACTTTCTATAAGGGACTGTAAAATATAGAAAAGATTTTAGTGTCACGGACGATCTCTATGCTAAGGTGACCTTCCGGCAGTGCTCATTGAATTTCGCGTGAGAGCCGGAGTTATCTGATGCATAAAGTGCAAGCTTGCACTCGATTCAGGTGTTTATTCGAAATTCGAATTTAAGTGAGCTGTGAGTTATGTTTTAGTATACTCGAATGAGAAAGTAATCAATTTTTTCGTGCTAGTGACAAAGTACTATCAAATACACAATTACTATCTATAGCTGCATGGATTCTACATATGATTCTATGTGATTATGAATAATCATTCGCATCTATCTTTATCTGTACGCAATGGGCCAATACATCAATACCGTATCATATCAACTTCAAGTCAATATCAACTTTAAGGATGCCACGTTTATTATTAAAGTTTGAAAGACTATTCATGATGTATGAAAATTTATGTGCAAGTATACTTCTAATTTTAAAAAAATGTCGCGTGTAAAAATTCCTTTAAGAATTCTTTTTTTTCTGTTAGTTCTGTAAGATACACTAAGCTGCAAAGTGAAGTTTAAGTTATGAAAAATGTTGATTATTAATGGAAGAGCATTATATTTCTTACTTCCTTATATAACCTTTTTCATAAAATTCAACCAAGCTGGATTTCTGAATACACGTTTAAGACATATTATTGATAAAACGAACTTATATAATTCAAAAATGATTATTTTAAACAATAAAGTTCCAATTTCTCCAGAAATGAGATTGTTGACTCATGAAATTTTACGTATCTGGCCAAGTGTCACTTTAGATTTATCAACTGTCGAAGGTTTTAAAAACAATGTTAACTTTACCAACCACTACAGTAATTTATTTAGACCTGAATTATTAGCATTTGTTCTGCATGACAATAATGCAAATATTACGATCCCTGCACAACAATTTATAGCTTTTGTTGTAAAGTTGTATCCAAATTTAACTCGACCAAAATGTTTATTTTTTTATTTTGGTGATCACGATTTAATAAAAAGTTCGTTGAATAAAACTTTATATTATGCTTGGGAAAATAAAATATTAGACTTGACTGTTATCGAATTTAAAATAAAAGTAAATCAAAGCTTTATTTTTTACTTAAATCCGTTTTTACGAAAGATGAATAGGCAGTTATTTTCAAACGACATTCAGCTTTTCCCTAATAAATTGATAAATACGAATGGATATCCAATAAAATTACCATTTTACAACTATTCTCGATATTGTCTAGCAACTACAGATAGCAATGGCAACAAGAAAGTAACTAGTTGGTTTTATTATTCTCAGCTGTTAATTGCCATAAATCGAATCAATTTTTCATTGGATTTCGTATCCATAGGCAGAAATAATATTTCTCTCTCTAAAAAACTCAAGCTAATTGATGAGAAATTATTAAATAATGAGGTGAATGTAATGACAACTGCAATGGGAAATTCATATTATAAAACCTTGCCTCGGTTATTTATACATGGAAATTACTTTAGATTCGTTGGATTATTGAAAGTACAACCAAATATTACCTTCAATAAGCAATGGAATATTATTTTAAGTTTCTTGTTAATTGTGGCTGTAGTTATATTTCTTACTTACATGACGAACAAATTAAAATTAGATAATATAAAGCAACTAAATATGGTTGCGATTTTATTTGGAGTCACCTCAACTAGCCAACCAAGGACAAGTTTTGGAAGAGTCATAGTGATATGCGTAGTATTACTATCAATTAATTTTTTTTCGAAGTTAGTAATAAATGTTATGGCAGCTATAGTTTTTAATGATGATGTATTATTACCAACTTTAAAAGCAATTGCCGAATCAAATAATATAATAGTTACGGGAAAAATTGCGTATAAAATGGTTTTCGCCTACAATAACAGTGACAGAATATATTCAATTCTTGCACAAAAAACGCAGATATTGAAAGATGTAAATTGCACTGATCTTGTATTAAAAAAATTGCAGACTATTTGTATTAGTCAGTATGATAGAGCGCTTAACGCAGTGAGAATTTCATATTCAATTAAAATATTGCCACCTAAATTTGCACGTATTCCATTAGTATACGTTTTTGAGAATGCTTCGCCGTACATTGTTGAGTTTGAAAAAATATTTCGAAAACTCTCTGAATCTGGTATTTTTGAACATTTGCGAAACAAATCGCTAGAAATAGAAAGTATTGACGATCCTCGGCGTAAATATCTTATGGGTAATCTATTTGCTATAAATCTTAGTTTTATTTTAATGGCTGGGAATATTATGTCTTTTGTAGCACTAGGTTTTGAAATACTTTCACGCTATAAGCGAAAAATTCACCTTGATGACGCTAATGATTGATGGGATCGTTTTTGTTATTCTTAAAATTAAAAACATTAATTTGATATGACTAGGTTCTTAAGGGCTACGAATACATATACCATTTCAGCAGTACTGCAAATACATTTGTACCAAATACAGCTATATTCATGATTTTTTTGGTTATCGAACTCCGAATCGCTTTTGAATTATATTGATTTTAAAGATTAAAATGTCTGTGAGAGACTTATAACTTATATATACCATATTGAAAGTATTTTTCTTTTAAAAGGCTGAGAAAATTTCCTACAAAAAGTGTTTTATATATTTTTCTTGAAAACCGCTTCCCTGAGGCGCTACAAATTAATGAAAATAGGCAAAAAATTGAGAAAATGCTTAAAATGCCAAATTTAACCCTCTGTAACTCGAAAAGAAGGACCGAAAAATTTGTGAAAAAATTCTGGGGCACTCACAGGATTGTATGCAACATTTTAAAAATATTTTTCGAGGGGGTCAAAAATCGAGGGCACGATTTGTCAGAGAATCGCCCATATATGCATGTTTGTGAGTCTAAATTTACAAAACAACATTTTTAGTTTAAAAAATGCTTAAAAATTAAAATTTTATCATGATTATAAGTGCAATATCCCATAAAATAACTATATAATAATGTATAAATTTTCATTTTTATGTAAGTAGCGTAAGTTTTCTCAGATATCCATTTAAAGTCAAAATTTTTACTGTTCTCAACTTTTGAAACATTTTAAGCTGAAAAACCAAAAATCATTGCCCTGGAAGGTGTCAACATCAATTAACATCTAAAGGTGGATTTTCTAAACGATAAAAATTTAATTTAATTTTATGAACGTTGTACTACGTGGTTGTATTAATTGTAGAAATCGCAAAATCTTTTGTTTCCTTTAAATAATTTATTCGTCACAAGTGGTTTATTTCCTATTGAGATAAGCTTTTATCTTATACAGAAAATAATTTTACCAAACTACAGCGAAATTAATATTGTTATAGAAATACAATTTATGTTAAAGTTTTCATATTTCTAATTAAGCGTTTTAAAATGTGCTCAATTTGTACTCTTATAATTTATAATATTTATTTTAAAATAAATAAAATGGTTATGTGCGAGTAATCGAGTATCCGAAAAATTAATAAATGCGATCAAACCACTTTCTCGAAATTGTTATTCCAATTTTTTAACTATGGAAGATATTATATATTTTGTCACGAGTGGCACGTCTCATCACTGTGCATGTTTGCTTCATTATTCGTTTGCTTTTGCTTATTTATTTGCATGTGAGAATTTGAGTTGTTTCAGTTGTACGAGACGGGAGCTGATGGCTTTGCGGACGCGTCGAAACGTAGAAGAGCGAGCGTGAGAGAGCGAAGCTGGGCGGTTAGGCAAGATTCGATCTGGTTATCGAGCGCGATAGACGTTCTGCCTGTAGAGTACGAGCGACCTTTTGTAAAAGCGAATAATTGTTGTAAAGTGAT
Source organism: Philotrypesis tridentata (assembly GCA_018906965.1). Classification (NCBI taxonomy): domain Eukaryota; kingdom Metazoa; phylum Arthropoda; class Insecta; order Hymenoptera; family Pteromalidae; genus Philotrypesis; species Philotrypesis tridentata. Next base: position 1,095,167 of record JACCIB010000041.1, read on the forward strand.
CTGTTGCGAGGCGAGAATTAGTACTGCGGATTTGCTATTCCTTTCTCCATTGAGATTGTTTCGAGCACAGCTCAGATCGGGAGAATTGAGTGCCAATGGTTTATGATCGTGCGGAGCATCACCGACCTCGCGAGACCGCTGATTTCAGAAAAGGCTGTTTGCGAGATTTAGCAAAGAATCTGTTAGTACCAGCTTCGTTCTCAAGTTTTACTCTCGACAGTCACCAAGGCTCTCAGGTCGCGTTTTGCATTGTAGCTTTTGTGCTGGTTATGCATGTATTTTGTATTGATTATGTTACGAAGCTTAGTATTGAAAAGAATATACGCAGTAGCCTTTTACCCGCTAAACGCTTGTGTCAGTTATTTTAGCCAGATTTTCCCTGAATCGCCTAAATTTAAGAACCTACTAGTTTTTTCATTTAAGTAGAGTTAACTGCATGCTAACGTGAGTAAATCCCCGTTACAATTTTTAAGCGGCTCAATGAATATTAGTATATGTTAGCAGCATGATTTATTCGAAGGAATATGGAGTCTTTAACTATTTTACATTTTTACTATTTTACATTTTTACTATTTTACATTTGATATTTTATTCGAGAGAGAATTTAAGAATGTCAGTTATGGTGCATTTTATGGTCTATGCTCTCTCATTATCTAGTATTGTTTGACTAGTATCGAAGAAATTTTTTAGTATAATTGCTTTTCATATTGTAAAAATGCATACACAGAAATTATTCTGCAGTACAGCAGTAGTTTGCAATAAGCCAAAATCGCAAAAATTATTCAGAATTGTTTGACAGCAGTTAAATTAAATAGCATCGTAATTCTCATTTCATAAAGAAGCATGGATAATAGTCATTCTACAACTTACAGTTTTTAATATTGTAAGTATATAAAATTCTCTGAGTAGTTCCACTGCAGTTTACCAGTGCTGATGATTTTCATTCCGCTAAATTACATATGCAGCAACTATTTTACAGTAAATCGATAGTTCGTAACTAGCTGAAATGAAAAAAGTCGTTAAAGGTATTTCCACTGCAGTTTACTTCGTCTTAACTATCTTTTGTATGATGGCAGTAGTATCCCTGTAGTTACGAAATTACTGCTTGAAAACTTTAGATTTCCAATAGCCATAACAACAGTTTTCAGGTAGTAGTTATTCAACAGTTCATATCTGCAGTTACTTTCTGAAAGGGATTGTAAAACATAGAAAAGATTTTAGTGTCACGGGCGAGCTCTATGCTAAGGTGACCTTCTGGCGGTGCTCACGTAGCATCTCGCGTGAGAGCCGGAGCGATCTGCCGCAAGCTTGCACTTTGTGCTTGGGACTGCCGTATCGGACGCAATACAGCCAGATTGCCGACGACACTCACGAAGTGCAGACCTCCTTCTCTCAATAAAGTCAGTTTCACACTAACACCATGGAATTTAGTCATCTCTCCGGGCATTAGCCGCATCCATCACAGTAGTATACATATATCAAATATTTATTTCTTTGACTAGTTATTTTTGGTATACCACAACTGACAATTTAATAAAAATTTGTATATTTGATTTTTAAAAATGGCTTGCCCTTTTAAAGTAAAATAATAGTACATTGCGTTATAATGGTCAGGTTTATTCTTCATATCACAGTGTAATATAAATTCTCGTTTAAAGCGCGCATAACTGTGAAATAAATTGTTGTTTACCTTATTGTGAACCTCACGCTCATGCGCTAGCTTCACGATGTATGAATTGACTGTTAATAAAGCGGTTAAACGTCAATTCGAATTTAGGTAGGTTTTGAATTATATTTTAGTGCTTGAATGAGAAAGTAATCAATTTTTTCGTGCTAGTGAGAATGTACCATCAAATTCGGATGTCCAAGTCCCGTTTGTTGGCGCAACCTCCTCGATTGAAACGTATAATAAGGTCACGTGATATGTGGTGGCAAGTTCAAACTTGTTATCTATTAAATAGGAAAGTATTTATAAAAGTAAGTCAAAATCAAATGCCAAAATCAAAATGACAGATGCAATTTTAAAAATATTTGAATTGATTAAGTATATTAATGAGGGAACTAGACCTTTCGAAGAAGGATCTACAGTTTTGAACTTTAATCATATATTATTATGTGGATACTGTAATACGGTCAATGAAGTTGACAAATATTTTGCACTATGTTTAAAATCAACTACTATGACAGAGCATCCACATGAAATTAATGTAGAAATAAGCAATCAAAAAAATAAAACAAAGCACAGTACACTTGCCAAGCTAGCGATTCCGGATGCTGTAAGCATGTGCAATGGCACACCTGTGGTTGCATAAGTTGTGCAAACTTTTATTGCACACTTTTTTGTCACAGACATTTTACTCTTTAAAACAACTTTGAACATAAAGCAAATTTCATGTTTATGTTTTAATTTTCAGGTTAATCTGCCAGCGTCTGCTACTGCATCTGCATAGTAGTCTGCTTATTCTACGTTTCATAGCTTCGTAAGGCTACCACTACGTTAGCTACGTTAGGGGTGCCACTTTTGCTTGGACATCCAAATACACAATTACTATGTATAGCTGCATGGATCGCACATATGATTATACGTGATTATGAACAGACCTTTATCTGCACGCATTGGATCAATACATCAATACCATATCATATCAACTTCAAGTCAATATCGACTTCAAGGATGCCCCGTTTATTATTAAAGTTTGAAATAACATTCATGATATATGAAAATATATATGTAAGTATACCTGTAATTTTAGAAAAATGTCACGTATAAAAATTCCTTTTAGAATTCTTTTTTTTCTGTTAGTTCTGTAAGATTCACTAAGCTGCAAAGTGAAGTTTAAGTTATGATAAATGTTGATTATTAGTTATACTATGTTGAGTATTATATTTCTTACTTGATTACATAACCTTTTTCATTACATTAACCAATTATATGGGTACATATTATTAATAATATGTACCCATATACTTCTATCACTCGAATGTTGTTTAAGGTGTAAGGATAAAAGCATTTGTTAAAATTTATCCTTACACCATGTACCCATATAATTCAGAAATGTTTATTTTAAATACGGAAATAATGCAAATATTACGATACTAGCACAACAATTTATAGCTTTTGTTGTAAAGTTGTATCCACATTTAACTCGACCAAAATCTTTGTTTTTTTATTTTGGTGATCGCGATTTGATAAAAAGTACATTGAATAAAACTTTATATTATGCTTGGAAAAATAAAATATGAGACTTGACTGTTATCGAATTTCAAATAAAAGTAAATCAAAGCTTTAATTGTTACTTAAATCCGTTTTTACGAAAGATGAATAGGCAGTTGTTTTCAAACGACATTCAGCTTTTCCCTAATAAATTGATAAATACGATAAAATTATAATTTTACAAATTTTCTCGATATTCTCTAGAAACTACAGATAGCAATGGCAACAAGAAAGTAACTAGTTAATTTTATTATTCTCAGCTGTTAGTTGCTATAAATTGAATCAATTTTCCATTAGATTTCGTATCCATAGGCAAAAATAATATTTTTCTTTATAAAAAACTCGTGATAATTGATGAGATTTTCTTCGAGGTTAATAAAAAATTTTATGACAGCTATAGTTTTTAATGATGATATATCATTATCAACTCTAAAAGCAATCGCCGAATCAAATAATATAATAGTTGCAGGCGAAATAACCTTTAGAAATATTTTTGCTAACATGGGTGTTCGTGCGTCATGCGCTCGCCAGCCTGTCGCGAAGTATATTTATGAAGTAGAATTGCGCGCGACAGTAATCTGCGTGCTCAGGTTAATCCGAGCCAAAATAGGCACGTTATCGCCCACCCAGTCGTTGCGCTTTGGGGAACCGCCCGAGATGAATGCTTTGTTGTATGTGCAAAGCTTATTGCTCCTCGGTATGCGCGTCTCGAGCGCTAGGGCCTGTAAAGATCGGCGCGAGGAGCGAAGCAGCCGAGCGGGCCTAAATGAGTGGGAAACACACCCCGAGTGGCAGGTTTATGACTGCGGACTGCTCGCCAGGCCCAGTTGGCTCAGGTGTTTGACTCTCTCGCTGCCGATTCGAAGCTCCCTGGTCGACGAGCGCACATGAACGACACTCGTCCAGATGCGGCGGATGAGCCGGCGGGCCTCGCCCACCGACCCATTTTCGCTGCATCTCTTGGCCCGCACAACACAGTCTAAGTCTAGCCGTAGCCGAGAATCGTCCTTGCAGCTAGCTTCGACCCTGAATGTTTGTTATTATCTAAACATAGACGCGCGCATATAATTTTTGTGTAAGTGCTCGGTGCTATGCTACTTGTGATTAAGTGCGTGCGTGTGTGTCTCTACGATTGAAGCGGCGTCAGGATCAGCGTAGGCCGGACACGAGAGCGGTCCATACAGGACGGCAATCGTCCAGGTCTGACGACGACTCGAGCTATCCCTCGCGATAGTAGCGGCATAGGCCCATCGACCATCGCTAGGTTCTACCATCGCGAAGCTTCGCAACCTATGCGACTAGGCGCCCCAGGGAGCTGCGGCTGACCTCAGACACACACACTGGACACTATCGCCTACGTAGTACGCATCTCCGTTTAATTAATTATGGACACTGTGTGAGTATTGTGAAAGTATGTGTGTTTTATATGTATGCGCGAAAGTGAAGTATTCATTATGAAATCTTGATACAACTTTTTTATTTCTGTAAAATCTTTATATTAAATAAATTGTGCAACCCACTACCTTGATTCGACTTTTGCTCTTGTGCCGAAGAGGTTTTTGCCTAATCAAGATATTTTATTTGGTTTCCGCGCATGGTGCGTTTTTTACTTTAAGGGGTTATGACAGTGTTAAAATTTTGAAAATATCCACTTTTTTTTATTCACTTTTTTCATAGATAATAGTCTGTAGAATATGGTCCTGAAAGCCGTTTTTGGCTAAAAAAATTTTCCTCGAAGATATCAACAAAAAACTAATAAATTTGTTTCAAGTAAATTTTTGAGAAATCGTGATTTTTAAATATTTTAATTAGGCCAAACTTGTGGAAAAGATTATTCTAACCCACTTTTTACAGAGTAATTTCATGAGAAATCTTACTGAAAATATGACTTAAAAACCGTTTTACAAACCTTTTTTTTCTCAAGAGTTATTAATTTATTTCTGTAAAATAAATAAAATCCGTAAAATTAATTTTTCTATGTGTGATTTTATGTTACTAAACTCAATGTGTTAAAGTAAAGGCATTTAACAAATTTGAATTTGCCACTCGAATAGGTTGTGCCTCACAGCGTCCGGTCGAGAATGAAGATTTCTGTTTGATCGGTATAGTAGAATTTTCTGTAAAGCAGCAGAAAGCAGCCAAACAGCTGTTTTTCATCCAAGACACTAGATCAGTGCAGTTAGTCTGCTAGCTGCTGTAGCAATGCTTATAACCTTAGTGGTGTTGTAAAAGTGCAAGAGCTTCTGCAGAGTACAACAATTATTCAGATAAGTATTGGAAACTAATTAGTAATAACAGTGTTCATAATGAGCTTTTTCTTTGTTGGTTTATTTTTTGCTTTTAGGTATACGGGTGCAAGCCATCAAGATGGAAGCTTATATTGACTGCCTGGAGTATTATTTTGCATACTTTTTAAGAACTTGAAGTGTATTTAATAATGGTAAGTATTATATGTAACTGTAATTCATAAACATAACTTGATTATGAATAGCTAACGATAATTTTTATTTTATTTTCAGCTTCTAAATGCTATTATCACACAGCATGACAAGCGCGTACCAACAAATATACTTTATTGTATGTATATTTGAGTACCAAAAGCAAATCAAGGTATGCCGGATAGTTTCTGTAAGTATAGCTGAGTTCATTTGTATGATTTACATTATAAACTTTAAATGCCTTTTACTCAAATTTAGTTTTTTCATGCTTTTTGTGTACTTGCCGCAGCTTTCTGAAGGAACCGTACTATTAATCATGATGAACCAAAGTGGAAAATCTTCCTTATGAGTATGGTCACAAATGGAGTGGAGCAGAATTGGCAAAGGTAAGTTCAAAATGAATGTTACGTATGTTTACATAATATGTAACATTCACTATAATTACTAATATTGTCAATATATGTTTAATTAATTATATTAATTTTGTGTTTTTCAGGAATCTGTTCCACTTAGTCTGAGACCAGACTCATAATGAAGATTTGGCACTTTGATTTATCAGGATTGATGGTACGGTTCCATCAGAAACATGCGGCAAGTAAATAAAAGTGATGAAAATCATGATTTTTGGTAAGCAAATACCTTTAATTGTGACTCTGCAAAAAAACTTCGGGTCGTTGCCACACGTAAGAGAGGCTTTTTAATTTGTAAATTGTATTTTTATTAATTTTGTTCATTAGTATAATTTTGTTTCATTAGGGACGACAGCTACATGGTTGTCATGTTGGTTTAGCAATTTATATTTAGAAGTTTTAATTATTTAAGGTAAATTGTTAATTTTTATTAAGTGTAAAAATTGTTATTTTAAATTCTAATATTGTAAAATTTGATAATTTAAATTCTATTATTGTAAAAATTTGTATAGCCCTGAAGAAGACCGACAATCGGTCGAAACGTTGGCAGAATAAAAGAAACTTTGGCTCGAAGAGATGCATTTATTCATTTCTCATATACAAGCAGTCGAGCGATAGAAGCAATTTTAATAACCTTTAATTGTTTTTAAATGTTACACTCACTTTATGCATATTATTTATGCATAAAAGTGATGTATAATACTTGTATTTGAAAGCAAAAATATAGTTTTTAGAGCAGTGTAGAATAAAAATTGATGCGTCTCTTCGAGCCAAGTTGTTTATTTTAAAAGAAGAGATGATATATATCTTGATTTATATCTTATAAAAAATCAGATACCTATAAAGTCTTACGCATGCAGGGAGGACTCACTAGTCAGTACAAATAAAGGGTGCAAACATTGTTTACAGATTTGTGTTGTTATGTGCTGTGTATTATCATGTTTATGTATATACAAGTATTTTGTAGTCAACACTCAGTGATTTTAATATGGATACTCGGCTTTGAAAAGAAACTGAAAAACTAAAAACTATTGCCCGGGAAGTTAATTGGGTGTCAACACCAATTAACATTTAAATGTGGCTTTTTCCTCTTTATAATAAAAATTTCATTGAATTTTATGAGCGTTGTATGTAGATGTATTATTTGCACATATCGAAAAATTTTCTGTTTCCTTCGAATAATTTATTCGTCACAGGTGGCTTATTTCCTATTAAGACAAGCTTTTATCTTATACAGAAAGTAATTATACCAAACTACACTACTAACATTGTTATAGAAATACATTTTATGTTAAAGCTTTATTATTTTTAATTAAGCGTTTTAAAATGTGTTCAATTGGTATTTTTATAACCCACAATATTTATTTTAAAATAAATAAAACTGTTATGCGAACAATCGAATATCCGAAAAAATTAAATTTTTAAATGTTATCAAACCTGCACTTTCCCAAAATTATTATTACAATTTTTTAACCTTGGGAGACAATTTTACATTTTTCAGCGGATCAATGCATATTAATATATGTTAGCAGCATGATTTATTCGAAGAAACATGCAGTCTTCAACTATTTCATACTTTTAATGATATTTTATTTAAGAGAGAATTTCAGAATGTCAATTACAGTGCATTTTATGGTCTATGCTCTCTCATTATCGAGTATTGTTTGACTAACATCGAGGGACTTTTTGAATATAACTATTATGTACAAATAAGTTAATGTTCTTTATACTGTTTTCGAGTACATAACAGTGTAGAATTTATTTTGCAAACAAATTAAGTTTAATAAAAAAAGGCAATTTTTTCTATTTGTAAAATTCTTCTTTTCTTCTTCTAAAGTTTCCACCAAATCTAAGCTTTTTTATTGTCAGATTACAATTTATCTACGATGTCAATTTTACATATTTCAATTTTACATTGTTTACAAATTAAATTAACCTAAAAACTAATACTTTTAAAATTTTTGTAAAGGGTCTCTTGTTCATTGATGTATTGTATCAATAATACAATAAATCAATAAAAATAAAAATATTTATATCTACATAAATATGATACATAAGTATATGAATAAAAATTAATTATCGGGTACCAGATTTCGTATAGAATTATTTTGGATGACACATGATGGATCAGATACAATAATTACCTATAATCATAAAGGTATATTTTTCCAGAATATTAATTAATAAATCAATACATCATTTAATTAATATTATAGTTAATTTTATTTCTTAAGTCCGTAAATATATATGCATAAACAAAAATACATATGAATACAGGTATAATTTTACGAAAGTATTGAGCGCAGAAAATTTTTATTTGACACTCATGTCATGTTGTTTAGTTTTGTAAGATTCCTGTATCTGTAAAGCAGCCTTTAAGTTGTGAAAAAATGTTAATTACCATTCAAAGAGGATTATATTTTATCATAAATTACTTAGCCGTCTCTGTTGTATTACACCAAGCTAGTTTTCTGAATCTAGATTTAAGACAATCAGTTATTAATATGTATTCGTATGATTCGAAAATGTTGATTATAAATAGCAAAGTACCGATTTCAAAGGAAATCAGTTTATTGGCTCAGGAAATTATACAGTTCTGTCCAAGTGTGACTTTAAATTTAACGACTGTTGAAAACGTCATGAGCAATGGTAGTTTTACAGATCACTATTATCGTTCACTTAATCCTAATTTAATAGCGCTCATTCTTCATGGAAATAATACAAGCATTATGATATCAGTACAACAATTTATAACTTTTGTTGTAAAATTATATCCACATTCAACTCGGCCAAAGTGCTTGTTTATATATTTTGGCGATCACGATTTAATTAAAGATTCGTTGAATCAAAGTTTAGACTACGCATGGAAAAATAAAATGTTGGACTTCACCATACTCGAATTTCAAAATAAACTAAAACAAAGCTTTATTTATTACTTAAATCCGTTTTTAAAAAAGGTGAATAGAGAAATGTTTTTCAACGAAATCGAGCTTTTTCCTAATAAATTTCGTAACGTTAACGGATACCCAATAAAATTACCGTACTATAACTTTACTCCATATATAAGAGCAACTGTTGATAGCAAGGGTAATAAAGAAGTAATTAGTTGGTTTTATTATCCTCAATTGTTAATTGTTATAAAACAAATCAATTTTTCATTGGATTTTGTAGAAATAGCTAAAAATAATACTCGTTACGAAACATTCGAGATAATTAATCATAAATTATCAAATAATGAGTTGAATATAATGACAACTACGGTAACAAGTAATTATTTTCAGAATGTAGTTCAACTAAGTACGTATGGTAATTGCTTGAAATTCGTTGGATTAATGAAAGCACAGCCCAATATAACCTTCAGCAAACAGTTGAATATTATTCTAAATTTCTTGATAATTGTAATTGTAATAACACTTCTTAATTGTCTCATGAATAAATTAAATGTAGATAATCTGAGACAACTAGATATGATTGCGATATTATTTGGAGTTACCTCCAATAGGCAACCGAGGACAAGTTTCGGAAGAATTATAGTGATATGTTTATTCGTATTATCACTAAACTTTTCATCCAAGTTAATCATAAATTTTATGTCTGCAATAGTTTTTAATGAACAAACATCTTTAACAACTCTAAAAGAAATCGCTGAATCAAAAAATAAATTAGTTATAGGTCAAATTACGTATAAAAATGTTTTTAGTAATATTGAAGAAAATACAACATATTTAAAGCTAGCAAAAATAACTGAGGTTTTGGAAAATGATGAATGTCCTTTAATTCTAGAAAAAAGTAAACATAGCATTTGTCTTTCCTTGCTTGAAGATGCTCATGAATTAGTCGAAAATTCTCATTCACTTAAAATATTGCCACCTGAATTTGCATGTGTTCCATTAGTATATGTTTTTGAGAAAGCATCTCCGTATATTTTGGAGTTTCAAAGAATATTTCAAAAAGTATATGAATCTGGTATATTTTCACAATTGCAAAATAAGCCGCAAATAAGAAAAAATAATGATGATCCTCAGCGTAAACATCTTATGGACAGTTTACTCGCTATGAATCTTATTTTTTTATTAATGACTGGTATAATTATGTCTTTTATAGTACTCAGTCTTGAAATACTTTCACATTACAAGCAAAAAGGTGACATTGTTAACGACAGTATTAGTAACGTCTAAAGATATTAGTTCTTAACGATAAAAATGTTATTTCATTTTTGACAATTTATTCCATTTTAATGTGAATTTGTTGTAGGTTTTTCATACCAGGGTAAACTACAATAATATTTAGATATGAATCATACTATCGCTACAGTGCAATTTAGATGTTTAGAAATAAAATTTTAATGTATATCATTTCCCATTTGATGTTTATAAAACACACTGAATCTATGCTTTTACGATTGATGATGTATATTCTGTAATCAATAAATGTATTATGTGAGTATTTGAAAAAATAAAATTATGAATATTTCTATCTTAATAATTTACTAAAATTCTCAGAGTCAGGCGAAGCTCTTGAAAATTTTATAGAAAATTAAAGAATAAAAAAAATTTTGTTTTAAGAAAGACAATTATACTCCAATAGAGGTTGTCACTTTGACAACTTCTGTATGGCGGCGAAACTGTAATGGTGCGGGGTGCCGCCTCTAGGGTTCGAGAGTAGCTTGAGTGGTTTGGGATCCCGGTAAAAAGGGCTCTTTCAACTGGGCCTCTCCCTGGGACTGGGCCCGGGCCTAGACACGAACAAGACACTACACTGCCGGATCACTCGAATTCCCCGGAGCCGCCACCTCTTTCTGGGATACTCCAGCAGGGATCTTTACCCTGTATCGGAGGTTACAGCGGGAAAACTGGGTTGATGGTGCTCCTGGGCCGTTGGACAGTACAGGTGCCCGGATTGGACTAACCAACCGGATCTGGCTGCCCTATCAGCCGGCGAAAAATCTCGTTAGGTCTGCTGTTGCCGGTTGGTGACGAGATAAAGCCGCAGCAGGTTTGGGCGGGGGGCTCTCGGTGGGAGAAGCAGGGGGGGTATAGGAGCCAGGGAGGAGGGGTCTACCTGCCACACACACACACCCTCATACATCCACTTAATTAAGTATATGAAATGGGAGCGAACAAAAAAAAAGGTTTCAGAAGTACCTGAAACCGAAGGGCTCCCTAGCCCGAATAAAACGGGAAGCCGGAGGCCGTGGATTGGAAATCCCAGAGGTATCGGTGATAACCCTGATGACTGAGGGAAAGGTAAAAAGGACCTCCTTATTATAGTCTGCGTACTTTAGTAGTTAGTCTCAGTCTGCCATTCAAAGAGAGAGCACTCGACTAAAACATATTCAATCTTTTAATTATACCAGCTTCCCATTTTCAATAGGAAAGGAAAGGACTAGTACTAGCGGCCTTCCTGGATGTAGATGGTACATTTAACCACACTACCAGGGAAGCCATAGCGGAGGAAATGATAAGGCACGGTATCTCCCTGTACGGTATTCAACTGGATCTGGGACATTCTGAGCAGCAGGGTAATCAAGACGCACTGGGGCGCGAGTTTTAGGAGATACAGAGTGGGGAAGGGATGCCCTCAAGGGGGAGTACTCTCTCCTACTCCGTGGTGTCTAGTGGTGGACGAATTGTTGAGGAAGATGAAAGATACAGGTATATACGTGCAGGCATATGCTGACGACGTCCTGATTATAGTGTGAGGCGACAACGGAGATGTTGTGGCGGGAGTCATAAAGTACGCGTTGGGCCTCGCGGAGGAGTGGTGCAATACAGTGAGGCTAAGTGTGAACCCCAGGAAAGTGAAGGTTATGTTGTGTACAACCAGATACAAGACCAATACGGTAGTGGGGCTTGCCTCGAATGGCCTCCCACTGCAACAGACAAAGGAGGTTAAATACCTGGGGGTCACAATTGACTCAAAACTCAACTGGGGTAAGCATATAAGGAACAAATGCGCGAAGGCCGTGAGTACCTTCTGACTTTGCAGGAGGGCGATAGGAATACACTGAGGATTAGGGCCGGCCAAAGTAAGATGGATATACGAATCGATCATAAATCCGAGGACTGGAATACGGTGCCATCGGATGGACACGTAAGTGCGACCAGAAGGAACATGCGGGGGAGCTAGATCGAGTCCAAGGGCTGATGATGCGACGAATGGCAGGCTCCATCAGGTCGACGTCGACGGTTGCCCTGAAACTCCTGCTGGGTATTCCACCACTAGCCAAGGATATAAAGACAGGCGCCTTCAAAATATGTGTCAGACTCTGCGGAGCCGGGTCGTGCGATAGGTTTAGGGATGAGCAGGTAATGAAGAAGATTATGAAAGATAGTGATTGGAAGGAATTTGGCAGGATGTCAAGGAAATTACTTTTCTCTAAACCATATAAGGTTTTCATACCGCAGAGGTCGGAATAGTTTGGGGCACACATGATCTACTTAAGGTGGGAGAGGTATAGTTTACGGATGGATCAAAGACAGATCAGGGTGTAGGAGCTGGAGCGTGGAGGGAGGGCGGTACTGAGGAATTGGTATCCAGCCTGGAATAAGGAAACCAACCATAGGTTGGTTACCATATGCACAGATAGTAGGATAGCGCTCCTTGCACTGGATGCAATCCGCATCGACTCGAGAGAGGTATTGGGGTGCAGACAGTTATTGGAAGCGCCGGCAAGGCAAAAGGAGGTTAGGTTGGTCTGGGTGCCAGGACACTCAGGCATCATTGGTAATGAAAAGGCAGACCGTCTGGGGCTCCCGCCTGGTAAGGGCTAAGCTCTGCACAATGGCGGTACTCGACTGCGTAGTGAATGAGGCGGTGAACCGTTGGCTCCAGGAGGAGCTAGGGAGGAAATGGAGGGGATCATCAGGGCTCAGACAAGCGAAATGCATGCTGGGGTATGAACCACTTCGAGAATGGCTGAACACCCGGTGTAAGTCAGGCGGGCACTGGCGGGTGGGGTATTACCTATACAAGATGAAGTTGTATGGGAGGCGGGTAGCAAGATGTAGATAGTGCGAGTCGAGGGAGAAGACTACGCTGCACCTTATGTGCACATGCCCGGCGTTTGTAGGCACGAGGCACAGGGTGTGGGGGGTATCCTTCATGAATCTGGAATTCATGCGAACACAGGAGCTTCGTTTGGTGCTCAGCGTGATGAGGGCTATAGATAAGAAACTAAGGTAGGATTTGCGGGGTGTCATTTTCTAAGGATGTTTAACAGTAAATGATGAAGGAACAGTGAGAATGGCATAATGGGCTTGATCTCAGTGCCAGATTCGGCACGTCCCCGGAAAGGGGCCGCCGGTCTTATCTCCAGGGACTTACTGATACTGTAGATATTATTTTTTTCTTATTTAAAAATAAATTGTATAAATTGTAACAATATATATTAATAAATATTTTAAGAATTATTATTCTGTAATTTCTGTAACAGCAAGCGATGTTGCTTTGAATAGTATAAAAGTATAATATAAAATCGGTCGATGATAATTAAAATATGCGTAAAAAAGATATCTTTATACTTCGTTTACACTAGATTATGAACAAATTTTAAAACTACAGAATAAGTGCTTTTTTAGTATTCTTTTAAAGCTTACCCTATCTAACCCCGCAGTTATTGTGATATAAAGAGTCACTGAGAAATTAGGGCATGCGCATAGCGAGTGTGATATTCACAGTAAAATAATCGATGACTTCGTTGACGGATTAGCGTGACTTATATAATAGCATATTACGATACATGTGTAGCAAGTACAGTACAGTGTACAAGTACAGCGCAGGGGGGGTGATATTCACGCCGTGTGGTGAGTCAAGTCAACGAGAAAAGTGCTTAGATCCAAAAAATATAATGAGTTACGTAAATCTAAGAGATACATGCTCTTCATCTCGATATTATCTAACAGCATAAAAAATTTTGAATGAAAATATTCAGGCGTTTTTTTCAATTATGCTGATAGGTAATATCGAGACTATCTCTTGAATTTACCTAATTCATATTTTTTTGGATCGAAACATAGTTATATATAGTCACATTAGATGGATCAGGTATAATTGTATAGGATTAGTTTTCATTAAAAATATACGTATTAATCTAATCAATAAATCAATTAATTGATATGAATTAAAGTATAATGTATTCATCATTAAATTTTACTAAAATATGAATTATAAATAAACGTACTTATCTGTACAACTGTAATTTTATGAAAGTGCAATACGAATACATTTTTTTTTACCACCACAGAATACTTTACTTTCATATGATTTATCAAGCTACAACGTACAAGCTTCCAGACAAAATGTTAATTGTTAATAGAAAAATGTTACATTTTTTTGTGAATTACTTAACCTTGTTTACAACACTTAACGAAGCTAGTTTTTTAAATACATGTTTAAGGCAAATCATTGTTAATATCTACCCATACAATTCGAAAATGTTTATTATAAATAAAAAAGTACCAATTACAATGGAAATCAGACTGTTGACTCAAGAAATCATACGATTGTGGCCAAGTCTGACAATAGATTTATCGACTATTGAAAACATTAAGAGCAGTAGCAGCTTTGCAAACCACTACCGTATTTTATTTAATCCTGATTTAATAGTGCTCTTTCTTCATGAAAATAGTGCAAGTATTATAACGCAAGTACAAACGTTTATAACTTTTACTGCAGAATTGAATGCAAATTCACCTCGACCTAAGTGCTTGTTCGTATATTCTGGTGATCACGATTTTACAAAAAAACTTTGGAGTAAAACTTTAGAATATGCCTGGGATCATAAAATTTTGGACTTTACCGTACTCGAATTAAAAATTAAAGTAAATCAAAGTTTTGTTTATTACTTAAATCCGTTTTTCAATAAGGTTAAAAAAAATTTATTTTCGATTGACAGCGAGCTTTTTCCTAATAAATTATTAAACGCCAATGGATATCCATTAAAATTACCATTTTACACCTTTCATCCGTATATTGCAGCTGTTGTAGATAATAAGGGTCACAAGATTGTGAATAGTTGGTTTTATTATCGTCAACTTTTAGAAGCTATAAATCACATGAATTTTTCATTACAATTTGTAGAAATAATGGAGACCAATGACACTATTTACGAAAAACACTTAAATATTAATAAGCAACTATCAAATAATGAATTAAACGTTATGATAACTGCCATACCAAATTCGTATTTTAAGAATATTCTTCAGATTCCAATAGATAGTGATTGCTTCAAATTCGTTGGATTGGTGAAGTCCAAAACCAACATTAAATTCAGCAGGTCGTGGGATATTATTCTGGATTTCTTGTTGATTCTGGTAGCAGTACAAGTAGTTACCTATATTTTGAATAAACTCAAGTTAGAAAATTTGAAACCAATAAATATGATTGGAATGTTATTTGGAATCTCTTCCCGTAGACAGCCGAAGACAATTTCAGGAAGAATCATGATTTTCAGCATCTTTGTGTTATCAACTATTTTTTCATCTCAATTCATGATAGTCTTTATGACAGCTATAGTCTTTCATGACAAAATCGAAGATATAACTCTAAATGAAATCGTGCAATCAAGCAATAAAATAATTACGGATACAGTTTCGTATAATACCATGTTTGGTATTTACACAGACGGTCTTATTACAACTTTAGAACGAAAAACTCAGGCTTTGGATAATGTTAATTGCTCTACTACTTTACAAAATGACGAAGATTCTATTTGTATCTGCTATTACGAATCGGCTCTTGAAATAGTAAAATCTAAAACTTCAATTAAAATTTTGCCACCTGCATTCGCATGCATTCCTTTAGTATATGCTTTTGAGAATGGATCTGCATATCTTATGGAGTTTCGAAGTATATTTCGAAAATTTCATGAATCTGGGATATTCCTTCATCTAAGCAAGAAATCTGATTTAATAAAAAATGTTGATAATGAAGAACGCAAACAGCTTTTAAGTAATTTATTTATTTTAAATCTTATTGTAATTCTAATCACTGGTTTTATTGTTTCTGTTGGAACATTCAGTATTGAGAAACTTTCAAATTATTAAAAAAAATATTAATTTTGGCTGCAAGGTTCATGGCTTATTGGCTAATTATAATTCATTTTTAAGTTTCTGTTATAAATTAAGATTTTAATCAGCAAAGAATTGTTGTCTGCTAAGGTAAGCTTTGATAAAATGCTGATGGAAATAATATAACAAATATGAAGTTCATGGTATTAGAAAACAAATCTTTTTAATGGAGAGTACTAAAAATCTAATATAATAATACATTTTTTTTATTTATTATTTTAAGTCGCATTCCCCAGAGGGTATTAGCGACTATTATACAAAAGGTTACATAGTATATAAATAACATTTTAACCTACACTCGGGTGAATATTATAACCATTGCTTTGTTACGCTTATAAAGAATTAAAATTTTTACGCTTGTATCGAAATACGCTAATTTAATAATCCACTTGATTAAAATTTGATTGTAAATATACCTTAATAAAATATTTTCCACCCATAGTTTAATAAGTTTAATTTTTATAGATAATAACCAGCTAATGCAAATGTATACAAATCCTCGTACAAAAAAAAACGATGATCAGATTTTTCGAAGCTAGTATACATAAACGGTTACAGGTGTGAGATTCATACAGTACGCAAACGGTCTAGAGATGTACGATCCACAGGTTTCCCGCTAGATGTCATCTGGAGATGAGGTCCGATGTAACGACATATTTTTGACAAAAAATTAAAAATACTAATAAATAATAATACATTTTTAAATACGCGAGCGAAACGAGCGTTACGATATATTGATAGTATATGCATTAAACAAATCAATAAATCAATTAATCTATGTGAATTAAAGTATATTGTATTGGTTATTAAAGTTTGTTAACATGAGAGATTTCTTAATTGAAAATGACTATATTTTTTGCTAATCGGAGGACAAACCTAATTTTAGCACCAAATTTATTATATACGTATTAATTTATGAAGCACACTATATAAAAAAATGCTATGTAGTATAGTAAAATTCGGCAATATTACGACAAAATATGACGAATGTACGTTTTACTGTAACAGTACAGTCAAATTTAAGTAGGCTTATTGTAAGTGTAAGTAGGTAAATTATCAAATACTATAGACTAACTGAGTGCTAATTACCGTCTAATAACCACCTTCTAATCGCGTGTTTGCGTTGTTCGGAAGCGATGTCTTATTGTATTCGAAAAATGACATGTTCGTCTCATAACTCTGGGTATACGAAGTCCATGCCCTATGGTGCATATATCCTATCACAGCCAGCAAATAGACAAGTTTTCTAACACTAAACGTGAAAGTTAATAAATATAAATAATCTAACATTTGCCGTAAACACCAAAGTAGATTTTTAAAATTTACAATAGTACATTACGAGAAAAGTGGCCTAAGTAATCATTTACGGCACGGCGTGTATAAGCGCACGAGCGTAACGATTGAGCTTAGAGTCGTGCTATGAAGGACAACTTAGGAGACGTGTGCCGTATACTATTTTATAGCATTTGTCTGCCCTAAGTTCGCTGCCACGATTATTGTGTCATAAGCAGTCCATTTTGGCACCGTGAGCTTTCGCTCTAGCGTAGCGAGGGTGATTAGCACGGCACTAGGTCATACGATCCTATAAATATTTGTATACCGAATAGTAAAATTTGTTATTATAGAAAAATTTCCCATGCGTGATGACGTCGACGAAAGCTACATTAAGAATAAAATTTGTTATGCCTGTATAATAAAATTTAATGAAACACAAGTTTGTCCTTCTGTTACTATATAATACAGTAATTTTTGCTTGAAATTTCTATAATTTTTACTGATAACTGTCTCTCCGCGTATGTGTAAAACTGTAATTCCACTAAATTGCAATAAGTGAAGAATTTTCCTTTGAATTGCCGCAGAATGCTTTACTTCTCGATCAATAAAGGAAAACTTTAGTTTTATAAGATCTAGCAAGCTGTAAAGCAGGCTTCAAGTTGATAAAAATGTTGATTACTACTAAAAGAGTATTACATTTTTTTATAAATTACTTAACTCTTTTCATAACCTTTAACGAAGCTAGTTTTTTAGATACATGTTTAAGACAATTTATTGTTGTTAATGTGTGTCCGTATAAATCAAAAACTTTTATGATAAATAACGAAGTACCAGTTACAAAAGAAGTCAGACTATTGACTCAAGAAATTCGACAATTCTGTCCAAGTGTGATGCTGGATTTGTCGACTGTCCAAAGCTTTAATCGCAATGATAGTTTTATCAACGAGTATCGTCATTTATTTAATTCTAACTTAATAGTGCTAGTTCTTCACGAAAACAATGCTAGTATTACAATGCAAGTACAAAAATTAATAACTTTCATCGCAATATTAAATCCTAATTCAACTAGGCCCAAATGCTTGCTCATATATTTCGGTGATCATGATTTAATAAAAAAATCGTTCAATGAAACTCTATACTATGCTTGGGAACATCAAATATTGGACTTCACTGTACTTGAATTTCAAGTTAAAGTAAATCAAAGTTTTGTTTATTACTTAAATCCATTTTTTAATAAAATGAAAATTAAAGTATTTGCAAACGAAATTGAACTTTTTCCTAATAAATTGCTTAACGCTAATGGATATCCATTAAAAATACCATTTTTTACTTTTGCTCCGTATATTTACGCTAATGTAAATGGGAAGGGTCAAAAGATTGTAACTAGTCAGTTTTATTATAATCAGCTCCTGCTAGTTATAAATCGAATAAACTTTTCATTAAAGTTTATGGATCTACGAACAGATAATGAAGCTACTCATATAAAACTTTTAGAGATGAATCAGAAATTGTCAAACAACACGTTAAATGTCCTTTCAATGGCGGTGCCATATTTGTACTTTACGGACGCTCTTCAAATACTAATAGAAGGCGTTTGTTTTCAATTTTCTGGATTAATGAATGTACAACTAGACGTTAATTTAAGCCTTCCATGGAATATGATTCTAAATTTATTGTTAATTTTGATCGCAATAAAACTAATGGTTATCGTTCTGAATAAGCTGGAATTGAATCATATAAAACTAATAAATATGGTAGGATTGCTATTTGGAATCGTCTCAGACAGACAACCGAAGACACATTCAGGAAGAATCATGGTCGTATGTATGTTTGTCTTGTCAATGATTGGTTCTTCTCACTTAACCGTAACTTTTATGTCAGCCATGGTATTTGATATGAAAATATCACCTATAACTTTAAAAGAAATTGTCGAATCAAATGTTAGAATTGTTACGGATATAATTTCGAGCAATGTCATGTTTGGCATTTATAATGATGGCATTTCTTTAGCTCTGCAAGAAAAAATCCAGGTTTATGACGATGTGAACTGCACTGATATGTTAGAAAAAGATCCACTGTGCATCTGCGTTTGTTCGTACCACGATGCTCGAAACGTTATTGAAAATATTAGTACAGTTAAAATATTGCCACCTGCATTTGGATGCGCTCCATTGGTCTATGCTTTTGAGAGAGCATCTCCCTATGTCACGGAGTTTTACAAATTATTTCGTAGACTATATGAATCTGGAATATTTCTTTATCTAAACCGTGATTCACTAATAATACAAAGTATCAATGATCGTCACCATAAACTGTTAAAATATAATATGCTTGCTACCAATCTTGGTTTTATTATAATTGTTGGTTCTGTTATTGCTTTTGTAGTATTTAGTTTTGAGATGCTGTCATGTTATAAACAAAAATTTAACCTTTTTTGAAAAATTACCGATGTGTCGACTAATTTTTAGACGTATAATAATGAATTAATCTATTATTACTCGGGAGGATGAAAAGTTTTTATTTATTCCATTGAATTATGTACGAGTAACAGAATCTTATATGAAATATCGATTAATTTTTGCTAATTTAAAATTTTGTAGTATTATGTTATCAGCAATGACAATTCAAGGTCATGTTACGAGTTACAACAGCGAATAAGTTCCTATTCAATAAGAATTCGTTAACACATCACGCAGCAAAAGTATTTCTATCGAAGTAAGCTTTGACACAAAAGAAAAAATCTTTGAATTTCATTTGATCAGTAAAAAATCTTGATGCAGTCACTTTGGTATGGAGTGTCTGTAAACTATATTTTCTATTCAATAAAACCTTGTCTCTCAGTGTTTGAAAAACGTAAAAAATTATTGAATGCACCCAACACACGGGCTGCGTTCAACTTGCGCGACTCGCCAGCGAAATTCGCCTCCTGATCCCTCTGTACCGTACAAAAAAAGAGATTCTCGTTTATGTATGCTCTCGCTCGCTCGCGATTCTTCTCTCCTCCCGTCAGCTCGTCTCTCGTCTGAAGGGCGCGAGCGAGCGAGCGATTGCCCTGGACGCGCATTTACCCAAATCAGATCCGACAAATGCGACGCGGAGACGGCTATGCGTTTATAAACCGAGTGTCATATACCTTTCTGCATAAACACACGGGTGGGAGGGGGCGAGGGTGCACGACGGGATTCCCCTGTGCAGTGCTGTTCTCGGGGGCTAAGCTCTTTCGCAGACTGCCGCTTCTACTATACGCTGATTTCCCGCGTATTGCCGCGCGCGCGCCTGATTTCCGGAGACGAAAGACGCGTAAGTAGAAACTGAGCGTGCGAGAACGGGGGGACGGGGGTGAAAGCCGGCGCTGAAACGAAGGCTTAACTCGCGCGCGGGAAACTACGCGCAGAGCGTCTCTCCCGATGATGCGCCGCGAGTCAAAGTTTCGGATGTATAAGCTTTTTGCGATTCGTTTGAATCTCGAGGGACTTTGCTTGGGCTTTATTAGACTTGCATTTTCCTCTTTGCAATATGCGGTACGTCTGTTTGCTTCTATTCTTTTTTCTTTTTTTTTGAGCGTAAGATTGCTTTTTGGAGAGTATATCCTTGGTAGAAGTTTTTCTTTTCAGTATTTTCCTGGAACAAAAATAGTCGACTAGGATGACGTTACGAATAGCTATATTGATTTATAGTTAGCGATCTTATCTTTTTGCAACACTAACAACGCGCGTTAAGTATGCTCATTTTCTTGCTAACGATTTTTCCGTGTAAGACGTACAACGAAAAGATCGTACAAAATTTTGCATGGTTTTTTCAAAACTCTAAAAATGTATTCAAGAAACTTACAAATCGAATATCGTATCAGATTTCGAATTTTTCGGGAATACGTTCAAAATACCGTGCGCGCTTACAAAAATTTTCGTCGTATTATCACACAATTAACATCATCGTATACGACCGATTCTCATAGAAAAATGCACTTTTCGGGGGTCCAGAAATCGAAATTTTATTTTTAAAGCTAGAGGTTTCGGACCGATGAGACTTTATTCTGTAAGTCAAAAGATAGTCAAAAGGGCAGAGGAACATAGGAAAAGTTACTAGTAACCATATTTCTGAGACATTTTATGTTTTTTTTACAAAAAATTAATGTGTCGAAATACTGGAATAATGACAACTACGAATGTTTCCGAGTCACAAATAAAATTTCAAATTACACCACAATATAAAGTACAACAAAAGAGCTTTAAATTAAAGAAAAATATGGCCAGATTCGATGCTCTGATCAAAAGTTATGTCCTTTTGACAAAAAAAAAGTAAATAAAAATCAGAATAGCCGAGTTTTTTTTTTCTTTCCATATACCTCCCCATGTTAAATTCTAATGTTTCATCTTTCCCATGTTCCTCTGAATTTTTGACTACTTATCAGCTAACAGGAGAAATTCTGATCGGTCCGAAACCTCTAGCGTGAATAAAAAATTTTCGATTTCTGGACCCCCAAAAAGTGCATTTTTCTATGAGAATTGGTCATACACGCGCAATCATTGCGTCCACGATATTCCGTACTCTCGTAAGCGTAACGCAATCCGCCGATCGATATCCGAAAATATAATCGCAATGCTCGCGTTGTCAAGCATTGTCGCATCTGCGGAGGCAGGCCGAGGCCCTGTACAATAGGTGAGAAGGCGCGTTTATCCGAGTTGAATCCCATTCTCGTGGAAGTACGCATTGTCTAATCGTCGGCAAGGGCCGTGGGGTGGATTCACGTCACATCGCAGCGTGTGCGCAGCGAGCGAAGAGGCGAGACGAGTCCTGACACCTTGCTGTCGCTCGGTGCTTTCGTCGCTGCGAATCGCGCCAGACAAATCCGCCATCCGAGTCGGAATTATATGCCGGGGCTGCTGCGCCGATGAGAAGATGGGGTGTGTGTGCGCGCGCGCGCGCCGAGAGCTGCTCGAGGTGTACAAGGGCATATATTTTATTTTCGTTCGACTGAACGGATTGCTTTCGAACGGATGTTGAGCTTTATATGCGGATTGCAAATTGATGTCGTAGAAAGGGCTTACGTTCGAGTGTAATACGAAGGATTGGATGGGTTCTGTAATTGTACTGGAATTTTTACGCTTATTTGTTTTTTTTTCTTTTATTCCCTGGTAGAACGCTAACAGGTTTTGCCCGTTAAGTTATTAAAAAGTAGCTAGAATCGGTAGCTAGAAACCATATGGGTTTCTAGTTGGATTACCGCTAAAAACCCGTTAATTTTCCGCTTAACCTCAAACATGCGTATTTCGGTATTTAAAATAAAATTAATAACCCAGATAGAAAAGTTAGCTACCGAGTCAGCTTGTTTAATAACAGAAAACCACTAAATGTGCAGCTACAAATAAATTTCGCGGTAACAGACAGTAAGTTACTAATAAGATTACAATGCGTCTAAGTCATTAATTAATGCAAATATAACCAAATTTTTTGTCTTCTATGTACTACAGTTTTATAATTAATTTGCAGATATTGTTGTAATTTTTATAACATTAAAAATATTATATAGTTCCATAACCTTAACTTTAATTTAAGTCGTTGTAGCTGATATTTGGACTTTTGTAGCCTTAGTTAGTGTTCGTAAACATATGCGTAGTGTATTAATTGAATCCTTGTGAGACTTTTATACATAGTTATAGTTGTTAAAAAGGTTATAGAACTATATAATATTTTTAATGTTATAAAAATTAAATCAATCTCTGTAAATTAGTTATAAAATTATAGTGCATAGAAGACAAAAAAATTTGGTTTTACGGTTACATTTGCATTGATTAATGACATGGACGTATCGTAATCTTATTATTAACTTACCGTTTGTTACCGCGAAATTTATTTGTAGCTGCACATATAGTGGCTTTCTGTTATTAAAGAAGCTGACTCGGTAGCTAACTTTTCTATCAGGGTTATTAATTTTATTTTAAATACCGAAATACGCATGTTTGAGGTTAAGCGGAAAATTAACGGGTTTCTAGCTGAAAACCTGCTAAATAGGTACCCCTGCATAGCGGCTTTCCAGTTGATTTCTAGCTACTTTTTAACAGAACCAGTTAATTTCCAGTCGGTTTCCTGCTAACGTTTCTACCAGGGTTACCACACATTTGCAAATTTTTGCATTTGGTGCTATTCAATACAACCGGACATGGTGCGAGTTTCAAGGCGTTAGCTGCAGACCAATCCATTAAAAGAAAAGAAATAAACACGTAATGACATAAACACGTAGCGCATAAAAGCAAGTGACTTTGGCTCAATTGTGAGCATCTTTCAGTTCACAAATGGAACGTGTCTTTTTCAAACTTGAAACCGTGAAAATGTAAAACGTATATAAATCGTTGCTTTCTTAATATTCGAAGTACGCTTGAACGGTTTATTCAGTCAACAAAAAAAGCTGCACATACCGTCTAGAATAACTCGTCCAATCCTACCTCTCCAATCAATACCCGTATAAAACGAGTTCGCCACTGCGCTCAATGAAACAACCACACAATGTCATTTCCAAGCCGACACCTCCAATCGAAAAAGTCGCATACGAACACGTGAGCAAATCTGACAGGCGCGCCGGCAATAGGCATTTACAACCCCTTCGTCTTAGGGGTGCTCATCGAGAAGGGCCCCCTTTTCTCTCCCACGCGCCATACTTTTCCCAGAGCTGCATCCTTACGATCCTCAGTATTATATATACGCGTATATACAGCGTATATATATGTATATGCATAAACTTGCGGCTCCGCGTCTACGCGGGAGGGGAAGCGCCTGCGCGAGCTGCAACGAGTTCGGCAGCGCCGCGCCGCGGATGAGCATATTTCACGGCGCTATCTCGCGGTGCCGCGCATCTGCCTCTTTATTGCCCGGTACCGATAAACGACTTGCGGCCCGCTCCTCCCAATGTACATATATATACGCGTCTATACATGTATAACCAGCCGCGCATTCAGAAACGCCGAGGAGAGCCTTACACGCGTAATCTGTGTATAGGTGCTCTTCTTCGGTGGGAAGGGGGGAGGAGGCGGGCGCGACTCGTAAATCGAGAGGGGGTGGCGTCTGCGCTGCAAGCTCGGACGCAGTCTGTAATGCGCTCTCGCACGAGCTCTCGTCGACTGGGACATTTTAAAAGGTTTTTTTCTTACTTCGGAAGGGGTTGTTCGGTTTTTTGGTGGTTTTTTTTCCTCTCGTAAAGGGTTGCGTTCGCCACGAGCTTAGACGAGAGTAATCCAAAGGTTTTGGGAGACGTACCCGCGTGGCGAAGTAGCTCCTCGCATCTAGTTGAGTTGTAAATTAGTCGACGCACGGCAAAGTTCCGCTGTTGTCTCAGATTAATTATGTAGGCACCGGCTGAGGATCAGCTTCGCGGTTATTCTTCTTTTCAACTCGAATCTTTCTCGGCGTGCGCAGCTCTCGTTGACGCTCTCGTCGGAGGGGAGAGTCATTTGTTATGATTAACGACCGTTACGGCTAATTGTTTAGTTGCGGTATTTTTTTAGATTTTTACAGGGTTTTTAAGTGCGAAGGTAAGAGATAGAGAATATGTATGAAGAACACTTAAACTGACATTAATTACGCAAAGCTAGTAAAATTTATACTTTGAAATTCGTTGTTGTATAGTCGCATTGTTCCGGATAGAAATGCAAGGAAATTATGAAAATGCCTATTTTACCCGTACAGACGTGAGCTTAGCAAGAGCACAATGAAAATCATGCGTTAGGCTTTCTTCGCTCTTTCTCGGCCATCGTCGATGACTAATTCGCTGGAGATTAATGTGTATATCATCAGTTAGCGACGATGATTCGGGGGAGTTAGAGGTCAATCGTACTAGATTTTTTGATTTCGAATAAAGAGCTAAGTTGACACGAAACTAACGTCATTATGTTATTTATACCAGACTTGTGTTTTGTCCCGAACACGTCTGTAGGTAATAAGGTAGTTAAGGTACCTTAAGCCAAAAGAAGGAATCTACAACTAAACTGGTGTTTATTTTGGCTTTCGTAAAGGTACTTTGTAATATATGATATGTATATGATAAATTTATTTAAGAAAAATTCAGTTTTAAATAGCGCACTTAAGTGAATGCATTTTATCGCCTGTAAAAGTTCATTTCAGAGTTTCACCGTTAATTGTACACAAGATTAAATTATCATGACATGTTCTTCTCATCTTTTAGTCCTCTGTTAGCTTATTTATACCTCATATAAAGTTTTCATTTTCTTTTTCATGCGGGATTATGACTCAATAAAAACTTCTTTATTGTTCAGGTTGAATACAACAGGAACAACTTTACATTCAATTTATTGAAAAAAAAATCAAAATTATATAGTCAAACTCATTATTATTGCAAGTTCCGCACAGCGCACTTTTTGAAATATGTCCAACTCGCGCCAATTCCCCTAAAATATCTACGCATACCCATATTGTACAATCCTCCCCTATCACCTCCTCCCTCCACCCCCAAATAAAACACCCCCTTCGTCCCACGACGACCCAAGCTCGAACAAAAACAATAACCCGTCCCCGAAAAAAGAAGGAATAATCCAGGAGCATGTAAGATGATCCCGAGTTCTTCGTCATAGTTAAACGCCTATACTCTCTCTCGCTCGCGACACCCCCTTTCTCTCGGATTTGGTAGATTCGGTTTACCGGGCGCAGTTATTTTCAATTACCCTCGTGTGCCTCGGAAGAAGCGCCTCTGCGGCTGCTGCCTCGTTATAATGTATGCGAGATAAAGGCCCGTCGCGGAGACTAAGATATTATAGGGAAATGGGCGTATATAAGACGCGGCGCGCGGGCGGTAGGAGGGGGGGGGAGGGGGTGCCGGCGGCTCCTACGCGCATACCATAAGAGCGAGAGAGGAAGGAAGGAAGGAAGGAAAGTGCGCGCCGCCCATAACTTATCGCAGATTTAAGGCTCTTAGACTTAAGGGACTCTAATAATAATATAGCGCGCTCGCGCCCACCCCCTCCACCCCACGACTATATATATACACACCCCGTTTCTCTTCTTACCTCCTTCTCTCTCTCTCTCGTGCTCGGTACGAGCGGACTTTCTGATAGCTAGTTTACGCCGATGAGCGATCGGTGGGGGATGCACTCGCGCAGAGGGACTCTTTTTTTTTGCGTGGATGTGTACTGTTTTGTCGGCTTCTCGCGAGAGGGAGAGGGAGAGGGCTAGGGAGGGAGGAAAGAGACACGTCGGGGGGCAGCTACGCGAGCGCAACGGTAAACAAAGGCGCCGACGATAAATTTTCTAAGTCGCGCTGAATTAATAAAAGATTACAAGAGACGGTGCGCGCGGTTACGCTGCGTCGGGTCGAGAGCGCGAGATAAGGCGTTGTGCTTTCTCTCTCTCTCTCTCTATCTCTTTCTCTCTCGCGGGAGTGAGCGAGCGAGAGAGAGAGAGAGAAGTGCTGCTAAATCATCGGATATCTTACTCGTAATACATAAACCACCCTTCACGGCTTTAGCCGCTATATATGTATTCGGTTGTATGTATGAGGCATTCGTTATCTCGACGCGGGTAAAGAAGAAGTTGCGGCGCTGTGTATACTGTATGTAGAATGGGGTGGGGGGCGAGTTTAGAAGAAGACTTTGAGGGTTGCAACTGCGCGCCGCTCTTTCGAGATAACGTTACAGGTGACCTTTTTCCTCGCTGTTTATTCCTTTGCGTTTACGTTGCAACCCCTTGACTGCGGAACGAAGAGCATGATGTGCATTACACTTTTGGATGTCTCTTGCATTTCTTAATTATGAGTATGCATGACATTAGCCTTAAGGGTATAACTTTCCATCGCTAAGTACCGCGAAAGCTCAAAGACGCCGAAATTTATTTTACAGTATTTCTTCGCTCGTCTGCTCCTCGCAAACCCGCCGCGCAAAATCAACCCAGTGCACATAGACACACACGTGTGTCACGCATCGGTTGACTCGATATCGTCATAAGCATCCCTCTGGGCGAAATCGAGTGTACGCCAGGCGGCTCTGTTTACTTACTATTACGTCGTGCGGGGATAAGACGTCTCGAGTCCAGGACGGCAAATACCTCCTAAGTCCCGATATTAATTGGTCGTCCAAGTCTCTCTCTCTCTCTCTTGCAATAACCAAGTCGGAAAGACACGGGCGGTGCTTTGATGTAGCGCACCCTCGGGTCCATTTTCTCAGGCCAATTAACTAATTGACGCGCGAAAGGGTGCAGGCGATCGCGAGAGACGGAAAATCTCGTTAGTGCCGTACTTGCGCGCGTCGTCCGAGATGTATATATATTTTCTTGCCGAGTGCCTTTCCATTTGCGCGCGCCTTGCCTTTTCTTCCGCGGGGGGGAGAAGGAGGTTCCGAAAACTTCCTGATGAAATGGACCTCTTCTTTTATCTGCAGTGCGCGACTTTTACTTTTTTTCTTTCGTCAGGCACGAGATATGGGGTGGTGAGCGAATTTTCGAAGGGAATCGTTGTTGTTAACTAACGATTTGATTTTGGTGAGGGGTTTCGAGCATTGATCTGATGAAATCACGTTTTTGTTTTCGCGGGTTAGTTATTAGGTTAGAATGTTGCATATAACGGAGAGCTACCATCTTTTGACTTCATGCAATTTGATTTTCATTGATTATTAGTAAGATAATTGGTTTTCATAGCACTATAACACGAAAATGGAATTTTCAACCTTATTAACTGGCTAAAAGCATGGGTGATACTGTTGAGTTAGAAGCACTATTTTCATAATAAATATGAATTTTAAAATGTCACGAAACACAATATGAGCTAGTGTTCTTGCTTATTTATTTCATCGAAAAAACTTTTCGCTGCATTCTCAATTCGAAATAAGTTTTGAAACAGTAAGAAATCAACCGCAATAAGAATAAGCTGAGCATTTTGCCATGCATGTTTATCCTTTAAAAAAAAGTATATCAGCAGTAAATTTTTGGATCACTCTCCCAGCCACACTTCCCAAATTACTTCCAGTGATCCCCTAGCCCTAACCAGTGGATCAGCAGCACGCTCACTTCATACATAAATATCATTGACCGAGAAAAACTCGGCCAATCCGCACAACCGCTTAATTGTAATCCCTCTCGAGCTCACGGGCGCAAAAACTCGGCAATACAGTAGCAGCTTCCCGACAATCGCGAGAAAAATATTATTCTTCCGGGCACGGACGCTCCCACACACTCGCACACGGCACACAGAGGGAATCCCGGCTCGAATGTTCTATGTCATCCTAATGCGCCGGGGAAGCCAAGCCGCGAATGCTCTGCAGTACGTCTATACATCTTCTCTCTGCGCTCGCGCTGTAATACGCGAGGCATCGGTCCTGCATTATACATGTGTGGTAAATATGAAACGGGAGCGAAGGAGAGCCATAAATATCGAAACACAGAACGAGAGAGGGAGAGAGAAAGATGGATAGATAGAGAGAGAGGGAGAGAGAGAGAGACTAGTCGACAACTGGTGGATCCGACAGTAGAATAAGGCTTCGTTTCCTGCGGGAGGAGGAGAGAGAAAGAGAGAGAGAGAGAGAGAGAGAGACTCGCCGTCGATTGATAAGGGATAAAACCCTCGGGTCTAAGTAGCTGATGCGTTAGACGCTTTCTCTCTGATGCCGCGAGTGTGTGTGTGTGTCTCTTGTTCTCAGAATATTACTGGGGGAGAAGCGCGACCTCTTCCGGACGACGGACTTTTCGCGGCTCTATGCGAGCTTTATCGAATTCGTTGCGCGCGGGTCAAGCCTTATTGTTTTATGCATCTGCTCTCTGATGTCCGCGCTGCTTTTTGAGGTATTAGAAAGGATCGACGTGTTTCGTCTCTCTCTCTCTCTCTCTCTCTCTCTTTCTCTCTCTCCGGAACGACGATACTTGTTTCGCGTTTTATTTACGAAACGCGAGAAGCGCCGACCGTGCAAACCCGAGCTCCCCCTGCCGGCGAAGTCCGCAACAAACGGAGGAAAGAGGAAAAAAATAAATAAACTGACGGACGTTCGTCTCTCGCGCAGCGAGTCTCAATCCGCGCTATATACACTGCAGCAGCAGCAGCAGCAGCGAGTCTCGGCGTGTTCTTCTTCCTTCGCACGGTTTAAGTATGAGTTAAGTCCCCCGGAGGCATTAAGACGCTAGAACGCGGGCTGCGCGCAAGTTCGCAGAGCGGCGGCGTCAGGAAGCGAGGCGGGCGGCCAGCGCGGCCCGACGGTGATCTATGGCGGGATTACCCGCGGCGGTATTTCTTTATAAAATTTTCGCCTGCGCAAGCTGAATCTTCCTGGTATATATATACATGTATAGCGGCCTCGACTCCTCAGACTCGCGCTGATGCCGCGCGAGGTATACAAGGTGGCCTGGGGGGAATGATGGCTGGGGGGTCCCGTGATTACTCTTTCAACAGCTTCTTTTTATTCGCTGTGTGTTCCAGCTGCAGTGTCTGACTGAGTTGTTTAGTTGGACTACTTGCGGGGCAGAACGATTGTGATGAGGTGTATAGGTTTTCTATTGTTTGCTTTGCAATGAATGATTATTTTTTCGCTATGCGGGTCATCTTGCAGAGACAGAGTTTTTAATGGTGTAATTATTAAAATATTTTTGCTGCAACGTTTTAACTTAAGAATCGAAGCTTTATGGCTCGATAATAATCAGTAAGAATATATTTAGCTGAGGTGTCCTTTTTTACTCGCTTATACCCTGTGCAAAGATGAACGATCACTTTTTGCAACCTTTATCGAAATGCACTGTTATATGAAATATTTTGCACTAAAGTGATGGTCACCTCACTGATCATCAGTTTCATCGTCACCTTCACTCAACGTTGCATCGTTCTCATTACTTGGAAAAATATGAACTAACGTTGAAATAATGTTGTCGTGTTCGCAACATGACAATATTATTTCCGAGGTTAAGAAAAATAGGACACTAAACCAATCAGCTCGGCTCCGACGACAGATCAACGCAACGTATACTCGACAAGGTTTCCTCTTCCTTTTGCATAATACCATCGCCATTCATCCTCGATCTCTCTCTTGCGCAGACAGCAGGCTCTTCTCTCGCTATCCGCTCTTTTTCGGCTTTTTCCGCCCAAAGTCCATAACCGGCTAGATTCTCGCGTTGTACACGACGGTATAACGGCTCGAAGAAACGAGGCGGGGGTTGTATCTTAATAACATTCATGAGCTCAGATATACCCACTAGATTTATTGCCCGCTACTACGCCCTGCCGCGCTTGGATTTCCCCCCCCCCTCCCTCTTCCCCCTGCCCCTTTCCTCTCTCTCTCTCTTCTCCCCACCCCCTCCCGCCGCCTTTTCTTGGCGCGCGGAATTGGCACTCGCTATCTCGCGCCTCGCGACAGAGACCATTGGGGAGGGTGGGCGGCGTCTCAACCCTTTATACAAAAGTCGAGGTGGCAGGATGGATTTCAATAAGGCGAACGCGCTTTATTTACGACCGTCCACGCGATCTCATTTTTATGCTAAGATGCGTACGATTTTATGTCTTGTTCGTAATATTCTTTCCACGCCATGTGTCTTTTGTGCTATACGTGATTTCATTGTCTTTCAGTTAATCATTCTGATGAAAACAGGATAAATGTGGAATTTAGGAAAGATAAGGAAATACTTGAACATAACATGGATACTAGCATAACTGCAGGTTGCTTACGATTCGAAAAAGTGTAGTCGAAATTAATTCAATGAAAATGTTCACATAGGTCTTGCTTAAATAATAATACTTTTCGTTTTGTTCCACACTCCCCTTTTCTTGTTTATATCTACAGTATCTATATTACAATTTGTTTTGTTTTTTCTTCTTTTGCAGTTCCTCCTACTTCACGTCGTACTTCATCATTTTTAGTTTCATCTTGAATATTACAACTACAACTCTTTCATAATCGATACTTCATCTGCGAATTACAAGAAGGTGAAGAAATGATTTGCATTTGTTTTTCTTCTTTTACATCGTTGTTCAAGGTAAATTTTTCAACAAAAAGCGATTATAGCTTTCTAAAATGTTTATCTATCCATACTTTCTGATAAATGCATCACTTTACGCTTCTTAGCGTGAAAGTGATTCCTTCTCAATAAAAGGACATGCTGTGAAAATTCTTTCCTTTCAATTCCCATCGGACTGTCTTTTCACAAGCAATCGAAAATCATTTCCTCTTTCAATCGACAAGATTCTCTTTTCCTCAACTCTGTAAAAAAAATTTTTTCCCCTATAATCTCCAGAAGAAGTTGACCAAAGCGAATCCTCGTCATCGACATCGCACTCCCATAACAACTCCGAGCATAGCCTTTGAGTACGCGACTGCACAACTACGCAGAGGTATATAGATCTCTCTCGGGCAGGCAACACAACACTCCCGGCATCGAGATCGCAGCAGCAGCAGCAGCAGCAGCAGCGTATCAGTAGGAGGAACGGCGCTCGCCCGGGCAGAGCTGCTGTCCCGGTTCGCCTGTATATGCCAGCGTCGCGTGTAACGACCGCTCTCTCTCTGTCTCTTACGCGCGCGCAGCTAACGGCTGCAGCGTAAGCTCCTCAGCTCCTGCGCCACGGCAATACAGATTTATGTAAGTATTTAGCGCTTGGCCGGCTCTTTGCTTTATCGCGAGCTGCCCAGCAGCGACGCCAAGATGCAGCCTCCCAAGGCTATGAGGAGAATTCAAGTAGTTGAACTTCACAATATATATATATATATATATATATCTATACACTGTAGCTCGCTTCTAGACCCGTTCGCGTACATCTCCGAGCCTGTATGCACGAGAGTCTCGCTCGATTATCGCTTTTTCTCGGTCGATTTCGAGCGAGCGAGAGAGGGGAGGAGGGAGGGGGGAGAGCAGGAGGAAAAGACGGTATATACGCTGACCAATCGTAATTCACGTAAGAAGAAGGTATGGAGCCCAATGGAAATAGCCGATAAGAGGTTTGTGTGGGCTCGATTGTAATCCTGTGTCTGCTAGACCACGTAAGAAAGCCAAGAAAAGGTCATCTCTCTCCCTCTCTGAGAGGGATGTTTTCCCTTCGTCTTATGTACCCTTGATCGCTTCGTGACCCTTTTCTTTGCTCCAATGTCGGGAGGTGGAAGGGGTATCCTTTCCCAAAGATATGAAGGAGACTGAGAGGTATTAATCGTCGGCTTTGTCAGCTTCATTATGTCAAGGAAACTTTCCAGGAAATTGTAATGCGCATTATTTTTCGTAAATATTTTTTAAAACTTTATTTCATTCTCTGTTCGTGGCAGTATTGATCTTTCCTAGATACCCTTTTAGTTTATTTTTTTGCGAGGTTGAATATCATACTGGTCATGAGTATTTACACAGTCGAAAAAGTTTTGATTTGTCGTTATTATCCTAAATTTTATGAGACATACTTTGTATACTTTATAGAGCATGGACTTATGAATATAAGTATCATATCAGTATCTTTTATTATTATTAATTAGTTTTAATTATTCTATATAAGGTGCACGTAAGAGGCAATTATTGTATATAAGCGTAAAAGGTAGAAATCTATGCGTGAATAAGGTAATTATAATGTGAAGTTATAACCTGTGGTATCTATAAATTTTAAGAAAAAATGAATTCAATATTTAGCAAGCTATTTTATTTATTAAAAACCAAAAGAAAATTAAATACATAGTTAAAATTAAACATTAACCAAATCGTTTTATTTAAGATTTCTGAAATTGATCATTAAATTTCACTAAATCTTTTATAACATATTCGATACATTCATTATGCAACTCTGTAGGCACCTTTTGACAATGCTAAAATCAATAAATTGTAATAATCTGTTAAGTTTGTTTGGGAAGCTGATAATATTTTTTGTGGTGATACTGGTAACTCCAATGACTTGTTTATTTTCTTTTATTTAAGAAAGTTTCTATCGTTCGGTAGAAGTAAATTTTTATTCAAAGGCTAGATTTGTCCTCCGAGCCAAAATTACATAAATGTAAAAGGCGATTTGGTTGCAGCTTTTATAATGATGTCGGATGACTATCAAAGTCCTTTTGTCTTTTGATCCACCAATTCACCAAATACAATTGGATTCCCATGCGTACCAGTTCATCAGATGAATCAGAGTGCTTCAATGTTTCTTCAGCCAATGGTCAATGTGCTCAGCTGCTCCATCAAGAATCTCAACACCATCTACAGGTCAGCAACGATTATTAACAAGCTGTACTGGTCCATTCACTGGTCCATTATCACAATAATACGTATCTACTAGTCCATTTAATCTGCAACAACAGTTTCCAAATTTAGTACCTCAATCATCAAAAACAGCTAATACGGTCTCTCTCGCATAGAGGAAACTCTCGCAAAAGGAAGGAGGCAGGTCGCCACCTAGCGGATACATTATATAGCCAATGTCAAATTTAAATGGTATATGACTCTATCACTCAAACATATGGTATATAGAAAAAATGAATCTATAGCTCATCTCGAGTTACATGAAAAAATAATTTTTGATTATAGGTTCTACACGTGCTCACTATGGAGATCTGTATACAAGCAGACCTCAAAAATTTGTTGGCGTTTTGCCCCAACTATCAGAGTGGACTCCTCAGTAAGACTCTGACAGCTTCCTTAGACGCCCTTAGATTATATATACGCTTCCTTAGATTATTATTTTCGTTATAACGAACAGTGCTATTTGCCCGTTCACCTTCCGAAAATCAAATGCAATTGAGAGCACGGAAATTCGCGAAAAATCCATTCCCCATTCATTCGCGGAGTCAACGTCGGAATCCACATCAATCAGAACTTGGACTCGCAAAATCAAAAGCTACGCGGTGCCGCAAGGCTACGTCCACCCTCTATACGCCCCGCATACAACTGTCTCCTATACTCGCACGCAAAGCCGCAACACGATCCCCCGATCAGTTTGAACTCCCTCGCCGCTTAATTAGGTCCAAGCGCTTCTCGTCGTCGTCGATGCGCACTCTCGGAGTATAACGCAAGTCCATAATACGAGGCTATAATGCTGGAGCACGGCTCGATTTCTTCCTACTTCATAATTGACTGCAGTATTAAGGATCTGCGGCGATATAGCGCGAGGGGGAGGGGGGCGGGGAGGGGACTCTATATATGTATATACGCGCGACACGTGTAAGGGGTGGGGAGGCAAGGCTTGGATGCTCAAGTCCTAAGCCTACCCTTGGCCACATAAATTATGTATCGTTGGTAAGATGCTCGAGATCCCGCGAGCGCACCTGCGCGACGATCGCTCTGTATATATATACATATATAAGATGCACGCGCGCAGTGCCAAGATTTGTCGCGAGAGCGAGGCGAGCCGGCGAACTATTACCCTCTTGCCATAGTAAGTGCGCTGCGATCACTCTGGTTCGACGCAGCTCGTTTTGTGTGTGTGTGTGTATAGTCGCGGCTGCTGAAGACTCTCTCCCTTTAAGCGAGTTACTCGAGGGGATTAGTCGCATTGGGGTTTTGGTAGGCGAGAGAGGCTGAAAAATGGATTTGGGCTGAGTTTCGGGCGTGCTTTGAGGTGATTTTGTCCTCAGAACTTGGGATGTGTACGTATCTATATCATGGTAGAAGCTTAACGATAAATTAGCTGTATTATCGTTAATGTTCTGTGAGCTTGACGACAATTCAGCTAATTTATGGGCAGTATTTTACCGGGGACTCTAGAAAAGGAAATTTTAGAAAAAGGTAGTCGATCGGTTTTCCGAGCGGTGGTTCATTTTGGCACATGATGGTCTGTAATAATGTGAACAATATACTTACACCTCCAAAAGTAAAAATTGATAGCATACATGTGAAATAAAGTTATTCTGAAATCGCTACTTTTATGCTAAAATAAACATTTTTTTTCATCTTTTAATGATTTATATTGAAAAAATACTGATATAAATATTCTCATTATTCGTTAGCAAATATAGCAATGACCTAAAAGTAATTCTTTTGCTGTTCTGCAGGTTCGATCTAAATTTCTATGTACAAATGTTTAACCATAAAAAGTGCAAAATGCTACTTCCAAATCGTTCACATTAAAAGAAAAAGCGAAAGAGGTAGCAACTTCATGATCCCCCGAAAAAGGGGTGACTCGTCTTACCTCGACTTTTCTTAAATTTTTTCCGAGTCCATGCAAGGGTTAAAAAATTAACCAAGTTGGGGAAGCCGATACAGGTCTGCAGCAAAAGTTAAAGACCGTAGCAAGAAGAAGGAGAGGAAGAAGAAAGAAGGTATAGAAGAAGAAGAAGGGCAGAGGAAGGAAGGAGATGATACCTCTCCAAGTCTCCACTCCTGCGAAAGCCATTACGAGGATTTCTTTTATTTACGGTCCTGCTGCAGCCCTGTGTGTATTCCCCGCGCGAGAGAGTGTACGCGGGCGTGCGCGCCTCGCCTCTCATCTTTTCCGTCTAAGACTGCGAGGGGCTAAGTGGCACGATCGGCGAGCGCTTAGTGCGACGTCCACGCGCCCGCGATACATC
Source organism: Philotrypesis tridentata (assembly GCA_018906965.1). Taxonomy (NCBI): domain Eukaryota; kingdom Metazoa; phylum Arthropoda; class Insecta; order Hymenoptera; family Pteromalidae; genus Philotrypesis; species Philotrypesis tridentata. The sequence continues at coordinate 1,131,008 of JACCIB010000041.1, forward strand.
TTACCGAATGACCAGTGTGTAGGAAAGAGAGAAAGAGAGAGAAAGCCGAGCTCTTAAGAACCTCCGTAAGAGCCTAATATTTGGCTGTAGATCAATTAAGACGATCCTATCTCGCGGAGGCTCACCGGCTACTTTTCGACGCGCAGCCCCGTGAAGCTGTAATCCCTTTGCGTGATTTACTCCGCGGATTAGACGTGATTACGAGCTTTTTTCCAGCGCCTCTGCGCCACACGGGATTGTTGATTTCGCTGTGGCGGGTTTGATTAGGCGTAACAAGATTGGGAATTCGTGCAATACGCGCGTAAGTTTAATTAAGAAATTGGTATTTAATATTTGAAGCAACAAATGCGGGTGTTGCAGTTGATGAGTATTCTGTATTTAGTCTTTTGAGCAACGCAGTACTGAATGGGGTCTGAAAACCACATGGCAACCCGTGGGCAATGCTGTTGTGGTGGGAAAATACTTGAATTCGAATCTGTGGTCTAAAGGCGTAAATATAACTGAATACGTGACACTTTCATGGAAATTTAAGTGGTTCTTTTTTATACATCTCTACGGAAAAATGATGAAACATTATCAGTAATTAGTAACAGACGCGTAATTAGTAATCGAGTAAATTTGAAGTCTTCGAGGCATAATTGAACAACTAAACTTTTCTCAAGTTCTTATATAGTGAGCGGAACTTATTAAATACACTATTTCAACTAGACTAGGCTTATAACTATTATATTTTATACGTACGTATGTTTTGAGGTCATGCTTATAAGAGATGCAAATATACTTGATATTACTTAGACTATGTACAATTTAATCTCAAAAACGCCATAAAAATAATGTATTTCTTGATTCATTATATGTTTGCTGTCTAACTGAACAAATGAACTTGGTGAACAAAATCCTATATTTTGACATATTCTTTGGAGTTCTAATACTTGAAGTTTATACGTTTTGCAGTAGTGTAAGCAGTCAAATGTAATTTTCTCGAAATCACAAAAAGTACACATGTTCAGTTGTACCTCGAAGCCATAGAAATAAATGCAATGAATCAAGTGAATTGACATCTTATGTATAGAGGTATCTCTTAACACCATTTCAACACCAATCATACTCAATCTTAGAGATTCATGCAAACCTTGACAGAAAATCCGAGTGATTAAGCTACCATTTTTAAAGAACACGCAATGAAAAACCGCAACTCTACGTTCTACGTGTTTTCTGCCTACACAATATGAACAACGCTTTTGCAACTTACATAAATCTCAACCGAAAAAAGCAATCCGGCGAGAGGGAAGCTAATAAATCGCGAGATTAATTAACAGCGCTCATAGAGCGAGACGAGAAGCCTATATATATAGCGACTGAGCCGAAGTAGGAAGAAGATCCTAAATGGCGCGCCTATCCACTCGGCGACGTCGTACGATCCTTTCGGGAGATGACGAGCGACTTTGCGGAAAATCCGTCGCTATGTCTCATTACTTTCAATCGCGCGCAGCCGAGGGTAGAAGAAGCAGCAGCAGCAGAAGAAGAAGGAGACTCGGCCGCTTCGCCCCCCCCCCTCCCCCCGGCCTACAGCTATATAACTTTGCGAGCCTGGCTTTTATAGCTGCGCGATCGTCCTCCCCCCTCCCTCCTTGCCCCCTACAACGGGGGTGGGATTAAAGAATAAGAAAGCGCCGGGGGTCAGGAGTTCATTTGTACAGGAGGGGTATAAAGACCCTTTCTTGTGGTGAGGTTTGTGCCCCGTGCTTTGCGCTCTCATAATACGTTTCCTAGACAATCGCTGTACAAAACGCTCGGTTGTTTACTCGATTTCCAGCCGATTTCGCGCGTGGACAGATCTTTTTCGACGCGACTTTTTATTTGTTTTTTTTTTTAATGCGCGAACGATTATTTGGTTTGTACTGCAATGTGCAAATGTGCAGAGTCAAAGATGGGCTTAACTTAATATCTACGTCGTAGTTGTCGACAATTGAGGGCAATCGGCAATACATCTCATCGCCGAGGCTGCCGAGGCGGCTACTGATAGCCGAGAAATAAGCTTACTCGTTTGCGAGCCTATTTTGTTCAAATAATTTATGTTATACGAATATTCGCATAAATATCGTTATATCATAAAATATTAAAATTTTTATATATTACTTAAAACTTTTGAAAATAAGTATAGTTTCTTGTGTATTTGAAGCACGATTCACAAGAAACGTTTTAAGTTCTGTCTGATGAAAGTTTTCAGACAATTTTTATAAGAAAAATAACTGAGTATCTCTTTCGACAGGTATTCAAGATAAATTTTCTCAAACAAATTAGACAATTTCATTCATTTCTTTGTCTAAAGTTGTACGGGTAAACAAAAATTCGTGAATCTCATGATGAGTATACGCTCGTAGCAGATACGCCATCACCAACGGCACAAAAATATTTACATAGCAGTGGCTTAAATAGCTACTGTGTCATCAGAATGCGTTTATTGTTTACAAAATACTGCTGATCATTTTGTTTTCGAATGGTTGCAGAAGCGGGTCTTATCAAAACCCAAAACCGTCTATAAATCACTTCAGCACACGTTGAAGTGACTCTCAACAGAATTAAAGATCGGTATTTATCACCGTACGATAGAAAAATCTCCACAATGTTTTCGCTTCACTTCCCATTTCCGACCTGCGAAAGCACCGTTTCTTGTCATCAAACACGCGTATGACTAAAAAAAAAAAACAAAATGAACAATAACACTGTACCGTTACCGTCCAAAAGCCACAATCATCAAATCACCCACCACTCACTCGCATAGGTATCTCCATCCTTATTCCCCCTCCCGATTTTGATTTTGTCTTACACGCGACTTCTCTCTTCTTTTCTCTCTCTCTCCCTCTCGCAACTTTCCTCGTTTCTTTCATCCGCCGCGGTAGCGGCTCTATCGCGCGCGCAGGCGCCTCTTCCTTCTCGGAAGCTGCGGTGCTTCTGGCCTTGCTTGCTTGCTTGCGCGCGCGCGGATTACGCGGCCAATCCCGCCGCTAATTTGCGAGCCCTCAAACGCTCGTTTCTCTTGCGCGGCAAGTGGCTGCTGGCCGCGTCGAGCTCTAAAAAGTACATTTACTTGGCTTCGAGACTTCCAGAGAGTCGCGAGAGAAAGAGAGAGGCGCTGATCCCCCTTCCGCGCGATTTCTTTTTTACGCTTCCAGGGAGCCCCGCCGCTTCTTATATACCATAGTGCCATTCAGGCCGCGCTCTAATGCTGGCGCTCACGGGTAATTTTTATCAAAAAAGAAAAAGAAAAAAAACGACGATGTTTCATTAATTCAACGGGAGCGGCGGACTACTTTTGCTGCGAGAGAGACGGATTATTCTTTTAAGGTTTATTGAGTCGGCGCTCTCTTTGCTTTATGGATTAATTATAATTTAGATAGGATCTGCGCCTGATCGGCTTATCAAACTTTGCGTCGATTCGTTAAAAGTGGAGCTTCCGTATAGATTTAGGATAGTTCTTTATGCTATACGATCGCAATTGCAGCGTAGCTCTTTTAAGGAACATAGCGCGAACTTTATTGTTTAAACAAAAAAAAATTCGAGATTAACAAAGTCCCATAAGTACATAGCTCGAACGCAGTACAACCTCGAGACAGTTATACAGAAATCGCTCGCAAATTGGGGTCGAATCCGAAGAATAATTAAATTCGAGCGACGCGGCGCGCAAAATATCCGCATTTCTATCAAATCGCGGATATAAAATCCAATTACAGCGTCGAAGCGATTTGTCACTTATGCGCGCGCGCGAGAAAGCGCGGAAAGGCGCGTAATCGGATTTTTGTTCAGACAGCTTCGCTCGACATTCTCTATACACCGCATACGTCGTCGCGTCGTCGTCGCGCATATATGTATAGTAGACGCGGAGAGCTTCGTCGAATGGCGTGTGTACATAGCTGCGGAGAAAGCTCCGACATTATCTCTGTCGCGAAGCGTCCGGCAGTCGAGACGAGCGCGTGCGTGTATATATTATGGAATCGGAGAGAATAGTCGGGGGTGTGCACGTATATATGCGTATCCCAATCGACCCGAGATACAGACGCCGTTGGAGCGGAGAGGAGAGACTCAGTCGGCGGAACGAGCGGGATGCGCTTCAATTTGAAGGAGGGAATGAATGACAACTCGGCGCGATGCTGCAAAAGGATATGATGGAACTGTGTGTGGAGAAAGCTAATACTTGTACGTTTCGTGGGTTGGGTTGGAAATTTGAAAAGAACAATCGGTTTTATAAGCAAGGTTTATCAACGTTTTTTTTAAAGATTTGACGGAACTGGGTTCTGACGCGAGGCGAGGTCGGTTTTTTTAAAATGTATTTTGATTAAAAAGTCACTAATGTTGTAATACACTGAGAAAACAATTCTATAAATTACTATACTGAAAGGTAAAATTTATACGTGTTAGTCTAGTAAGTTTTATTGAGAATATTTTTAGCCTTTGCACTATATGGCTGCGTTACTCAACAGTATAGTAAAAATTAATAGACCTGTTTTTTCAGTGTAAGAATAAAGAACGTATTTCAGTCGAATCTATGTTTTCTTTTTTAATTTTTCTTCGCGAAGTGAGATTGAAAATTCAAATTATTTCTTGCTTCACAATAAAATCTCAGCAAGAAAAGTTATATCATTAGAATAATTTATTTGTTACTTACTTCGTATGAGCGAATCAATTGTTTTTCCCAATGTACTATTGAGCCCTTCAATGTGTCAGTATGTCATGAATTGCAGCTTAATGAATGTTAATTGATACCATTACAAGCGATTGCTAATCTTTTCATTTTTATGAACGTTTAAAGGGCAAACTGTCATCAATTTCATTTTGTAACCACCATCAAAGCCTATTAATTTCTTTAAATCAATTAACAAATCCACCAATTAAATATTTGTATCGCTTGCCCGTAAAATATTTACGAGACTTACGAGAAACTCCTTGAGGATCTCTCGCCTATTAAGAAATCAAGCTCTCGCCTCAAAACCCTCGCAAATAAATCAATCTCTCCGAACCGATCGTCTCTTCCGCCGCGGCGCTTACATTCAATTAAATCCCCTGCCCCTCGCTTCCAAAATGATAGAAAAAAAACGCGTCCACGTACAGACCTTGCCGCGCCGCACGCGAGGGAAAACCGGCGAGAGTCATCGCGCGTCCGCCGAGCGTTGTTCAGGAACTTTGCTGACAGCTCTGACCGAATGGCCAGATAAGAACGTCCTCTGAATGCCGAAGCAGCGCACAATGCCGTGTATGTAAGGTACACGCGCGTATACGTACATAGGCGACGCTGTGTAGTCGCGGAAGCTGCTCTAGCAGGAGACGCGCGCGAATCGCACGTCGAAGAGGAAGAGAGAGAGAGAGAGAGAGACGGGAGTTTAGTTTCGCGGCGCGCAGTAGCCTTTGACGCTCGCCTGTGAGGAATATAACATATGATAAACTCGGCCGACGCTTTGCCTTTGTGGGACGCGGCGGCGACGTCGTCGTCGCAGTCTCCCTCTCTCGTCGGCATCGAGCCTCCGCGCGGATGCTTCCACTGCGCCATATATCTCGCTGAGTAGGTGATGAGAAATTCGAGGGGCTGCAACGCGGGAGGGGACGTAGACGCGAATTGGTGAGAAAAATCGCTGCCCATTCGCTGGTTGATACTTGGATTTGGTAAAATTAATTTGTCATTGGTGTAGATTAATTGCTCGATGCATATTAAAGTAATTTTAATTGAACATTTACGGGAAACTCTCGTAGCCTACATTTTTGTTTCTGTACGGAGAAGGCCAGTACGTATTTATCGTAATTTTCGTTAAACTGCAATTCTATTGGTGATGCTTCAGCTTTGTGCTACAAAGCTTTAAATCGCGGATGATTCAAAATATAGTTTTTTTTTCGGAGCTGTGTACTATATACTCTTTGTTAGAACTAAACTATACGAATTATTTACTAAGACACACTGAGAAACCGGTAGCATATAGGTAAAATTACTATTTAAATAGGAACGATTGGGTATACTCGATTAATCGCATATTTTATTATTTTATATAGTAAAAATTTTATACTTCAATTAGCAATTTTCACTGCATAAAATAGTAAAATATATGCGATTAATAAAGTATATCCAATCGTTACCATCAGTAGTAATTTTTCTTACACCCGGTTTCTCAGCGCATAGATTAAAAGCTTTTTTTTTAATAATACATTCAACCTGAATGTCTTCGAAATTGTAATCAGTTTTATAAACCGATTTATCAACAAAAAAGTAAAATCGCAAAAACCTTGCAGAAAACTCTTTTTATCTGTTATCTTCCACTTTTCAATAAAAAAATTTGTAAAAGAAGTTTCGAAAATTTCAATTCGTAATTTAGTTTCAGAGTTGTAAAATTGCGTATCGGTTACTATTGCATTGACTTTGCAGGTAATAAACGAAGACCCTTACAAATCAATCGCACAATCAATAGAAACGATTTTTCTTCCACCGTCATATTTAAGATTATTTCTCCCTCGACTCTCGGTGAGTTTAGTCAAAGTTCCAAGAGTATCTGCGAAATAAAAAAAACCGAAAAAAAAATAAAAAATAAGGAATGAGCACTCAATTCAAATTTAAATTTTCTTACGGATTTAAAGACGAGCCATCCCCATCGCCGTCCAACTCCAATTCCTCCAAAGACTCAAGTGCGGGACGAATTCGGTTAGCGCAAATCCGATGACGAGAGCCCCGTCGCTGTCGAGCGGAGAAAAACTTGGAAAAATAAATTAACATTATTCCTCTGGCTCTCTTTTCTCTCTCTCTCTCTCTCTCTGTCTCTCTCGCCGCGTCTTCGGCATAAATCAGCAGCTTCTCCTAAAATATCCCGGGAGTGGCATTTCTTTCTTTCGCCCCGTGTGTATATACGTAGCTCCGGCTTCTTATTCACCGGGCGGAGCCCCGGGGAGGGCGTAAGTTTGTCGGCGCGATTAAATTAAGCCGATGTCGTTTGACAAATGAAGATCAGATAGAGGGATGATCTCCTGCTGACTTTCGGACTTTTTTGCTGCCGCGCATAAAACTCTAGAGCTGCGGCGAGCTGTCTCACTTAGACTAAGTGTGCAAATATTATGCGGATATATATACATACATTTAACCGCATATATATATAGCTGCCCTCGGACGGCTCAATTTTCTTATCCGAGAAGAGCAGATACAGCCTTGAGATTTGATTTTCGGGGTCGATTAGAAAAATCTCCTGCAAAATTTACATATGGTTTGGTCATGTAAATTTTAGATATACCTACAGTTATTACAGAGAAAATTCTGCGAACTATATATACATATGTGTATGCAATATTCGGATACTTAGATGGTGCGGATATTTTGTAAAATTGATGTTCGAAGAATTCGTACCCTTTGTAGTGATTTTTATTCAGAGATGAAAGACCTATCCTCAATCTTGCTTACTTCTTGCGAAAATTTCAGGTACAGGGTACTGAGCAAGTATTATTTTCGAAATTTCGAATTTTCTTTTCCTCAGCCCCCTGGCAAGAGTACTTTCGTCATCCTTTGACGAATCACTGTCCAATTAAAAATATCACTCACCATTAGCAATCGTCAATCGCAAATAAATACTTTTAGAGAGGGTGAGTTCACTCAACAGTACGTGTTTCGTCAAATATTACAGTCGACTTTTTCATCACCGCAGACACGCCCCGCAAAATTCGCTTGGATTTTCCGCAATGCGATTTCGTGCTCCAGCATTATAACGAAGCGTAGCCAAGAAAGCAAAGGTGGCTTATATACATCAGAGAATCTTCATTACCGCCCATAAAGCCGCAAAGAAGCGAACAAAACATAAAAGCGTCACGATCTCTCGAGACGTCATGTGTATATATACTATATATAGACAAGAGCGACTTCGCAGGCGCAGTTCTGGCGTATAAGAGATCTCGTTGAGTTTCCGCTAGACGTAGCACAACATATATTCGACTCTAGCATAACAATGATAAGGATAAAAGCTTTGGCAGGTATTACGCTCAGGTATAGTCCCTCTTTCTCTAAGGATAAGAAGGGACTGCTGCTGCTGGCGCTGCTGCTGTGGCCTCGCATTAAGCGAAGAGCCGCGGCGCAGAGAGAGAGAGAGAGAGATAGAGATGTTTTGCGAATGAGAGCGCCGAGAGGAATATGGATCCTTATGTAAGACGTTTTAATTGGACAAATCCGCCTATCCTCATTAAATCCAGAAACTCTCTATCTCTTCGCCTTTCGCTCATATTCCCTCTTCTTCCTTCGCCACGGCTCTCCAGACGCACGTGGCTCCTTTTCCATCTCTTCTCTCTCTCTCTCTCTCTCTCTCTCTCTCTCTCTCGTCCTCGCTCTCTATCTCTTTCGCCAAATTGAAAATCTCGCGTGCCGCGCGTGGGCCTCTATCTTCGGGGATTCCCCTCTTTAACTCGATCTCTTTTCTTATTATATATACCCTCGTTTGCTCGAGCGAGCGAGCGCGCTCCCTGCCTCGGCTTTTTATCTATTTCCGACTACTTTTTACGGACGCGAATGTTTCTCCGCTCTATGCGTGGAAGCTGGAAAAATTTAACTAATCTGCGGAGCTTGTTTTCCTCTGTCTTGCGGGCGTATATTGTGGTACACGGAAAAACTTTTCGAACGTGCGTATTCTTCTTTTGGAGAGAGCGATGAGAGATTATTTTTTCATTATAGTCGATGAATAATGAAGCGGTTTGATTGTTTGAGATATGACGATCATGGTGCCAAAATTAAAAATTCAATATGTAAGAATTAGAATCGTAAAAACATTTTGCGAAAGAAAAATTGCGTAGTTTCGTATATTTTTTAATTACCTTCCTCGTTTACTGCCTTCTACTTCGTATATATTTTATTTTTGTTTACCGTTTTGGAAGATTGTTTTAAATATTAGTGTATCCTAAAAAAGCGATGTTTGACGATTTGAATGATAAAAAATGTATAACAAAAGTAATCTTGTTCAGATAAAATTGTAAATTTTGTTCTGATCTATCCCATTTTTTAATAAAAAGCTTCCTTCAAAAGAAGACAATGCAGTCAAAAAGCAATTGTTGAAAATAGCACTTCTCAGGTACACCGCAACATTGACTTATACATGTATACATCTAACTGAACTGCACGTAATCATATTTGTATACAGGAGCCATGAAAGGCCCGCGCAACACGAGAATCCCTTCACCGAACTTCCACTATACACACAGAGATCGGAGAGCAGCTTCCCGAACTAGAAGCTAATTTTCCGGCTTTCGCGCAGTAAACGGCAACTATACGCCCAGCCTCCAGTGTGCGCACGTATACAGAGGAGAAAACCGGCATTATGTATAGACGATCGCCGCGGCGCGGAGGCAAAGTCTCGAGAATAGATCTATTGTCCACGTAGGCTCGGTTCCGAGTTAGGGTCGTTGTCGGGCGTTACACGCCGCACTGACAGCTTTTCTTCTCTCTCTCTCTGTGTCTTATCTGCGGCGCGAGATTGCGCGCGCTTGCAAGCTCTCATTGTACCCCCCTCCACCTCAGCCGCCCCGTCGGGGGCTGACGTTATCGCCTATAGATTTTTCAAGAAAATCCCGTGTCGCGCTTTCCCGGATCCTATGCGCGCACGGGTAATGGAACGTTGTGTACAGCTGCCGCTGATGCTTCTTCGATGAATGGGACGAGATGTATTTCTGTGTATTGGCCTTCTGGAGATATTGCGAGCTTCCATTAAAGCTCTCTCTGTGCCTCGAAAGCTCGTTAGTTCGCGTTTGGTTTGCGAATCGAAGCTTTGGAATAGAGTGGAGATGGGTGGGGGAAGGGGGTGGGGTGGGGGTTGATGGGACACGTGCGTGTTGTATCGAATGAAAAACCAAACGATGAACGAAGTAAGCATGGTTTATACTTTATTCGAGATCGTTACTTATCATTCATAATAATAATTAATAATTAATTACTTAATGTTAATAATTGGTATTCATTATTTACATATATCATGACAATTATATTACTCGTTATACGAATTCCTCGTATATTAATTATATATAATTACAGCGTAGGTCATACCTCCCGCTAAAACACCTTTAGCCGAAAGAACTGCGCGAATCGCAGCCGATCGATCCACAGTGTCTACGTGTGTCCGTGTGTTTATATAATTTTTAGTCAGTGTCCGTGTCCGTGTCCGTGTCCGTGTGTGTGTGTGTGTGCGTGTGTGTGTTTACGCGTGTCTATCCGCGTGTGTAACTCTTGAGTATTTGCTACGAATTTTTTTTTATCCTCCGCTAATCTCCTCTCGCTGATTTTTTTTCTTTTTCTTTTTAAGTATCAAGGGTGCGGCCGGGGGCTGTAATAGTCTCTCGTTCAATGTACAATCTCGCCGCCGCAGTGGCTGAGAGCAGAGCCGAGCTCGAGCTTCTTAGGGGCTATTCGGCGTGATAGGGATGGGGCTGGGGTGACTCGCCGTCGAACAGCGCCATTTTCAGCCGCTTGCACTTGGCCCGGCGATTCTTGAACCAGAACTGAACGTTCTTCGGCTCGAGGCGGGGAAACTTCTGGCGGTAGGGCATGCGGTTCAGCTCCTCCGTGTACTTCAGGATCAGCTGTAACGAGAGAGAGAACGTTTTTTTTCTTTTATTGACGAACGGTGGAAAATTGGTTATTTTTCAATGGTTAATTGGGTGATTGGGCAGGAACGTTGAAACTGAAAAGGCATTTGGTAAGGTATGTTGTGAATTTGTTAAGCTTTAAAATTGACTAATGTATAGGTAATGTATTGTTAAAATCTTTAGCCTAGTATTAGCCAATATACCGTTAATATTTTCATCGTGGTAATAATTAGCCAATAAAATGTTAACCTTCCTGTATGATATAACAAAGTTATAATTCACTAACGTATCGTTATTAGTTTAACCAAGGTCATGATCAGACAATATCTTATTCAGGCATTCTACTCTAAAATACTAGTAAAATTATTCAATATATCGTTAACGTTTCTATCAAACGAATAATTAGTTAATAGGTTGCGGTTAATATTTCTATAAAAATTATAATCAGCCTTTATAAAGTTAACTTTTTTGTAAGCCTAATAATAACCGATATGTGGCTGCTAATAATATAAAGATTAAGTGTATGATGTTAATAATTCGATTATTATTAATAATTAGCAAGCTATGTTTAATATTTCTTGAAGAACCAGAGGCATTATTACGTGTTTGTAACGCACGCTTTAAGTCCGACTTTACGCCGAAAAATCAAACTAAAACTAAAACTAAAACTTCACTAAAACTTTAATCATATACTACTAGATACCCTAACACTTTTATATCAAGCCAATAATTAGCCAATCCACTAACGACGCAACGTGCTCTTGTAATTTCTATACAAAACAAATCTGAACGTACCGCATGACTGGGATGCGTGTTATGCGTGAACCAAGTCTCGAGTCTCGGCACCTCGGTGACCGGATCGATGAACGTCCTGTTTCGTTTCCTCCTCTCGTCCAGCATGCTGGTGGGACAGCCAGCAGGTCCTCGCGGCGACAGATAGTGAGACATGTACATGACGCTGTGGCCGAACATGGGGCTGGGCACGAGGGAGAAACCCGGCAGCGGTCCACCCGTTGGACTCGCCTCGTCGTCCTCCGAGCCCGATGACACACCACCACGACCCACTTCCTCCTGTTTCACTGTCGATGACGTCGACGACGGGGCTTGGTTCTGTTGCTGCTGCTGCTGTTGTTGTTGTTGTTGCTGCTGTTGTTGCTGCGCTTGATCCTCCGGTCGAGTCGTGAGAGATAGCGGACCCACCGGTGGACTGGCTGGTGGTAGAGGCGACGGCGAGGTTGACTGCAAGGGTCATGTTTTCATTGTAGATGTTTTACGCATAAGTTTTACGATATATACTTTAATTAATTAAACTTTGTGATCGTTCTGATGATTGACAAGAGGCATTATCATGTACTTCTCTCGAGTTTAATTTTATCGAACAGCACTAACAAAAGCTTAACGATAAATTGGTTATCATGCCGTTAGCCTTGAAAATAACGTTAATTTCTAATTTCGAATTTTTTCAAATAGATAAATTTTATCGAAATTGGGTTACGCTAATGAATTGTTGATTCGGAAGGTCTGACCTGATGTCTGGAGTCCTCCTCCTCGTCGCTGCAGTCCTCGCTGACGTTGCTCGCGCCCCGCGGACTGAGCCCGGGCGGACTGTAGCCGTTGACGCCGCGGGTCTCCGCCCTCTTCTGCGCGGCCCTCGCGTTCTTGAACCAGTAGACGACGTTGTTGACGTGCAGCGGCTTCCGGTCCCTGCGCGACTCCAGCCCGTTCAGCTCGTTCACGTAGTGCTGTATCTGCTGCCGCGTCGGGTGCTGGTTCTCGCCGAACCAGCGTTGAAGTCGCGGCAGCTCGAGCTCCGGATCGAAGCTCGTGCGCATGCGCGACTTGTGCGAGAAGGGAAGCAGCGCCGGGTGATGGTGACCGAGACCAGCCGCCGCAGCCGCCGCGGCCGCGGCCGCCGCCGCCGTGCCCGAGCTCACGACTTCCGGCCCTACGGACTGGGGCGACTGGCTGCGGTGGTGAGGATGCGCCTGGTGATGGTGGTGGTTCGCGCCGCTCGGCTGCAGGAGCGGATTCAGCCCGAGGCCCAAGTGCTGCTGCTGCAGCCAGGACTCGAAGTTGCGCTGGGTCTCCTCGGTGAGGTCGTTGCCGCCGCGGCAGAGCGACGACAGGGTCGTCTGCAAGAGAATGGTTTTCGTTTTCAATTTCTTTTGCGACCCTTTGCATTTTCTCGCTTCATAGCTAGTTCGATTTGGGCCCAGAGAGCTTTGTTAATTACGTATTAGCTTATATGTTTAACAGAATTTCGTTCTTTGTTGCTTCTCAGATTTTAGTCTTACTGAACATTTTATTTTGTTATTGCTATACGTTATATTTATTGTTATAAATTGTATAGATATACATTGAATGCAATTTCCGAAAATGCTATCATTGAATTAGCACATTGCAACTACTAACAATATACTTAATTTTTTATGAGGGAAAATCAATTAAGTGCAAGGGGCTGTCACAGTCGATCAAAAACTGGTCAAAGGATAAAAAATGAACAACTAATTAACTTGCATTCTAAAAACAGAAATTATATTATGATGAACGATAGGACGCTGCCCTTATATGGTTATGAAACATAGTCAACATTTTTACGTAAAAACTTTCAATTTTAATCCTATTATTTACGGATTTTTATACCATTATCTTTGTAACAAAGTCCGTTACTTTCTTCGTCTCTCAATATCCTGAGAGCTTTCGAACTTTCGAATATTCCAAACTTTTTTCTTAAATTACTCGTGCAACAACAAGGAGTCGTCAAACGATTCTTCGGCGCATCGTGTCAGCGCTCGGCTCGCGTCTGCTCTTGCAACACGTTAGACTCTGCTCTCGGCGCGTTGCGCTTCTCGGATAAAGCGAGAGTAAAGAAGCGAGAGAAAAAAAGTTCTAAATCCCAGGCTTATCAGCTGATAAAACCCGGCGGCTATGAATTACAAATGAAAGACGCGACGTGCGGCACCAGCTGCGGTAGCGCCTTATCTCCCGAATAATAGCCTCGACAAAACCTACATGTATCCCCTATATACGTACACGCTTACTAATAATATTCGAACTCTTTTTCCTCCACGAAATATATATATATATATATATAATATACATATATAATTATATATGTATATCTCGGTCAAGTGCGCATACGTATACAGACACATACGTACACGTGCATCGACTCTCTCTCTCTCTCTCTCTCGCTGGTCGTCGGCATAATTCGTTGACGCACGAGAAGAGCATGGTATCAGCCGTCGCGACGATGAGAGAGAGAGAGAGAGAGAGAGAGAGAGAGAGAGAGAGAGGGAGCGAGAGAGAAAAAAGCCGATGAATATAAGAAGGACGTCGACTCGCGACAAGAGCGAGAGAGAGCGCGCGCGCGCGCGCGGGGATTACGGAAAAGTTTTGCGCCCTCGCGCGCGCGCCTCAGCGCTAAAGAAGAGCACGTGCCTTATCGCCGCTTGATTTACAAGAACAAACAGACTGCGCTGTGTGTAAGAGCTGCGACGAGGGGATCAGAGCAGCGACGCCATTTAACGAGGTAATCTGTGGATCGAGCTGTAGGTAGTCAACTCTCTCTCTCTCTCTCTCTCTCTCTCTCGCTCGCTCACTCTTTTTCCTCCTCCCCCCCCCCCTGCTCCTCCAGCTCCTCCGCGCGCTCCACGGAGTTTTACAACCCTCTACTTAATCACTCACTCAACGTCGCGGCGACGCGCCGGGTTACTTAAAATCTCTCTCTCTCTCTCTCGGCGCGCGAGAAATCATTGGGCAAACAAGCTGCAGGAGCGTTTTCTGGCTTATCTTTATACTTATACGCGCGCACGGGAGAGAGACACAGTGACAGAGAGAGAGAGAGAGCCTATGCTCAGTCGCTATATAGCGGAGAGGAGAGCGCCTTAAGCCTGATTTACAGGTATTTATGCGAGTTATTACAGTAAATCAATCGGCAGCGGCGCGGATCTCGGGCGGGAGGAATCTTTCATTTTTTTTTCCGTTACACGGATTTTTAGCAGAGGAAAAACACTCGCCGCGCGGAGAGCAGGTGTGTGCGTGTGTGTGTCTGTGTATATGCAGGAGAGGCTGCAGCGCCGCCTTCGTGGGAGACGCTTTTTTCTGCGAGAGATCGAGATCGAAGGAGAGTAGGCGCGAGAGATTATGGCTCGTGTGCTTACGCAAATGGGTAAATAATGAGAATTTATAATGCTACTGGTATATATACTTCGGTCGGAAGCGTCTGTAAGCTCTACGCGCGTCTCTATCGCGCGCGTTTTTAGTGTGTGTGTGTGTATGTGTGTGCTATAGTAGTTGCGAATGCAACAGGCGCACAAACATTGGCTAGACAGATTCCTTTTTTTTATCCGGTTAATGTGCGTACATCTTGCCAGTTCTACCTGATAAGCGAGTAATATAAGCGCGCGCATTGACGATGAGCGCGAAAAAATGCGCGCGAAACAAAATCGTGGTTGGCGAAGGTTCGAGCGTTGAGTAAGGTGGCAAAGTGTAAATTCTAATGATTTTCCCTTTCTTTTTTTCAGAAAAGAATATCGGTATTGCAATACATTATTTCCTAATTAAGATGTCTTTCTGATCCAAACCTTGTCTTTGATATTTTTTTTTTAATCTTGATTCAAATTGAAATAATTTTGTTCGCAAGTACAAGACTATTTTTTCATCTAAAAACAAAAGACTTTTTTTGCCCAAAGCAATTTTTGTATGCGGTTTTAGTATACGAATTTTGTAAGTGCTCCTTTCGCACACCATATTCACAACCATCTTCAACCTTTATTACATTTCTTATAAACTATAAGTTACCGTATCGCGCAAAAAAACAAAATATTATTTATTTGCAAAAAAACTTTAAGCGCGCTTTTCTTTTTATTTTGAAGATCGGAAATGATTCCAAACAGTAGTACGTAAAATTCTTAAAATTATTATTTTCAGTCCTACACTCGATCCGAGAGGGCTACCTACACGGTTCAATTCTCCCAACACTTAAAACGCAAAGATCATCTGCATAACGTCATCTCCGAATATATTATATTCCATTCGACGCGTATACAACAGTAATAATGGAAACTTGGCGAAAATCGCGAGTTGCCGCGGTGCACAGCCCAACTATACATACATATATATATATATATATATATATATATATATATATATATATATACACACACATATATATATATATATGTATAACGCATACGCGCATCTTTCGACATGTCGGTACACGTACATATACAAAGTGGCCCAGAGGAGTCGGAGAAGTAAAGGGTCCGGGGCTATACCGGGGAAAATTGGTAATCATAGAGCAACAAGCGAAAGACGGCTGCGGCATTAAAGTTCCGGGGGCATCGGGGGATCTTCAAAGCAGCGAGACAGAGTGCACTTAGATAATGCCCGTAGGGGGCGGAGGCGCAGCGGCGGCAGCAGCAGCAGCAGCAGCTGATATCGTCGTCTCGTAGCAGAGGCTTTTGATGAAGGCTGCGCGAATTTGGTTGAGTAAAGGGTAATCCTATCACGCGCGCTACGAGATCTTGCCGAGATGCACGACGTCCTCTCTCTCTCTCTCTCTCTCTCTCTCTCTCTCTCTCTCTCTCGCTCTCTCTTGATAGCTATATATACGTTTGCAAGTAGCTCTTAAGATTCTAAGGTTCGACAGATGCCTCGAAGCTGTACGCGCTCTATATATACGCTCTCTCTCTATCTGGAATCCCGTATATAGACTATATATACCGCGAGAGAGAGAGAGAGAGAGGAGAGGATTCAAGCGAAAAACGTCTTTTGTGATTCTGGCTTATGGGACACTGCGGTGATGAGCTTGGGAAATCGACTTTGCCGCTCGCGAGCTGGCTGGATTTTAACTTTTCCGATGGCCTTGACAATCGACAATTGGATCGATGTGTACAGGGGAACGTTTTGGATCCGGGAGCATCTTCTGCTTTTTTTTGTTTCTGTTTAATCGTTGTTTGAAAAAAATGAAGTGCGCCTAATAACAACGAAGAGAAGCTTACGAAATTTTACGACGGTTGAGCGGTACTGCTTCTGAAATGTAGATTTACTTTTCGGAGTAAAAGTCTTATCTATACAGTATTTTTCGAGAATTGTCAAGATTTATTTCTTCTGTTGATCTTTCGTAATCTTCGGATAACCGCACGTGTATAAACCGCACACTTAATTCAAACATTCGGATTTTGGAAAAATGTTCTGTTAAAGTTTGAGCCTCGCGCTGTAATCCGCTGGGCGATAAAATTATCAAGTTTCTTTTTTATAACAAAGAATCACTGCAAATTAATTGTTGCATAATTATTTATCGTCTGTCCCATTAGTAAATTATTTTCAGAATTTTCGATTAGAAAATTTCGAAATATTCATATCAGGGTAGCAAAATTTGAGACTTACACGTCAATATTTCAATCTCGCATTATTTCGAAAAAGCAGATCAGTTTTTTTATCTTGTTGCCCGCCAGATTCCGGCGGGAAAAATTTAAATTTTCAATCGACTCTCGAATGTTAATAAGCAGTTCGCAATTATTTTGCGACTCTGTCGAATATAGCCGTTAACACACACGGCGCACTGCGAAAGAAAAAGAAGCGGTACACTATATATAGAGCGCAGCGGAGCATTTATTCAAAGGCGGGGGTGGGGATCAGGAAACCGCGAGCGAGTTTCCGTTTCCGGCGAAGATTAGGCAGCGCTCGGGAGTGGATGGAGCCGGAGGACTTCTTAATGAGATTAGGCGAGCCCGGCGACAAACACTCTTTGGTTAGATTTACATTTTATACATTTTTAAGCGGTCGTCTTATATACGTCGCGTCGCTGCAGCTGGACTTAGTTCTCGGGGGTGGCTGGTGGAGGATGTCGAGCTTTGTCGATCGCTGACTTTGTATTTTTTGAGATTAACGGGCCTAGACGCTAGCTGTTGTTTCGAGCGGAAGCGATCCCGAGTACTTGTACTTCGTAATGATGGTTTGAATTGCAGATTTCGGCTTTTCTTGCCACGAGATTGTATTTGAACAAAATTTTTTCAGTTTGATTTCAGCGGCTGATTTTGATGAGTGAACGCTTCCGCACTTGAAGATACGTAAACAAGTGGTATAAAAAATATTTGCATGGTTTTCCTTTACTAAATTTTGAAGAGTATCATGTGTAAGGTATAATATAAATACGATTTTATAATTTAATGTAGCACGTTAGAAAACAGTTTTATTTTGTTTAAGCTTATCCAATTTTTAAATCAGTATTTTTAACTTTAAAAAGCTTAAAAATTATTAATATTATAAAAAAATTGATCTGAAAACCAATTGATTCATTGATCTTCAATATTAGTTTTAAATTGTATCATAGCAATGATTTCACCGGTAATTTTAATCTATTACAACGTGCAATTTATACGCACTATTCACCTTTGAGAACTTGAAAACTGTGAAAATTAAATTTCTCTTTTCAAAACTCTTTTTCTCTTCTTAAAAAATAAAAAAACTCCTCCAATCGTACGTACCTCGTCGAGCGGACAGCCGGCAGCAACGAGGACCGCGTGGCTGCGCAGCAGCAGCAGCCTGAGCAGTTTGTCCCTGACCTCGGCAGCTGGACTGGGGGGTGGCGGTCTCGATCTGTACACTTGTATCTTCAGGGTAGCCAGATTGATGAGCTCGGCGAGGATGTCGCCGACCGTCAGAAGCGGACCGTCGGCCACCTTTTCCGTTGGCAGTGGCTTCCAATTCCGAATGACGATACTGCCTCGGGCGCTCAGGATCAGGTCGTTCGAGTAGCTCAGGCGCATCAGCGCTTCGCCTACCAGATCCTAAGATTTACATCGAAGATTAAGTTTCTCTTGTAATCGCGTTGGCAAGAATGCGCGCGATACACACTACGAGAGATAATTTTTTTTTGTTAGTCCATTTGATTCGGGAAGGAGATTTGGTCGAATTGAGGAGAACAAGACTGACGATTGAAGAATCAAAGCTCCGAAAAACTGTTTCAAAAACTAGTCGTTTATTGCAAATGAAATGTTTTAAGGAAAATTTATTAAGAACTTTTTTTAGAGCGATTTTTTTGGTATAATTATTTTGGAGAATAGAATTTATCGCGTGAAATCAGTAACGGGAAAATCTTCCTTTTTTCCTCGAATGGATATTTCTCTCAGTTGTAGACTTGAGGATTTTTAACAAACCTGAAACGGCATGTTTGCCGGAATAAAGACATACGTGTCCATCTCCACGTGTGGTCGTCGCCAATTTTCTCTGCCACTAGTCTGCCGAGTTTCGACGATACTGTGAATCGCCTCGACGACACAGTGTACTGGAAGACTTTTACCTGCAATCAAATAAATGCAAAATTTTTTTATGTAAATCTTGAATCAGTTGTTAAAACTGTAGTTCAATTTTACTGTAATGCTTCAGGACTTAGTACAATTAGTTCTAATAAATTTAATTTTTTTGCTATGTATTTTAAAAAAAAACTCTCACTTCACTCTCAAATGCAATAGTATCGTAATATTTTTTCACTCGCATCCATCGATTCACCAGACCATCCGAATCAGCCCGTCCCCCACTTCATCCCGAGAATCATCCGTCATTCCCTCGACGAAAAGCACGAGAAACACCGCAGACGCGTTTAAACTCGTCAAATCCGTCGGCGAAGCGATTGAGATCCGCGCTAACTCGAGGAAAACTCGTAATAATGCGGACGTAGCGCGCGCTTTCATCCTCGACAGCGCAGCGAGAGAGAGAGAGAGAGAGAGAGAGAGAGAGAGAGAGGTGAGGGAAGAGAAAGGGTTGGAGAGGTGCGCGCGCGTGGGCGCGTCGAGAGAGTGAGAGAGAGAAGCACACATAACCCTCGCGAGCGCGGCTGCGCTAAGCATATGCAGATCCACTCGTCTATCCCCGCGAGACAATGGGTCTCGGCATTTCGCGACACAATGGCGACGATCCTCGTTTAACCCTGACTTAAGTCTTCTGCCTCGGCTGCTGTATCCCACTCTGCGATTGTAATCCCACGACCTCGCCTTCAGCTCCTTCAGCCCGCGACGCGAGTCGAATCTGCCGAAACTCGCGCGCGATTCTCATATACTCTCTATACACAGTCTGTGTGCGCGCCAAAACTGAGGGATGCATCTTCGAGTTCTATGCTATAGGTATATATATCTGCGTATTCATTGCGATAGACTCAAAGGGAATATATTCCTGTAGACTCTGTCTGATATGCATCTTGTAGCGTGTATTGTATGTGTCGAAAGCTTCTTACGCGGCTGCTATTTAAGGAATAATGGAATAATGTGGACGTTCTAGTGTCCTTTTGATCGGCTACGGTGTTGATTGAGCGGATATATTTGATTCAGTAGACCATACATTTGCAATTGCCATATGGATATTTTCATGTATGAAATAAAATTATTGACATCAACTTACAATTATAGCAAATACATTCTTTAGGGGCGGATGCCAATGTCAATTAAAAATTCAAATTTCGCGCCATGGTATATCAGACGGTAAAACCGTCAATTTATTTATAATTAATAATAAATACAAATTTTCGAAATAACTGGACCTACGCAGTTTACCTGTGATATGCAATTATACATCGAAGGGCAATTATATTTTGGTTTTTTGAAATTTCTAATATACTACATCTGCCATATTGTGGCGCGAAATTTGAATTTTTATTTGATTTCAGAATCCCTTTCAAATTATTAGCATACGGCAAAACGGCGGTCAGACAAACACGAGCTTTTCATTAATCAATTGTAATTAGCTAATATTGAACATTTTGTAAATATTGCCAACAAACGCTTTACAATTACGCGAGCCTCGTTAAAGCTATATATAGAACCAGCGCTATTCGCTTAAGATTCCGATACGTGACCCACTGTTTTCCAAATCGGCGATTCGCGCGGAACAGTCGAAACGCGAGGCGCGCAATAGACGAAAACGGATATATTCCTCGAACAAAGCGGTATATATAGCCATCGGGGTATCCAATCGCGTTGAGCTAGTCGCGAGGGGGTTTGAGTGGTCGGTGGGTGCAAGGGGGGGGGGAGATACCGATTAAATTGGCCGCGCGGCAAAAGCCCGGGGCGCACAAAGACGTCGGCGCTGCAGTAGCGCGGCCCCCGCGGAGATCGTAGGCCAGCTCTAATGAAAACTATAGTACCGAGCCCGGGGATTACCTGAGGGTATGGCCAGTGGCAGCTAGCCGATGGTCAAGCCAGCGGCGGCGGCGGCGGCGGCGGCGGCGGCAGTAGCAGCCGCACCGCGAACGTATTAGATGGAAGTTTAGGCATTAATACCTAATAACGCGGAGCCCGAGGCCCCGCACTAAATCCTTTGTTGGCCACCTTAGGCAGGACTTAACACCTTGCGCCGACGAGCTTGTTTTACTATATGTATATTATAGCCCCGAAGACGAAGAAGACGCGCGTATACAGCTTATACTCCCCCCTCCCGCGGCCGCGTCGCGCGCCTATATATGTATAATGTGCCGCGCGGCGTTGGTTAGTTATTAGTTCCTGTCGATGGACTACGCGACGCAAGACGGAGAGAGAGAGAGAGAGAGAGAGAGAGAGAGAAGGGCCGAGGGACGTGGACGCTGGTCCTTCCAAGGAGCTTACGTAATACGATGGTCCGAGAGCTGTAATGGAAAATTCACGCGCGGGATTAATTCGCTCGAGCAGTACTCGATTTCTCCGAGTTTTCCGAGTTGCAGCGCGACGCGAGGGTTTAACGCCGACCGAATAGATGTATATACGTGTATACGCTTCCGATCGAGAAGTCGCGGAAAAGAGGAAGCCGCACTTTAGTCCATTATCGAGAAAAGTGAGAGGTTGTCAGCAGTAGGCTCCCGAGGCACAATGAAAAAGCTCCTTCCGCGCAAGTTTATTAAGAAGCGCGGGGAGACTCCCCTTCTCCCGGCCGAGCGAGTTCGATCGTCGTTTTTTCCCTTCTGTCTGCATCGGCGAGCTCTCGCCGTATATAGTGGAGCGCAGGAGCGAGAGCGAGAGAATCTTTAATCTCCAGTGGCATCCGGAGACCAAAGACATTTCTCATTTCTGGTGTTGCCCGGCAGGGCCGACTCTATCTGACTTCCGTTATCTATCTGGCCGAGAGAGAGAAGGAGAGAGAGAGAGAGAGAGAGTGACGGGAAGCGCGACGGAAGCGTCGTTTGACGCGATGCCGCGACGTATATAGCTATATATGGGCTGTGTTGCGCGCCCGTCGAAAGATAAGCTTTTCGCGCTGCCAGGAGAGAGCGTCGCGATGATTCCGCGCCTGCCGGGCGAGCGAGGTGCGCGCTTTCTTATTACTCTTCTGACTTCTTGACGTAAATTGCTCGTTTAAAGAGCGAGCGCGCGGAGAGCTGCCGCTGATCGCGAGCTCGAGCGTTGCGCCTTGTATAGCGCGCGAAAATTGTGGAGGTTGGGCGTGACGTATAGTAATGTTTAAATTTTCGCGTCTGTGTGACTGTGTAGAGCTTTGGTAAAATTTGTGTAATGAGAACAAGGATTTGAAGGAATGAATGCGACGATGAAGTTGAGGATTAGTAACGATTCGACATCCAAAACATGCGCGATAACGTTAAGCTTACGATTCCCTTTACGTCAAATGCTCGTTACAAGCATCTAATTTCGTGTGAGCCACTTTTTAAAAGAAGGCGTACCACTGTTCAACTCGACGATTAAGTTCAGTGGGATTTTTATTTCATATGCACTTATTGGATTCATGATAAAACTTGGTACGACAAAACTGAAAATTAATTAACAATATTTTCAAATGACCAAATCAACGGAAATCGTGAATTCGGGGGGTACATTGCAAACAAATCCTGAAAATTTGAGTCAGGATCGCTCGCGCTGGTGTATGCGTCCCGCGATTAGCTTCCTAAAATCAAAATCCCATAAAAAAGCGATCACATTGTCGCTGAAAATTCTTCCAAAAGGAGTTCGATCTTGGCGTGTGCCACCGTAGCCGAGTTCTGTTTATGCCAGTGAACGAGAAAAAGAGAGGGAGAGATGCCTGCGCGCCTCGGAATGTAGGCGAGGGATTGAGGCTCCTAAGGTTTCCTCCGCGCGCGTCTTCGTATAGCCTCTCGCGTATAATCTAAGACCTGCTCAGTCTAGTCTTTCGGAATCTAATCGCGTTTTCTCGAAGCCGTTTCGCGCTGGGTGCAACACCGCCAGCGCCCCCGAGAATCGAGACTGTACCGGAACTTTTCTGCCCCAGTCATTTGAAAAGCGTGTATGGTCGCTTGTGTGGAAAAATAGTACATTTTCGACTGAATTTATTTCACTAATTGTGCAACGTATTGGAACCGGATTTCGAAGGCTATTTATTTCAATGTTGTAAAGCTCTCCTCAGCAGTAAAAATCTTCAAAATATTTTTTATTTTGTCCCATTACTTTACTGCAAGCGGAGAAGATCCTGATTCTGTCGATGCCGCGTGCTGGTATCTATATGCCTATTCCCTCTAAGTACCTAGCGATGTAAATAGCTGCAAGCTCGCGCGCTCCGCAAGCTCGACGATTCTTTAATTTTTTTCTTTTCTTTGTGTTTTGTTCGAAGCGTATATAGACTCGCTATCCAGTCGCGCGAAGCGATTAGCTTGTTGGAATTCTCGGCTTTCTGGGCGAATAGGAGGAAAGCGTGGGCGTACGCAGCGCTCTCCCGGTATCTGGAGGCTGATCCGGCGGATGTCGCTGATAAGTCTTTTCGAAGTCCGGGATTTTTTATCGCCGCCGCCCGAGCGTTCTATCTTTCCCACTGACTTCGTCTCTCGCTGTATATGTATACACGCGCGTTCCCCGCAACGAAACTTTCTTTATTAATTTCTGGCCTTGCTCGTGCATATATACATATATATCGAGAGCGAACCTCCTCTTATCCGTGGCGCGCTTTTATTCTCCCGGTTGGGCTCATTAAGTAACGCCTGTTCTCGAGAGAGCTTACGTCGAGGCCGATAACGCCTTATCCGGCTGTAATTGTTTGTCGAATATTTTCTGCTGTATAATTGCTTCTCTGTGTACGATGGAAGCTGCGAGGGAAATTAACATTTTTTTCCATTGAAATGGAAAGTAGAGAATTGTTGAAGACGAATTGAGGCGATTGCTCTATATACTCGATCTGATTTTGACCAATCAATTAAAATTTTTTTTGTTCATTGAAATAATCCAAAAAGAGTGTATTTATAAAATATTAAAAAACTGTTGTAAGAATGTTTAATTTTTATTATTATTATCACTATTATTATTTAAATTACTACTCATTTTGATTTTAATATTTGACATTTTTAATAAATATGGTATTCATATACATGAAAACAAAAACTTTTAAGAATTGTAAGCTTTTACAATGGACAACTTTTTAAAAGAAAGTGATTATTTTTCGATGAAAAATTAATTAGTTTTTGCAAAACCAGAGTATATCATCTTTTCAGCCGCATTACCGAAAACTTCCTTAAAACTGATTCACTTTGCGCTCCAACAATGGATATTCATGCAACAATCAGAGGATTCTATTCTACTCCATAATGCATTCTATTGAATTCAATTTATTAGTCCAAATAAAAGTGTTGAATACATAATTTTTTGTTTGACTTATTTCAGAAAACCTAAGTACAAAATAAGAGAAATTCTTTCGATTCAAAGCTGATCGGCAATCCTTCCACCCATAAAAACACTGCCCATCCCATCGTAGCCGAGGTCAGTTCTCGGCTCTACAGCGCCGAAAGCTACAGCCAGTTCGCAACAATCGAGCCGGTGAAATCCGCGGCGGTGCAATATCTCTTCTACTCCAGCCTTTCAATAAAGCTCCTCCCGCATTCCCTCTTTCGTCCCTTCGCCTCTTTTCCCGTCAACACAGCTCGTACTCCACGTCCCAGCTCTACGTACACGAGGCGTCGGCAATACGCGTGTATAGAACGCGATGCATCATCGCTCGCGTGCACGGAGTCGTCCGCTCGCGGGCCTCGCGTGCGATTTAAGCTCGCGAAGCTGCGCCGCGCCGCGCCGCGCGCTCAAGAAGCGGAGCAGCTCTACAGCCGCGCAAGCTCCAGATAAGGCGTAATGAGATAACCTTCGGCAGCTTACGAGATCACCGGCCACGCGACGAAACCCTCCAAATCCCCGGCGTTAGCTATACGCGCTCTCTGTGCGCGCATCGGACACTTGCAGCGCGCGACACGGGGAGAGAGCGAGAGAGCTCCGGCTTTTCCTCGCAATGCGTTAACGGGTCCCCCGATGCGCGCACCTGCCTGTATCTCTCGACTATTAGATAGATACAGATAGATATACGTTTTTATTTGCCAGGCAAAATCGTTTGCACTGTATAGTCTTACGGTCAGTATTTCTTGGTTACAAGTGTTCAGTTTTACACAGCCTTTTAAATTATACAAATTACATATTTAGCTATAAATTATTTACTGCTAAAAAGCGAGGCAGTGTCCTGGCGCAAAAAATTTCTTAGAACGATTTTAAAACCACTTAGCGACGGCAGCTTGCGAATCTCCTCAGGTATAAGCGCTTTCATAATCGTGCCCCCACCGATCTGAAGGAATACCCGCCACGTCGCGCAGAGGCCCCGCTATCCCAGCTATTGGGAGGGTCGCCTGTACAAAATAGACACGCGAGTGCGAGCGAGTGCGCGAGTATACAAAAATTCGAGCTTGCGGCCGCAAGCTCTCTTGGCGCACGGGAGCTAGGCTATCAAAACTTTGTAATGAAAGCGTATAGATACGATCTCGCGATACATCCAATTAACTCCTTCCCGAAGCGATACTTCGTTCTAAACTCGCCTTATAGGTGCACGGTGTATGTATGTAGACGCGGCTGTGGGAAAATCTTCGGGTGCGTTCGACGATTTTCCCTTAAACTTGGCGCGCGCGACTCCGCACTCGTCATTCGCTGGCGAGCTATACTGCCGCGCACGCGAGAAAGGGTTGAAACTCGTCTCTCTCGCTCTCTGTCGAGTCGTAAGACGCTTAGGGAGTAAGCTCTGCCTCTCTCTCTCTCTCTCTCTCTCTCTCTCTCTCTCTCTCTGTCTCTTACACACACTTACGTCGGGCCAAAAAGACGCGGGGAGTTTCGTTCCTTGAGCGCGCGCGCGTTCTTCCGATGCGTGAAGTTGGCGTGTGTATATGTATCGAGTGAGAGGAGCAGAGGCGTCACGTCTGGCCTTATGCGCCTTTCGAAGATTAAAATTACTTGGGCAAACTCGAGAGAGTGAGTGAGAGAGAGAGAGAGAGAGAGAGATGCCCGCTAGCGTATATAAGAAGGGAAGGAGACTCCTCTCCTCTCCTCTCCTCTCTCTCTCACTCTCGTAAATTTCTCGGCTAAGGAGCTTAATTTGGGATTTTCGGTAACGAGTTATTGTAAGCGCCAACTCGTTCGCGGGGGCTGTCGCTGCTGCTGCTGCTGCTGTTGCTACTGCTGCCGTTGCTGTGCTATTGTTCGATGATTTATGGTTTGTGTGCGTGTGTATGTGCGTGTGTGTGAGCAGTATGTGCTATAGTTTGTTGAATTTGTTGTTAGAGTACTGTTTGCTCTGCAGTTTCATTTTGATGGCAACATTTTGTGGGAATGCTAAAAAGTCCAACAATTTTTTTGGAATCAAATGGTCCCAGAACTGCTTCTGTATTTTGTGAACAAAAGAAGAAGTAACTAATTTCGTCAGTAAAATAAAAGGATATATTTTACAAAATTTTCGATTGAGATGATAAAAAAACGTATTTCAAAATAACAACGATATGTATAAAGACATTTTTAAGTTTAGTTCTGTATTTCGTAATCGAGAACTTTTGGTTTCTTGGACAAAAATTTTAGCACTATATGATTCATAATTTCTGATTTAGAGTTTTAGACCTTTTGATAAAATATCAATACCTCTTTTTCATGTAAGTATTATTTTTATGCTTGCGTTGTTTTTAAGAGAATGCGATACTTAAATGAAAATTCAAATTTCTCACCACAATTTAGAAGATGAAATGCATATTTTAGTACCTCATAAAATAAAATTTCAATAATATAATCTAAAAATCGTGTAATTCTAATGCCATTGCGAGAGTGAGAGCCAAATCAATGTCAAAATTTCACGAAATTCCAGCAAAGAGTCCAAAGCATGTTTCATTCGTCGGTCAGATTCTGGCGCGAAATTTGAATTTCTATTTGACTTTCCAACCCCGTCGAAACATATACCTCGAAAAGTACGTACTCAGCAATGGTCTGCACATCAGCCCGTATACGGAACAAGCTGAACAACATCTCCATCATACACACACACACACACAGCTATATATAGTGGCCAGCTCGATTGTCTAAGGGGTCAGTCTCGGCCTACATAAGACCTCCCGCTTGGATTAGGCCGCGCTTAAGCGTCCCGGGACGACGTCGACGACGAGTGTAGAATCCCGTGTTCGCTTCGCTTCCTCCACCCCCTCCACCCCCTCCAGAAACCCCTCGGCTCTGAGACTATATGCAAACCCTTGCGGCTTAACCCACGGGCTAAGGCCGAGTCTCGAGCCCCTCGCGGGATTACTACGTCATCCTGCGGAGGACTCCGACCGCCGCTGCAGCGCTTATTCCGTTTATCTCCGGCCGCGAGAGAGGCCGATCAGGGGGGGGGGGAGAGAGAGAGAGTTACTTCTTTGTGCTCTAGACAGACGGAAGGATATATTCCGCGACGTCTTTTCCCTTGTTGTATTCTTGCACCTTATGACGGGATGTACGGGATGGTTAGGTCCAGTAAATTTATGTGTAGATCATCCAACGCCGATCGACAATGATTTTTGTTTACTTTATCCTTAGGGGTGACTTTTTAAGTGCAGAGGAGTTAGTTGCAAAAAGTTACGTGGTGAGGGTGACGCTTATTTTTAGACTGGAAAAATGAGAATGCAAATTATTCGGGGATATAACGGCACCTCCTTCTCCCACTCCATACTTAAAAATAAACCTACTTTTTAAAATGGGAAATTGATATTGATATTTGCAATAAATCATTTGCGCTTTCTTTTTCTATGCAGATACAATAACGCATACATTAAACTTATTGAAGGACTTATGATGCACTCATTAAATTGAAACGAATAAACATTTAATTCTTCAGTAAAAAAAACATATATCCATAAAAATTTAAAAAAGAACAGTCAACATGTTCCGAAATTAGTCTTCGTTAAAGTTTTCTTATGTATGGGCTTAATCTAGTTCAAACTTTGTATGTTAAGTTTTTAATAAATATTTTGAATAAAAATGAATGAAAACACCAAATATTAAAGATTTAAAGCTTATTAGAGGGAAGTAAAATTCCATAGACTTATCAAAAGTTTTTGTTTGATCGCGAAATTTCCTAAAAAAAGATAATCATTTTCCAACTTTACGACCATTTGTAATTATCTCGCGTAATTAATTCTACGACTGTCTCCTCTCAAAATTCAACTGAATGTTAAAAGTTCCGAAATCACAAGCAGGTATATACGTTTCCATCGCGCATAATTTCTCAAACCTCCCAACTAAACGAATAGCATTCGCTCTCAGCTCCAGATAAGCAGACTTTCCCCGCTGCCCGCGCCAAGACGCGTCGCGTGTCCGTCCGAATTTCACGACGGGGCTCCTCGAGGCATCTTTTCGCAATTATTCTTCGATTTCTTACAATACAGTGTCGCGCTGCGCTCGGCGCCCGTGTAATCTCGGGCGGCTCGCGAGGGACGAGCTGGAGGGGCGAGCTTGCGAGCTTGCAGGGGACTAAGGGGGTTCCTTAGCGGAGATCTTAGGCAAATCCGGCGTGAAATCGCATCAGGGCCTGCTACTCGCTCCCACTTACCGAAACCACCACTTACTCCGAGCAGGCAGCAGCCAAGGTGGATGTTATACTCGAGGCAGGGTGCGGGCTAAACTAAATTTTACAGTTTCGCGATCGACGAGCGCGCACGGGGGGGGGGGGGGGCGCGTCTTCGCCCAGCCGAGAGAGAGACAGTGAGAGCGAGAGACTCAAGGAGGAGGACGAAGCTCCCGAAAGGTCACTTTACAGTGGCGAAAGCTGCGGTTCTATTTGTCGGGGCTCGGATTTTTTTTTGGAATTTTTGTTTTTATTTAGGCAGTTTTAATATCTATTTTAGTTTGTTGTATTGAAATTTCAAATTTATTATTTGCAAAACGTAATAAAAATTTGTATTATTACGATTTTTGTGTACCGAAATATTGTTAGATAACGAAAAGAAATTTAATTTGATTTTAGACTATGATTAAGAAACCAAAATAAATCAATTTCACTTCTGTATATATGATTGTTTACAATTTTAGCAATTTTGTATACGTTCTTATGAAAATAATTTTTATTCACTTTCACAATAGCTCTTATCTCTTATCCGTTAGATTAAATATATTATTAACGTACACAGTCGTCAGCTATTGATTTATATGCAATAATCTTTATTTATTACGCAATCAATTAATTTTCTTCTGACATACTGATCGGCTCATTTTGAAGGGACAACATTGAAGGAAAGAAGTCAGCAAGCGAAATTCTCGGCTTTTATATTAATCGACTGTGCCAAATCGATGACATAATAAAAATAAAACGCGCGTAACGCGGGATTAAAATGAGTTATCATTTATTTATTTCATCTAAATATAAATAATGATTTAAAATTTAATGCGCTCAGAATAATAATTACTTTCGCATACTCTGTGAATATCGTATGAAAGTCAAAATAATCCGTAAATATTCGAATCAATGAAAATTCCAAAATCGATTGATTGAAGTTTAAAACGGGATTAACGAATGTGTTTACGCATAGCAACATTGCTCGGTCGTATATACGGAGAAATTAATAATAATCCATGGATTTCCGGTAAATCTCCTTTCTTACCTCGAAGCCCTATGCAAATTCGATATTTCGCGCACTGTCGCGAGAAATCGACGAAACAGCTCGTCACGCGCGAAGATCAAGCTTACACGCGCACATCAACGCTTTCGAAGTATAATAATATTGAATCATAATATTGTGCTTACGACGCAGCGAGAGGCCATAAAAGAGATTAATGATAAAAGAGAGTAATTGCGAGTATACTGGCATTGCGATCTCGCGCTATTCCGCAATGCGAGAAACCAGCTTTTAACGATCTCGCAGCCATAAGCCGACAATTACTCAAAGCTATCTCCCTCTTCTTTCTCTCCGCCATTCTTATTCTCTATCTACTTCATCTCTCCGTCTTTGTCTTTCTATATCTCCATAATTTTACGACTTTCGGCCGCCAGATAAGAATCAAATTAATTCTTTCGCGGTGCAGCGTAACGAAAAATTTTTCACACCCCCGACCCCCCAAAAAAAAGTTGACTAAACCACCCGCGTACACTCGTTTACAAATCGATGCTTCGCAGAATCTCCGCGTCACGAGCTTACATAACGAATCAATTAATCTCCCCCTTCTCGCGACGCATCCCGCGCCGCTTCGCACATTCTCTTCGATCCTTTTTTATCTGCGCGTTTCCTGCGCGCGGTGCGTCCTCTTATCTTCCTTTCTTTTTCTCTCTCTCTCTCCTTTCGCGTCTCATTCGCGGCATCACTTGGAACTCGCGTCTGCGGTAGCTCGCTCTTAATCAAAACCACGAAAGACATTAAAAGCGTGACGCTCTCTATCTTTCTCGCTCTCTCCCTCCCTCGCCCGCTTATTCGAATGCAGCGAGAGCGAGAAGGAGAGTCGAGGGAAGATAAGGCTCGCTCCCTCGGTGACTTCGGTCTTCATTTTCGACGCGCTTAGTATACACGCTGTATCTCTCGCGCCGCTCTCACTTCTTTATTTCTTACTTTCGAGAACGTCTATATTCGGATGTATATTGGAGGCGCGCGTGCGCGACCGCGTATTGTTTACACGGCAGTGCCGAGTTTTTGGGAGGATTTAGAAAAATTGTCGTTTCACGCAGTTAGAAAGTTGAAACTGCGTTGTGATGAGAAAATTAACTGATTTTTATGGTTATCGAGTTAGAGATTCGAATATATAGGTGTATATAGCGCTGTAATGCAGGAAAAGGAAAATCGACTGATTTGCTGATAATTATAGAATAAATGGAAACGAAACTGTATTCGATTGTGCTGCAAAAAAAAAAAAAGAAAAACAAATGAAAAAATGTTGACATTAATAAATTTTTGAAGCCATGATTATAATTTAAAAAGAAAACCCGTTTCAGGGGATTAGAAAGTCAATTTAAATAAAAAAAAAATTAAATAGTTTTTAATTTTACGTCCCAATGTATCAGACGAAAGCGATTTTCAAGCACAAAAAATAATGAAGCATTCTTTTCCCTCTTCCTTGTATAATAATAAAAATAAAAGATATAAATACGCAATATCTAAATCAGTCACTTATCGTCTACTGCTACATGTATATACATAACGGCGCAAAATTTGAATTACTATTCGATTATCGGATCTCCGAACAAAATTTTAATATATTCATTTGATTGAATTATCCTATCAAATTAGCGCATGTGTTCACAAAAATACACCAATAATTACACGAGCACGTACGATAATAATTACGTCAACAGATACCGTATATTAATACTGCGTTAATACCGCGATTTCCACTGAAAGCTCTCCCATTAAAATTAACGCGCGTTAATCGCGAAAAAAAGTGCACTGAAGCACTACATCCCGAACGAGAGGCGAGTGCGCGCAGATATACTTACCGCCGCAACGATTGTTCGAACGCGCGTCGAGCGCAATAACTATGTATAGACCGGGGCGAGAGTTTTTCCGAGTCCGAGACGGGAAAAGAGAGGCGAGATTGCTGCGGAGCGCAAGGACCGGCGAGAGATGACGATGACTCCCGGCGAAGGCGAGTGAGCACAACGATTGCGGGGTTTAAATATAGCCTCGAGCGTAAATAATCTATTAATTATATATGCCCGCGCTTAAAACCCGACCGAGACAGAGACTAGTGGCTAATGTCAATAACTGTATAAATCTCTCGCGACGCGCGCCGATATAATAATACAATACACGAGCCGCGCGTATATATGCGTACGTCGCGCTTGATCGCGTCGTCGCTCGAAAATTTATGAATCGGCCGCCTTTATCGCAGACGCAGTCTGTATACTCCGACGACGACGACGAGAGCGACGTATATGTTATGCGCGAGAGCTTAATGCCTAAACGGGAGAAAATTTTAAGAAGGGAATACATATAAGTATACGTTTGATGCCTTCTTCGCGAAATCGAGGTGCTTTTCTCTCTCGCTCTTGCAATTCTCTTTCCATTACAATCCCATCCGCAGATAAGCAAACCGAATTTGCAAATTCATCGGATCTGTGTATATACCTATATATATACGCGCACGTAACGTGTGTATGTAGACCGATCGCGCGAGCGCTATCCATCGATCTTAGGCCTTCGAGCAGCTGCAATCCTATTTCTTTCTTATGCAAAATGCCCCGGGGCAGCTTTTGCTCGCGAGTTAAGGGATTAAAAAGCGTGTACGTGTGTGCGCGCGTGTGTCGCTGGTCGTCTAAGGGTCAGCCTAACGCTGCGATAGTATATAGTAGGCGTCTAACAAGATTAGCCTTAAGACGTCGAGTCGCTCGCTGCATACCCCGAGGATTACACATTATGTATTCACCCGCGTGTTATTTTTCGAGCTTGAGATCTAGTTCGCCGCGTAACGGGCCTCTCCGATGCCTATATGCAGCATAGCAGCGGGAGACACCTTCGCGCCAGCTGTCAGCCACGTATGTGTTATGGATATATGGGTATAGACGTAGCTGCGCAGAGAAGAGCGCGCGCATGTATATATACGTATGGGAACATCTGTGAAATTATAATTCTGTTTTTTGGGCTGTCGCGAAGTTTCAAAAATATCGTCCTGCTGTACAGGATGCAAAAAAAATAGCGTTTTCGCATACGAAATTCTTTTTGCGCAAATAACGCGTCTGCATGCTTAAAATACGCGCACACGTGTGAATCAAAAATCTATTTTTTTTTGTGTCTTGAGCGGGTTTGTTTGGAAGAAGAAAATAGTGTCTCGGAAGTTGTAGAATGACGTGTGTTCTTTATAACCCTATAACCCTATAACCTTATTTAAATTTTGGGCTTCTACAAATGAATTAATTTTATGGATTTCAACATGTCTTATCTTATTACTTCGTTTTCCTTGTTCTCGTAGTACTTAACACCTTTAAGAGGAAGCTTGTTTCTAGTAGTAAAAAGTGTTAGTATACGGATGTGAGAATTGTTTTGAAATGGGTACACCACCGCTGGTTTTCGGAAACTATAATTTTAATCAATCAAAGTTAATCCTTTTGTATATTCTTTTTTAACACACCGTTCGTTGTCAATTTTCAATTTTCGTAAAATTTAATTTTTGCCATTTCTAACGATATAATTAATATATTCGAATTGGAGAAATAGTAGATTATGGCGAGGGCGATAAACATGCGATTTGATGCATTCCTTACTTATTCCCGTGGTGCATATACTATTTTTCTGCACGAGGAGCGTAAAATGCGTATATGCTGTAATTCGCCCGCAGGGCCTACAGTACTCACTTTACGCGCCGTGTGGTGAAAAGACAATTATCATAAGTGTTATCGTTAATAACACTGATATTAGGCAATCAACCTTGAAAAAATCTTGCTGCTCCGAAACTAGAAGTTTTAATTAATTATTTTGAAAAAAGTCACGGTGTAGAAAAATAGTATAATTATTTTTTTCTTTGTACTTCTTAAGGGGGTCCGATACTCATTAATGACGTGTCACTAACCATACGATATAAAAGTGCTTAAATAAAATAAATATAACGAATTACGCAAATTCAAACCAAGACGGAGGGCAACTATGTTTTGAATCGGACCCCCTTAAATATCAACTCAAACATAAAAAGATCATCACCGTCAAATAATTATGATTTTTTTTCAATTTTTCGAGTAAAAGACTCGTAGTTAACATTAAAGCTCAAGCATTCCCTTCCGTCAAACACTTCAGTGCTCTCGCATCGTCTCAGCGAGTAAACCGGCGTATTTTTCAATTATACACCTCTCGCAACTTCCAACCCGCCCCGTCCCGAATAAGACCTTTCGCTTCTATACGCGCAAAGCTACTGCTAATTGTTCAAGCTCTCATTGTCCGGCTCGCTCGCGAACAAAAGCTCCGCCGCGCGCGCAGCCACTCGAACTTTTATAAACGCGGTGTGTCCTTATCGCGACCTCGTTGTTCTTTGCTCCCTATATAAACACGTATACACAGTATACAATATCACAATGCGCCGCGGCGCGCAGCTCCCCCGTCCGCGCGTCTTACCGCCAACTTTTCGTTTCCTTGCCGCGGGAGAGCCGACTCGCCGAAGGGAGAGAAAATATTCAGCCGCGTAAAACGATTATCGCCGTCATTGTTTTCGTCCGTCGTTCGCGCAAAAACGAGACAATACCACCCACCTCCCCCCCCCCCACCCGGTCGCACCCCGGCGTCGGGCGCGGTAGGTCCGAGAGGAAAGTTCGCGGGCCGCCGCGCGGATCATTTGGCAAATCCTATTAAAAATGGATAGACGAGCTCCTCGCTTGCCCGGACTCTTCTTTGATACATATTTATACAGAGCGCGCGCGCGCGCGAGGCTCTTTGTGCCGCGATGTCTGCATTTTTGTTTAAGAGTATTAGAAGCGTCGGCGACGAGGAGTTTTCCCCGGGTGTTGCGGTATATATATATATTATATATATATATGTGGCTTGCAGGAAGAACCACTTAAGTGACATTTTGTAAAAAATTTTGTGAAAAAAAGTTACCGCAGAACCACTTAAGTGCACTCGTTTTTTTTATTTTTGTGTGAGATACACCGTGTGGAGTACGTTAAAGCTGTATAATATATATCTAATTACCTATACCAATATATATTCGTCGGTTGTTTTAAATTTAAAAAATTTTTTTAATGTTTTTAAATTTTTCAAAAATTGTCAATTTGCAAAAACAAAAAAATTACTGGAATCGCTCTGATAAAATTCATACGTATTCCTTAGCTAATTCTCAGAACTTATTACTCTTGAAAATTTTTTCTAAAAGTGCGTGGTTTCCGGATAAAAAATTCGTAAAAGCCTTCGTAACAAATTTTCAATTATAATATAATGCGGCAGTTTGACCACACCGAGGTTCAAAATCAACCCCAAAATCACGTATCTTTTAGGTTTGGACATTTATTCCATTGGTTGGAGGGGTTCCAGATACATTGCAAATCAAAACGTTCTTATCTTGAATTAAAAAAAAAAATTGTGGAAAAACTATGCTTTTTTTTCTTTAAACCGTTTTTCTCATTCTTAATAATAATTTTCGAAAATTTCAATTACACCATTAGAAAGGGCATGAGTTAAATTTTAAAAATATGCCCCGTCCGAATGTTTTTAATCGCAAATTGCATTAGTTACGAGCTCTGAAAGAGAGTGACTGCATAACCACTTATCTGCAAAGTTGCCGCAGAACCACTTAACTCGAGTAATTTATTTAGCTTGCGCGTCAAGTAAGAAACTATTTAGAAATATAATACTACAACGGTTGTATTCGTATTAGATACCTATAATGAAATGAGGCAATACTTAGATCTTTTCTCTGACATTTCGATCTTTCGTATTACTCCAAGCATTGATACACACACACACACACGTACGCACGCGCACACACACACACACACACACTCACATTAGCAAGGGGATGACGCGTAAGAGAGAGTCTTCGGCGACGATTAACAACTCTCGCGAGGTGAGAGTTCTGCACTCGTTTCGGTCGAGCTATTCTTTCCAGTGTCCGCGCTTGCACAGTACATCGCGTTGTACTTTGGGTATAGAGGAAAAATTTTCGGCGATCGCAGTAGTCGCGAAACATGAAATTTCAAAGCGTCGCTTTCAATACTCTTTCCTCCTTTCTTTCTTTTTTTTTTTATCTTTCGACTCATTATGCGACTCGGGACGAGAAAGAGAGGTACATAAGCTTCGGCCGAAGCCGCGGGAATTTCAAAAGAATTCAGAGATAAATCGAAAGCTGAGCGAGCGAGCGCGTCAGCGCGTTCATGCGGCCATATATAGAGTTAAAGCGGCTGAAACTTGTGCCGCGCAAATCCGCGATAGCTGCGCGCGCCTCTGTGCTCTCGCGCAGATCTTTGGAAACATTTATTTCGTCTCCATTTCTTTTCCGACTCTCTCTCTCTCTTTCTCTCGCGGAGCTGCGCGCGCGTAGTATATATATATATGTAGGTACATGCTGGATTTCGCAAAATTAAAATATCGGGAGGGGATGTGATTTACGGCGGCCAGCGATAAATCAAGATTTGCGACAATAATATTTGAAAACATATAAAGCTCCGAAAATCTGTTATCCCATGTAGATGCTTATGGAAAAGGTGTATAGGGTAATCAATTTATTGCGCTTGCGATTGGTTGCTCAACTTGAGCCGTTCGATTGGCTAATCGCATTTTGCTTGTGGGCCAATCGCATTGGTCACGTAGTGCGGTGTCGGTATTGACTCGACGAGAAGCTTGAAAGTATAATCGCAGAAAATTTCGAATCGCAAAAGAACCGACTGATATTCTTGTGTACGAAATTGTGAAAAATGCGGGAGTATTTGCCATTTTAAGAAATCGGAAATTCTAATTCATAAGTTTACCTGTACAAGGGCATACATAACATCTTATGCAATAAAAAAAATATGAGCAGTTCATTTACCCACGTGCTTCACCTATAGCCAAAGTACCTCCCCTGTCCTAATCGCAAAACGTAAAAATATCAAGGAT
The DNA here is from genome assembly GCA_018906965.1 of Philotrypesis tridentata. Taxonomy (NCBI): domain Eukaryota; kingdom Metazoa; phylum Arthropoda; class Insecta; order Hymenoptera; family Pteromalidae; genus Philotrypesis; species Philotrypesis tridentata. Next base: position 1,167,333 of record JACCIB010000041.1, read on the forward strand.
ACACAAAGAACAAGAATACGATAAAAAGTCCAGACGTCCCGCGTGCGAACAAATAAAAACGAATTTCCAACAACTTTTTTTCCACGAGCCTTCAATAATTCATCACGGAGAGAGAAAGAGAGAGAGAGAGAGAGAGAGAGGCGAGATTACCCCAGATTGTAAAAAAAAAAAAAATTCGAAAAAAGCCCGCAACGAGAGGATCGAGCTAGATCCGCGCGATTTAAGATTATACCTTTTTTGCGTTATCGGCGCGTGTACTAAAATTTACATTCGCGCGTGCGCGCGCGCCTGTATATGTATGCGGGCGTTCGCGCGGCTGTATTAAGAGCTTTAAGAGAGCCTCTATACTCTCGCATACATATATAAAAAGGGAGATCGGCCGGAGGATATATACACAGATACACACGCACAGGCACGGTCCAGGTTAATGCCGCACGCACACGGACGCATGCGTGACTCTATACACGTGTATGTGTGCGTATATATATATATATATATTATATATAGACACACACATATATATTATATTTGTGTGTGTGTGTGTGTGTGTATAAATATATGTATATATAGGTATATATATATTTCCGAACGGACGGCAGAGCAGCAGTTGCAGCAGCCAGAGCGAGGGATTATCCTCCGGGTATATTTTTGATCGCGCAATAATCCCTAATACGATTTACACTGCTTCGTCGGGCCGCGTTTGTATTGCCACTGTACACACACTTACACGTTCATTTGCATCTACAGATATAAAACGTTATTTATATGTACATGTATACGTGTGTTAATATATATCTATATATAGCATGTACATATAACGCGTTAAAGCGCGCGCGAGCGCTGCAAATGCGTAATCAAGGATTCGCGCACGTGAAAAGCCGAGTGAGCTCCATCCCCCCCCCCCTTCGCCCTCTCTTGTGTGCCTCTCGCCCACCTCTCTCTCTCTCTCTCTCTCTCTTGCACTCTCTCCTCTCGCCGTATAATCCCGCTTCGAATGCGATTTTTGACAGCGAAGCTCGCCGACTGACGCGATTTCGCGCGCGGCGCTCCAAAATTCGTATAATTGTACAAGCGACCTGCGAGAGCGATTTTTCGCGCCCCAGTTCGCGCGATTATTCGACGCTCGCGTGTTGTTTGTTGCTCTCTTGATTTTTCTCTTTTTTTTGTTTTGTTTTGTTTTACCAGGGTATTCATAGCACTGATTTTTCGAGGCAGAGAGAGAGAGAGAGAGAGAGAGAGAGAGAGAGAGGGAGAGAGAGTGTGTGTTTGTAAGAGTATGCGTGTGTGTTGGACAATTTTTCGACAGTGCATACGCGCTTTCCGTTTTTATATATGAGGCGTTCGTGTACGTTGCCGTTGAGGTGACTCTCGGATAAAATTTCGATCGAAAAATCGAAAATTCTTTAGCTCAAGTCAGAATTGACCTTGAAAGCAGTTGTTGCTTAGCGATAAAAAAATTTTATAGCTCCAAGTAAAATATTGTTTAAAATATATAATGTATTTACTCAATTGAAATAAATATAATACTGTCAAGATCTATCAAGATAAATTGTTAACATCTTACTGATTACATTTAGCCAAACCATAAAATTGTCCTTCTGTGCATACCTTGATACTAATCCTCGAATAATGTTAACGTACCGCGAAGTATACAAAAAATCCTATTACAATGAAGCAGCAAAATAAGCATCAGAGGTGGATTTCAGCTTACAATGTAAAAGAAATCGAAAACATCTTTCCAATAAAACTTCAACCCGAAAGAGATAAAGACAGAAAGAGAGAAATCCAGCTTAAGCGCAATCGTTCTCCCACCCCCCCCCCCCGCCCCCTTCCCTCAAAGCGCGCGCAATTATTTTCACAAACACGTTGAAACTTTTTAAAAACACGTTAATCCAGCTCGACTCGAAAACCGTAAAGACGCGAACTCGCGAGAGTATACAGGCAAAACCACAATCGCTGGGACCGAAAAAAAAACAAAAAAAAAAATGAGACAAATCCAAGCCGGTCGGATTAGCGACGGCGGCGGCGGCGGCAGCGGCGGCAAAAGAAAATCTGAGATAAATCGCGTATACGTACACACACACACACGCGCACACACGTACGCGCAGGCTTGGGCGCGCGCGGTTGCGTAAGCGCGAGCGCATTATAATATACGCGAGCCATAAGCGGGCATTGGAAAATGCGCGGGAGAAATTAGTCGGGAGATTATACCGGCTGTGCGCGCGCGCGGCCGTGGCTTTCGGATTATGCTAAGGGCGATCGATATTGCCTGTGTGTACGTATACATATATATATATATTATATATGTCTACGCGTGTACGAGTCGTCATCGTAATTTTTGCGCCGATCGGACTCGCCGATAAAAGTGCAAAGACTTCGTACAGAGAGAAGCTAATCCGAGAAAGAGAGAGAGAGGAAAAGACTCGGCTGCGATTGTTTATATCATAGCGTATCTCTCTCTCTCTCTCTCTCTCTCTCTCTGTGTACGAGTGCGCGCGCGTGTACAGTGGAGAGGCGATAGCGCGAGCGTTGTTTACAGAGGGATTTTCTATTTTTAGAAGATCGTTTCTACTTTTGCTCTCGTCCTCCCCGGCGCGTCGTCGCGGTCTTCTCTCAAAACTTGGCTCGCGCGCGCGCAGCTGCGCGGCTCATCTCGACTCCGTTTCCATTTGATCCCCGCTGCATCGCGCTCGCGGGATAATCGCTATATACAGCTCTCGTGCGGCTAATCCTAATTACACTTCAACCCTCGCGGCCTCGGATGAAAGAAGAAAATCGTCGATATATAACAGCCGTGGAAGTCCTCGTATAAAGAAAATCCAGTGCTAAAAAAGCCAATCCCCCCCCCCCTCCCGCACCCCTCTCTCAGCAGCTCTCCCTCTCGCTGTGTGTGCGTGTGTGTGTGTGTGTGTACGGGCAAGTGCAGCTGAGCGTCGCGTCGAGATTGAGCCGAGCGATCGGTGACCCGCGAAGATAAGCGTCATCATCCGGCAAAGCCGCTCGTCGGTCCCTCTTTTTCTATTTATATAAGCGCAGCGAGCGAGCGAGCTAGCGCGCGCAGGGTTTTTATCAACCCCCGGGGCATTGTTGTGTATTGCGTGTATATATCGAGAGAGAGAGAGAGAGAGAGAGAGAGAGAGAGAGAGAGAGAGAGAGAGAGTTGGATTTGACGCCGCGCGCAGCTAAATAAGCGATTTGCTAAGAGCGTTCGTTGCTCTCTGCGGCTGTTTACGACGTCTATGTGTGTGTCGTAGTGTATATACGTATTGCCAGTGTGTCGGAGCAACGCGGAGCTCTCGTCTCGGCTGTAACCGCTGGGACATTTGTTTCCAAGCGATTTTTCTTGGTCTTTTTCTTTACGGTTATTATGTGGGACGTTGATTACTCGAGCAGCCTCCGAGAGCACACCTGAAAGCTGCGAGAGGCGACGACGTGTCCGTGAATCATCTGATTGGCCGTTCGTTATATTTAAACGCACTGTGCGCGGACCCCGGGGTTTTATGGGGGTCTGAAAGTCAATTAAAAATTCAAATTTCGCGCCATTATGCACTGCGCACGGCCTACTGCTGCGAGAAAAAGAAGAGGCATTTTGGCTTGTAACCCTGTAATGCAATAAAAATGGAGTATGCAAACTTCGATATGCTCTGCGATCCGCAGCATATTACAGTCTGTTTCTTTTAAATCATTTTTTCTATCAAATTTTTAATTTTTGCACTGTTTAAAATTTTTTCTATCGCGTGTTTAAAGTAAATTATGGAAATTTTGTGGAATTTTAGATTATCCCACGCAACGAGACGCCTTGATTCTATTTTTACCCACGACAACAATTAAACTAGTTGTCTTCTGTTCGCTATACGTTAATTTGAATTTTTCGCGCGAAATTTGAATTTTTTAAAATTATTTTTTACCAACTTCTTTATATAGGTATCATTAGCGATGCCTTAGTGCATTTCACAATCAAATCCAATAATAGTCCAATAATTTGGTAATTTTTAAAATTTCCGATAAACATTCGAATCGTCATAATTCAAGGTAGTATTGAAAATTGTAATCCTATCCAAATAAATCCATCTTCTCTCTGGTTGCCACAGTTCGATTTGGCGCGCGGCCAGTATTAAACAAGCGCGCACTTTCCTAATCTCGGCAAGTACGGAAAATCGAGAAAATCAGATATAACAAGAGGATAATTCGTGCCTCGCTCGTACGAGTCGCCTACATTCACACATACATAAAAGTACAATTCGTCCGACGCATCCTCGCAAAGCCTAAATAAGAGATTCTCGCAATAATCGGGAAAATCCTCATCGACGGGCTCTCTCTCTCTCTCTCTCTCTCTTCCTCTCGCTCTCCCCGCTCGGAATTTAGGGTGAGATAATATTCGAAATCGGAATACAGCGCGCGCGGGGAAAGCTCATCGACGGCTCATCCCCCTGCAGTGCGCGCAGTGCGGCTCTCGTGCGCGCTTCGCGCACGCTGGAAAACCCCGTCAAATATAAATGGCACTAAGAGCCTCGATTAGCATTTCATACATCCTCTCGCGGGCAGCGCGCGCCCACGTATATACACACTTTCCAAGTCTATATCCTACTGTAGTTCCTCGCGTGCGCGCGCAAAACTCGCGTGTGTGTATAACTCGTATGCGCGTGGTTGTCGGCAACAGAGAAACTATGCTCTAATCCTCGAGCTAAAAATCAATACGCCTCTGTCTCCCTCTCTCCCCCTCCCCCCATATATGCACAGGGCTGAAATCCTCCCCCCTCCCTCACCCCGCTTCCCCCCGGGGATAAGCCGCTCGCCGGGACATAGTTAAATAAATCCTGGATCAAAGGATAAGTCCTCCTCTCTTTCTCTGTATGCGATTGTGTGTGTGTGTGTGTGTGTGTGTATGAGTGCATCTCTCGCTTTTTTCCTGCCTCTCTGTCTCTCTCTCTCTCTTCTTCTCTCTCTCTATATATGATTTTTTTTCGGCGCTCCCCTCGTATCCGGCCCGCACGACCAAAGGATTTGGCTGACGCTCCCTTTGGCTCTTAGGCCCTGGCTTTATTCATATATACCGATATACACGTATACGCAGGCGATTGTGCACAGTGGCCTCATAATGAAATAGAGTCCGCTAATTCGGCTGTTTGATCGGGATATCGCGTCGGGCTGATCCGCCGCACGCGAGTCGAGAAGACGGCGCGCTTTTTTTTTTTAAGGGGATATTTATGCGCGTAGTTGGCTTTAATTGCGTGAATCGCGCGTATATACAGGCGAGCTGGGATAGACAGAAGCTGGGATTGGAAATGGAGAAAGAAAGAAAAAAAAAGACACGCGCTTGGGGGAGATAATACGGGAGAGAGCGATGCCTTTATCCCACGCGCGCGCGAGCGCTTTCCTGTTTGCACGATTGCGAGAATAAGTGAGCGGATTTCGATCAGAGCAAATCGGCTGCGACTCAGCCAATAAATTGTGTATTATTCAATATCGCTCGCGCGTACGAAAGTTGATTAGGCGGTTCGCCGGTAGAATATTCAATTGGCCGTCAATATAATATTTTTATTCAATTATTATATTTCGCGGAATTTGCATTTTAACGTTCACTCGATCTCCGTAGATGTATGTAATCTGTATTCTTCTTTAAGAATTCGAATTACTCGCCGCGACGCACAGCGAGGGAAATATAAGAGCTGATTCGATTGCGTAAAACGATATTTTAAACACACAACCGTCATATAATTTACGCTTTTACGTGCTGTTTATCCTGCCATATCACGGCGCGAAATTCGAATTTTCACTTCCCTTTGTACAGCGCGAACAATTGTCCCCATATTCTCCCCCCTCATGCAATAAACACATTGCACACGTCCACGCAAGACTCATCACCTGCGTCTCTCTTGTCACCGCGTCGTCTTTCGGAACCCGGGCAATGACTCGTCGAAAAGGAAGACGAGCGAATCCTCCTCGAAAGCCGTCTGAAAAGAGATCGTCGGCCCGCGATTTCGCAGCAGCAGCAGCAGCAGCAACAGGATATCAAAGTCGCGGGGAATTAAGGCCGACGCCGCATTCTTTCTCGCTCCGAGTTATTTCTGTCCCGTCCCGGAGCGATTCTTACGGATATATAGCTATACACACGTGCGCCGACGCATTTTATAATCCCGCATTATAGGCGTGCGCCTCCTGCGAAATCGTCCGATGGCATTAGGATTATACGGCTCTTGATCCCGCTCTCTTTCTCTCTCTCTGTCTCTCGCTTGTACATTACGTATATGTGCACACCGCGCTTTGGACTTTTAGCTCTTGGACTGCAGTCTTTGATCCAGACGCAGCATTTTAGCTTCGAATGCTTTTGTTTCTGGAAACGAATGCGCTCGATGTATAGAAGCCGAGGAGGATAACAATCGAACGTCTCAATATGGTATATTCATTTACGTAGTGGATTATCGATGACGGTTTTATAGCGTTGAAAGGAGAAATTTCTCTATGCGATGTTTAATCGAGAGGTTTCTTGCTCTCTTCGAAATGCGTTCGCGCGCAGAATTATCCGCGAAAAAAATTTTAACGTCTGCATAAGACAAGTGGAATAGTCTCCGTACCGAAAGTAAGCAAAAGAAGACGATATGAAACAGCGTATCTCTCTGTTTGTTTTCATTTTTTATTGAAATTAATAATAATTATTCGTTATGTAACTACGTTTTTTGCATGTCGCGCTTTTGTTTCATTTTACGATATAATTTAAATCTCCTTGCCACGGTAAGAATTTTCAGCATTTTTCAATTGCTTGTTTATTTATCATCACTTTATTTTAATTGTTAACTTTTGTACACTTTGTTTCTTCTAGTCTAATCCACACGTGTAAAACAAATGTTTGCTAAAAAATGAGCAAGCAACGTAATGCTACTTAAAATTATGCAATCTGTATCTGGTAGTGCAACGTCAAGCTATATAGTAGATTTTTTCTGTTTTGTATTTATTTTTGTTTTTACATTTATTTATTTTCTTTTATTTTTATCAGATTCATTTTTATTTTTATTTCTCGTGTTTTGTTTCTAGTATTGTATCTGATGTAACATTTGTTCCAGTCCTCTCTTCATTTTATTTTACTTGTTCTCCGTCATTAGTTTTTAGTAACAATCGTCACAGTTGTACTCCAACTCCCATCCTCATCACCAAACCCTTTTTTTCACAAACATAAAAGCGCCGCGTCGTGCGATGTCTTCATGCGTATAATTATTTTTCAAATATTATGATTTTGTAGATTCGAGAATTAATTACCGCAATATAGATGCAAACAATCTTCACGACTTGGGGCGCATAAACTAAAAGTATAACGAACCAATCAATTTGCTCGTGTCTCGCGCTCGAAGGATATACGCAAAAACCGCTAGAAACGCGCTCTGTATATTCGTGTACAGACACAGCAGAATCCGTAGGATCAGCTCCAGGATAGCACGGAATATACCAGGATCTCCCAATCCGGCAACAGCTCTTTAAGGATAGTCGAATCCTTGAGGCAGCAGGGGAGCATAAAACCCGCAAAAGGACGATCGTCGAAGCCGTGTGTGACTATACTGCATTAGGGACCAGAGGCGAATTTCACGGCAGAAGGATGAACTGCCCCCCCCCTTTCACCGCACCGCAAACGTGTGTGTATACGTCTACAGTATATGTATACACGTCCTTCCACTATACACATAGCGAACCTGTTGCCCGTAAAACTGTATACGGCTTGTATATATATACGTATCTATAGTTACGCGCGTTATATACGTATACGCGGGCGAAGGCGAAAGGAGAGGTGGGAACGGGAGAGCGTTTTTTTCTTCAAAGCGGCACACGGGAGGAGGTGCGATGACCTCGATCCTGAAATTTCGGCAATGTTTAGGGGGTACCGGGGCCAGGAGAGCAGAACGCGCCCGGAGCTCGCGCAAGAGCTAGCTGAATCGGCCCCGGCACACATCCTAATTTGTTATGTGCCAAATCCGTGAGAGCAGGAGCCGAGATGCTACCGGAGCCTCGCCGACGCTTTTCTCCAACGGTTTCGCCTGGCCTGTCGCGGTAGCGGAATGATTTTTCATGGAGCTCGATGATTTTCGCGCGAGTTCGGACTTGCGTTGCGCTTGTTTTTTGTTTTTGCGCAGCGTTAAAAGTAAACCACAGTGGAATATCTGATGGGTCGAGGTATTGGAATAATAATGTTGTCAGTGTAAATTATTCGATGCAGTTTTGAACGGTAATGTTTATACGAGGTTTTGTAAGCGGTTGAAAGAACGATTTTCGGTCAGGGATCAGGCGACTTTATTTAAATAAAGTAATAAAACGAAGTAGTTTTTTGACATCGAAATTTTAACGTAATTTTTAATATTGCGAGGAAAATTATAAAAGAAGAGATAAAAATCTGACGATTGAAAATAGTTTTTTGTAGTTAGTATTTAAAATATAAAATATGTAACAGTTATAGTATTAAAAGTATTCAAAATCGTCAGTGAAAATAATAAAAAAACCGATGTCCTTTGTCCAAAAAAGCATTACACATTGAAATTCATGCTTGCCTAATGCTCGGATAAACAACCCCGTCAACCGAGATTGCATCTGATGCATGTTCGAGAGGAAAAATGCTGATCACATCAGCGAGAACTGCTTTAGTGTATGAATACATTAACATTACCTGTAACACTAGAGGATAAACGCAGGCGTTTGACTAGTTTACATTAGACGAAAATTGATCAGCTCTTCAAAAAGGATTATTTTCATTCGCTCGATTAAATATTCATTCTAATATTAGACTTCCGCACTTTTTAGTAAGTACTACCCGACGCAGACGTGAGATAAATACGGTATTAAGCAACCAATCGCAATTTCTTACCTAAGACAAAACGAAAGAAACAACAAGTCGCACATTTCCATCCCACACCCTGCTGGATAGAGGCTCGACATTCAGCCTCAGTCTCGAGAGAAGCAGCAGCAGCAGCATCCATTCATCTCTCGCGGCACGTCATCATCACCTTCCCAACTCACGTTCTCCACCTCGCCTCGAGCTCGCACTTGGCTGTACGAAAACAGCCAGAGAGTAGCGTCCAACCCTAACCCTGAACAACATAACGCAGTCGATCGGAACGACACCCTGACGCGCGTGATCCCTTCCTTCCGGCCACGTCCTGTTCCCCTGGGATGGAGAGGTCACAGCCCAGCCTTACCCACATTCCCATGGGGGTGTTTGTACGCGCGTCTTCGTCTTTTTCGCCGGTTACACGCTCACCTATACACCAATAACCGTAACGCACATACCGGAGAGACAGAGTGAGACAGAGAGAAAGAGAGAGGAAGAATCCAGACGACGCGCGCAGAGCGAGACGGCAGAGCTCAGGGCGATTTAGAAGGGATATACGCGCGAGAGGTGAACAGGGGAACAGGTGAGCGGCGCGCGTTGACAGGACGAGTGCGAAAAGAGGGCGAGGGCTGAGTTGGCGATTCGAGGGAAGAGTTGGGACGACTTGGAGCAGGATTTGTGGGAGTCGCGGTGCGTTGGAGGGGCTCGAGGACGGGGTAGTTTCTGCGAGGGGGTGGGTGAATTTTTTTTGGGACGAGGGGTGGTTTTTTAAGTTGGTGAAGGGCACAGGTGTCGGTTTTGGTGGAACGTTTAGGATCATTAAAATGCGGAGGCTGCAGATATTCGTAGTACGTCCGATACGAAAATGACGAATTTGTTCGTAAGTTGTAATTTGAATCAAATTTAGATAAATGATGCTTATCCCTTTTTAATGACACAACGAGGAGCAAAGGTGTGATGGTTCATTGGAATTTGATATCTGTCATTAGTTAGAAGCAAATCGGTCGCGTTTTATCGTTCGCGTGTACTACATAATTATACCGCGAAATTTGAAGCTTCAATTGACTCTCAGATCGCCTCCTTAAAATAAATTTTACTCGGTATCTCAGTGCTATATTTAAAAAAATCGTAAAAGCATTCGCACGCAGTTTCCTTTAAACTAATTTATCATTCCTATTAACTATTGCAAAAAATAGATAGCAATAATTTATCTCTCCCTCGCATCGACATTACAAATTCCTAATTAATTTTCAATTAAATTAATTAACTTTTAATTGACAACGCAGCAAGTACGCGTAATTCGGACGATCAGCTTGAGTTTAACATTTTTTTTCCATCGGCCGCGATAGACGCGAGTCCCGCCGAGACTAGAAAAACCTTCCCCGTTATCAGCTCCTGTGAACAGTGCCTACGTAGCGTGGGCGGTAGACGCTTAAGCCGATCCCGAGGGATGAGTTGCGCGGGTCACGAAAATTCTCTGCTTTCTGAAATCCTGGTCGGGAAACCCCCGACAAATCTGTCTAAATCCGTCTAACTGATCTTATCGCGTTTCCTGAGCACTACACGCCATAGTACATCTCGCATCTTGCGTGCGCGTATACTTTTTTTATCTTCGGAAGTGTGTTGGTTTGATGTGCATATGTTGAAAAAATTATGTTAGTGAATTGGAGTGCACAGCTGTAATTTTGAATTGATTTGCCGTTTCTGAGCTGAAGATGTTGCTCGAGTGTAAAATGTATAATGTTGTAACAATAGTTCTCTGTTTTTTGTGTTAAAAAAGAATTGTGTTAAAAAAAGTTTGATTTTTTAAAAACAAAGACTTACTGGACAATGTAAAAATCAAGTTTCCATCGTCAAAAATTTACCTTGAACCAAAAAATGAATCGATACATGGTCAAACTTTATGTGACGAATATTCATCAAATTTCATGAATATTGATATTTTAGCACGAATATGTACACATGGTGCTCTGACGTGCAGGCATTTGGAAAAAAATGGAATTTCGGCGCAATTCTAAAATGAAATTTTACCCTAGCAAAGAACCATCGAGAAGAATGAAAAATCTCGCAAATACCATAGCGAACTTTCCTCGAGATCTGACTGCGCGATCTATTTGAATTTTTATTATAATTTTATTAATCAGTCGTAAATAACGTCTTTTGACTTTTCTAATATAACGACGGCAATGAATAACGTAAGACGCACGACGCTAAATAACAGAGGCAAAACGCGGACTTCTGCGCGGGAATCCCGCGAAATATTTGCATTGTATTACAGCCGTAAATCAACAATTATTACATTTACTGTCGGCGATAAATAGCGCCGATGAATAAGTGCTGTCTCGACAAAGTATTTCGACATCCCCGTCAAAAATTTCATCCAGAGCAATCGCGCTCCACTGAAAACGCGACGCTCCAGAGAATAATTCGACAAACTCAAAAAAGAAAAAAAGAAAAAAAACTCCATGTCCTTCACTCGCTCTCCTCCCACACAGCCCTCCCCCCCCCTCCCATTAGCGAAGCTCAGCCGGCAGTCCCCCACTTTTTCGCGCTCGCATTTTTTTCGAAAGAGTCGTGCGTAAACAACTAGCAGGATAGCATGGTCTCCCGCGGGATGCGGAAGACGACGACGACTCGCCCGCGGTAATTCCGCAGGGCTGCTGCGTCCGCCCGCGCGAGCATCCTCTCGGCCGTAATATATAGCCTGCGCGACGTTACAGCGCTGGTGCGCGTGCGGTGCGCGCGCGAACCGACGGAGAGAGAGGAGAGAGTGCGTAAGGACGCGTGAGCTGGTCTCCTGGTCGAAGGGGTCCTACTAAAGCCCTTATTCGGGTCACGGGGCATATCCCGAGGGTCCGCCTGTATGTGTATATATACCGCAGACGCTCCACTTCCGCGCGGATGTAAAGGAGCGCGGGGAAGACCTACGCCGCGGTTCTGCTGGCCGGGAGGCAAAAATAAGCCGGCAGGTATCGAACAAAGAGGCTGATTTGCATATTTCCGTGCGGGAGGATGCGGGAGAGAGGGAGAGAGAGAGAGAGAGAGAGATGGAGAGATACTATGCGCTCCGCTGCGGGTCGAGAGGCGCTTCGCGGCGGCCTAGGCAGGATCTTTTTTTTGTTTCAATTTTACGTTCGCTCTTCGTCGAGTCAAGGTATACGGAATTGCTTTGAAACGTAGATTACGAATCGGCTGATGTCAAGCCACGTTTTTGGTAAGTTATCGAGTGATGCATTGCATCTAAAAAAACATAAATAAATCAATAGAAATGAGTAATAAATTCATCGTAAAGAAAGCTAAATTCACCTCGAGCCGAGTATCTCCACTCAAAGCGAACCTCCGCTGTATTCTACAGCGTGCGCACCAACTATACGCGCGTACATGTGCACACACACATAGGTATACAGATATACAGCTATATGCACGAGCATCGCTAACGTCCCCGCGGTCTATATACACAGCGATTTCGGTGTTATGCGCTGCACAGGCTCGTCGAATGGCGCATCGCTTGGCCCCCGGAATACCTCCTCGCGCGACTGCTACCCTACTACCTGAGACGTCTGGTAGGCCTACAAATTATCCGACATTGATCGGACCTTAACCCTATATGTACATTCTACTGTATACGCTCTCTCTCTCTCCTCCGCGACGTTATTTCGCCGCTGCGATGCACGCGGCGCAAAGCTCGGTATATAGATGCTTATGTACATTAGACGCAGAACATGTGGGCGTGCGTGCACGTACACGGGACGGAACGCGAGGAAGTGACGATCGAGTTTAGGAAAGGATGAGGATCTTAGGAGGGGCGAGCGGTCTTCGCAGCTCGCCGCGTCTTTGTTCCGCGCACTCGTGTGTGGGCTGCGCTCGTTTTCATACGCGATAGGAATGTGCGTAAGTGTATCGACTCGCGTAATATAGCGGCACTGAGCTGTCCTCGGATCTCGCGTTGGGCTGCGCCCTGCGGGATTGGCAGAAGGGATCCTGCGGAAGGGAGGAATTAGACTTTTAGATAAATCACGTTTACAATTCGCTCAGGTAGCCATAATTAATGTACTCGCGAAAGAAAGTATCTCGAGAGTACGGAAGCTCGAGCACACATTTATAAATATTCCAAACTCAAGGACGATGCAAGGCACACCGCCGCAAGCTCTCGTCCTCGATCTCCAAGCTGCACGCAGGCAGCCTTACGCAAGCGTCGTTCGCGGCGAAGATGCAGCCGAAAGAGAAGAAAAAAGGGTAGCCATTGACCCTTGATCATCAGGATTTCAGAACGAGGTGTCAAGGACGCGACGCTTCCGTCCTCGCGCTTAATGTAAGCTTCGCGGCGCAGCTTCCCTCGCAGCCACGGAGCGCGAAGAGGAGACGCGCGGGAAAAAAGCTCTCTCTCTCTCTCTCTCTCTCTCTCTCTGCGGCGGAGCTACATTTCCGCCCTCTCGGCTGCGCGTATACGTCTACGCGTAGGCCTCTCTCGGATATGAGGCATCGGTGCTGCAGTGCCGTCGACGAGCGAAGACGGGGGAGACAGGCGGCGGCAGCTGCAGCAGCAGCGTCAGCGCGTCTCCGAGGGAGCGTGGGCTGACTGGCCGCGATACCCAGGGAACAGGCCGGCATACCCGCGCCGGCGTAAGCTCGAGCAGGGAGCTTGCAGCGCGCGCGCGCGCGAGCGCTTGCTGCTCGGCTCTACGCGCCGGATTGCTAAGTCCGCTCCTTATCCCACGCGCGCCTTTACGGAATATCCGCCTGCGCGCTCGCTGCCCGGAAATCCGAGTGAGCCGCTCGGCTGAGCTTGTGGGGAGAGAGAGAGAGAGAGAGAGAGAGAGAGAGAGAGAGAGAGAGAGAGAGAGCTTGCGGGAGGAATGGGAGATGGAGTGCGCTGCTCACGTCGTTTGCGGAGTCGTTGGAATTTTTCGAGGTGGAGGTTCGTTGGGCAAAATAATTTGTTTTCCGGGCTTTTGTTGCTAAACTTTTTCGGAATGTTATCTAGCTCGTTGAGAAAGTCGAGGAATGTTCACAGGACGAAAGCAAACCTTTCCTAGATCCTCGGAGACTTATTTAGAATAATCATTTGATACGTTCATACGCGTGCTCACCTCACTTATTACATTTTTAATATTAACAGTAAGAATGATATAGTAAGCAGATTCAAATAATACATCTAGGCACGTAGCAAAAGTTATTTTAAACAAACGACGACTGAAAACAGCGTACGTCTCGCCAAGCGAAAGCTTCGATCGCAACTTGGCGTAATTCCTTCCGGATATAGATGCATGGATTGTTCGCTCAAGAGCGATAAAACTATTCCATTCTCCAAGTACACGTATATATGTATATTGCATATACAGAGCTGTGCGCAGGCGTGGGTGTACAACCCGTCGTGAGAATACGGACGGCGGAGTCGTGTGCCACCCCTTGCGCTGCTGCAGCCCTGATACGAGAAACTCTCGGGACACCTCGGAATACTTCGACCAAATTCTTCAGCCCCCTCCCATTTCGGCACCGACGCGCGCGCGTCTGCGCACTGGCCTTCCTCGTCGGAGAGGGATGGAATACTTTTTACGCGAAGGTATACATACCTCCGCAGCTATCGACTGTGCCGTCGCGATGATGGATAAAAGTGAACGTACGCGTAATATTTACGTAACGTTCATCGAAAGTGAATGTGATTTGTTTAAATTATAAATATGTAGGAAATAATAGGTGTGTGTGTGTATGTGTGTGTGTGTGTGTGTGTGATGGGAAGCTCGGTGTCTTTATTTTGCGCAATTATTATTATTATTATTATTATTATTAAAGCACGTAATCAACAAAATTTTACAGCGAAGTATATGACATTTATTTGGTTAGTTTGACTAACAAGAAACTGCATCGAACCGCCCGAAAATCTTTATAAACGTGAAATGTCCCACATCCGCGCGCTCTCGTCGAATCCGAAAAATTCACCCACTCGCCGAAACTGAAAAATCCCAGGCACGCGCGCACCCCGTCAACTCCGAAACTTAAAAAGTCAGGCTAAAAAAGGCAGTCCTCCGGAAAAAAAGAAAATACACGTTTGGAAAGGTCTGCAGCGTCGCACAGTCGAGTATATATCAGAGAGAGAGGGAGAGAGAGAGACGGAGAGAGAGCGAGTGGAGGGTAGACCGATAGTCGCTCTCTGTATCCAGGGGCTCGACGTCGGCCCCCGGGATGTATAAAGCCTCGGCCGAGGGATGAGCCGCTTAGCCCCTAAACCCTGTGTGTTCCCGCTCTCTCTCTCTCTCTCTCTCTCCTCTCTATCCTCGAAACGCTGCGGCGGCGGCGACGGCACACATATGCAGCGGCTCCGCGCAGTCTACCCATACACACACCGCGTATGTGTATACAGGTATACAGTTGTAGCGAGAGCCAACTCACGGACGCAGGCGAGAGACGCGAGAGAAAACGAGTGGGACAAGTGCGAGAGTAAAAGCGGAGGGATTATCCGTGCTCTGTATTCGCGGCCGGGATTATCTCCCGGGGCTTGCAGCGGCGGCAGCGGCAGCGCCATAAACTCGCGAATTCGCCTAAACGGGCCTTTTACACACCCACGAGGCTCACTCTCTCTCTCTCTCTCTCTCTCTCTCTCGGTCCTGTTTGCTCGAGATACGCGTGTTTCGCGCACTTGTGTGTGTGTGTGGGTGGGTGGGTGGGTGGGTGCACGGATTAACGCGGGATTATTGACGGGCCGAGAGCGGCGCACGTGTGCGCGTGCATATAGATGGAGAGAGAGAGAGAGAGAGAGAGAGGAGAGAGCCGAAATCCAACGCACACGCGGAGCTCGGATAATCCTCGTGATGTGCCGTCTGTGTGCGAACGCGCGCGTGAGTAAAGAGGAGAAATATATTCTTCTCCCTTTTTGCCGCATATGCCCACGCGCTGGATTTTTGCGCTGCGTCTTTTTTTTTAGCGCCGATGCTTCATCCGCCAGCTCTCTCTCTCTCTCTCTCTCTCTCTCTCTCTCTCTCTCTTTTGCTCTGATTTTTTGTTTCGGATGGCCCTGATATATGTATAGTTGCTCGCGCATATATGCGTGCATTATATGGAAGGCGGACGCGTGTGTCGGCGACGATTCTTAGCCCCGTTGGAAAGGCCGCGAGAGATTAAGCTCGGGGCCCTGGAGGTGGTGTGCAGCCTCGCAAGTTTACGATTGTTCACGCGGATGAAATATACTTTTTTTTTAAATATTCGATGAAATGTATGATCATGCGCTGTGTACGCGTTTCGCAAACGATCCATGGAATATTGAGGAAGCACTGAGAAATTGAATATTCCATGAAAGATTTGATGAATATTCCACGAATGTTTTTTGATATGGGATAAATTTTAAATTGTCTTTATTCTACCGTTTAATTTCGTAGAATGTATTGATGCAGAAAAACGATCGTTTGCGTTAATTAACGTTAAAGTCTTTGAAAATATTGCAGGAAAAATTTCTGAAATCTTTCTCAGACATTTCTTTCGAAATTTTAAAATAAATCCTACAGCTTTTTTTGACATTTTTCTTAAATATTCCATGAATAATCCTTGAAATATTTCATGGAATACTGCTAATTTTGCTGCTTTAGCGAATGCTTATAACAGTAATTTTCATCAAATGAATTCTAAAATATGGTAACATCGTTTCTCCCAATGCAGAAAGTTAAAAAATCTTTCGAAAATACTCCAAAATTATTTTTAAAAAAATTATGTAGATTTGCAGGAGTAGACAATCGTCAGAGCGTATTGTTGAAACTTTACTTCAAATCTCATTTTGTGAAAAATTTCAGTTATACTTTGCCATTCTTCCCGATAATGTTTCGATGAAAGAAAAGGAAAAAAATTTTAAAATACACAAGAGCCTTTCATCCTGCCTTTACATAAGTACAGATCTGGGCATAATTTTTTTTTTTGTTCCTAAAAAATATTCGTATTTCTTGTTTATTCAGAGTGTCTAGCGGTAGAAATTGCGTGCACGGCGAACGAAAAAGAAAAATACCATATATATACGATCTCAACCGTCAACGTTCCCTAATCCCATAAGCCGAGCGAGCATCGTGATTATCCAAAAGCATGTAGGGTCACGGCCAGCTCGCAAAATCCGATCGTCGGAGCAGGTCCGTCTCTCTCTCTCTCTCTCTCTCTCTCTCTCTCTCTCGCATATATAAAAACGAATCCGTTTAATGCGTCTGTCTCGGCTCCACATCCCCCTCCGACCCCTCCCCCTCCCCCTCTACACACGCACGCACTCACACGCGTACACACATGGACGACGTATACTGATTATCCCTTGGCGCATTTTGTCACCAATACTAACTCACTCAGATTATTTCCCAACAAGTCTGTCTCTCCCTCTCTCTCTCTCTCTCTTTTCTCCCCGTGACGAGACTACACACACCCGATTCCACATCCCATCAGTCTGATATATATGTATACACCTTAGCTTATATACATACACGCGGCTGTGCGAAGGGATATATTCAGCCCCTAAATCCGGATTACCTCGTGAGGGTCACAATATCTGGGCTCCTTGGCTTATCCCTATATACCGTATAGTGTCTTCTTCTCCCCTCGCGCGCATAATCACATCGCGCGCTCCACATACGCGTACGTGTTAATACTTTCTTCGGAGGCAACTTGCCAAAGTGGCCGTTTGGGCGTCGTTATATACGCCGAGAAACTCCGCGTGACCGTCCCGCCAATTCCCCGGGAAATTGAATGATAACGAAAACGTTCGATAATGCATTCGAGCCGCGTCTGAGGGGGCCAGAAATGTAAATTCGAATTTCGTGCGACAAAATCGCAAAGAATGATAAGATAGCGTTGCGATTTACTTGAAAAACAACATTACATTGCAGTACAAATAATTACTATTTATATAATTTCATTCCAACTGCTCAACGCCAGCGAATTACTTGGAATCTTCCGTCAGCAAGATTACGGCGGGAAATTTGAATTTTTAATTAACTCACACGTGCGCGCCCCCTTTCCCGCGTGGCTGCGCGCGAACCCCTATATATACCTACGCATACTCTCCTCGTATATGTATATATACAGCTCTTTGTCCCATTCGCTCCTCGACACAGCAGCTCCTCGGAATCGCGTTGCAAACCTCCTTGCGCGTCTAAGGTACACAACGAGGTTAACGTTGTAGACTCTCAGCTGATCCTCGTGGATGTCCGGTCCACGTATATATATATAGACGTTGCGTGCGTATAGGCGACATACGCGCACGACAAGCGCATACAGAGGGAAATCTCGTAGAGCAGCCTCGTCTCTGCCGACGATACTCGGAGCAACGGGAGGCTGCTCGCGCCGCGCACACGTGGCCCCGACTACTCCGTGCCTAAGCCGTCTTAATCGGCTAATCGCTAGGCGGAAGAGGGAGAGAGAGAGAGAGGAGGGGAGTCCTCGGCTTCCATGAGAGGATTGTCGCGGAGAGTGTGTGTGCTATGCGCGCGCCGGGAGAAGCTCTTTTTCGGGACATCTGTGCATGTATGTGTGTGTCTGTATGTGGTGGATGTGCTGGGAATGAAAATTGGATGACTGTTGCGATGTGTAAATAGAGGTGCTGCGGCGCTCTTTTTCCAGCTAGCGCGTTGTTTAATGTTCAAAGTTTTATTTCGTTTTTTTTTAGAGGACGCTCCTGTATACCAAAGTTGCGGGATGCACACGTGCGGAAATCTTTTTCAAATCGGCTCTGTAGGGCTTGTTTTTTAAAAGGGAGCACACTTTTAAAAAACACTTCGAACCCTTTCTGTCTATTGGATTTATTAATAATTTATGTGCAATTTAGTGCAAAAATTATTATTGTTTTACAGTAGTCTTTGATATCGATTTTCATCCTCACCACACGAATAAAAATTCAAATTTCGCGCCACAATCTATCTGTAGTGCATGGGCAACGAACTATAATAATTAATTGTTTGTAATGAACAGTAAAAATAAAATAGCAGAAAACTGCGTTCTATTATAAAATCATCTGCGATTTTACTGGAAATACCATTCCGAAAGATATTTAAGTATTAACATCAAATCTCACAGAGTCCTACACAGATAAATAAATTACGAAAGACAACTACGTTTTAATTCTTTGCAACTCAGTCATCGTTTATTTTCATTTTTTCCTTCCGTCTAAAAATTTTAACGTTCGTTCTCTCAAAATGTTTTTCAAAACTATCGGAACACCCGCGTGTCCACCGCAATCATTACCAAATCTACATTTCCACGTATCCAATGTCCCCTCCAACAAAATCTAAAAGAGACACCGAAGCATAGATCCAACTTTCCGCGGATAATCCGCAGCAAGAGTTTCGCGCATGCGGATCCCCCATACCTCCGCACTGTGTCCCCCCATATACCGCACGAGGGGAAAAATGAAAAGGCGATATCGAAGAAGGAGTCATTAGCGAAATAAGTCGACTAATTGATGCAAAAACACACGCGGATTATCGCATATATACGCGCTTCCCGGGGGCACGAAAAGTATAGAGTGGGGCTGGAGAGGGGGGGGGGGGAGGGAGGCGCAACGCGCAGTGGAGGGGGTTAAATCCGGCGCGAGCGAGCTACCGCGCGCAGCTTTCGCCGGCAATAATTAGCCCCCGAGCATGATTTTAAGCCGTAAATGCCGTAATCCGTTAATACCCTTAATCCAGAGGCTAATGCCATCCTGTCGGGCGCTTTTTTTTCACTCCATATACCGAGCCCGCGCGCGCGCGGAGTCTCGCGATCGAGCGCAAAGAGAGAGTGAGAGCGAAAGAGAGAGAGAGAGAGAGAGAGAGAGAGAGAGAGAGAGAGAGTCGAGGCAAGGATTGAAATGCGGATGAAAAAGGAGAAGCAACTCGTAATCCACGTATTCGCGCGTACCGCCATACGATATATTATATATATAGTGCATGTGTGTGACACTGGTAGTCGGCGTCTTCTTCAGATTCCAATTTGCAACGTCGACTCGCGGCTCGATTGAAGCGCATCGCTCTCGTATATTTAATCCGGTGTTAATATATCGATTTGTTATTGCGCGTGAGCGCGCATTGCCGAGTGGCGAGAGCCGAGTTTTAGAAAATAAACGTTGAATGTAAATTTTTTTTACGACACACCGAGGCTGACGAGGTTGTCGTGATGTTTTCAGTTTTGTGGGGCTCTGGGTGATGATGCGTTTGGTTACGTGATAAAAGATTTTTTTTTTTTTAATTTTTTTGTAAAAGCACTTCTTTGATACATGCGAGTACGTTTGTTCTTTGGATGCGGACATTGCGGATTGTGCAGTTCTCTTAACTTTACGTAAGTATTACCTTGTATTGGAAATCCGTGAATATTCAGGCTCAGTGTAACGAAAGTTCAGGACTATTTGAAATTAAACATTTTTTAAAATGAGATCGAGTTGGATACTCATACTATAGCCTTTTTGTGCTAATAACTTTATCGATACTAAATTTACAATTGAAATTAAATGTATATTTCGACTTGGAATTTCGACAATAAAATACAAGATATCATATATCCTGTTCCAGATATCAAAGCTTCAGTCCACAACAGTTATTACTCGACTATATCGATGCAACATTTGCGAGAAACTCACCCGCAGGATGCAGGTATATACCTAACAGCTTAATTCAATCAATAACACCCAATTTTTCGGGGCAGAACACCTTCGCTTCACAGACTCCAACTAATTTTTCTCGGCACATAGAGAAGAACTCGATTTTCAATTCTGTAATCTCCCCTCGCCCCGCGCCATGCGGTTCGCTTAAATGCAGCGTGCGAAATCGATCCAACACTGTAAGCGCCCGCCAGAGCTTTTCGGCGCGGAGCCTTTGCTTTTTCCCTTAAAAAGTCCTAATCCGGTGTGCGGGCTGTGCGTCTAAAGCGATTTTCGCACGGTCCCGCGCACGCGCTCCCCGTCTCTCGCTCTCGGCTTCTTATTATAAGCGCCGCTGGCTGGCAGCCCGCGGAAGGTGACTTAATACGTTTGCGCTTCAGATTTATGTAAGTCCACCGGGGTAACGGAACTGCTTTGCTCTGCAGATGCCGCGTAGACTTTGATTTTTTTCGGATGCAACAGGGGCTGCGTTTTATGATCTGGATTGAGTTAATGCGTGTTAATACTGTCACGAAACGTAATTGTTATGAATATTTTTGAAATTTGGCGTGTGTATGCAGAATGATCGGAATTTTACATGGAATTACATGTCGAATTTTATGTTCAATTACGTATGACATTGCTGAAAGGAGTTTTTTTTTAATTAAGTATGATGATAATTAGATGCTTATTTTTAAGTCCGATACAGAGATTTATTGTTAAAATTATAAAATAATCTCGATATCGTGATTTACGAAAATGTTGAAATTTATTTGGAAAAAGAAATCGAAATTGTGTTACAGGATAATCCCACGTATAAACAAAACCATTTGTTACATCTGTTCGAATGCCCGAAATTTCTCGATCGAACAATAATAAATTCTAGATTGAATCCAAGCTATTCGCAAAAATACGTAAAAATATTCTATAATAATATATGATGACATTTCATATAAAATTATTACTTTGCTTTTTTACGAAAGGGTCAATAAAAACGAAAGTATCCATATAATTTGATTGTGTATACTCAATTATCGGACTATTAACGCTATTACGAAATTCATGCCACTCTAACTTAAAAATCGCACTTTCGTTACTTGTTTTTAGATACCCGTGCCATAACAGTGGATTACGATACAAGTGACCTAAGTGGCCCATTATCGCCCGGCGTATTGTATACAGCGCTTGAGCTTTGGCGAGAGTGTTATCCACGTCGTATGACGGGTCACCAGTATCGTATACAATTTTACAGCACACCTTTACCTAAACCACCACAATTTTACCTAAATCCGCACATCTGCAGTCACAGTTATATTCGTTACACAGGCAGTCGATCTATTCACCGTGAAGTTAGCCTAATATTCACGGTGAAATAATCGACTACTTAGCGCACGGACAATCATACACGAGCACACCTCACGCGAGTTAGAACAATTCGAAGGGCACAACTTACCGGGACCAGAAGCCGTCTTGCTGAGATCGAAACCCTCCTGCTTGGGGCTGCTGGCGAGCTCCTGCTTGAGATGCTGATTGTGGGCGGCGTACGGCTGCTGGACCGCGGCCGCGGTCGCGGCGGCGCTAAGCGCCGCGACGGTTATCGTCGGCTGGCTCTGATGAGCGGCAGCGTTGTTGCCGACCGAGGAGGGCTGCTGCTGATGCGCCGAGACGGGGACGCTCTGGGCCTGGGAGGAGTCGCGCTGCTCGCGCGACTGGGACTGCTCCCGCGACTGGGACTGGGACGACGCCTGGGACTGCTGGGACTGCGAGGAGGGGGGACTTCGCGGTAGGGAGGGCTCGCTGCTCGGCCGGGAGGGCGGCGATGCCTTGTGCGTTAGCGCCAAAGCCTGGCTCTGAAAGCAGAATTTTTTTACGATTATGTAAGGGGGTATTGCGAGGCTTTGTAGAGTCGTTTGGGTCGGATAAACGTTGTATTGAACCAATAAGAAATATTGCTGAAGGGAATACGTAATTTTTTTGTGCAGCCGCGATTTCGACAGAGTTCCGAGGTGAAATTTATGTTTAAAAAAAAATTTTGCGTATTTATTTGTTTGTACCTTTTGTTTAAAGGGCTGCTTAATGACTATGTTACCTGTTAATTAACATTTAATAAACTATTGATGAATTAATAACGCAGAAGTTAATCTAATTTTTTTGGTTCTATTATCCAGATATTTTTCAAGATTTTAGGGAAGAATAAATAAACATAGAAATTCGAATGTCAAATTGTTACAATTGTTACATAGAAAATCATTTAATGACGTAACAAAATTGTGTTACAGAAACATTTTTGTTAATTACGCAGTATAGTAAAGGGACGGTTGAAGCTACGCTGATTGTTTTGAATGTTTAATCTTGCTTAATCTTCAAAATTTCTGAAATTATTTATACGAAAAAAATCAATAAATTGCTACAGTTGCTAATCAGATTAAAAAGATAAAGTGTAATATTAACATTATAATAGCTAACTGTTTGATTTTTATTATTGCAAAAATGGATACGATGCTAAAAATTAGAATCACTAAGATAACACCATTACTTTCAACAAATATAGTAATTCCTCATGTGTAAAAATTCGTGAAAATGTGTTTATTCAATCAAATTAATATTTCTAAAATTCTAATAGCAATTACGATGGCAACATAATAAATAGAATTTTTATCTACAATATAGTACTGCAATGATAATATTATCACGTTCTTGCCAGGGACAGACTTGACTATTATCTGAAAGATGATTTAAAGAGTAGCAATAGAGTATGATCGACCTTAATGCAACTCCTATAATATAAATAATACGACTGTAAGATGCATTTACATAAATTATTTCTCCGCAATTTTTAGGCTGTAGCTTTATCACTTTTACAAGTCATAGGTATCCTGTAAATCATTTCATAATTTTTAACAGTTACAGAAGGCCGATTTAATAAACAATCCTCAGATTCAGTTTAACCTCGGTGCAAAATATGTAACAAAAAAATTTCGACAACTCACCTGCAGTACATGAATATGATTTATTATCTTTAAAAAATTAACGTATGCGAAAAGAATCATATTTTTTCTATACTGTACATTAAATAGATCTTATATATTAGTTCAAATTGAAATTCTATGGATACCTTTCTGTGTGCATATTCTATTCCAATCTTTATAACAATTCTACACTGTACAATACACATTTAATCAATTCACGAGATTCTGTATCATTTAAAATTATTAGAAATATCGAGCTCAGAATGACGCTATGGACGAGTCAAATAATTTATTTCCATAACGCGTAGAAACAATCAAACGTAAATGCAATATTTTTACTTTAAAGAATAAAGCTTTTAGAATAAGTATATAAAAATCTACAGCCTTGAATAAGTAAACGATCTACTTTGAAAAATATTGTCGAAATCCCGAGCACAGCTCTAAGTCGACATTATACGCGTATCCCATAACAGCCACAAGCGATTTCGCAAAAGTCAATAATGAGATGTGATAAAGTATATATATATATTTTTCCCTCTATTAATCCACATACGCACGCATCCAGACACACGCATAGAATATACCCTACACAATCCTATCTACATCGATTAAGATTAGATATACTCTGGAGTGTATAGTCGGCAGCTTAAGATAAGTTGCATCAGTAGAGATCGGCTTCTTTACTGCTGCGCAACGCGCGTACATATATATAGATATATATAGGCGGCCCACGATGGAGCTCAGGCAGCTGCATCGCGAATCGCCTCGACATACACGTAAGCGCGTGTATAAAGCATTGTCGAAAACAAAAGTCATGGAGGAGCTTGCGCGCGCGGCGTTGGATCAATCGGACGATTATATACACACATATATTCTATGTATTATGCACGTATATATATGTACGTGCACACGTACAATGACACGCGTGCACACATGTTTAAATATACAGCCCTGTGCGCGAACGAGAAGCGTTTGCGCGCAGTGCGCGATAATCATTAATCGCAAGAAAGAGCTGATCGCGCGATGATCTCGAGGCGATGCCGAGCTATGCGAAGCTTATATACGAGAGAGAGAGAGAGAGAGAGATGGACGAGGCCGCTCGATTATTGCGATTAATGGGATATTGTTAAGCCGAGCAGAGCAGGCTGCACGCACACGCTCGTCGATTTCCTTCGCGGCCCGCCGCTGATAAGTTTGGAGCGAGCGAGCGTTCGATCGTTATAAGTCTTCGGCTCAATTGGCGAATGGCGAGTTGTAAATTTTTTTACTTCACTCGTCCGAAGATCACAATCGAGCGCGCGCGCGCGGAATGAATTTCTCGCGAAGCTCGTATACGCGCGAGTGATTTTCGCTCGTAAAGTCGTAAGTGCGGTGTTTGTAGAAAATGTTATACGTATAGGATGCAGTGCGGGCCATTGAGATATTAGAATTGCCAATCGCGGATGCTGATGAGATAAGAATTTAGATTGATGTATAATTGGATTGGGATCGAAATTTTGCGTGGATTCAGGCATGTGACTGGTTACGCGTATGGAGTGTGATTCGAGGAAGTGATTCCTAGTAGTTTGGAGAAAGCACTTTGAAAATTCTTTGTGGTGACGTTCAGTTCGCGAAATTACATTGACATTTTAATAATTCAACTGTCTATAATCACACTGTACGTAAGGTTAGTTGACTAATAATCTAGGTAAATCAATAAAAATAATTAACAAGTTATTACACAATTTTTACATTTTAAAAAATGCATTAGTTTATTTGCTGGCATTAGGGGGCGACACGAAAATTTTACTCACGAGTGATGAAACAATTGTAAGATTAATGTACAAGAACATTGGATCATCAGCACATATGAAAAGACTAAACTCGAAATATTAAAATCTACTGCTGACCAAAATTAGAGGCTCAACTGAAGCGTATAACCCTCAAACAAATCGTTCTAGACAAATTTAGATTCATCTGAGAGTATGCAGTGAATCAAGGAATTTATGCTACTTCACGTATCTTTTTTAGTCCTACTTTTTGAGTTTATCTTGATCATAACTATGAGAGTTAACATTCGCAATATTCCAGACCAAAATTATTGTTATTTCGTAGGAAGCTTTTGTAATAAGAAATAATTATATTCAGAGCACTTAATATTTTAAAATCTATATGACACTAGATGTAAAAGAGTAATTTGTGAATGAACTGTTATGACACATGTTACACAAAAAAATAATTCATTGCGCACAAAAATTGTTCCTCAAAATCAGAACTAATAGAATCATTCAATTTACGAATACACAATCGTCCTCTGACGTAAGTTTATCCATATATCGCAAACAAACAAAAACGTGTATACCCTTATTTTTCCGCAGCACCTCAAAACACTGGCTCCTCTCCGCAGCGCAACGAAGCCAAGCCGATTACACGTATATACAGCTAAAAATCCCGAAGAAAGCGTTTGAAAGCGCGCTTATTACGTCTGGTCGCAAATTTGCTGCATCGCAGGCATGAGTCGTTCGTCCCGACGCGCGAGGCGATCACACATCAGCGAGAAGAATTAAAGACGGATGATCTAAGCGTCGTGTCGGCTCGCGATGAAATCTGAGCACGTGCTCAATTCGCGGTCTTAGATTTATGTGGCCGCGCGCGAGGATTGGAGGCGCGAGAGGCGCGCGTTAACGCTCTCTATAACGGCTAAGCCGTGGCCTCGTGTCAACTGGGGTCAACTGGGCCCAGAATGCGACAATCCATGTCTCGCGGCTTATAGACTTTATGCGAGAGAGAGAGAGAGAGAGAGAGAGAGAGGAGGAGGAGGGGGGATATCATGTCAATGCGATTGTTTTTTTTCCACGTTGGTGCGATTGCACTTGTCGACCGGCGAGGATCGATGGGTATGTACACTGAGAGAAATAATCCTCTTTAATCGAAAAATTTGTCAAAAAACGCGCGTGGGCACTCGATGGCGAAATATAGCGATGGAATGCGGTTCAGTGTCGGTGGACGCGTGTGAAGATGATGTAAAATTTGTGTACAGAAGTTCGTTGTTGCTGGCGAGCTGATAGAAAATTAATCATTTTTGTAAACTAATGTGTTTGAGTTTGTGTTCAAATATCTTTAAATTATGTATCGTTATGTTGTGCTGTCGTTGTGAATTATTGTTCACAAAAGAATATTATTTTTATAGAATTGGATGTTTACTTTCGCATAAGAATGAAATAATGTTGGTTTTGCAGTTAAAATTTTTAAAGGCTATTAATTTGCGATACAAATATTTATTCTTTTTTAAAACATGGAGTACTGCGAAAAATTCATTGTGTTTTTGTTTACTGGAAATTGCAATTCAATTTTAGTAAAAGTTTAGAATAGTATAATCCACCGAGCACGACACAATTATTTCTTTGATAACGCATAATCAAAATCTGTAAATATTTTAATTCACGACACAGTTTCCCCTTGCTTAGTAATAATAATAATACAAAATTTACGTTTACATTGTGCTATCTCAAGCAACACAAATTGAATAACGTCACATCCCGTACTTTATACGCTTAAAGACATTGCAATACAAACTTGAAATTTCACAAAACGCAGATAATCAAGCAATAAAAGTCTATCTCTCTCTCACGCACACATTCCTGTAACTTAATCCCCATGATTTATTGTCCAAGAAAAAAATACTTATTTCATCGTCTGCTATACATAATGGCGCGAAATTTGAATTTCCAATACTCTCAACGTTGCCCCTCAATCTCATCTCATCTCATCTCTCTCTCTCTCTCTCTCCCTCTCTCTCTCATTCTCGATCGAGACAAAAGAAGTATATATTCTATCGCACGCATCGGCGTGTCATCGAGTACACACCGCGCCAAAACGCTGCCAAATCCCATACTTCACCTCGATCGTCCGTCGTCTCCCAAAACTCCTCGATCATCCCGGATAAATCATTCCCACGCAAGGGCAAAAAACTACGAAAGAAAAACAAAGAAAAAAAGGAAATGCCGGAATACTCGGCGAATACTCGCGGCGAAAAGATCGCGCGACCAAAGCGAGAGACCGAGAGAGCTCGTCCCAAAGCCGTTCCTCTTGCGGTCGACTGTACGTCCCGGGGCATGGAAGCTACTGTTTCGGGAGCTGTTCTGCGTCGTTGCTTTCCTTCTCTCTCTCTCTCTCTCTCTCTGTTTCGCGAGCCGCGCGTGGTATGCGCGCGCAAAAAACACGTCGGACCGCTGAACGAATCGAGCCCCCCGTTTTGCCCGCGAGCGCCGCACCGGCAAGTGCACACGGCGCGCAAGAGGCAGAGGAGCCCCGGCGAGCGAGCTGCGCCCGATGCGCCTTGAAATTTCGCCCGAGCGCTGCGCCGAGGAGAGGAGCCCGTGATCCTCCGCGCTGTGTACACACACGCGCGCGCGCGCGCGAGCACTGCGATATTTTTCTTCAAATTGCCGCCGATGGCGGGAATGAGAAAAATTCGAGGCCCTTTCGTGCGCTCGAGCGCGCGCTCTTTTTGACTTTTCAAAGCGACGACGACGACGACGACGACGACGACGAGGACGATTATCCGCCTCTTTAGGCCGCGGCTTTATTATTTTTTAATTGGGATCGTGCGACGAGTTTCTGCGCGAGCGCGGCGGGGGAAAGCGACAAAAAAGCACGCGGAGGAATTACACGATGTTATGCGCGCCGATCGAGAATATATATATCGCGGGCGCACGATCGAACGCATACACGCGGGACTCGACGTTGATATAATCAATATTCCGGGTGATCCTCGCTCGAGCCGAGGGCTCTGGTATTCAATATAAGCCCGAAATAATAGAGCGTAAAAAAAGGCTAACTACTGTTTTCGGCCAGGCCGCGCTGCGCTGGGCTATATATAACGCATGCATATCTGTATAGATATACAGCCACCGAAAAGCCTTTGCGGAGCGAAGCGGCCGAGCGTAATTATTGCCGAAGGGCTCGACAAGGACGAGAGTATATAGTCCTCTCTCTCGCTCTCCCTCTAACAGGCGAGTAGTTCGTTGCTTCGCATGTCCGACGCGCCGCGAAAGGACCGGGCCATAAGAGACGGAGGACTGCGAGAGAGAGAAAGAGAGAGAAAGTTGATGAGAAGAGCGAGTGAGAGAGAGAGAGAGAGAGAGAGGAGGTGCAGCTCGGAGAAGATGAGAAAGCGACAAAGAGAGAAAAAGACGAGAGGAGGATGAGAAGCGCAAAAAGAGCGAGAGAGAGAATGCCGCGGGGACGACGTGTATAGAAGAAGAAGAAGGGGCAACAGGTGGATGGGGTTAGCGGTTTATCCCAGCTAACGCCCCAAGTGATATCTCGACGGTGTGTGTATAGGACGGCGAGAGAGAGAGAGAGAGAGAGAGAGAGACGTGGCTGTGTATACATACAGACGTACAGGGATGATTCTTTTTCAAGTACATCGCGGCTTTTTGAATTTCGCGGGATTTCGTATGACCTTGCATTATATTTGTATACGCGCGTGTAGTTGTACTGGTGTAGGAAATTCATCGTTTCTCTTGATCGAGATGTTGTAATTGAATGAGAGAATTTTCGAGGGAAACAAACATGTGTAAGTTGTGCATTGAAAATGTTACTTTAACAATATTATGTATACGTTGCTGCAGGATCGATCTTTGTATGTACACTCTACTCGAAAAAGCTTTCATTCAATTAGAAGATTAACACAACTGGATAATTTTTTACCGTGGATTTACTACCTCTAATAATACATTGTAATATACCTGCAACGCTTTCAATTCCAAAAATGCGGCGCTTCGCGTTTTGCATATGAGGTTCGATTACATGTATAGCTCCAACTTCGTACTCGCCCGATCACCTAACTTGTATTTTTGTATATTCGCTAGATCGTTTTATAAAAATAAAATTTACGTTTGCGTATCGACCAATATTTTCACTGACGTGCGTATATTATCAATTATTTATAAATTATTATTCCGAAATATTTAAAAGAATGTCTCAGCTTTGATGTACAGAATCAGAAAGCTGCACTTTATTACAGATCTACAACTTTTATATTTAATTTGTTTTTAGAACACTTAGAATCAAAATAATTGTCTTTTCTATCCTTTAAGACCAGTATTTTTCAAAAAGTTTTAGCTTGATTGGTCAAAAATTGAGCGAGAGCATTACATATTTTTGAACGATAAAATTGTAATAAGTCGTGCCTAATAACGCAATAAAATCAATCACTACGTCGTTAATATTTCTATCAGAGCTCCACAATTAGAATCGAACTTTCCCGTATACCTCTTTTTCCGCGATATAAACGAAAAAAGTAAAGCTATTATTCGAGCGATTATCCTTTGATTTTCACGCTGTTCTCGAAGCTATACAGAATAGAAGATTTATCGGTTTCACGTAATCACCATTGATTATGATAATCTCGCGAGCATTAATCTCCGGCTTTGTTCGAATTATTATTGAAGTCATTTGTTTTGCCCCGCAATATTTTCGAAGAAATCTTAATCCCCCGCTATTCGAAATAACACGCTCCATTTCGTATATATACTACACGAATTCCACAATCGTGCGTTGCGCGCAGATTAAGCGCCGCGCAGAGAGAACGACGCCGAATTTTAATAGATAGACATTTTTTTCCGCGCGAAAATTCAAATGACAAGGCGCGCGCAAATATTTATCGAAAAGTCAATTATTAATCGTCCACAAGAGAAATATATGCAGTACATAGTACTGCGTCCTGACCGTCGCGCCGATTGATTCGAACGAATGATCTAATATGCAAACGCGATCCGCTTAAATAATTCGAGCTCCTGACTCTCCTCGTCCCCGCCCCTCCCGCCGAAAAGACGTCAGTGACTTTCGGCAATTGAATGACGTCATGCGCTCGTTGGATTTAGAGTACTCGCGTCGGGTTTATCGCTTCGCGCGCACCTTCCCCATAATCTATAACGAATCGCGCGGCGGAATTAAACGCGCGCGGCAAATGCGACTGGCGGAAGAAACGCGTGTCCCATGGACGTGCTTATAAGTTTATATATAAATATACGATACGTATATAATATGCGCGTACTGGCGTTCGCTTGAAATAAAAACAAGATTATAAAAATAATGTCGATTTAGAATTCTAAGATTATATATTATATAGCGCTGCAGCGAAATCAGCGATTCAATTACGCGATTAACTTAATTTATCATCCACTTAAACGTGTGTCGCATTTGAGTTTTTTACGCCTCGGATCACGATTAAGATTAAAATCCAACATATGCCGTATCTGCAAACACGAAGGCGCGCGAGCGGTAGCGAACGAGAAAGAGAGCGAGTGAGAAAGAGAGAGAGAGAGAGGAGAGATAACAAAACAAAAGTAAAATTAATGCATGGAAATATCAACAGCTCGAGACGATCGTGTATATATATATATATAGTTTATTACCATAATATAAGGCGAAATTTCTTCCTGCGCGTAACGTCCTCTCTCTCTCACACACACACACACTCGCTGCGGCACTAGATGAAATCCAGGATGAGAGATACGTATATTGAGCCAATATTTAATTCCCAGCGACGATTGGCGAAAAAGGACGAGGCAAATGAGTTACCGGCGATCATAACCGAGCGACTCGGCAAAAGTCTCCCTTTACACGAGTTACTGCATCAGCGCCGCGAAACCGTAGCGCTATCAAAATATCGAATAGCCGATATCCGCCGATAATTGGAGCCGCTCGCTCGAAGATAATCCGCGGATCGAAACATCTGCGATTACGTTACGTAAGTCACCTCCTATTCGCTCGCTCCCCCCCTCCCTCCACCCCCCCCCTCTCTCTCTCACTTCGGCCATACAAGGGATTAACGAATCGAAAGGCAAGTCAGCCTCGGTGTTATTCTCTCCTGTGGATTTGCGAGATTCCCTGCTATAAATGCATACTGGCTCGGAGAATTATTCCGAGAGTTGCTACGTGAGAATGTGCGAGTTTGGAAGTTGTGTGTGTATGTGCGTGTGATGTGCTGAATGGGGGAGAGATTTAGTGTCGAGGAGATATAGTGAAAAAAATTGTTCAAGATTTGATATCACGAATTGTAATAAAAATAAATTGAATACGTTAACAGAATTATTGATCGTAATACGAGGAGGTGTATAGTTGAAAAAATTGTTTAAAATTTTCGATCAGGATAGTTGCAATGAAAACAAAATGAATATGTGATAAAAATCATAATAATTTTATGTTAAAATTTTTAATGTATGCGTATTAATACCTAATTAGGATTGAGGGAATGTTTCGCGAAGATAAATAATTTCGAATTTCGCATCGAAAAAGAGAATGTTTTGTAACATATTTTACAATATTGAAAGTTCACAGAACATAAATATTTCACGGAGTGTAGCATTTGAAGAATGCCGCAAAATCATGTGCTTCAAACACCATATTACACAAGATGCTTATGCATTAAAAACTTCATAATTTGTAAAATTGTAGATATAATTGCATAACAGCTATGAAAATAACAAAGTCGTCGTGTCGTTTTCAATGCCTTTTAGAAGTAAACAGTTTGTAACAGTAAATAATTCATGTTTCTGTTATATTCGCCCGACTTTCCGCCATAACTAACCGAATTTTTCCCTGCACAATAACGTAATCCCCATCGGGAGAAGATAAAGCGTACCTTTAAACGCGTGGATTTTAAACAAACCGAGCCATAGTAACCTTCGGAAGTCGCAAAGCCGGAAAGAATTATCATAATCTTGAAAGAGGCTCGAGAGCCCAGTGCGCTACTTACACATGCATAATAAAACCAATTTCATGTAAAACAGTCTTTCCTCTTCTTCTCCCGTACAAATCCGCATAACCACTCGGCAACGTCGTATACTCCGCCCGAGAAATATATAGGCCAGGCATAATTGAGGATACAAAAATTTTCGAAAACTGTCGTAAAATAGAACGACGAAGGAAAGTGTTCAAAGAAGTAATTAGAACAGATCGATGATCTCATTCCATTGCGTTGGATCAAATAAACGTCGAAAATCAAAGCAAACAAAAAAGCGCATATTATAGAAACTTCCCCGAGTTATACGCGCTATAGCGAAAATAAAGGCTGAACCCGTCGAGAGGAAGCATCGCCTCAACGGCAGGAAAGGCCTCGGCAACCGAAACAGAGAGAAACAGAGAGAAAGAGAGAGAGAGAGAGAGATCCATCCAGCCCATGGGAAAACAGGAAGAGGGAAAAATTCTCTCTCTTTCTCTCTCTCTCATTTGATTCGACGTATCGACTTGGCGTATATAGCTATAGACACACACACACACACCCGCGCGCACGTACATATTCACATAGGCGAACCTCCGCGGCGGAGA